>JAVMKO010000011.1:34462602-35062602 GCA_032164245.1 Sternotherus odoratus | reverse complement strand
AAAAAAAATTTCAGGAAAAAGCATTTGTCTCTGAGGTGAGAGCAGAAAAAGCTTGGTAACAGGATTGAGATGCTAATTGACTAAGACAAGAGAGTCGGCTAGGGCAATTAGTAGACAAAAGGCAGTAGCAGCAGAAAGTCTTTTGAAGTAGGGAGCTTAAGTACCGCCATTAGCATAACAAGACCAGCTTTGTCCCTGCCCTAGAGAATCAGGTAACAAATTCTCCAGGGGGGGGGAGGAAATTAGATACTCTAGGACTCTGTCAGCAGAGGGGAGATAGCGCCCCCTCCTGGGGAAGGAGAAAATAGCACCCTTTTTTTCAAAATCAGGGAATAGCGCCCTCTACTGGTCGGAAAAGGAAAGTTACACCCTAAATTTTTTTTTGAGGTACAAGGCATGTAAAAATTCAAATTATTATTCTAGCTGTAGAATAATTGTAGGAAAAATAACATGACAGCCAGTAAGATCCAGCAAAGTACACCAGTATCCAGCAACCAACCTTGCCTAAACAACCCAACGGCGGGGCGATGTTTCAAGTGCAACGAACTGGGGCATATCAAGGCTAACTGCCCCAAGAACACCAACCACATCCTGTGCCTTACCCTGACGTCACACCCAGAACTCTCAGGCCCAGATATCTCCGAGATATCCGCAGAGCAAAGGAAAACTGTGAGAGTGGGTGAGAATCTAGTCACAGCTCGGAGAGACACTGAAGTTCAAGTATCCCTTATCTACCAAGCATTGGTGGACCCCCAGCTCATCAACCACAAGATTAAAGTAACCGTTCACCCTTTCCTGTCAGTGCCGATCACCTTACCTACAGTCGCTTTACCTGTCCAGTACCAAGGCTGGTCAGTAGCGTGAACTTTTGGAGTCTATGATGATTATTCTACTCCCATGCTGTTGGGAAATGATATAGCAGATCAGGTGAAGCTAAGCCAGAGGGTTGGAATGATCACCCACAGCCAAACTAAGCAAGCTTGCACACCTGTCTCTGTTCCTGAACCTTCCATCAGGGGTCCAACTGTGTTACCAGAAACCCTGACGGAGGTAGTGGAGCCGGATACCCTGCCAATGACTGGACCAGCCATGGAGGATCCAGCTCCAGAGACCCCACCAAAGCCAGTCCCGGGACCAGAACTGGCAAAGGAATCAACCCCAGAACCATTGCCTGCACTGAGCCCAGAGCTTGCAACCCCCTCTACCCCAACACCCGAGGGCAACCTCGAACCTGCATCAACAACAGCAGCTGAACCGACCCAAGAGGCTCCGCCAGAGCCTGAGGTACAACACGGTGCACCAGTGGAGAGCAGTCCACTGCCAATGGAACCAACCCCATCACCCGCATCACTTCCCGAGGAACCCAACCCAAGTCCACAACCCAGCGAGGAACTGAGGTCTCCAGCGTCAAGAGAACAGTTCCAGTCCAAACAGGAAGCAGATGAAAGTCTCCAGGAAGCTTGGGCGGTGGCATGGGGTGACCAACCACCTCTCAGCACTACGAATCAATCCCGGTTTGTGGTTGAAAAGGGACTTTTGTACAGGGAGGCTCTTTCTACTGGACACCCGGTAGACTGGCAGCCTCAGAAACAGTTGGTAGTTCCAACTAAGTACTGGGCAAAGCTCCTAAGCTTAGCCCATGATCACCCTAGTGGTCATGCCGGGATAAACAGAACCAAGGACCGTGTGGGGAAGTCTTTCCACTGGAAGGGGATGGGCAAGGACATTGTTCAGTATGTCCGATCCTGTGGGGTGTGCCAAAGGGTGGGAAAACCAAGATCAGGTAAAGGCCCCTCTCCAGCCACTCCACATAATTGAGGTCCCCTTTCAGCAAGTAGCTGTGGATATTCTGGGTCCTTTTCCAAAAAAGACACCCAGAGGAAAGCAGTACATACTGACTTTCATGGACCTTGCTACCCGATGGCCAGAAGCCGTATCTCTAAGCAACACCAGGGCTAAGAGCGTGTGCCAGGCATTAACCAACATTTTTGCCAGGGTGGGTTGGCCCGCTGACATCCTCACAGATTCAGGAACCAATTTCCTGGCCGGGACTATGAAAGATCTGTGGGAAGCTCATGGGGTGAGCCACTTGGTTGCCACCCCTTACCACCATCAAACCAATGGCATGGTGGAGAAGTTTAATGGAACTTTGGGGGCCATGATACGAAAATTCGTCAATGAACACTCCAATGATTGGGACCTAGTGTTACAGTAGTTGCTCTTAGCCTACAGGGCTGTACCACATCCCAGCTTAGGGTTCTCACCCTTTGAACTTGTGTACGGCCGCAAGGTTAAGGGGCCATTACAGTTGGTGAAACAATAATGGGAGGGGTTTACACCTTCTCCAGGGACTAACATTCTGGACTTTGTAAGCAACTTACAAAACACCCTCCGAACCTCTTTAGCCCTTGCTAGAGAGAACCTGAAGGATGCTCAGGAAGAGCAAAAGGCCTGGTATGACAAACATGCCAGAGAACGTTCCTTTAAGGTGGGGGACCAGGTAATGATCTTAAAGGCGCTCCAGGCCCATAAGATGGAAGCGTCATGGGAAGGACCCTTTATGGTCAAAGAACGCCTGGGAGCAGTTAACTACCTGATAGCATCCCCTACCTCACCCAGAAAGCCTAAAATGTACCATGTAAACTCTCTAAAGCCTTTTTATTCCAGAGACTTAAAGGTTTGTCAGTTTACAGTCCAGGGAAGCAAGGACGCTGAGTGGCCGGACGGTGTCTACTATGAAGGGAACCATGACAGTGGCGTGGAAGAGGTAAACTTCTCCATGACTCTGAAACGCCTGCAGCGCCAGCAGATCAAGGACCTGTGCGCCAGTTTCGCACCACTATTCTCAACCACCCCAGGACAAACTGAACGGGCATACCACTCCATTGACACAGGTAATGCCCGCCCGATTAGAGCCCAACATTACCGAGTGGCTCCACAAGGCAAAGCAGCTATAGAACGGGAGATCCAGGACATGCTAGGGATGGGTATAATCCACCCTTCCCAAAGTGCATGGGCATCTCCAGTGGTTCTAGTCCCCAAACCGGATGGGGAGATACGCTTTTGTGTGGACTACCGTAAGCTAAATGCGGTGACACGTCCCGACAACTATCCGATGCCCCGCACGGATGAGCTTTTGGAGAAACTGGGACGGGCCCAGTTCATCTCCACCCTCGACCTAACCAAGGGGTATTGGCAAGTACCATTAGAGGAATCTGCCAAGGAAAAGTCAGCCTTCATTACTCATGCAGGGTTGTATGAGTTTAATGTACTCCCTTTCGGGCTGCAAAATGCACCCGCAACCTTCCAAAGACTTGTAGATAATCTCCTAGTGGGACTGGGAGAATATGCAGTAGCCTACCCTGATGATGTGGCTGTATTCTCTGACTCCTGGGCAGAACACCTAGAACATCTCCAGAAAGTCTTTGAGCGCATCCAGGAGGCCAAGCTAACTGTTAAGGCTAAAAAGTGTCAAATAGGCCTCAACAGAGTGACTTACCTTGGACATCAGGTGGGTCAAGGAACTATCAACCCCCTACAGGCCAAAGTGGAGGCTATCCAAAAGTGGCCTGTCCCCAAGTCCAAGAAACAGGTCCAATCCTTCTTGGGTTTGGCCGGATACTACAGGCGATTTGTACCACACTACAGCCAAATCGCCACCCCACTGACTGACTTAACTCGAAAGAACCAGCCAAACCCAGTCCAGTGGACTGAGGAGTGTCAAGGAGCCTTTGACCAGCTTAAAGTGACCCTCATGTCTGACCCTGTGCTCAGGGCCCCAGACTTTGACCAACCGTTCCTAGTAACCACAGATGCCTCTAATCGTGGTGTGGGAGCAGTGTTAATGCAGAAAGGACCCGACCAACAGTTGCACCCAGTCGTGTTTCTCAGCAAGAAGCTGTCTGAGAAGGAGAGCCACTGGTCCATTCCCGAAAAGGAATGCTACGCCATTGTGTACGCTCTGGAAAAGCTACGTCCGTACGTTTGGGGACGACGGTTCCAGCTCCAGACCGACCATGCTGCACTGAAGTGGCTTCATAGTGTCATCGACACAAACAAGAAACTTCTTTGTTGGAGTTTAACTCTCCAAGATTTTGATTTTGAAATACAGCACATTCCAGGGACTTCCAATAAAGTGGAATGTAAAAACCCTTCTATTAGTTTTACTGTAACTAGTAGTATATCTAGAAATGCATGTGTTTAACTCTATTTTTTCCTAGAGCTCCAGGAAGGAATTGCATCCAGTGACCTTCGGATACCGTTTGCGATTTGGGGGGCGTGTCATGGGTGTGGAGGGCTGGAGAGGGTTAATGTTATCTGAGACAGCAATGTCATCAGAGCCTCAAGTCTATGAGGAAGGGAGAAGTTAAAGGTCAGTTCCATCTTGGCTGGCCATGAGGCCGGAGGCAGGAACCAGGGTCAACTAGTATCTCTGGCTATGGAGATAGCTCAGCTTTTCTTCTTTTATACTTCTACTTAGCTGATGTAAGTGATTTTGATTCTTCTATTAAGCTGGCGCCTTTTGGGGTGTTTCTTTCCATTTCAGAAGGGAGCTAGAGAACCTCAAATTGTAAAGTGTATTGTATCTTTGTTTCATTCCCTTTTCTTTATTAAATCTTCTAGTTATAAAACCGTCTGGTTTATTTCCCTTAAGGTTTTCTCTGCTTCCAGTCTGGGAAGGGAGAAGGGAAGGGAAATAGGGACCAGGGCAGCTAAGTGCATAGCTGGAGTGTGGAGACTGTCTCTCCTTACTGTCAGGTTAGATGGGGGAGGGAGGAAGCAGCCTCCAGGTGCCTGATTCTGACTCCCTGGGAGGGGGACAGGGTGCAGGGGGGGAGGAAAAGCAGCCTCTGAGGGTCTGGCTCTCAGGTAGAGAGAGACAGGGTTAGGGGAAGTCTGCCTTCAGCTGGGAAGGGAGAAGGGAAGCAGCCTTCAGGTGTCTGACTTTGGCTCCCAGGGAGGGGGACAAAGTTAGGGTGGGGAATTTCGGGGGCCCCTCCAAGGTTTTGGAAGTACACTCGAATGGTGGAAGTGATTGGTAACCATAAGAACCCCACTGGTAAAAAGGGGGGTGTAGGACTTAATTTGGCTGGGAAGCAGTTTGGTTAAGTGGTTTGGCTAGTAAAGAGTCCCAGTTTTTGTGCTTGAGAGCACAGGGCTGGGGTAACAGACTCTTACAAGCCTGCATTCTCTGTCTCTGTTTTTGGCTTCAGTATTCGGTATTAAGGTTCTGGATTTTAAGAAATAAAGTAGTGTTACATTGTAGTCTTCCAGCAAGGGTATATTTTTACTCTAACCTTTTTTTTTTTTTGTATGCCAACAATAATAAGTAACATTAGCTTGTACATCTGTAAATTAAACACAAGTCCCAGCGAGGATAAATGACTGGTAAGTTATTGGAGAGACAGGAACAGAACCCACTAATCCTGATTTCAGGTTGCCTGTTTTGAGCACCAGAAAACACTCAGTTCCGAATAGATTTATAAGTTGTTATACTAAATGTATGCTACTTAGGAGGATACCTTAGTGGTAACAGAGATGCGATTCCTCAACCTTAAAATCACCAGGTTAAGATTGGATTGACTAGACATCAAATCTAAAATCTTGTATTCCTATTTTTGGTGTAGACGTAGCATACTTAGTATATTTTTAGTGTACTTTCAGCATAGTTGATATGTCTTAAAGGAGCACACTCATAAAGACATTCAGTTCAGTAGTGATACATATATACTTGGTATTAATTCCCAGAGAAAGATCAGGAGAGTAGAATTGGGATACGTGCCAGGACTTCCTACCTACTATAGCATGCCAAAGTACTCCTGCTCAGTGAGGAAATGACCTGCATATTACCTTAAAAATACACGTGTCAAGCACAGTACTAGAGTAAATTAGCTTTATTAAGATGCAAAAAAGGAAAAGTTATACTACTTGAATTATTGAAATAATGTTGATGTGTCTGTAAATACATTGTGGGAGAGATGTGCATTAGATTTTCAGACACACTTTGGTACTAAAAATTAAATACCTTGGGCAAAATTCAACCCTTATGTAACTCCTCTGATAATGGATTAATTTGGCCCCATTACATCCCCATAAAGAGTTTGAAAAGTCAAAGGGAACTGCCTTAGTTCATCAACAGTCATTAGAGATAGAAAAGGGCCTATTAGGTCATCTTAGCCATTCTTCCTCCAATCTGTTAATGTAAGATGGGCCCCGACATAGTCTTCTTCAAAGATTTGACCAGAGCAATTTTTATGGCTCTAGCAATGGGTGTCACCTCTTTCCTCGAGAGAATATTTCAGTCTATTAGAAAATGTTCTTTGTTGTTTTAATTATATTATCTTCACATATTTGTAGAAAGTTGTCACAACCAACTTAAATAATTATTTAGATTAAAAGAAATAATGGACAACTGAGCTAGTAAATCCTCCTAATCATTTCTGTATCTTCCAACTTCTCAGCATCTCTGTGAGTGAGACTGCAACCATACTCTACAGAGAGGCCTACCAGATCTGCCATGGGCCAGCAAGGGTCAAAAGACAAATGGCCGCTTCCCGTTCCCTTTATTCATTTGGAGGCTGCCAGGGATGGAGAGAAAGCATGTTCCTTTACTCAGCACCTGCTTCCGTGCCTGAGTTGGAGGAACATTTTCAGAAAGAGACTTTGCTTCTAGGGAAGAGGAAGATTGACCACTTAGAACTCACTGACTGAACCCTGAGAACAGGAATGTAGAGGAGGTCTTTTTCCTGGCTAGCTCCAAGAACTAGAGACTTTCTCAGTTAGTGCAGATGCTGAAAGAAAATAAAGCCATAGTTAATGTAATATGTCCTAAACTACTCAAACCTGCCAACCATCAAAGCCCAGCTACCGGAAAATCACAATTAAGCCAAATTAAAGAAGGTCTACAATGAACTCTGAAAAGTCCAAGGTCCAAAAGTGACCAGACTCTGGCTTTCGTATATCTCTAAGGGGAAGCATATTCAAGCACTGAAGACTTTGCACCTAGAATACACTTATACTCATCCCCAGGAGATGACTACAAGTATATTCCATTTAATCACAAGTGGAGTAATGAGTTTTAGGTGAAAGGAGGTCACTGAGAGCTTTACAGAGAACAACAAATGTCTCGGTTTGCAGCCAGATTGGAACTCAACATGTTACACAAATCATAGCTGCTATTGAATCCTCACAGAATTATAGAAGGTAATGATGAAAAAGTCCTGTTCATTTCCTGGCCAATGCAGGATAACATTTTATAGCCTGATATGCTTTCATTGGCCTGCCCAAATGCTGTACGTAGACATTATTATAGTAGTCAAGCCTGGAGGTGATGGAGACACAAGTAGCTTTAAGCATCAGAGGTGAAAAGTGCTTAGAGTCATATAAATGTCCACTGGCCAAATAAAAAAGCATAGAAAGCATTTCAGCCCACTGCTGTTACTGGCAATCTGTGAGCAGTGAAAGATCCAAAAACACTCTGAAATTCTGAACGACCAAGACAAAAAAATTGAGATTCCCCTGAATGGAATCAGTCACATCTCCCCATCAGTTTACCCACAATACATTTATACAAGTTATGGTCCTGCTTTGAGCAGGGGTTTGGACTAGATGACCTCCTAAGGTCCCTTCCAACCCTGATATTGTATGATTCTATGATTTTACTATCTACCTGTATTGTCTATATGAGCCCAAGGCAGCCTGCTGTGATATTATATACCCCTGTATTCACACCCTACTGTAATAAATTTTGTACAATGTATCATTGAAAACTCAGTATCATTCTAAAAAAATGTGTGTTGCAACATTGTATGCAAAGCTTTAAAATTCCACTGCATGGTGTTATTAATATATTTTCCAAATCTCACACCTCTGTCCAAACTAAGGTTGGAAAACAGGTCTGTTCTAAACAAAGGAATGTGTGCTCTGCTTAATTTGCATGTAAGCAGCAGAGTCATGAAGTAGGAAGGGAAACAAAGAGAGCTCAAGCAGGTGAGAAAAAAGCAAAGGAGAACATCCTTCCATGTAGACTCTTTGGGTATCAGAGTGGTAGCCATGTGTATCAGCCAAAACAATGAGGAGTCCTTGAGGCACCCTAGAGACTAACAAATTTATGATTACACATCAAAGAAAAACCTGCAGCTGGCCAATGCCAGCTGACTTGGGCTCATGCAACTCCAGTTGTGGGCTGTTCCATTGTTGTGTAAACTTCCAGGCTCAGGCTGGAGCCCAAGTTCCATGACCCTCCCACCTCAAGGAATCCTAGAGCCCACGTTCCATCCCAAGCCCAGGTGTCTACATAGCAATGAAACTGCCCCCCAGCCCAAGCCCCATGAGTCCAAGTCAGCTGGCATGGGCCAAACACAGGTGTCTGGATGTTGTACAGACACACTGTGTGTCTACTAGTGCCCAGCTGGAAATGTTTTTCAGGAAAGGGACTGAAACAATAAAAAGGAGAGACAAACACCCTCCTTTCTGTCCTTGCTCATCACATTCTCTGCACCTGAAGTGAGAAAGGTATTCATTGGGATCTGGGAGAGAGGTCCTCACCTACAGAGTTTGACTCAGTTAGACGGCTGAAAGCATGTGGTGAGAAACTTTGCTTGAATCTGATATCGTTTGTTAAGTTAGGTAATAGTAAAATTCTAATCTTAATTTTTCTTATAACCAGTTCTGACTTTTATACCTCATTACCTGTATTCGCTTAAAATCACTCCCTTTGTAGCTAGTAAAGGTGTCTTGTTGTTTTATCTAATTCAGTGTTTTTAAATTGAAAATTCTGAGTAACTCCATTTGAGGAGACAAATCGAGTACATATTATGCTCTAAAGAAATAATGGACTTTAATATTACTTATATTGTTCAGGAGAGGGCTGGGAAAGGCAGGACATACATTGCTGGGGGGAAATCTAAGGCTGGGAATGTGTTTGGGTTACTCTGCTGTATAACAAAGGCTGGTGAGAGCCAGCGTGGATTTCCCTCTACCCCGCCCCCCTCCCAAAGTCTCTTATTTCCTTCAGTGGTCAACTAGTCAGTGGTTTAAGCATTTGCCTGCTAAACCCAGAGCTGAGTTCAATCTTTGAGGGGGCCATTTAGGGATATGGGGCAAAAATAGGGATTGGTCCTACTTTGAGCAGGGGGTGGACTAGATGATCTCCTGAGATTCCTTCCAACTCTGAGATTCTATGGTTCTAGTTACATGCAGTGTTGAAAATTAGTTGTTCTCTAACCCTACTGGAAATTTGAATATCCCCTCTAATTTCAGTTCCATGGAAAAACAATGCTCTGGCCCTTTTTTGGAGAAGAATGATCAGGACAAGGATACCCCATCATCTAAGGCTGGTGAAGAAACATAGGCAAGAGTATCATCCGTAAGTGTATGGTACTGTAGCCCAAAACAGTTTGGGGACAGTCTCCTGGCTCTCCTCCAGAGGTCTCACATATATATTGAGAACACGTGGGGTGACATGGAGGCAGGTCATGACACCCTTTCCATAAGATGTGTCATTGCTTCTCACAATCATATGACTGAATCCTAAAATATTTTGTACAACTTATAAGTGGAAAAACGTGGATCATAAAGATGATAGGACTGTCCCCATTCTCCCTGCCTTGCATCGCGTCAGCAGGGCAAATGAGGCAGAAAGCAGCTTAATCAGCCAGTTGGAGATCCCAGTGTAGGGAATCCTCTGGTGGTGCCGAGTTGGCATAGAGGATGTTTTGAGGATGTGGTCAATGAAAGGGAGTCATCCCCAGTTGCTGGAAAAGCCCTTTGTGGACCTTTGTAGTTGGGCATTACTTAGAAAAGCCCTAGGGACAGGGTGTAAAAGTGGAACACAGCCACTTCTGTCTGCCTCTTAAGTGCAATGCTGAGCACAGCATAGCCATACACAATGATTAGGCCTGCTCCGTTTTGAATAGGGCACGTTATTATTTTAGCTAAGGAAAGCAAGCTCAGGGAAAAGCACAGTGAGCAGCAGGGAACCAAAGCTCCTTTTATCATTATTTCAAAATGAGATAAAGTGAAGAGATGGGCATGAAGAATATCAGACACTAAACAGCATCCCTGTGTGAAAATCTAAAGGATAAACTTTCCGTTAGATGAAGACTTGTAGAGTGAGATGGTTTGCTAGAAAAAATATTCTGAGAAAGTGAGAGAGATCTGAAAGAGTCCTTGTAAAAATATTAGGGAATAAAGATAGAAGGGTTTGTATGGAAACTATATCCAGAAAAAGTGTATTGGTTCTTTCCCACTTACCAGTGAGCCATTCTGCAGACAGGGAAATAGTAGATGGTATATGCCAGGTCAATGAAGCATGCTCTTATTTTTCCAGGTAAGGATATGCCCACTTTCGAGCAGCTGTGAAATCTCCACATACTGAGGGAAAGACCTCAATGATATTGACTCTAATTCTTTCATAAGGCAGTTTGCCAGTGTCAGGATTGCCTCCCCACTCTGAACTCCAGGGTAAAGATGTGGGGACCCACATAAAAAAGAAATACCCCCCCCCAAGCTTATTTTACCAGCTTAGGTTAAAACTTTTCCCCAGAACACAGTCTGGACTTGATATCAGCTGCCATCACCAATTTAAGACCACAAAACAATGGGTTTGGGTAAATTGGAAGCCCTCCGTTAATCCCCCCCAACCTCCTCCCTTTACCTGGGAAAGGCTTGAGAACACAAAGGAAAAAACCCCTCTCACTTTTTCTGTGAGACTTGCTGATCCAAACCAGGATCTTTCCAATGGAAACAAGCAATCAGAGTCTTAAAAGAAAGATTTTAATTAAAGAAAAAAGAAAAGCATAAATCCCTTGTAGAGAAATTGATAGAAAAAAAACCCCACTTGCATCACACAGCATCACTGACACCCTCCCTAGGAATTCTTCCTCTGCTAAAGTTTAACAGTATAAAGAACACTGTGGATCAATTATCAAGTGATACAACTGAAGCATACAATTCACTTACTACTGAACTTGACTTGTTTGAAGATTATAAAAAGGTAGAGTAAAAGACATAAGTGTGGTTCATCTCATAGCCGGAGAGAACAGAGTGAGAGAGATAAACCAAAACTAAAATCTCTCTTTGTCTCCGAGGTTGATTAGCATCTCTGGTTCGTCATCTCATCTCATGTTACCTTCAGGTTAACCCTTTACAGGTAAAAAGTAATTCTAGGCTACTTTATACCTATGACAGCCAGGTAACATAACCCTTGACTCTGTAGTTATTTATAAACACATGAAATCTTCTTTCCAGCTCCACGTTGGTCAGGTCACATTTAAAATAATTGCTTCTACTCCTGACCCATCTATCTATAAACACATCCGACTGATGGTTTGCTTTATTCACAAGCCATCAGAAAAAAATTCATTATACCTGATTAGCCCCTCGACAGTGCCAGTCTTTAACAAAGGCCTTACTTACTGGTTGGCTTTGGCAAGTCTGTGTGATGGCGACCAATCATAAAGAGCATTGTTAGTGATGCTAATTGTGCATAATTTACAGATGAAAGAAGTGTAAGAGTTTCTGATTACTTTCACACGTTAAAATCAGTGGACTCAATCTGCAGGAGAAGTAAGCAATTTCTGGCTCATTTAAGTTTGGTCAGTGTCTTTACTAATATCATCATGATAATTACTTACTGCTACATCCAGCTAATAGATAGTCTCCTTTAGCTGAAGTGGTAGATGCCTCTGTTTCTGGAAATAAAGGATCAAGGTGTGGGATTAGCTAGTTTATGTGCCTGTAGTCTGTAGCACACATTTTAATGTTCAAATAGCAAGTCCAGCCATCTGATTTGGTCAAGTCAGTGCTATCTGATACCACAGTGAAGCATTTGGTTGTTTTGACTTCATAAATGATGAAATATTGTTCCTTTTTCTTTATAAAATCTGTTCTAGTCATTTCACAGCAGCAATAGTGCATAATTATTTAGGAAACCAATCCATTTGGAGGGGGTTGCCTCAATGGATTACATTGGAACTCTGAGCAGAAGTGCAAATAGCATCAGTATATTTTTTCAAGCTCCTTAGTGATGGCACTGGATGGTGACTAGCCAATCAGAATAATATGGTATCTTGGAATGGCAGGGCCCAGAGTAATACTTTTACATTATAATACATGGTATGCAGTAATAAGATGCTGTAGAACAGTTTTGGGTACAGATGGGTCTGAACCAAAACTTCAGATTATAAATTTGGAGCCAAACTTTGAGGCTGATCCCTAGTTGTGAGAAAGCACAAAAGCTAAAAAGGCAAAAGCAGGGATCCTGCAAATAAAAGTGATGGTCCCTAATGGCAGGAAGGTTAATAAAAGGGAAAAAAATGTCTTGTATGAATGCCAGTTTCTGTCCATGTCTCATATTGGTACTTAGGGGGATGTTTTCACTTAGCCACTTCTGTCCCTTTGCAGAGGTGAGAGAGATGCTGTTAATAACAAAGACAGTCCCTGATGATGGCAAGTCTAATTACAGGGGGCAAAAAAAACCCACCAAGAAGGTAGAATGAAAAAAAAGATTTGTGTTTTTTCCCCCTTGAACATCAGTTTATTACCAACCTGACACTGTAACTTTAAGGGTCATTTCTCTGCAATCACTAAAATACCAAAACAACAGAAAAAGCAGAAGCAAGAGTAAAAACCCTTGATAGTTCCATTCTGAAAATATTTTTTCCATAATACTACATTGTAAAAGTTCCCCCCTCAAACACTTTTAATTTCATTCCTCTCTTTACAGAAAAATTAAATGGAGAAAGGAATGACTGGTTTGAAAGACACTGAATCTAGAGCCTAAATAATATACTTGATAAAAAAAATTCCCTTTGTTCTGAAGAAAATGTTAGAATTTTGAAGACATCCTAAAAAAATTGCACCACATTGTAATGTGACCTCAGTCTCCATTCATTTTCACACACCCACCCCATAAGATTCAGTCTATATATTTGTTCAAGTTAAGCTCAAACTACAAAGTCTTGCTCTACATTTAAAATACACGCAAAGTTCAGATCCAGAATTATGAACAGAAGGGCCATTTGTGAAATATGGATCTGAAGCTTGGTCTGTACAGGGAATTTAGGTTAGAAAATCCACTCCCCTGAGTGACACAGTTATACTGACCTAATCCCAATGTAGACAACACTCTGTCGACAGGAGGACTTCTTCCATCGACACAGATACCACCTCTTGGGGAGGTAGAGTACCTAGGCTGACAGGAGAAGATATCCCATTGGCATAGGCAGCATCTTCACTAAGCGTCACAGCGATATAACTGCATGGGTGCAGCAGAGTCCCAGCATGCTGTCAGTGTAGACAAGCCCTGATTCTCAATTTCTAACATTCCTAAAGGTCAGAATTGTTCAGATCAGGAGGTTTTGTTCAGGCCCATCTCTATGAATTTTGCACCTCAACAGGGATCTGCAAAGTAAACACCAGCATTAACAAACCCACATCAAGAAGTTACTTTTTTCTAACTGCCCAGTTTTCATGCAAAATGCAATTTACACACACAAATGAAAGGGTTTAAGCAAGCAAATCTAGCCACTAACCTATCTGGATGAAGAACTAAGCTATTACTCTTTCCTATTAAACATCTAACCACTACAAACAGAATAAAGATAAAGGTGAATGCTTGGAAAAGTTACGTGTTTGAAAACAGCTATTGTCTAAAAGAAATGAATTTAATTTAATCATAGTCAAATAGGTACGTGCTAAAAGGTCTGCCCATGATGGATTCCACATTTACATAGAGGCATTCAATGGTACAGCAATTTTGCATAGTAACAGTTTCATAACAACTAGAATTCATAAATTGCACAGAGAGATTCCCCCAAAAATCAAAGACGTAAAATCCAATCTTTGGCACATAGGTTTTTTACAAAAATACAGATTAAAACCTGACAACATAACTCTGTAGGGCTTGTTGTTCTGACCTGGATCATTCACAGCTCAGGTCAGACAATCTTTGATCATTTGCTGTCCAGGTCAATTACCTGCCTGGGATCTTTCCACCCTGACCCTGGGGCAGCATTCTTACCGAGAATCGGTTTGCACTAAATTAGATAGTCTCATTTCACATTTTGGGAAGCTGTGTTGAAGTACAAGAATTCTTGATTAATTTAATCCTGAGCAGGGAACAGAGTGTGACATAACATGGGAATTTATGGGTTGATCCAAAACCCTTTGAATTAATTGGAATCTTTTCATTGATTGCAATGGGATTTGGATCGGGGTTTCATTTCACTGTTCAATGCAGTGACAACATATTTGTTAGACAAAGCAGGGATGCTAAGTTTCAACATTAATTCATTTGGATCTTTCATTGGTTAATGAGTCTCTTTATCCTATTCCCCTTCTCAATTCTTAACCATGGCAAGCATTAGCACTGCATTAGGCAATGGAAGAAAGACTGGCATTCATCTTTTGAAAGAGAGATACAACTGGGGCCACTCATAGCCATTAAAGATCCCAGGACACTTTTTGCAAGAGCAAAGATATTAATACCAGCATCCTGGACAAATTCCAATGTGCGTAATTACACTCTGCCTATCTAAATTCCTCCTTTACTTGCAGTTGGAAAAGTTATCCCCCAATTTCCTCCCTATTGCTATAATGAATTCTTTATTAAAATATAATAAAGACAAGAAACATAAAACGTACATCTAAGGTCACACACAGGATGTCATTCCATTCCATGACAATGCACAAAACACACTATGCTCCTCACAATGTAATATATATTAAATACAACATTCAACCAGTGCCCTTGGTCCTGGAGGATGAAAATGTCACCTGTGCAATGCTCCCAGCACCTAGCAAGCCTGTTATGCACCAGTCTGGAGGTCATTCTTGGAGCTGGATCCCCAAATATTAATAACTTATGTTATTCACTGAGACAGTAGGAGTCTGATTTACAAAATGGTTTTTATTCAATATACACCTTCTTCCCACACACACTATTTTGTATCTAGCTATCCACATATACTCGTGTGTGTGCACATGGGCACACACTTCTCTTTTTTCTTTAGCCCTGATATGATTGACACTCTCTGAAACCCAAAGTTGGAATGAAGAACATGTACCAATGATGGTTTCCTTAGCAACGGGAACCATGTGAATGCTCTCCTTCCCCCCTTGGTTCTGTCTGCAGTTCATTTAGTAATTTCTACATTGGTTTGCTAGGAAACAATGCCTAATCCTCAATTCAAAACTTTTTCAATTAACCAAAGTGGAAGTTAAATGTTTTTGTTGTTAATTAAGGCAGCTCTTGATATTATATACTCAGAGACATAGATGATAGAAGGACAAGGGAAATCAGTTCAAGGCGGGAAAAAAAACCAATAAAACTCTACTTCCTGAGTATAGCATGTTTGAAATATAGTTTAAAAAAGTAGTTTCAGGCAGAACACCTGTCCTTGCGTTCCTAGTTCAACTGTTTCTGTGGCATTTTATGGGCAGGTTAACCCATCAGTCAGTTTCCAGACTAGAAGATTCTTTTAGAGAATTTGTGAGAAAAATGTTTTCACACAATACACTCAATCACTTTTGCATGTTGTTTGAGAAAGACACAATGGGTGAAGCTGACTGACTGTAGAGAGAATACAGTTAATCTGATTAGACACAAGTCACCAACAAATGCACAAACTAAAGAAACTGAAAAATATAGAGTTTTTCCCCCCTCTAATTTCTTTCAGTAATAGCAATCTTGTAACAAAAGAAGGTATACAATTCTCAGACAGCTGTGTGACTAATATACTACAGGTACTACTAAGCATAAAAAAATTCCTTTTGCCGCTTTGCCTCCTGAGATAGTATTGCCACCAACCAATTATCTATTATAATTTGGGTTGGGTCGAAAGAGCTGTTTGGATTCTTAATAGGGTAACATTTAAAAGAGGACTCAAAACTCAGCCTATCCTGTCCTGTAGATCTGAATGTAACAATTTCTAACATTTACCCTTCCTTGGGGTTATTCAGCCAAAAAGAAATCACTACCATATCAGATAGATGATCCTGGGGTGCAGCAAGGGCGGGAAACATATGGAGAAAAGATATCAAGTAGCTTAAGATAGAGAAGGGAGTTTAATTATGAATACCTGGAAGAAATTAAAAATAGGAAAATTCAGGATGTGTCACATTGAGAGTATGATGGTGGCAGGCCAGATGCCAGCTGTTGCCCAGGCTGCAGACATAAGCTAAGAACGAACAAACTCATAGCTGGAGACCAAATCAGTTCACCTGTATATTTGTTTTGCTCAAATAGGTATTAGGCTTATAAGACTATATTTAGTGTTTAGACTATATGAAATGCTTGTAAATTTCTGCATGTACAGTGAAACCTCGATTTAACGGACTAATTCGGGCGAGGGGGTGGCCGTTAAAGCCGAAAGTCCGTTATTTAATAATTTTTTTAAATCATTAAATAACAGGACTTTTGGCTTTAACGGACACCCCCCTCACCCGAATTAGTCTGTTATATAGAGGTTTTACTGATCACAGCCAGGAGCGAGCTGTCAACCCCCCCGCCCGGCTCCCCACTGCGGGGAGCCGGGTGGGAACTGTCAACCCGGCCGCCCGGCTCCCCGTTGCGGGGAGCCGGGCGGGGGGGGGGGGGGGTTGACAGCTCCCGCCGGCGGGGGGTTGACAGCTCCCGCACGGCTCCCCGCAGCGGGGAGCCGGGCGGGCAGGCTGACAGCTCCTGCCCGGCTCCCCGGGGCGGGAGCCGGCAGCCCCCGAATAACGGATTTCGGATGCATCGGAAATTTTGTCCATTGCATCCGAAGTCCGTTAAATCGGGGTCCGTTAAATCGAGGGTTTACTGTATTAATCTCACTTGCAATGTTTGTATTTCATTCTATAAGAAAATATGCTTTATGACTTTGAAACTGTTTGCTCTGAACTTGTGAGCTCGGGCATGGGAATCACACCTCTCACTGCCTTCCAATCAGACTATCAAAATCAGATGGGCCATCAAGAAACATTACATTACAGTTAATGTAAAGGTTTAGTTAATGGCCCTATCCCACCTTGGAAATGCTACATGCAAAGAATCTCCTCCTGTGTACTTGGAAGCTGAATGAAGGAAATAAAACAAGGTCACAGGAAAATTTTCCAGTTCTTTGGTGTTTGAACTCTGACAGGGTTAGAGACACCAAACTTTCTGAAAGACACTTTGAATTGACAGGTTCAAGTATAGCAGCCTTGTTAGTCTGTATCTGTAAAGAAAGTGAGGAATACTTGTAGCACCTTAGAGACTAGTTTATTTCAGCATAAGCTTTCGTGTAGATACTAACTAGTTTATTTCAAAGCTTATGCTGAAATAAACTAGTTAGTCTCTAAGGTGCTACAAGTATTCCTCACTTTCTTTTTGAATTGACAGATCACTACAACCTTGTCACTCTTAGGATTTAGATGATATATATACATATATACATTTGTGTATATATATGTATGCTTGCTTGCTTTAACATGTAAACAAGAGTCTCATTTCTTTTTCCTAGTTAATAAACCTTTAATTAGTTTATTATGAGGATTGGCTACAGGTGTTGTCTTTGGTGTAAGATCTAGGGTACCCACTGAGCTTGGGTAAGCATTAGGTTACACTTACAGGATTATAGCGCTTTTGATTATAGCGGTACCCATATACCGCAATAGGTATAGCGCTATAGCATGTCTGGCGTGGCCACATTTGCGGCAACTGCCGTGGCACAGGGAGTGGTGCATTATGGGCAGCTATCCCAGCATTCAGCTGGGTGCAATGTGCTTTCCAAAGGAGGGGGATTAGGGGGAAGTGTTGTGTGTATGCGGAGGGAGAGAACTTCATGCTGTCAGTGATTTTTCTCTAGAGAAAAGTAGCAGGCTCTGAATTTCAGTCACACAGATCTGACCATAAACATTTTCACTGCTTAATTGCTGAGTTAAGAGCGGAGTTCTGAAAAGGTACTTCCGCATTCCTTCTTCCCTTTGCAAAACAACACAGAGGTGTCAATTGCCTTAAATGGCTCATCAATTGCCTTAAATGGCTCAGAGGCTTGCCAGAGATCCCTTATAGTGTAATGACCGATTACACTTGCCATAACACGCTATAGGGAATATGCAAAAGCCTTTATTCTTCTGGAAAAGGTGGTTTACAAGTATTGCGATAAGCTCGGACTTTTAGCGCAATATGTGCCTTGCTAGTGTGTTCAGGGACAGAGTTATAGCACTCCTGGAGGCTATATAACGCTATAAAGTGCCAGTGTAACCAAGCCCTAAGTGTCTGGTCTCTTGGGACTGAAAGCAACCTGAATATAGTGTGATTTTTGGTGTAAGTGACCATTTATCACTAAATCCCGTTTGTCTGGGTGGCAAGATAGACTGGAAAGTCCAAGAGGACTGTCTACGACTCCATGATAAGACAGTTATAATGATCCAGGAGTTCACATTTGTTATTGGCTTGGTGAAATATAATTAGAACACACCACCAGTTTGGGATGTCTGCCCTGAGATAGGCACTCATGGTTGTGAGCCACTCCAGACAGTGTGATTGAGAGATTTCAAATTGATTCCCAAGTAGAGTGCTGCTTACAACAAATTACAACTTCTCTGGACAAAACACTACAAAAAGTATTGTCTTGGCAGGAAAAGAGAGCAGCTGATCTCGAATTCCTGTGATTTTTGGATTAATTGCTAAATACCTACACGGTACATGGTCATCTCTCTCTCTTTCTGATTCTTCTGCAATGTGCTTGGCTGTCATTAAACTGTTTTCAGCAACAAAATAAGAAAGAAATGGCAGCCACCAATGAAAGTTTATTCCATAATTAAAAGCTTTCTTTGTCCTCATTGATACATTAGGGGTCAGGCTGGATGACACAAGTGGTCCTTGCTGGCAGGACTGTCTAGGAGTAAGTACATAATTGGAGTGTAAATTATTTTTCTTCTATAAATAATTCCTGATATTGCAATTTGTAAGCAGTGCAATTTGTTTTCTCCAAAATGGCTTTGTGCTATCTGACAGGTCCGGAAAGTCTTTGAGTTTTGGTTATGTTATATTCCTGTTTATATCTCAGTAGACTATCTCTTTCCATGCCCATAAGGAATTGGGTCTGCTTTTCCAACTGCTCTTTTAGAGCCATATCACATAAGTGCCTTTTATTTCCTCAGATGGGAGAGTGATCTGCCTGCACACATATTTATTATTTTTATGTGACTGCAGTGGTATATATTACAGGTGGCTGATGGTGCTCGTTAGAATTATTTGGAACTCCTTGGTGCTCCTTAAAAGGCAATTAAAATGAGAATGGAAATGACTGTACGTGGTCAGATGCAGAGCTGACTCACATGGCTGCTGCCCTGCAATTCACACATTTGCCAACAGAATGTATAAGGGGAACTTGCACCAGCACATGATAATGCAGTTGCATTAATGGCTTTCCAAACTTTACCACTCAAACCTACCCAAGAGAATCCTTAAAACTGCACCTGCTATCAAGACTGTTGCATTAACCTTTCCGATGCCATGCCAGTTTGAAGACCTTTTAGCCTATTTAGTGACTATAATGATACCATGCTACACAGTGCATGTCTGCAGACCTAGGAGGTGGACCAAGTATACCATCAGTCTTTTAGCCTTACTGGAGAGTGCAATACTATCAAGAGATAGCTTGAAAGGGCAATGACTTCCTTTTTCTCAGTAAAAAAGAGAGAGCTTGAACTTGGTTAATCTCAGACAAGACTAAGAATTCTGATGTTATTGATTTGCCAAACCAAAAGTCAACCGTAAGAACCTATGCTGAGGTTCCACTTGATTCCAGGAGTGGTAGGGGCAGGAGTGCTGTGGAATGCAGCCCACAGGGAGGAGGGACACTTCATGTTGCTTTGTAAAAGCTTCTCTGGCCTTTTCAAGAAAGACACTGACACATCAAACTCTCCCCAGCCAAAGAAGGACAACACAATGTTAGGGTTTTGTAGGTGAGTAAAGGAGCTAGAGTGAGAAGGGATCATGAAAGAATCATGCCTTTTTTATTATTCACTAGCGAAAATACCCGGCGTTGCTCGGGTCCGTCGGAGGTGGGGAGGGGGCAGAGAGCTGAGCGAGTGCAGGGTCCGTTGGAGGGGGGAGGGAGCAGAGACCAAACCTGACACCTCCACCTCACCCCCCCCACCCAAACCCAACACCCCCACGTCACCCCCTACCAACACTCCCTGAACAACACCCACACCTCACCCCCCATAGACCAAACCTGACACACCCACCTCACTTCCCCCCCAACCAAACCCGACACCCCTACCTACCACCACAAACAAACCCGACACCCACACCTCACTTACCCCTCGACCAACCCCGACCCCCCTCCTCACCCCCCCAACGAAACCCAACACACCCACCTTACCCCCCCACCAAACCCAGCACCCCCTGACCAACCCCAACCCCCACACTTCACCCCTCACCCACCCCGACACTTTCCCACCCCCCCAGACCAAACCCAACACCCCCGGCTCACTTACCCCCCGACCAAAGCCGACACCCCCACCTCACCCCCCCGACCAAACCCGACACCCCCACCTCACCCCCCGACCAAACCCGACACCCCCACCTCACTTACCCTCCGACCAAACCCAACTCGGGTCCATTGGAGGTGGCCAGGGGGCAGAGAGCTGAGGGATTCCGGGGTCTGTTGGAGGTGGGGAGGGGGCACAGAGTTGAGGGATTCTGGGGTTCCATTGGAGGGGGGAGGGGAAGAGAGCTGAGCGAGTGTGGTGTCTGTTGGAGGGGGTATTATGACATCAGAACTATGTCACAGAGAACAGCAGCTGCCCAGCTGATGTGATTGGCCTTTAAATAATTTCACCCCTGGAGGGCGTCAGAGGTTAGATTTGAAAAAATTTCGACTCTTACGGTCATTAGGACCCCAAGACCTCTAACTGTACCAAATTTCAAGTCTCTAGCTCAAACGGTGTGGAAGGAGTAAGCATACACCCATACATACATACATACACGCACGCACGCATACACCATTTGACTTTTATATATATAGATTTACAATGTCTGTGGCTCCTGCAGTGGTTAAATTTAAGCTCCTGCTGAAGTGTTTTGCTGAATCTGGGCAAGAATTCTCAGCCTCTGGCAGGATCGAGCCCTAATTACACAGGAAATTTATGATCTCTTGCCTCCTCTATGTGTATTTCCTGACCCCCAAAGCTCCAAAGGCAGTAATTGTCCAGCAGCAAACTGGGGGATAAACAGTCCTACAGAAGAGAAGAATGCCAGACAATGTACAGGAGAGTCTATTAGTGTTTTTAGAATTTAGACATCCTCATGCACCAGAGAATGAAAGATAGAATCTGCATACTAGTATAAACATATTTTATTGTATAATTCTCTTATAGAAAAGTATGTAGGTTTTAAAGTAAATTCTATAGAACTCATTGGTTTAATCATTAGTAACTTCCACAGGACTTTTCATAAGGCAGAGTAATGTTTTGGTTCAGTGTTTCAATAGTGGCTAATGTGAATAATAATTACAAAGTTATTATAATTTTAAATGGTATGATAATAAACTAATAGGTTAAACTTCTTGTAACTCAGGAAATTTCACAAACCTTCTGTCAAGTTCTTTCTGATTAATATTAGATTTTTATTAAGCAGCACCATATGAGTGCTTAGCACTTTTCAGACATATAAAATGACATGATCCTTGCCTCAAAGAATTTATAATCTAACACATAGTTAACAGATTTTCCCTTAAGAGGAACCTTCTATTTTTTTTCCCTTTTTCTTTTTGTATTTGTTTTTCAACCATGCACATGGTTCCTAGGGTTCTCTAGCTTTAGGTGCAATAAGGTTTTTAATCTCTTCTAGCTGATCCCAGGGAGGACATTAGAGAACTTTCACCTGAGCCACTGCACCGTCTCATAGAATGCTGCTGTGCGGGGCAATTCATAGCCAGTTCTACCAGGACCTTGTGTGACCTGAAAATTTGGAGAATGGGGCTTGCAGGAAATAAAACCCTGATCAGCACCATCCCTGCACCTAAAGCATGAAATAAAACTTCCCCTCTTCTCTAGATTTTACAGTTATAATCACATAAAAAAACAAAAACAAAAGAGAGGTTCTCTGGAGCAAAGAGAAGGCTGACCATGGATGGAAACATTCCTGCCTCAGGGGAGAGGAGATAAAACACAAGAGGGAAGAAGCAGCAATTTAGAGATTCAAACACAAATTTAGTAACCCTGACTACTGTCCAGCACCCCTCAACAAGATTTTAGTTGCTGGGCTTAGTCATAATACAAGAGAAGGAAGGACAAAGGCAGCAAGTGTCAGCTTCAGAAGTGAGAGCCTGGAAATCCTGAGATTTGACAAAGCTGAAACGTGGCTAATGCAAAGGGCAAACCCTGGAATGAGTTGGTTTGATGTTTTGTTTCTAAACATCAGTTCTGAATTGCTGTTGTAAAAGGCTTCCTGATATTTGTCTGCTCTGTGTACACACATAACTCTTATTAATGTTAATGAGAGTTACCTTTAGATAGTAGGGAGGTAATAGACCTTTTCATTATTAGTATAGAACCAAAACGTTGTCCCAGTTTGAAGGATTAGGAGGAGGTATGTGTCTTGAATTCCAGTTGATCTAAACCACCCCCCGAGAGCCCCATATATTTAGAAAACAGCAGTTTGGAAGCCTTCAATTAATCAGGTTTTGTTGTAACTTGCAACCCATATTAATTGGAAACAGTAAAAATTGTCTTTATGAGGGTGGGTGAGAGATTGGGGGGGGTGAGAATCATCATGTTTTTCTATTTGCTTTTCTCATTGTCATTATTTTCTGAATTGTTTTTTTTTCTGGTTGATTATTAAAAACGGCATACCAAACAGCATTTATCTAAGCATTTTTAAATCACGCCAAGATGAAAACTAATCTTTTTGTAATCAATATGCAGAGAAGAGGAGAAGCAGCAGCAAAGCAGTTGCTGCATGTTTGCTGACAAAATATTTAATCCAAACATTTAATTTCAATCTGCCACTGTTCTCAGTTGGTATAATTACCTTAAGCAAATATCATGAAGTAAGGAACAGAAAATAGTCACAGCCACTGAAATGTAAATAATAAAACAATCATATTCACACTTTTAGAGCCAGATAATTCCATCTTAGAACCACTTCTGTGGACTATTTTAAACACGTAAGTGATTTTAAATCATTTTTAATTTAATGAGCTGTAATTCTGGCTACATATTGGTGAGTACTAAAACAGGTTTAATCTTCCTCGCTGCCGTTGCCTACCATGATGCAGTACAGCACAGTTAAATTACAACCACAGATTTTGATGTTCATTCAGACAGGAATGTGAAAACAGTGACATGGATATAACAAGGACCAACACAAACAGTCAAGCAAACCCGTGACATGAACCAATCCAAATCATTTTGAGTTTTAAAAAAGTTTAAATAAAAGTTTGTGTCCTTTTTCAGCAGATCTTGCTTGAACTTTGAGATTCAAATTTAATGATTCAATGGATTTCTTCAGATTTGAGGAAGAAAAAAAATCCAGTGACATTTACCAAATAGTCCACAAATTGTTCATACTAAAATTATACAGCAAATGTTGAGTTTCACTAAAAAATCAGACTTGTGCAACCCTGCTAGTATGTCCCAAAAGCCTGGACAGATTCAATACCATTTTCTCCCAATCAATCAACCTAACCATCAAGTTCTAGAAGACCCCAGTAAAGCAATATCTGAGAGCGAGATCCACAAAGGGATTTAGCAACATAACTGTGCAAAGTTGCACTCTATCATGCTTTATGGGAATATGCTTATGAACGTATATATGACATTACAGTAAACCCTCGATTTAACGGACCCCGATTTAACGGACTTCGGATGCAACGGACAAAATTTCCGATGCATCCGAAATCCGTTATTCGGGGGCTGCTGGCTCCCGCCCCGGGGAGCCGGGCAGGAGCTGTCAACCCGGCTGCCCGGCTCCCCGCTGCGGGGAGCCCGGCGGGAGCTGTCAACCCCCCCCCCCGCCCGGCTCCCCGCTGCGGGGAGCCGGGCGGGTGGGCTGACAGCTCCCCGCCCAGCTCCCCGCAACGGGGGGGGGGGGGGGTTGACAGCTCCCGCTGCGGGGAGCCGGGCGGAGGGGGTTTGACAGCTCCCGGCCTGGCAGCGGGGAGCCGGGCGGGGGGGTTGACAGTTCCCGCCCGGCTCCCCACAGTGGGGAGCCGGGCGGGGGGGCTGACAGCTCACTCCCGGCTGTGATCAGTAAAACCTCTATATAACGGACTAATTCGGGTGAGGGGGGTGTCCGTTAAAGCCAAAAGTCCTGTTATTTAATGATTTTAAAAAAATTAAAAATTTTAAAATGTAAAAAATTGAGTCATGCATTGACATGTGAGTTGCCCACATGGCTTCAAAACTCCATCTTGGAGATGGACTTTGCATAGTAGAGAGGAGGGGGTCTCCACCCACAAGAGAAAGTCTGTTTAAGTCTCTGCGAACAATTTATGAGTTTATCCTGTATAAGCTTTTTACAGGGTAAAATTGACTTATTTGGAGTTTGGACCCCACTGGGAGCTGGGCATCTGTGTGTTAGAGATAGTGACACTTCTTAAACTGCTTTCAGTTATGCCTGCAGTGTGTGGGATGCGGTTCAGACCTGGGTCTGCGTTTGTAGCTGGCAAGCGTGTCTGGCACAACCAGACAGAGTTCTGGAGTCCCAAGGTGGCAGGGAAGGCTGGACAGAAATGATCTTGGCACATCACTTAGCAGCCCTAAGGGGGTTTCTGTGATCCAACCCGTCACGAACTGCCACCTCAACCTGTAGGCATCCAAATTCCCTAGACACCCAAGTTTCTGCTGGTAGCCATTTACTGCACAGGCCACCTAATTCCTGATGCTGTAACAGAGGCAATCGAGACACCCGCCTCAGAATATTCCATCACCCAGGAGGGTCAAGCCCTCAGCAGGGAGGTGGGAGACCTGGTTTGAGCCCTTACTCTGAATCAGACTCAGTGAGGGATAGGAGCCTTCCCCCAGCTCCCCCCCCCCCACATCCTAGGTGAGTGCTCTAACCACTGAGCTGTAAGGTACAAGGAGGTTGGGCTGGGGGAGGGAGGCACCAGCACCTCCCCCTTGTTTTTTGTTTCACAAAAAGGGCTGACCTGGCTAAGACACCTGACTCCAGGAGAGGTTTCATAGCTATTAATCCAATGTGGAGGAAGGCACCTTCCCCATGCCATGAGTTAGGCGCTTAACTGCCTTTTGTGGGCAGGCCTTGGGCCAAATCTCTCCTCTTGGTAGCTCCTACGGCTAAGTTAGAATGCACCTCTAGAGGGGCGGTCACCTGCTCCAGCCCTGAAGCGGTTGAAACAGCCCTGCAGAGGGCTGTGGCAAGGGAAAGCAGCAAGCCTGGGCTGATTGGGGAAGCAGTGGGCCATGGCCCATGTCATGAGTGTGAAGTGCCTTGGAGTGCTATTTTGCCTGTTAGGGGTTAACTGAGGGAAGGGGGGGTGATGTCAGAGTAGCCCACCTGGAGGAAAAACCAGGAAGTCAGTTCAGTTCGTCCTGGAGCTTTTGGGCTGACTCGACCTCTTTTCAGCTATGAAAACTCTTTCCTCCTCTCTCCTAGCTTTGGGAGAGATGTGCACCTTTCTATTTCTAAGATTATTCTAACTGTAAGTAGCATATTGATTCCATAAGTTTGTACCTGATCTAGAGTGTCACTAACCTTCTCAGAGGGACGGGTTAGAAAGCTTTATATCTGTAAAGTTGTATTAGTGTAAGTTTTCTCTTTTCTTTATTAAACCTTTTTGTTATAAAAAGTGTTTGGTTATTCCCTTAAAGTTGTCCTGGCTTTGTATTTGACCCAGTTCCCGGGAAAAGGGGGAGTCTGGGGGTCTGAATCTCTCTTCCCTCGGTAACCAGAGAGGGAGGGGGGAGTGGATCAGTGTCTCCTAGGTTGAAAGGGGAAGCTGGAGTTAAGTCTCTGTGTTTTTTCATCTCCCAGGCAGAAAGGGAGGGATCGGGAGGGTTACTCTCGGGGGGGAGGGGGAGTCAAGGTGCTCCTACCCCATAGTCTTGGGGTAATCACTGAGTGGTGGCAGCGGAACCCCAATTCCCAACTGGTAGAGTGTGGGTTTTGGTGGTGGAAAACACTTAACTTAGGCTGGGGGAGCAGCTTATAGTTAAGGGGCCATAGGAGAGACCCCCTCTGTTACCCCAGTGTTTAGAGAGGGGGGGAGGTTTTCTCTTCACACCCCAATAAGGAGCCTTCCCCCCAGCTGGCCGTTATAAAAAGAGCTGCTGGGCAGGAGCCAGGTAGTCTCCCGCTAGCTGAGGAGGGCATTAGACCTAGATGCCTGAGAGCTAAAGAGTATGGAGGGTGGAGCAGTGCTGGGGTAGGGACAGGCTGAGATGGGGAGCTCAGGCTGGGTTACCTCCCAGGCTGCGGGCCTGATAGAAAGGCCTGAAGAGGGTACTGGGCTGAAGGTAAAGGGAGCAAGTCCAAAAAAACCCTTGCCTGTGATGACTGGCTCTTACATTGCAGTCTGCCCCAGGCAGAGTGTGCTTGATGATGACTGGCAGTAGCCTTAGGCTGAGGCAAGGTGGGTGTAGTGACCGGAAGATTATTGTGATGGGCAACCACTAGGGGGCATAGTTACGCTTCTGAGTCAACTCCAGGAGAGGGCATAATGGTGTTATCAGCTAGGAGAATGGCCTTGAGCTTCGGTTATCTGTGTGTGTCTGAGAACAAGTTCTCAGCTGTGTGAGTGTTTACCCCATTTGTGTGAGAACGAATGCGTGGGAAACTAGATGGGGAAACTGAGGCAGGACAGCATAATCAACAAGTGCTAAACAGCGTGTAATCAACTAATTTGCTAGCTGCTTGCTATTCATGAGATATGAGTATGTATGAGATGCAAATGAGTATGGGTATATCTGTGCTGACACACCTTCATGGGTTGGGCTTCTTCTCTGGACATCGCTTGGGTGTGTCAGATATCCTGTATCACGGCAGTGCTGACCGAGGCCCCCAGCACGGTAATACCGCTCCCTTCAATAAACTCACCACTTTCCATCTAGCCACCTGTGTGAAGCCTCGTTTCTACCAGCAATGAGATAACCACCCCTCAATAGTGGGGATTGAGGGTAGGGGGTTCCCCAGGGAGGGGAGACCCAGAGAGAGATCTGTGGGGTGTTGCCAGGGGGCAGCACCCTAGATAAAAGGGCACCAGGATCCAGGAGGGACGCGGAGGCCAGTAATGGTGAGACACCGGCAGAGGCGCTCCGGACCTGGTAAAAAGAGCTAATTCCAGGACGACCGGCAGGAGATCGTGCAAGGGTGAGTCATTGCACCACTACAGCCTCACTCAGCTCGTTGGCTTTCTTGGGCACCTAACTCTCCCTATGCATTGTATGGGAAGCCTGGGCACCTTACTGGGGTCTGTTTATTCTACTAGGCAACAGAGCATCTAAATATTAAACAACACAATGCCAAGTCTAAGTCCCTCTCATGGATCTAGTCATGTTCCTTCAAGATTTCTTTCATTGATCACCATTTGCTTACTGTGTTTTTCAGTGGCCGTGATTCTATGAGCTCACTATCAGCCTTGTTTGATTATACCTTTTCCTATGTTGGTTTCTTAGTTATTTAAGTTTGGAATAGTTAAATGCCATACTCAGTGGCAAACCAGATGTATAGTTAAGAATTTCAAAGCGAAAAATAGGCCTTCTTAGATAGTGTTATTCTTTAGTCACCTCTTTACTATTCTCTCTTGGGTGAAATTCATCTCTATACACAGGGTCAACACCAATCCAATTCATGTCTCGAACCCCACTTACGCACTAATTTGTGGCCTTAAATGGGACTTAAAGGGTGCAGACCCTTGTGCTGATCTTCTGCATGGGGATGAATTTCACCCTTTTCAAAAAAACATATATACCCTTTACCCTAATAATATAAAGAGAGTGATCATGTACCTTCGGGGGGGGGGGGGGAGGGGGAGGGGAAGGAGAGGAATGATTTATGTAAGATGGCATATCTGTTTGACTATATACTGTTATTTTTATACACTTCTATAATTTTATTTTACTTCTAAAAAGGGATCCCCCCCCAAAAAAAGACCTTTATTTCTCCCCTTTGCTTCCTCTCTTCAAAGTAACAGTGCACAGTGACATGCCCTCTCCTGGACAAGGTAGATAATACTATTAATGTGGACCACTAGAGGTTGCTGGAAATCAGTCCACTCCCTTCCCTCACCACATCAGACCAATAGAACCATTCCCCTAGGAAGCAGGGGACTAAACTGGGGAATAGGGTACCAATCCTGCTATTTTCTCCCCCCAGATTCCCCACAGCCCATGCTTTGCACTGCACCTACTTTCTGAATCAGACTATTTATATAATACTGTTTGGACATATCACAGATGAGAGGCAGGTTTGCATAATGTAGGTGTTTTGTGCATTATGTTGTCGTTTTTACTATTAGCACTGGTTCACTTTAAAACAGCATGGAGGATCTCACTGATTCAATTGGTTTGTACTTGCAAAGAATACAAATGAATTTGTCTGTTACAGCTTTCTCCCTATTCCATTTTGTTTCTTACAGCTGTCCCCTTACTCCATTTTGTTTTTGTTCTCCTGTGGCCGCCCCTCCCTGGCTGTTAAGTTGTTTACCAGGGCCACTGCCCTTCTCAAAGGGAGGGCCCCATAAGTTGTTTACCAAGAGCCATTGCCCTTCTCAAAGGGCTGGCCACTTGTGCTGCGTGCTAAGTGGGACAACTGCCCTGTTCAAAGGGTTGGTCCTGTTATCACCTTGTTAAACCTGGGCTCGGTGTAGGGTAGGCAATGTCCAAAGCTGTAAGACCTAATGTGTTTTTGAGATCCTGGGCATGAGTCATAGGCCTCATGTGCTTTTGAGTCATGAGGTGGAACTCACGCCTATGGTCCAGGACTCTGTCCAGGCATGTCTCTATGCTCACCTGCAGTTTTTCCCTGTAACTTCTCCCCTGTGACAGAGGGAGCCTATCAGGATTACTGGCGGGGAAACTGACTGAGTTTGCCTTTAAGAACAGGCATTTTTGAAACAAACATCAGAAAGGTTCCTGCATTGCTACCTGGTCTGATCAGCCAGGGGTTCTGGGGGGTCCTTTCTCCGCTCTCGTTTTATTTTTGAGCATACCCCCGTTTTTAACCCCCGCCCCCACGAAGAACGAATTGCTGCCTGAGAGACCTCCTGATTATCAAGACCGTGCCGAGCCCTCCTTGCTTCTTCTGATTTGTTGCTGCTTCTGCCTTTGCTGCTGCCTTGGGGACTGGTGAGAATCCCTCTGTGAAACTTTCTATACTTAATTACTTTAGCTGCTGGCTCTGTTTCACCAACACACAGACTCTTAAACTAAACCTTGGTCTGGGTCTTAAAACCTCTCTTAGACTTAAACTAAACCTTGGTCTGTGTCTTAAAACCTCTCTTAAACTCCTTGGTCTGTATCTGTAATCTGTTTCTTGCTTTGCAGCACCTTTGCTGCTAGAAATAAGCCTGTGCCTTCCTGGACTGTACCTGGGCACACACCACCCTGCCCTCTGAAACTACCCCTAGTATATGGTGCACCCATTAGGTTAGATTTTGTCTTTTAGTCTAGATAAGTTGTAATTTCATTTTGCATAGCTGTAGTTAAGTTAGGTTTAGGAAATTGCTTGCATTGTACCCCGTAAGTTAGCCTTAAAGAATTGTTGCATTGTGTTTTGTTACTTGCTAATTTGTGTAGTTTTGGTTAAGTTAAATCATAGATAAGATTTTACTGTGTTTTGTATAATTGTCTCTCTGCTGTTTAAACTTGCAGCCTGTCTGTTCTGTGTCTCCCTGAGTTTAAATCTCCCTCCACCACGTGCTCCTCTTCCCCCATCCCCCAACCTTACTTATCTACCACTTTCTCTCTCTCTCCCTCTCCCTCTCCCTCTCTGCTGTTTCAACTTACAGCCTGTCTTCTCTCTCTCTCTTTCTAGCATAAAACCCCATTGGTTACCCCTTTCTCTCTAACATACCTCACATTTTACATTTACATTTTTACCTAAAATTGTTGGTTATTTAACACATTTTACCCATACTGTTAGTTGGTTATATGCTGCTGTGACACACTCTTTACATAGAAATTGTTAGCTACCTGTTACATTTATACTTCAGTGTTAATTGGTTACCAACTGTATTGTACCCCACTGTATTGTACCCCACTATTGAAACCCCCTATCCCATTTACTAAAAGGAACTCCTCCCCAATTGTCTACTTTAACAAACCCCATACCCCTCACTATTAAATTTTCCCTGTTTTTGCATTTTCTTAATAAAGTTTATTTTGCACCCCACCTGTGTGGTAATTGCTCTCCAAGATCCCATATACCAGACAGAATTATGTAACCCAACTCACACAGATCATCCAGACTAGCAACAAAAAGAAAACCAGACAAAGTGAACCAGGCAGATTCCAAAGAACCTCCCTGGGTCCTGTTGCTTCTAGGATAATTACAACAATAATTCTTTGAAATGAAGGGTGCAATTTTGTTTACTTCTTAACCAGACTTGCTTGTATTACAGGTCAAGCATGCGTGTCAAAAACTGCTGGCTTTTCAGCAGTGATTTCTGTTCCTTATCAGATGTGTTTACATGGCTAAACAGGTAGCACTCTTTTCTCCTTTCTAAACCACACACAAAATAAAAGAATTCAGCAATAAGCAAGGAAAGCACAAACTGACAATGGCAGGCATAGTTCTTTATTTATTGCTCCCAGCAGGTGTCAGATACCGCAGTTTCTTTACAACCATCAGCACCCTGGGGCTTTTTAGTTCCACATACAAGACAAGGGAAGATGGGGGATGGCAACTAACCTCAAGGGATTAGGTACCTGAATCCTATCCCAACTACTAGCAGACTCCAGCTGTGTTTAAATGTTTTTTGAAGAATTTCTGATGTTCAGTGGCTGCTGATTACTTCCAGATTTTAGTTCTACCCCAGTGGAGATCTGCTGCAAAGAGTTTAGCGGTTGTTGTTAAAAATTGCAATTGTACCAATGAAATGTCTTCTTTCAAACCAGTTTGAAAACATGAACTGTTACAGCAGTGTTTAAAAAAAGAAAAGAAAAAAGAAAAGAAAAGAAAGGAAATCCATTGACTTGTTACAAAGACAGTCACCAGAGACTCAAGCAAGGTGTGTGGTGGGGTAAGACTAGACCTGTATTTATTTTGGGTTCTCTGCAGATTCTTTCAACAGATATTATGGTCACATTGTTACCTTCAGAAGGCTGAGCTTAAATACTGACATCAACCCAAGCAAAACTCCCTTGGCCCTGAAGGTAATGTAAGTTTTATTTCAATCAGAGCACAGGCATGGGCTCTAACTCTTTTCCTCAATCAATTTATGTGCGTATATATCTAAAGTTTTGAAGAAATTGTATACAATTTAAGATCAGTATAGTACAAAATAAAACAGGAGATTTGTTCACTTGGGGGAAAATATGAGACCAAATTCTATTCTAGGATACAGGGGTGTAAATCTGAAGTCAACTGACTTTAATGGGACTGATCTATGGGTAAGTCATTGCAAAATTTGTTCTATTAACCCTAGGAGTCAGCTCTTTCTATGCTCACTTGAGCTCCCTTCTATTTGCATGCTAGTTTTAGGATGAAAAACATGCTCATATCTGGAGACTCTATTGTTTCACCAATGAGGCTAGTTAAAGAGAGGAAAATCTAAGAAATATTGTAGCACATTTAAGTACTATTACAGGTTTCTCTACTGACTTAAATTAAGCTGTTGCTATATTAAATAAGTTTGTACAATTTTGTAAAACAGACAGCAAGACTGCTCAGCATGTGAGTTTTATTAAGCACTTAGAGCAAAACAAATATTGTTCAAATCTAAAATAATCTAACTCTCTAGGAGGCTCAGGATCCATCTTTTTTCAAGATTTACACTTCCTACCCACCTCAGTTTTTCTTTAAGAAATGCTACATTTTAAATTTAGTATGTAAAACTCTCTCAAAACAAGAGACAGCTAGATATTCAACTTTTATGCAATAACCTCCCACAGTAGTCATCTGTGAAGCTGCAAAATGCTTGCAGCAAGACTAAGAACACATGAAACTCACACTCATTCCACATTCACAGGTTTTTGGAGCCATTAAGTAGAGATGGGTCCAAATGATAAAATTCAGCTCTTGGAGTCTAACTTCTAAGCTTGCAGGTGTTTAGACAGAAGCCCTAATGTTACTGACATTGGATCTGTGTAGCAAGCTACAGACTAAAGGAAATAATCACAAATAGTTGAGCAGGTTATATTCCAACCGGCAGAGGACAGAAACACGTTTACATCACAAACCAGCCAATACATTGTCTTGAGGCCTTGTGTTTTTCCAGCCACATTTGTCCATAGGGACAAACCAGGGTGTTTATTAGTCTACTGCATAACCCTACAATGGAAGGGATTTCATTTCATTACAGTGCCAAGGTGCAGTGGAATTAAAGTCACAGAATCCTATCACATCAATATTTTTATTAACAATTATTTTATTATTAAATATGCATGTTAGACATGGGTTGTTTGGAGACTTTGTTATGGAAATAAGTGTGATGTCTAGATGTATCTATGCACTCAGCAAGGACTCAGCAGCACATGACTGCTGCATTGTCTGAGAAAGGATTATTTCATTTTACATCATACCACACGCAACTGTATCTATTAGTACAAAGGCAACCTTGTCTCACTTTTGTGTGTGTATTATAGTGCACTGTAGTCTCATGTGCTCTATCAAATAGCTCCCACTCCATAGAATGCATGTTACACTAATGAAAGAGGCAAGATACAAAAAGGGAAATCATGGCCTTAGCTTCTGATATAGACAGTAGATTCTGCAGGTTCTAGAACTGCATCCCAAGCTCAATTAGAGGGGGCATTTTGCTGCAACTGCCACTACTTCTGTTGCATCACTTGCAACACTGGGGTGTTGCCCAGCTAACCAAAAAACTGCACTGGTGTCAATGCTGTGACTTATGTACCTGAAAAAGCCAGTGATGTGACCAAACACAGGCAAAACCTTTCCCCTCTTTCTCGTCTTCCACCAGAAAAGAAACCAGTCAAGGAAGTCACCTCTGCACTATTGAGATCCGAGAACTCAAAATTAAGCCATTAAGTCCATTAATGTAATTAATGGCTATTAGCCAAGATAGGTAAGGAATGTTGTTCCTAGCCTCTGTTTGTCAGAGGGCAGTGATGGTTGGCAGGAGAGAGATCACTTGATCACTACCTCACTCTGAGACACCTGGCATTGGCCACTGTTGGTAGACAGGATATTGGGATGCATGGACCTTTGGTTTGACCCAGTATGGCTGTTCTTATGTTAGAATAATCAAAAAAGGAAGGCATGAGTGGAAAGAGTGGTTTGTAAATACAGGTGATTTGGGGACTGCAGTCAGTAGCAAGAGTCTGAAGTGTCTTCTAAAGTCTTAGGTCTCAGCCCAGTTAAAAAAATCATCTTCACTACAAACTTAAACCATAGTGTAACTGTTAGGGGACAACTGTTTTGTAACCAGGACTACTGACGTGGGTTTTGCCATTGTGTAGATGGGCACTAAAAGACAGAAGGCGACAACGGACAAATAAAGCATGAGAGGCGTGCCCCATAAATTTCTACAAAGCTAATTCATTGTCCTTCTGTTCCCTCTAGAGATTCTAAGTACTATTATAATACAAATCAAATGATAACAGGATACAGACTACTTTGGTGGAAATGCAAGAATAAAACCTTTAGTGGTACTACCAATGCCAACTAAGGCACATGTGGGGTTAAAAGCGCTACTGAACGGAAAGGGAGAACATTTCAAACAAAGACATGCAAAACTAATAGAAAATATAGTTCAACAGTGAAACATACTCAGTAGTTAACAGACCACATTAAGTACCTCAAGTGATCAATTGCTTATTTTATTATTTTATCATCATTAAAAGAAAAGTTTTAACAAGCTTCCCTGCTCAAAAGTAATTTCCATCTCGTTAACATGGAAACTAACTTCAATGTTGCAATTTTATGTAGCATACAAAAAAAAAATCCAGCCAGCACAGCAAAATAATGCACAGCAGGGAAACATCTTAGATAAAATGGAAGTGTAATTCCTTCTATTTCTAACAGAGCTAATGAATGCATTTGAATACAGAAACACAGACACTGAGATTGCTAGAATTATAGGCATGTGGAAAATGTGTGTCTCTAAAAATATTATTCACAATATTTTCTGATTCTCTTCAAAAACAGAAATTTTACAATGACTTTACATCTATATAGTAACATCACATCTGTTTCTACTACTGTTAAAACCCACCCCTCAAATCCTATTATTTATTCAGCCACAACCTCTCCTAACTCTTAAATAGGTGCTTTGCTCTTGTAGGGACCGTAATTCTGATCCTCAGAAATTAGCACAATATTTCAGATTCAGATCACACTTCTTGAAACAGTTCAAAACACATCCCTTCTTTAAAGAATTCTTTCCAAATGCTGAATTTCAGCTCATTATCAAAGGGTGGGTTCTGAACACCAATACAATAACTCACATAAGAACTTTATAAATGTTCTATGAATTATACAGTTTGACCCCAGTTGCCAAGTTTTTCAAGACTTTCCCCGCATCCACATAGTGCACCCCATTTTTTGCCAAATTCATAGAGCTAATCTTTTTACACTTGTCTTTGAATCCATCACATGGTCAAACTGAAAAGAACTTCTCAGGACACTGTGTTTTCCTTCTTCATCCTACTTTCTTTTAACTTTCTAGAATCACTTTACAGGAATTGACATCAATTAATGCTAAATTACAATGGGATTCTTATAGAATCACGTTATATCCTCCTTGATGCCAAAACCCTTCACAATGATGAATGTTGTACAATGAATACCAAACACTTTTATAATGATTTTGCCATTTACTGAAAAGGGTTGCCAATCTCCCTTTGATTGTGAAGAAGTTAAACATCTTTATCTATTTGAAAATAAGATCTTGTGCTCATGAGATCTACACAAAGGCCCTTTTATGTGGGCCAAAAGGAGGTTTCCCCCATGCCCATTTAATATGTTTTCTGTGAAGTTCTGTGTGCTGCCCTTAGGGCCATCCACATGCTGGTGATATACATGTAACTTTCACAGCAAGTTCCCCCTCCCTCCCCCCTCCCCCCCCCCCCCCGAATCACAATACCTACAGTTCAATCTAATAATGAAATTGTGTAATTTGTTTGGGGGGGGGGGGGTTTGCATGCACTACACATACAGTTAGCTATTGCTTAGGCCCTAAAATAGGGACATAGTTTACTAGGAACTTAGCATTTAAACTACTTTCATCTTGACAATGACTGGCATATCTCTTTGAGAATATTATATATTTGGAAGATTTTTTGATGGCTTTGTACTTAAGAAACATATCTCATCATATTCTGTGAACTTCTGAACTTGGTCTTAAATGTTTAAAGAAGGGTCAAAAAGGCACCCTGCTACAAAAGTGTGCAACCTGCACCCAGCTAATATCAGAGAAGAAATTCATGCTGTGAATAATTTTTTATGAGTTTTCTTTCCATTTCAAAATCTTGTACTTTACCTCTGAATATTTAGCACAGATATTAGACCTGGAACTGAAGTCTAACAAAGCAGAAGGCAAATTCCAAGAAAGACAAAAAAAAAAGTACATTGCATTCTTCATAAACTTTGTGAGAATATCCTCAACACATGCTTCTCCATTTATACAACAGATCAAGGAAGGCGAGAATCCAATTTCAAATCAAATAACCTCCATATTGATGTGCAGTGCAGTTGACAGTGCACTCTCATCAACTCTGCGCTTTCTGGTGGGTAATGTGCACAATATGACTTAGAGTAGCCATTTGGCAGAAAACTACTGTAGTCAAATTGAAATAGCCTTTAGTGCCTTAGTTAAAATAGAGAGCCATAATGTATGCCTGTCATTTGATAAAAAATAGTACGTTTAAATTAAGAAAAAAATCGCAGTGCAGATCCAAAGAGCACAATGACATAGATGTCAAGATCTTATTAAAAAGTGTTAAGGTAAAGTACAGCACACAAGCACAATTGGTTAGGAAACATAAGATCATGTACCAGTGACCAAAAAATTGCTGCCAGATTTTTGTCATAGGTAGCAATAAAATATGAGTTACCTACAGATAATTACCTCAGTGAAAGTGGCATCTTTAAACTGGTATCACAACACAAATATATTATATTGCACCAAGAGATGTAAAGACCACATCTAACCTGTCTTATTGTCTTATTTTCACTTTGCACTTATTGTCTTATTGTCACTTTTCACTTATTGTCACTTTTCACTTATTGTCTTATTTTCACTTTTGCCATGTCTGTAACAAGAACATTTCAATTTCTTTTTGAAAGAATAAAACTTTATTGAGAAACAAAAGAATTGCTGTTATTTATTCCACCAGCCTAAAGGCACGGATGTTGAGCTCCTAGAAGAGGAACTATTTTGAAAAGAAGGATGGTGCAGAGGCCTGGTTGCTAGCCTGAGATTTGTGAGCCCTCTAATTCAAGTTCCTGCTCTGCCACAGACTTCCTGTGAGATCGTGGGACTCCGGGCTTCAGTTTCCCATCAGCAAAATAGGGATACTAGCACTTCTTTATCCTTACAACACCCAGTGTAGTTGAATACATTAAAAGTTTGTCAGAAGCTCAGATGCAATGATAATGGAGAGAATAAAACTGCACTGACAACTTCTTCCATATTACAGCTAATTCTCTGGCAGGACCCTGATGTTTTCAGGAATAAACGGAAAATGTGCAAAGTGTGAAGGCCCAACAACATTTCTCCTTTCTCATTTTCTACTGGTGTAGGCAATGAGACTACTCACCTGTGTAAGGGTAGCAAGACTGGCTTTATCACAGCAAGTCTCTCACAGCAAGTTCAATTACAGCTTTAAAGAGCTCATATTCCAGATCTCTACATTTCAGTAAAGCACAAGACATGAGCAGCTTTTGAGACGAGAGTCAGTTCTCCTTTATCAGTTTGCTCACCTAATAGAAAACTAGTTGAGAAGTTCATGAGCTTCTGTTTTCAAGTTCAGCTGCTATCCAGTTGTTCTAATTACTAGAAAATTGCTACTGGCAGGTCTAGGGGCATTATTGTACAGTGGATGCAGAGGCACCTGTTTGACCTTGACTTCATTCCTCGAAAATATTTTCTTTAAAAAAAGTCATTAAGGATGGCAACTTGAAAAACATTTTGCAACAAAACAAGGGCCAACTTTAACCCCTACACAAACACTCACCATTCCCAAAGGAAGTCAATGGGAGCTGCATGTTTACATTTGAAAAGAAAATGTAGACTTTAGAAGGGGAATCTGAAATTATTTTTTAGTAAATAAAAGCACTATATTTGGGATCCCTATTAAAGGTTGTGAAGGAGCGCTCATTTGCTCTCCATCTCACCAAGCCCAGTAACACAACCCTCTGAAATGAAACCTCTGATTCTGTCATTTATAGAAGTCAGGTACAGAGTTAGGGGGGAAATAAGGTGCAGCAATTATGGCTTTCTTCTGCCTATTTAGGTGCCTGTGTTAGGGAAACTGCATTGGAAGAGAATGCTGGCTACCTGCATCTTTCGTTTAAGAATCTGCAGTCAATGCTGCAGTTTATAAATGACTGTTTTAAAGAGGTTTATTTGGTAGATATTTGTGTGCTTAACACACTGCTAGCAATGCTAATATCATCCCATATAAAAACTGAAATCTGTGTTAATTCAGTGCCATATTTCCATACAACATTTATCTAAGAAAGTGGCATCTCAACAAGGCAAGTGATGAGAAGAGCTCAGCGGGCTTGGAGATTTGGCTAAGCGTCCAGTAGATTGACTGAATAATACAACCCTCTTTAGCACCCCATCTTTGTTATGGGAAGGCTTCCCCCTTACCTCTGGTGACAGCAGGAACATTATTTTGGGGCCACCCCAGAATGTCTGTGTCCTCTTCACTACCACAGTGTTTTCTGGGGAGAAGCTCCATGCTTTCTGTATCTCACCCACCATACATTCTAGCAGGAAGAAACTCAGCTTCCCCAGTTGCGATCTCCCAGTGAGACAAGTTTCACAGTATTTGGGTATTCACAAAAATATGGGGGCATGATTACTGAAAAGCCCACAAATAGAGCAATAGCAGCTGAGGACCAGATTGCACAATCAAAACGTGAAAAATCTGGCGAAGAAGTTAACTGAACATTCCTGAACTTTAAAACAAAACAAAAAGATTTGTTTGGGTCCAAGACAATGGAAAATTTCAGTCAGTTCTTAATTTGAGGCCAATAGCCTGTATATTCAGATGAGACCAGTTTCGATTTATGAAAGAGAGAGGCATTTTAATCAATTAAAAATAGGGTGTGACATGTTCTGCTTTCAATTCCACCTGGGAAAATTCCATTTAAATTAAGACATTCCACTGAAGAAAGTGAATGAAGAATTTGGCCCAACATTGGTACCACAGGAAGGCTAAAAAGTTGTGGGAAATGAACCAGGCTCCTTTTCACCTGGAAATTAAGTAATCTTCCTATAATGAATGTGATGAAGTAGACTAAAAAAATAAAAAATAAAAAATATGACAAAACCTCCTACCCACTGTAAATAAGAAGTCAGAACTCTGTATGTTAGGTATGATACTGCATGAATTGTTAATTCTGCTTAATTGTTTCTAGTAATGGATGAATCCTGAAATATTCAGATTGGAACGGATCCAAAAATTATCTGAACACATTTAGACCCCCAACACCCACTTCTGTTGCATAAGTGCTTGCTGGATTGGTGCTCTAGTTTGTAGAATTTACAAGAATACATGTTACCAACAATGGAACAGTATATTAATGGTTTTGGTCAAGATTATGGTTCTTTAATCATTATCTTTGGGAATTCTGACTCCTGTCACATTGCTGCAGTCAGGAAACATGATTTCTTCCAAGGTTTACCAGACTAATATTTCAGTTTTGAGTGAAGGTTAACCGTGGCACTTGATCTTCGTCATTAGTTTTTAGCAGATGTCAAAGTATCATTTAAGACTATAGTATCATATAAACTATTGTGTGTTGTGTACAGCCATGCCTAATGGGATCCCACAAGTAACGTTCAGTCACACCGAAGACCCCACCAAAGAAAAACCTCTGTGCTCCAGAAAGTGATGTTAGTGATTCAGTATATGACACTTTTCCCTCTGAATAAGTATTGAACCAACACTCTGCTGCTTAGAGGTGTTAACTGTCAGATGAGATGTAAACCCAAGGTTCTGACCCCTTGAAGTAATCCCGTGGCTCTTTTCTCAAGAATAGGAAGTTAGCCATGGTCACCTGGCTATTCTATTCCTATTCTATAGCAGTTTTCTTTATTAAATGTAAATATGAACATATTTTTTATCCAAAAATATACATAATGTGCATCATGACCAATGTACTGTTTATAGGCCAAATCCAGCTCCCATTAGAGTCAGTGGGATTTTTTCCATTGACTGCAATGGAGATGGATCAGATCCCATGGGAGCAGCCTTAATTTTGGGGAGTTCCATTTTTTAAAGGGCTTGATATTTCTACAGCTGCTAACATAATAGATGCTGGTCCATGACCACTGTACTTAGGTGCTACAGTTTTACAAATAAATAACAACAACAGAAGGGGATTTTTTGCATTTAATCTTCACTGGGTATCTTCACTTATTTTCTCCCTGTTCTCATACTTTGTTTCTCACCCATAAAAATATTTTAAGAGGAATTCACTTTTCTTTTAAAAAAATGTAAATGGAGCTTTAAAATAATCAAATGTGACTGCACGATCATTAACAAAAGCACACAAACAAATGTGTTACTAAACACTTCTGCAATATGAATGCCAGCAAAATCAGAGACAGACAGAGAGACAGGCAGACAAAGACAAACACACACAACTCCAGTAGAGCTGGTCAGGAAATAGATTTACATTTTGGAGGAAATTCCAACATTTTGAAATTTCCTTTCATCCCAAATCAGAACAAAAAGTCAAAATTTTGAAATTTACCACAAAATGAATATTCTGACATTTTATTTTGGGAACATCACAACAACCTCATCACAAGAAGGTTGAAATGTTTCATTTCTATAAATTCAAAAAGTTTATTTTATTGTTTCAATTTTTATCCTATAATTTATGTTTTGACATGTATTATACCATAAATAATCATATAATAAGTCAAAATGAAGCATTTTGATAATTTCCCATCTAAAATTTCAAAATTTATGTTCCTATAAAACATTTTGATTTTGTTGAATTAGCATTTTCCAGTGGAAAACTGCTCAGCTGAAAATGTTTTTAACTAACTTTATAAAAGACATTGGTATCGTCTGGATTGCAAGTTGCTATATAAAAGCAAAATCTACACAATAGGAATTCTCCTTAAGAGAGACAATTACATACATCGATAATATTGCATAAAAAATCTGCATAATAAAGTGAAGGATAGAAAGGTTAAGGTTAAACATGGAAAAAAGCACTGATATGCCTGTGCTTAATAGCTCTCTAGCCTGTTAACTAAATACAGGGCTTCTACTGTTCTTTTCATGAGAAAAAAAAATCCAGGGCTGAAACTTGCTATTGCTACAGATTGCCTTCAGATTGTCTGAGCATGAATCACAGGTTGGATTCAAAGAGACTATATGGGCAATTCAGAAAGAAGAATTTCACACTAATGTGGCCGTGTGCTGTGAGCAAAACTTAGGTGAACATGCAGCTCTGCATGTGAAGCAATCCCATATTACTTTGAGCATTCTGGTCTTTCATAGTGAGTGAGGTACATGTGAAATTCCATTACAGAGTTTGCATCTCCATCATTTGTTATCCACAGAGATGGACAGGCATTTCTTGTAAGAGTAGAAGGAAAATACAATAAGGATAACAATTCAATTATGTTCTAAAACTAGGCCTAGAGAAAAGTTTGTGAATGGTATAGATCACCCCCAATAGGTTGCTTGCTGGTGCTATAAAAGCAAACAAAGACAGGAAATGTTGGAGCCAGAATTTAAATAAATATGAGAGATATTAAATTATTCTGAAGCACACAGAAGATGTTTTGAAGCATATATTATCTTTATATATCTGGCAGAGAAAAATAGTGACTTCACTCACTCAAGAGACTTGATTCAATTGCACACTGGTTACCTACAAATTTGGTAGAGAGAGAGAAAAAAAAGTTGTCATAGATGTCTGAGTCACATTCTAGTTTCAAGCACCCCCACTCCTTTTTCTTTAATTACTAGTTTCTTAGAATTTCTATTTACTATATTTTTCTTAATGTTATAATGCTTTTCTGAGGGGGGTCAATACATTCTCATTTGGCTGGGGTGGTATAAATTCACCATGCTCTCCTCCCCTGCCCACACCACACACACTATTTGTTTTTAAAAGGACATTGTCCGGTAGTTTAAGGTCTCTAACATCTGAAGGATATTTCCTATTATATTTTAAGATCTATTGTAAAAATTATTTGCTGCTTCACCCAACACCACTTGGCATTCTTAGTACATTGCGGACATGATGTACTGTCATCCATGCCAGTAGAGGGAGCAAAAGTTAAGTAATAAAAACCCATGTTTAGAACTGTTCTGACAGCTTTGCTACATCGTCAGTAGTGCCAACTATTGTGGTTTTATCCTGTTTGGTCAAAGGTTGGGGGTGGGAGTCTGGAGAGGGGGAGGTTAAAGACACAGTTGCTAGAATCAAGATCTTGCAAATCCAAGCTTTTATCTTTTTTTTTTTCTTTTAAGGAAGTTTTTGAACCATCAGGGCTGCACAGAAAAACTGAAAAATGTGACTTGAGTGTACCCTAATGGCTCAGAAAACAGAAAGAAACTCAAATTTATTCATTTGAAGTGTTTTGGCTCATAATCCATAGTGTTCCTTAGCAAGAAGTTATTCAACAAACAGGCAGAGCTGTTGAAAAGAGATTTTTATTAAGCATGCTGAGTGTGGTATTGCAGCCTGGCTCTGCATTGCATTCCCCAGCCCCTGGCATTCCACAAAACTGAGTCACTCATCGCTCTGCTTCTAGGATCCAAACAAGTGAATGGAAAAATACACAGGAACATGGAAATTAGCATATTGGGTCAGACCTAGACCTGTCTCCAACAGTGGCCAGTATCAGTTGCATTATAGGAAGGTACAAGAAATACTGCTTTGGGCAGATGTGAGATAATCCGTCCCTCAGAGAAATCTCCTCCCAATACCGAACAATAATACCAGTTATAAATTGTCTCGAGACCTAAAGCATGAGGCTTTATTTTCCTTCCAAAGCTTTATTTTAGTATTGACTATAACAATTCTGGATGTTCTTTTACTAGCTGTTATACAAAACCAAATAGGGAAACAATCTTCTGAAGCCTATGGCAACATCAAAAACTGGACTTCACATTACCACATTATTGCCACAATAGTAGACATGTAGTAATAACGGTCAGCAGGGATGTATTGCTTTATATTCAGAGCACTTAAAACATTAAATTATTTTCAAAGTACAGTAGGTAAATAAATATTATTTCCCCCATTTTACACAAGGAAATGTAAGCAGAGAAATGTTAAGTGACTTTTCACATGGTGCATCAGTGATATATCTGGATTAAAACTAAGGAGGTTCCTTGCGCATCATCCCATGCACATAGAAGATGCTTCTCTATTATCTGTACAAAAATGATTAATCTGGAAAAGCTCTCAAGATAAAACTTTCTTTTTATGTCTTCAGATAACACCATGGACTGTGATTTTGGTCAGATCCTAATCAGAGATAACTTGTGCCCATACTTTCGTGGAGGCCTTCATTGATTTCCAAGATGCTGCAGGAAACTACATGATGGATTCAATGGGAGGTATTCAAGCTTCTGAGTCAGTATTAAACCAATGCCCCAGCATGGTGGTTAGGTTAGTACTGGCAAATGTACCAATATCTAACAGATCAGGAATCAAAAGCGTGCCGTACAATTCTTTGCACTCCACTGCCAGTGAAATCTGGCTTGAGAAGACTCAATCCACTGTAGGCAGATCAGCTGCCCCAACTCTGATGCCACTCTCCATTCTTGCAGCCTGTGGCTAGAGCACAATGAGTATAGCTGGGGCTTCCCTGTTCATCCACAGCTGCCATTTTGGTACTTTGGAGTCCTTGGCAGCAGCTTAAACTAGAGCAGCCTTCAGGCCCAGGGCAAAAAGGGTGCAAAGAAGTTGTAGGCAACCTTTGTGCCCCTTCTTAACCTATGTTATGTGCTCCTCAAATGTTGCTAGGGATCCTGCCCAAAGTCTTAGGATCATTGAAATTAGAATACATCTGCCGGGTAGTCTGTGACCCCAAGCACTGCACTACCAATTCCTTACCATACTTGAAATGATGCACTCTTCAGTCTAGTTAAGAATCTCATTTGATGGGGACTTTCATCACTGTCTTCAGGAGATTTTTCCATAGCCTAACAGATTTCATTGTCAAGAAACTGGCCTTGATCACCTGTGACAACTAAAGATCCAGCTGTAGTCCTGACAAGAGCAGCCTAATTTGCCAGATTCCAGTTTGGAACCTAATTTTTCAAATGTTTCCACTGAGTTTGGATTCCCAACTTGAGACAGTGATCATCAAAGGCATTGAGCTTCCACTTCCACATGAATTCAACTAGAAAGGTCCTAAGTCTGTCAAATTTGGATCCCAAAAGTTAGTTTTGAAAATTTTGGTCGGAATGATTACTATCTTCTGTCTGTCTGAATTCTCTCTCGGTTTTACTTGAATACTTTAGTCTTCTTCACGTTATGATGCCCTGTAGCTGGGCTGATTGGGAGGCGGTCTCAGCTGGGGGCCATGCCCCAAACAGACCCAATTGGCCCTATAAAGGCCAGGGAAGCCAGGAGCTGAAAAAGACAGCTCCTCTAGCTGTGGAGGAAGATAGGCCTGGCTGCTGGGGAGCTTGAGAAGGTACCTTGAGTGGAGCAGGGCTGGGGGAAGGCCATAGGAGCTGGGGAGCACCAGCCTAGAAACCCCCCAGGCTGCCAGCCTAGTACAAGGCCAAAAGGGGTACTGGGGCTGCAGGGGGAAGCCCACAGGTAGATAGAGGCAGCAGGCCCAAATCCTCCCTTGCCTATGATGATTGGCTTGTTCAGACTGCAGTTGGATCCAGTAAAAGGGGGATCGATGGTGACTGGCAGTAGCCCATAGGCTGAGGCAAGGTGGGGATAGTGGGTGAGGGTTCCCCAGAGAGGGGAGACCCAGGGATCTTGGGAGAGGCACTGCCAGAGGGCAGCACCCCAGGTAAAAGGTCACCAGGGTCCAAGGGCGACACAGGGCCAGCAGCAAGCGGGACATCGACCTACAGAGGGCGCTCTGGAGCTGGGAAGACCTAATTCCCTGGGAGACCAGAAGGAGGCGCTACAGGGGTGAGTCTTGCACCATGACACGCCTGCTCTTTAATAATGGGTGAAGTGATTCCTTCTTATAAAGGAGCAAAATTGTGTCTATAAATCACTGCCCAGGACTTGAGGAGGGCAAGGGGGCTAAGGAGGAGATGTGGACTGATGGAAATATTCTTCCTGCCTCCAGGAACCCTGAGGGAGCATGTGCTGCCGCTCTAATATGTATGCTGGCCCAAGTCAGATGATTGGTGTTCAGAAGGCTGGCCACTAGCCACGGCCCTCCTGGCCCATTTCAAGAGTACATTAGTTGTCTACACTAGACTCCCTTAGTCCTTGAGTCCCAAGAAGAGTAAGGATAGGATTGTGTCTGGTCTTGCACAAGAAGTGAGAAGTTCCTTGAAACTTTTCCGAACTGAGTACTCACACAGAGATAAGCATAGTCAAGCCCAAAGGAAGACACTATTCAATGTAAAATCAGATGCTGTTATTTTAAATGTCGTGCTACACTTTAATTCTTGACTACTAAATAGCCAAAGCACCTTTATTAATATATATTGTCTAGTTTAAACTACGTTCCCATTTCTTGTCATTAGTGACAACCTAAGTAAGATTAAAGACTATGGAATTCAGCAACTGTGGTTTGGTGTTTTGTTTTTTTTCACTGCAGAGAGATTTGAGAAGCTAAATGAATTGAGAAACACATGCTAAAGGAACTTTGATTTAGCCAGCAAGGAAGTGCGGAGCAAACTATATACACTTCATCATGTGCTCTCTATTTGGCTTTGGCAATAAGCTCACCTAGGAATAAAATCTATTTACAACAATTGAAGGGAAAAGGTACAAATAGAAAAATTACCATAGCACTGGAAATTGTCTGCTCTTATATTGTGAGACTGGCAGTTCTTGGCTTCATCATTTGCGAGTTTGCTGTATGAAGGGTGAATACACCCCATTATTGGAGCTGTGCACAACCTAGCCAGACCTAAATGCCAAGACATAAGCAAGGAGAGTGAAGCATCAGTGGCAAATTGGAATCTAAGGCCTTTTGTGCTTGTTAAATGGTGGAATGATTATAATTGGAAAAAGTGATGTGCATTAGTTCTGAGTGAATGTACAAGAAATGACAAGCGTGTAACTTAATGATTACTTCACAACACTCAGGACTGCCTTCTCGTCTTCCACTGAGCAGCTCAGCCCTACAGCAGAGAAAACTGCATGTCTTCTCCAGCTATTCATGGGCATCCTCCACAGGTCACATGGAAATAACCCTGAAGTGATAAGTCTTGGTTTAGGAAGTCTGCTGCTTAAGCTTGTATAAGTCATTGTGACTGAGTTTTTTTCTCTCCCCACAAACCATTGTTTGTTGGCAGCAACGGGTCAGAGTCTTGTTTTAAATGAAGCTAAATACTATATGTTTAATCTTATAGGCAGTGAGGTGTTAGAAGTGATGCTGATCATGTTTATATAATTTATTGGATGAAATCTTTCCAATGTTTTTTGTTTCATAGTCCTTTACTGTATCTCATTGCTGTATTATCAAAAATGCAAAAAAAGTTTCTCTGAGTAACTTAATAGAATTATTTCAAGTGAATAAGAAAATTAACATTTGAACATCATGAATCCATTAGACTTATGTTTCAGTTTTTATAATTGGTAGAAATATTTTTCCAGAATATGAGAAGCCACAATAAAATGAACTCTCTTCCATTTTTAAATAATGTTTGCTTTAGGAGGAAAGGGATTGCCAAGAATTTTCTAAGTGAGAGGTATAGGCTTTGTGCCAGACTCACATAAAGATTCAGGGTTAAAATCTCCATGAAAATATACCATACATAAATCTACCCACTAAAGTAGCAGGCAAAGTGTCAAGAGGCAATCATCTCCAAAGCGAGTTTTCCCTGACAACAGGAATCTTGTCAGGGTCATAGTTACACAGGTCCTGGATAGAGCTGAACTTGTATGTTGAGCAAATAGTTTTCGAGGGATGTTACACTTTGTAATTAAGCAGTTTGGCCAAACACAGTGATCGCCATCTTTTCAGTTATCCTTTGGAGCAGTGAAGCACCAGCGGTGAGATGACATGGATAAGGCATGCCCCATGGTAATTCTTTTCCTAGGTCTATTTGTAAGTTTTAATATGCATTCTTTCAATTCTGAAAAATCCCATCTTTTCAGGTTCCTGACCTGAATTTCTAATAGATAAGTAGAAACTTGCAATTCCTTGCTAGGTCACTTGGTGGCACATGATGAGGTGCAGTGTACAATTCAACTAGAAAGTTATGGTTGGAGTGAGTACAATAGAGACCATAGTATTGAATACACGAGCATAATGGTGGTGCTAAAAATAGTTTGTACTTGAATAGCTCCAGTCATCTGATGATTTTTTTTAACATTATTTAAAGACTCATAAGTCTAGGAGTAGCTAAATATTATACCAGTTTTACAGATGTGTAAAATTAAGGAAGTAGATTCATATGTCCAAGTCCATGCAGAGAGTCAGTGACAGAGACGACAATAGAACTTCAGAGTCCTGACTTCCAGTCACTTGTAACCAAACACCAGACATTTTTAACTTGCTCACCTGACTGTTCAAAGCAAGATTCCCTCATCCATTTCCACTTCCTTACAACTCTTTCTTCCTTTTAGAATGAGTGATACAGTGCAACTACTGACTTTTTGCTTCATACTATTTATTTCAGTTTTGCAGGAGTCTTTTTTAGGTAGTGTTCCTGAATAGCCATGAGGTTCCATTTGTGCCCATTGTTTCTGAACACCATTTTGTGGAATTGTTGGAAGAAATGACTTTGTTGAATAGAATAGTGGAGAAGAAACTTTTGTTCTCTTTTTTCATTAGTGCTGACCATTTGAACATATGATTTACCGTGGAAAGGGACGTTAATAAGAAAAGCTTTTTTTACATTTATTAGTGGAAAGAAGGCCTGACAGTTGGGAAGGAGAATGTATTATAAAGATTATCATGTAGGTAATATCCTGTATATTGAGTCTAATTACCCATTTAAAGTTAAAACAGGAGTTAAGAATATAGTGAATTACTCTCTAATGATTAGTGATGAGAATCACCTAGATAATGAAATTAGTATTGAGAAACAGGTTTTTAGGCAGAATTATTATCCTGTGAGATTGATTAAAAGGATAATTGTAGAACAATGTAACCTTTTCCATAATAATGGAGTTGAACTTGTTTAAGTCCATTTGTCATAATAGTGTGGTTCTGCCAGATCATAAAGTGATTTACCACTGATTAACAAGATATTTATTACTTCCAGTAAAGTGAGGTATTGTCACACCTAAGCAATATGGCTTCAATATATCTGCATCAAAAGTTAAGGATATAGTGGAACCATTTCAAGTAGTTAGATGTATAAAATTCCACATCATTTTCTGATGTAGAATAATATAAATAGACCATACAGTGTAATGCTGAAAAGTAGATGAATTTTGGGGATGAGTTTTCCATCCCCTTTGCTGTGAGGTCCAATGGGACTCATGCTATAGAACTCTTTCACTTATACTTGCATGCTTACAAGACCAGATTGCTTTTCAACAGTTGGCACAGCAAGATAAAACATCAGAAATCTTTAAGGTCCTACTCGCAAGAACGTCTGAAGGAAAAAGAACCTACAGTTTGAGATGAGAACAGTTTCTAGTCTTTGTGACATGTTTGTGGAAAACTGAAAAAAATATAGAGAGGTTTTTTTTATTATTATTTTTATTTTGTGTGTTTGTCTCAATGGAAAATTTCCCATAATTGTTACTGAATGTGGGGAATTCTTCAGAACAAGGAGCAATCTCGTGACATTGTATCGGCATGCTCAAATAGTAAAGCATTGACAGAAAGCGACAAAGAGTCCTGTGGCACCTTAAAGACTAACTAAAGTATTGAAGCATATGCTTTCGTGGGGTAATACCCACTTCGTCGGATGCACTGCATGCATCTGATGAAGTGGGTATTAGCCCACAAAAGCTTATGCTTCAATACTTTAGTTAGTCTTTAAGGTGCCACAGGACTCAGTCACTTCTGCAATTCCAGACTAACACGGCTACATCTCTGATTATTGACAGAAAGGAAATTTTTCTTAATTTGTTTTAGAGGAGGAACTGGATTTTCACTTCTGAGTACAGCAGGGATGATGAAAACAGGCAGCAGCCTCCCTCAAGGAAGCAAAATGACCACAATGATGTGATGAAGATATGAGTCACAGTTTTTGAGGGGATAAAAGGAGGTATCCAGGCTCTGTTTTCATGTGTCCCTTTCACAAAGACAGACCTACTGACTAATTTTACCCATAGACTGCATTTATTCCAGTAATCCCAGAGGCCTACAGGGAATCCTCTACTTTAGCATTCTTGCTTTTTTAAAAAAATTCCAACAGATGATTGATAATGAGCATGTGCACATGCAGGACTGTGTGTGAATAGAACCCAGAGAATTATTAGATAAGAGATTGTGACACACACACTAAAAGAAACTGAGGAACCACACAGCAAACAGGAGAAGGTAAAGGATGAGCTCTCAAAACTAGAGTCTCTCATACAAACCCAATGTTGCAGGGGGCTTATCCCGTTGCTGGGAGAAACGAGGCCTCACACAGGTGGCTAGTTGGAAAGTGGTGAGTTTATTGGAGGGGGCGGCATTTCGTGCTGGGGGGCTTATCTGCCAGCACGGCCGCAATACAAGATGACTGACACACTCAGGCGGTGTTCAGAGTGCCCAAAGAGGAAGCCCAACCCATAAAGGTGTGTCAGCACAGATATACCCATGCTCATTTGCATCTCATACATACTGATCTCATTAATAGCAAGCAACAAACTGATTGGTTAGCACTTGTTGGTTACGCAGTCCTGCCTTAGTTTCCCCATTTGGTTTCCCATGCATTCATTCTCACACAGGCGGGGTAAACACTCATGCAGCTGGGAACTGGTTCCCAAACACACAGAAAACAGCAAGGTCATTCTCAGATAATACCACCATTATGCACTCTCCTGGAGTTGACTTAGAAGCGTAACTACACTTCCTAGTGATTGCCCGTTACAATGTCTTCCGGTCCTAACACCCAACCTTCCACATGGTTGGACTTTACAAAAACAAGAGAAGCCATTTACAGTGCACACTTTAGTTCTCTACAGAGGAAAAAGGACAGTAAACTATCTAAACTCCTACATGCCATGCGGGGCTACAACAGTGGTACCCTTAACTCACCCAGCAATATTGGTAATCTATCAAACCTCACACTTAGCCTGGCAGAAAAGTCTGTGCTATCTCATGGACTCTGTCTGCTCCACCCCACCCCCCATGCATGTGATACAGTTCTGTGGTGATCTGGAAGCCTACTTTCGCCATATCTGACTCAAAGAATATTTTCAATACACCACTGAACAGTGCACTGACCCACATGAACCCTCCTACCAACAATATAAGAAGAAGAATTCTGCATGGACTGTTCCTGCGAAAGTATGGAAACATCGACAGAGCTAGATAGGTACCCAGAAGTCACCTACTACTGGACAGACCTAACAAGGAAAATAACAGAACACCACTGGCCATCACGTACAACCCCCAGCTAAAACTTCTCTAGCACATCACCAACAATCTACAACCTATCCTATAAAATGATCCCTCACTCTCACAGACCTTGGGAGGCCAGTCATCGCTTATAGACAGCCCCCAATCTGATGCAAATACTATACCAGCAACTACACACCACACCACAGAAACACTAACCCAGGAACCAATCCCTGTAACAAACCCCATTGCCTACTCTATCCCCATATCTACTCCAGCGATAACATCATACGACCCAACCACATCAGTCACATCATCAGGGGCTCATTCACCTGCACATCTACTAATGTGATATATGCCATCATGTACCAGCAATATCCCTCTGCCATGTACACAGTCTCTACATAAAAGAATGAACACAAATCAGAAATGGCAACATTCAAAAGCCTGTAGGAAAACACTTCAATCTCTCTGAACATTCAATAACAGATTTAAAAGTAGCTATCCTGCCACAAAAAACCTTCAAAAACAGACTTCAAAGAGAAACTGCAGAGCTACAATTTATTTATAAACTTAACACCATTAATTTGGGCTTGATTAGGGACTGGCAGTGGCTGGCTCACTACAAAAACAATTTTCCCTTTCTTGATATTGACACCTCTTCATCAAATTTTGGGAGTGGACTACTTCCACCCTGATTGAATTGTCCTTGTCCTCACTGGTTCTCTACTTGTACTCGTTCCCTACTTCTCTTCATGTACCAGTAACCTATGCTTGTAGCTGTAATGTTCACTCCATGCAACTAACAAAGTGGGTTTTTTACTCACGAAAGCTTATGCTTAAATAAATCTGTTAGTCTTTAAGGTGACACTGGACTCCTTGTTGTTTTCACAGAATTATTGAAAACTGTGCCTGTGAAATAGTTCTTCAAATACTTAAATTAAGCTTAGGTTAATCACATCAGTGTCTAAATGATCACACACATTATCTAGAGTGAGGGTATAAACTTGAATCCTAAGAAATTTTTATTTTCAGTTAAATTTGTTATTAAAAATGTAACAAAACTATGTTATCTTGAATTGTATTGCAATGTTTTAAGCAACTTTGTGCTCAGAGAGGTTGAGGGAAGAGATTGGAGCATCGGTTACCTCAAACGTGGGAACATGTTTTATCTTACTCGAACACAGAGAATACATGATACACACACAAAAACTATCCCTATAAAGGTCACACAAGACTCATATAAAAGTAATCTTTACTGAGTTCACATGTGGAATATCTATGATGGTATGACATGGTGCAGAGGAACTACCTAGTCATCACTATACAAAGAAACAGGCCATCTGGAGAGAGAAGTGGGGAGAAAGCTACGACTCTGATCCTAGCTTCCAAAAGCTAGCTTGATTCCTGGATGAGTTTTTATTTATAACTTTTTGCTTGTGTTACCTACTTTGATTTGTATTTATAATGACATGGACTCGCAGCAGCATCGGATGCTATTGTGCTATTGTAGTACACATGCCAATGCCAGTGCAACAGAGCAGTCTGCCCTTTCAGTCCTGCACAGGTTTCACTACCACTGCACAGTGCAGCTATTCCTTCAGTGAGGTCTGTATTCGTATCCTGCACAGCACCAAGCATGCTAGCTGTACTTGACCAATCAGATGCTAAGTAAATAATGTTAACTTAACAGGCTATTGGTGGGTTCAGAGGAGCTGCAGGAATGATCAGGAGGTCAAAGGATTAAGGAGAGGGAGGAACCCCCATTGCTTGGGACTCAACTAAACACGTGGAAGGGTGAAACAAAAAGCTTTGTAAACCTGGCATTTCCTTTTTAAAACTTGTGCCTTGGGTCATTTCTCCAACTGTAGGTGACTGAAAAATGTTGCAGGACTTTTGCAGGACAAAAGTGAGTATTTATGTTCTGAGACTCTGCCACAGATCTATAAAAATTAATATTGCCGTTCTTTGAGGAAAATCTGACAATAGCAGGTTCAGACAATATGCAAAATACCTATCCAAAACATGTCACATATGTGGATCTGAGATCTTATGCTGTTTTTGTAACAATGGTTCCATTGTCACGTATAATAAAATAAGAGGGAAAGACCTTGAGAGATAAACGGTTTATTTATTTTTTACTGGGGTTTTGATAGCATGTTGGTTGCTGTGTGATCTTTATAAAACTCAGAGGTGCTAAGTGAAGGTTGTTTTTTGAGAGTCAATGCCAGCAGGACAGACACATTTTTTGTAATATCACCCAGTGAACTGTGACACTTCTGTACTCAAGTGCGTGCCTCCTCAGCTGAGGATCTGGCTGTAAATCTGTTATGCGAGTATGTTTATCGAAGTACTTGGCGTCCATCATTGTAGCATCTGAATGTCTCCCAAGGACTTTTAAGAACAGAGTTAAAATTATCTTTCTTCCTTCACAGACTGTGGAATATAGGCTTTTCTTTGTTTGCATCTTTAAATCCCCATAGGGGTGGATGAGAGGTTGGGTGAGCATGATGTGAGAATAAATTACCAAGTAAAACATTCCAAGGAATTTGTTTTACGTTTAATTCTAAGTGGTGAGGTTTGTATGATGTCTTTATCTCTACTGGGAATGAGTTCCACAGTCTGGGCTCAGAGTCTGTGAAAGTTCTGTCTCCTGTACTCATAAGCCTCCTCTCATTAGCTGAGTACTTCATGGTTCCAGAAGAATATAGCTGTTGTGGAAGGTCACTGTCACACAAGCAGAGATTGTCTCTCAAGTAACTACAGATAATTCTATGGTGAGTTGTGAAGTTATTTAACTGACTCCGTTTTCAGGGAGAAAGTGGTGTGATGACTGTTATTGCATGCCTCCTCCCCCTCCCCCCCCCCCCTCTTCTCTGGACTAAATGCTCAACCCTTCCTCATAGGTATGTTCTCTTATCATCTGATCATTTTTGTTGCTGTCCTATGGACTCTCTCCAGTTTGTCCACATCTCTCTTAAAGTTCAGTGCCCAAAACTGGACACAATACTCCCACTGAGGACTCACCTGTGCAGTGTAAAGCCAAACAATTACCTCTCCTGTCTTATATACAACACTCCTGTTAACACATCCCAAAATGACATTTGCCTTTTTCGCAATAGCATTGTACCATTGACTAGTATTCAATTTGTGATCCACTATAAATCCCAGATTATTTTCTGAAGTACTATTGCCTAGCCAGTTATTCCCCATTTTGTATTTGTGCATTTGATTTTTCCTTCCTGAATGCAGTACTTTTCAATTGTCTTAATTGAATTTCATCTTATTGACTGCAGACTAGTTATTCAGTTTATCAGAATAATTTGGCTGGTACATTCAGTTCTACCCCTCATGTCAGTGGTCTGCAAATACTACCGTGGGGTGGGCAACTCAACCCTTGAAACCTGAATGAGTGAAACTGCCCTTTGGCCTCATTAGCATGATTTTCTGGGTCCCATCTCTGTTCCCATTTGAGGGGCAGTCAGACATGGCATGTCCATCAGACAGATAGATATGGAGAGGGCGGAGTGCCCCCACATAATCATTGGCTACAGCCAGGGATTTTAGCAGGCTACAGCCTATTGCTCCTCTGAGAAGAAAAAAGGCACAAGTCAGAAAGAGGATGACCCCAGGCCAGTAAACAAGGACACCAAATCTGCTAACAACTCAGAGGGGAAAGGGCTTGCCCAGATAAGGGGAGTCAGCCAGGGCCTAATCTTTCTGATCTTTCTGGTATGTCAACAACAGAATTGTTTACTATGGTGCAGTCAGTTACACAGTGCAAATCTTTGGAAGTCAGGGATCTTGCATGAGCTCAGTGGGAGCAGAACCTGGAGGCAGTGGCAGGGGTGCTGGAATAATGTTTATAGTGCAGGTAATGAGAGCTATTGAACCAAACTGTAAACCCTCTATAGAATGGAAACCACTTCAAGTTAGAGGGTGTGGAAACACTCCCAGCACCCTTGTCCCAGCACCTCTGGGCAGTGGAGGTAGCACAGAGGCCACTGAAGGCAGAACTTGACCAGCGCAATCTCTGTTATGGGTGCTGGTGCATGAGCAGGGTTAATGTGAGAACTGATTGCAATGGGCTTGGCTAAGAGTACCACCTAGGGGATAAGCACTGGGTGCAGGGATGTAGACAAAGGGGGAAGGCAAACACACTTGGGGGAGGCATCTAGTGGGGCCACAGGGGTCAGCATAAGCAGGGCCGGTGACAGGGGGGGCACTACGGGTAGAGCGTGGAGGGTGGAGAGACCATGGATGTGGGGAGAAATTCCCACCTGAGATCCTGTTTGGGACAATGCAGTTTGGCCATCAGGGGGAGAGCTATGCCTCGGCGGGATGGAAAGAGCAGAGACTCAGGGATGCAGAGGGGGTCAGAAGTCAGACATGGACTCGCAGCAGCATCAGAAGCTATTGTGCTATTGTAGTGCACTTTAGGGGGGCCCTGGTACAGCTCTACCCGCAGTCATCCGGTGCGGCTCTCCCCCGGAGGAGCGTGTGTCCCCGGCCGAGCAGTGAGCACGGCCGGCAGCAGCGGCTCAGTCCGGGGAGGGAGGGAGCAGCAAGGGCAGCTCACTGCTGCTCCCGGGCTCTCGCTCCTAGCTGGGGCCAGCTGTCAGCTGGAGGGGGTGCGCCGGCTGGGCTGGGGGGGCCCCCGGCTGGGCTGGGGGTCCCCCAGCCGCTGTTGCTGGGCTGGGGGGGCCCCGGCTGGGCTGGGGGACCCCCAGCCGCTGTCGCTGGGCTGGGGGGGGCCCGGCTGGGCTGGGGGGGCCCCCAAACTATCCGAGTAGGGGGCCCCCAAATTTCTGTCGCCGGCCCTGAGCATAAGGCCTGGAATTAGTTAACACATTCAGTAATGCTTTGGGATAAGAAGTTAGAGCTTGCTAATGAACCTCATCAGCCATTCTGAGCTAGGAGTCACAGCAAATCCAGTGGGATCTGAAAAAAGAAAACTGGAGGGCAGTGTGGAGGGTGGAGAGACCATGGATGTGGGGAGAAATTCCCACCTGAGATCCTGTTTGGGACAATGCAGTTTGGCCATCAGGGGGAGAGCTATGCCTCGGCGGGATGGAAAGAGCAGAGGCTCAGGGATGCAGAGGGGGTCAGAAGTCAGACATGGACTCGCAGCAGCATCAGAAGCTATTGTGCTATTGTAGTGCACATGCCAATGCCAGTGCGACAGAGCAGGGAACTCTGCCCTTTCAGTCCTGCACAGGTTTCACTACCACTGCACAGTACAGCTGTTCCTTCAGTGAGGTCTGTATTCGTATCCTGCACAGCACCAAGCATGCTAGTTGTACTTGACCAATCAGATAATGCTAAGTAAATAATGTTAGCTCAGCAGGCTATTGATGTAGTTCAGAGGAGCTGCAGGAATGATCAGGTGGCTGAAGGACTAAGGGTGGGGGGACCCCCATTGCTTGGGACTCAACTAGACTAAACACTTGGAAATGTGTCATCAGGAGCAATCCTGCCATGATCCAAGGGCGAGTGCATGGATGGGCCATGAGTACAAGGTGTCTGGCGAGTGCTGTGCATATTGTCATATGTGGGGGAGCATAGGTATGCATGTGCTCTGTGTCTACTATTAGTAGACTGGTGTCCTTCACCTCAGTAACCAACAGAAAGTTCTGTTAAATCACAGAAGGCCCATGATCTGACTTAATTCCCTTCTCCCTGAGATAGTCGATGTGTCTTAAAAAGAATAGATTTTCTACTTTCCTCTGTGTATCCCTCCATCTCAGACTCCCTTATCTCCCCAGAGCACACCTGAGGACCAGTTCTGGAGCCACATTACAGAACACCAAATCAAACCAGAGAAGAGGATGAGTTATTCCTTACATATCTGTCTGTAATATGTGGAAAGAAAAATCTGTTATCATGAGCGACTTAAGTCTCGGAGACATCTGCTGGAGGTCTCAAGCAGACAGTAGCAAAACATCAATAGAGTTTCTAAAAATGATAGATGAGTTTCTAAACACAGGAGGTTTTGCAACTATCATGGGGATAATTCTATACTGGACCTCATTATGATAGATAAAGATGAATTAATCACTGAACTGGAGGTTGGTTGTTGCCATGAGACCAGTGATTGCAACCCAATTATATTCAATATGGGCAAAGAGAGGAGAGTCCCAACTGGTAATTTTACACACACACACAGATACCAACAGAGAGATACTGCTTCAAAAGGGCAAATTTGCCAAAGCTGAGGAAAAATGAGAATGAAATTGATTGGGAGGAAAAATTTAGACAGAATCTTAGTAACATCTTTTATAAAATAAAATCTAACATTTTTCTTCAGCACATAAAATGATCACCAATGATTTTCTCATGAGCAATCTCAATTTCTCTCTCTCTTCACTTAGAAGTATCTAATCATCAAAAAATTAGCAGAACAATATTGGATACTAGATTGGCCAATCACCAGACAGAACAATGAACATAACAACAAATTTATAATTAGATTTAGATACGAGTGTTTTGTTCTTTTAGTTCCCATCTAATCTGTAGAAGTGCCCATTTTAAACTGATTTCAAAACAGAAACACCAAATTACAAGAACACCTATTTCAATAGGTGTGCAATGTGGTGCAATATAGGGAGCATGTTGAAGTGACACATATTGAAATAGGTAGCACATAATTAAAAATGTTACTAACTTTAGAATAGTTGAAATCTAAAATACCCTTTGAATATAATTTATTTACAATACCTTCTCTGTATTTTAGGACACAGAATTAGGATTCAGGAGATATGAATTTTATTCTTCCACAGACTTGCTGGGAGACTTAGGCAAGTCACTTAACTTCTCCATGTCTCTCTTTCCTCATCTGAAAATGAGGACATTACTTATAATGCTTACTTCACCTGGATGTTGAGAATTAGTTACATATTGTCTATAAAGCACTTTGAGATCCTGCAATGAAAAGCACTGTTAATGCAAGAAAAGTAGCATATCCATGCAATATTATTATTATTTGCTTGCTCTCCTCTAGAGAACATTTAAAATCTGGTGTTTACATTTGAACCTTGCATGAATTGTGTTGTCTGTCTTTAGAACTGCTCTTAAAGCCACTGTAGAGGAAAATAGAGTACTCACAAGCACTCAGACCTTTCCTAAGACCTTCCAATTCCGTAAGGTGCTTAGTGTCTCTTGAGCAATGCTGAGCACTCTCAGATTAGACTGAAGCCAAAGTGAACTGAGGGCATGTAGCATTCTGTAGGATTGGTCCTTACAATTTAGATCTCAATACTGCTGTGAGCAGGAAGAATATTCTGGTATTAGCATAACAATAAGCATAAAATTCTCAATTTCCATCTTTAGTCACTTGTTAGACTCCTGTAGACCGGATAGCAACTGTGGTTACATTTTTTACCTGGCAGTCATCAGCCTGGTATAGCAGCCAGGTCTTGTGCTCTTTAACACCATCAGTTTCCTCAAGCAGCTAAACTTATTGCCGCGAATCATCAAGAAGAAGGTGCAATGTCATTGAAAGTGTCAAAAGAAAATATGTTTGAAATATTGATATTCTAGACTTAGTGAATCCTGAACTCACTCATTATAATATCCTTTCTCCCTCATTTTTTGAAAACATTAATGGATCCCAGGGTTCATATATTTCATTTATGTTATTTTTAGCCTGGCGTGTGAGAATATGGTGGAGAGTGGGAGATGAGCAAAGAGAAATCAGAAGGAACTAGATCCAGTTTACTTGGAAAACTAAGAAACAGGAAAGGTTTATAAAAAAACCTTCTGCTGTTTGGAGGATTTAAACTGCTGGTGTTTAACCAAGCATCTCCTGACGAAGCAATTTGAGCAAACGGACTTCTTCCTAAAAATCTGCTAAGGGCACTTATAGGATCCAGCAAGGGAAGGGAGAAGATCATCGTTTTTGGTCTTGAGTATAATGTCCAGGGAATCACCAAGTAGTTTGCATGCTGTGAAAACCATTGTCTTGAGGTTTACTTGGATAGAAAATTTTGCAATCCCAGGGTTTAGTCAAATAGCCACAAGTGAGGAACTCAGAATAGACACAATCAATTTAATGACATGTGAAATGTTATCACAGGCAATGACATTACTCTCTATCCTTGCTGTGTTACCATTCACATGGAGAATTAGGCTGTTTTACAAATGCATGAAGCATACATGACAGGCCCTCAACCAGGGGTGGATTAATTGCTCCTGGGGCCCTAAGCACAGCCAAGCAATGGGCCCCCCTTTCAACTCTCACCCCCATTCACAACCCAGCTTTTACTCGCAAAGTGTAATTGACGCAACATTGGGGGATTTTTAGGGGCCCAAGACGTTAATTGAGACTTTTTTTAATTTAAGGCCATGCAAACTTGTAATTTCGTAACCATTTGTTGTTGTTGCTTGGGGACCCTTTTCTCTTGGGGCCCTAAGCACGTGCTTTTATTGCTTATAGGTTAATCCACCATTGCCCTCAACTGGATACAAGATAGAAAAGAAGGAGCTACAGAGAGCCCCTTCCATTTTTCCATACAAAAAATCTTTTGGGGACACATTTGATTCCAGGGGAATTGTGGCACAAAATCATCTGTAGGATCAACGTTGAGAGCAGAAAGCCAGGATCCCTATGAATGTCCAATGAGAGACTATAGTGCCTGTCATCCTGTTTGGCCAGAGGCATCAGTCAAGACATTCCTGTGCATTAATAATAAGTTTAATTTTTAATACCTTCTCTTCAGAAAGATACTTTTTTAGCCTACAGCTACCCAAGAGAACAGGGAGACTTTTTTTCTGTGCACATATGGCTGAGCAGTGGGTTTTGAGGCAATTCCGGTCCACGTTGGTATTTCTTTTAGAGTGCTCTGACACCAACACACCCTAATCTAATTATCCCTCTTCAAAGTCTGGAGAAACAGAGTTATGGGGTGGTGGAGCACAAAGCTTGCCCTATCAAGTTGTAGAATAACTAATCATTTGAGATATTACTGTTTCAAAAACAAGAAAACAGTCAGGAAATATGTCTTTGTTCTGATTTATATTTGCTCCATCATTTGTTTTTCTTTTCCCATGCTCTTCCCACCGGCTCAGCTTTTAAGTAATTCAGATCTCATCTTAGAAGATCCCTATTCTTTCTGGCCTCCTCTAAAGTTCTCTCTTTGCAAATTTTCTTAGCCCTCCTTCCCAGTATTCCTTACTTTTCTACCACCCTAAGTGTCTCAAATTTCCTCAGACTTCTCCATTATTGAGACAGAATGATGAAGGTCTATCATAATATGGTTTCATTCAAGAACTGGAGGTGTCTGAGGGAAGCCTAAGAAGGTCTGATGGAGATTTTTAGGATGGTAGCAAAATAGAGAAGGCTGTAACAGAGGTGACAGAAAGCAGGGAGGTAAAGTCATCCTAGACACTCAAAGAGATATTCTATTCCATTTCAGAGTTAGGGCTTGTCTCCACTACGGCGGGGGATCGACTGCAGATACGCAACTTCAGCTACGTGAATCACATAGCTGAAGTTTGCGTATCTGCAGCTGACTTACCTCTCGTCCCCACGGCGGCGGCAGTCGGCGGCACGCTCCCCCATCGACTCCAGCTTGCGCCTCCCGGCAAGCTGGAGTTACGCAGTCGACGGGGGAGCCGCTAGTGATCGATTTCTCGCGTCCTCATCAGATGCGAGAAATTGATAGCCAGAAGATCGATCCCGCGCCGCGCGAGTGAAGACCAGCCCTTAGATTGTTAGTAGAGATATTTACTTGAGACATGACAAATGGCACCCAGAAACCTTTCATTTATTTGAAGACACCATAATAATCATACTATTATTATTTCTTTATTTATGTTAGTGCCCACTATGTGGTAGGCAGCTTCCAAACACTCAAGGAGAGAGGCAATTACAAATCAAGAGCAGACCAACAAGTAGAAAGAGATAAAAGGACAGGGAACAACAATAAGCAATGTATTTCTATGTCAACTCAATTAACTGTGAGCAGCACAACTGAAGTAAGCATTTGAAACTCAAATGTACTCAGGAGCCTCAGGAGCCTTTTGGATGAGTACAGGGAGACTGTAATACATACAGGAACCATGCCGTTGACCATGTAAGAAGCTGACAAATAGGGAGATAACACTGGGGACATTGCTGAAGCAGAGAAGATACTATGGAGGGGCAACTAAGAGACTGACAAGGAAGGACACAGAGACGATACCTACTCCAAGGCCAGTAACATAACAGTAATCCAATTAACAATATGCCCATATGTGCACTAGCTAAAGTGCATCTACATGAAACTGTTGTAATGAAATTGACAGTTTTCATTACAGTACTGCTATGCAGGTCTTTTATACTTAGAAGTATTCATCTTTACTTTAACTGTGGTTAAAATGTCTTATTTAAGAAAAATATATAGTTGACAATAACAGAGTAATTACATAGTCATTGCTTCAATCTGCCTGTATAAATCATTGTGATTTAACCTACTGTAGTAATAAAAATAAATGATATTGTTTTTGGTTCATTACTGCTGATCTAATAAAATGTAATGAATTAAGAAATCTCCTAAGTGAAATAGTCTCATAAAAATAACAATTTACTAATGGTGTCTTAGCAACCTATGTGAACTCACTATGAAGAAAATAAGCATTTTTAATAAAAATAATTTTTCACTTGGAAAACGTTTTCATTTCATTTCAGTCCTAGTTTTAAGGCTGTCTGTCCGATATGTGGTCTCCTTCAGAGAGCTCACCCTCTTTCTAATTCAGACTCACCGATTTAGTATGCCATGCAAGGGAGGGAAATTGTATGGTATTAAAAAATATGGTGCAATGGATTTCATACTATGAGTAGAAGCCATGGGATCTCATATACAGATAGTACAGGGTTTCTTTTAAAGACAAGAAAATTGTCAAACCCTTGTACGAGAAGATCCCAGTGAACAGAAGATTATTGCCATCATAGATTGGACTAGATTCCCTCCCCAGGTGAAGAGAAGTACAAAATGCACCTGCACCCATGAAAAACAGTGCACCCAGCAGGAGAGTCACTCCTTGGATTAGGCAGTTTGTGTTTCTACCGCTGTCTTCTCTTTTGGGTCCTACCAGGGAGAACAGCTTTAATATTTACCCAATAGGAGCTTCACTGTTTAAACGCTGTAGCAGGGATGCAAGGAATCAATTCATGGCTGTTCTGGCCATGCTATCCTCCCTGGCTAGACCTACCCGCTTGAGTGGCTGCAGGTACCCTCAGGGAGGGGAAATTTCAAGCATCTTCACATGCCACAACAGGGCAGGCTTTCTCCACCAGATGCCAACTCAAGCTGACACACACAGAGGATGAATCTATATGAAAGCCCTGGAAACAAGTGTTTGTCAATATCAACCTGACAGTGACACCAGGCCCCACTGAGATCCAGATGAGTTTTGCCATTGATTTCAATGGGGCCAGGTGTGATGCTGTATGGAATATGTAGCACACAATGATATTGTTGATACTATTATAAAATTGCAAGGAATCTGACCAGATATGCTGTGCGAGGTACAGTATCTGCAAAAATGTTATAATTTGCCAAGTATGATAATCTTGTTTATGTTTGTATCACCTTTGTATTATGAGTTATAGATATGTATAGGATATGTTTATTTTCAAACTTGTGCTGTGTTTCTGGGTGACACCCTCAAGACAGATTGGCATTTTCAGTGAGGGCTGCCCCAGGATTTTGCCCAAAGAGTCCATCACCTCACCTCTTGTACAATCATGTATGTACCACATTGGCAGTCATTACCACAATATTAACAATGAGAAGAAAGAATAGTCCAGAGAATGCTCATAATAATCTTAGGAGCTGGCTATTCAATGCTCTAAACCAAACAAGAAAGTAATATTATAAGTTGCCCTTTTGGATGTTTCTCTGCAGATCACCAACTGCCACTTGCAACAAGGTCTAATCCCAGATGCATATTAGGGATCCAGTCCTGCAGTCCTAATACATGAGACCTTGCTCTGCTTGGATAAACTGGAAGTTTATCCAAGTAAACCCTGCATAGTTATTCATTTTATTCCCTTAAAATAGAAAGGCTAAACTATTTAAAACTAAGCAGCTCACAAACTGAGGATGCTTCATCCTAGTCACGGATTCCAAAGTGCAACTCTGTGTTTCATGAACAGAAATAATAAATTATAAAGTGAGCCCTAAATATTGGATGCATTCTTATTTACTTAGGAAGACATGAGCAAACATTTATTTTAATAACTGAGAAATTCAACTCAATATAAAACCTTTCAGGTAAAAAAAATAAACAAAGCATTTGTGTGACAATGTTATTAAGGCTTCTGAAGTCTGTGGGTCTGCAGAAAACAAAACCACTAAAACCCAACACTATTTAAAATGGAGTTGGAGACTAAAGTTTTTGTAGAGCAAATGGATCAGTTTTCTTGAAAGTCATGATTTAGAAAACCTCTGGATTGAGCTAAAGCAGAGGATCAGCTTGAGTTCTGTAACCATGGATTTCTAAATGGCTGGAACAAGTTATTTCCCAATCCCTCACTGACACCTAGCCAAGACTGAGGGAAAGATCGACAAACAGCAGATGGAGGAATAAAAGCTAGAGTTTAGGAGACTAGAAAAGCATCTAAGTAGGAGGCTAAATGGTATTATTTCAGTAATACCTATATCTTTGAAAGGGCAGAACATGTATTGACAATTGCAGTCCTAAACTATAGAAATCTCTCCCAAAACCTGAACAGGAAAACCTTGATTAAGATGACTGGAAGCAGGAACTAACTACCAAGAGGACTGATTAAATAGCAACACAAGAAAAAAAAGGAAATTTTTCATATGACAAATATTTATATTAACAAGAATATGCTGTAGGAAATAAACCTGCCATAGCAGTTGAATGAACTGGGGAATATTTTTTTGCCAGTTGTTAGTTATATAATTTCCAAGAGACATATACTGGAGGCGTGATTTCTGACATCCTCATCTAACTACCATCAGCTATGAAAGCCCATGTGTGAGTTCAGCGGATAGTGGATGCACATACTATTCCTATGTGACCGATCAATGGAGAGCATCTCTGTGCACTGCCCAGGCTCTCTCCATGGGATCCCTGTCATTCTGCTAGGATCCCTGTGGCAGAAGACATGCTACAAGAACCCTGTGAAGACAGTTTACTATCACTGCATTAGCGAGGCTGGCTTTGTAGAAGAGATCTTCCTATGAGTAGTGGGCTTTTAATACTCGCTACTATCTGAAGCATTCAATTTAATCTTCTCTGGTCAACCATATCTTTGCTTTTGTTTTCTGAAAAGGACAGGATAGGTATAAATATCTGTCAAATTCTCTCCATTACGAGAGGATCCAAATTTAAAATGTCAGATACTAATCAAACAGCCACTACAGCAATTACTGTATATCATAAACACTGTGTAGGAAACGACAGGAAATTGCAATCATCAAATAGGGAACTATAACTTCAGTAAAGAAAGGGAAGAAAATCCCTCGGTCTGTTTGTGATGATGATGGGTGAAGGAATCCCTGTATACCCAGTCTGTAAAGCTCATGGGTATCCCTAGAGAATATAGGGAAAAGAGGAAGGATTTTCAGAGTAATCATGAAGAGCAAGTTTGGACCAAATTCATCCCAAATTTTCCTGTAGTCTTTTTAACATAAGAAAAATAGGACACCAAAAAAATTCATAGACAGAAGGTGGTCATGAAATCATCTAAATCCATTTCCTCAGACACACAAATATTTAAATGGCATATGACCCAAGTGTACATTTTTGGTGTCCGAATCTGAATCGGCTGATAGTCAGATATGTTCATGTATTTTAGCAATAATCAACAAAAATATTAAAACTGCTGCATATTCTGAACATATGAACATTTGCTTCGCTATTTAATAGAGATAATAGAAGCATTAGAAGCAACAGAATCAAGGGAATTAGAGGAAATGCTCATTAAAACAAATTTAAAAGGTCTAATGATTAAAATATTGATTAATTAGCCAAACATTGATTAACAGTCACACTTTATCAACTACAAAGGTTCTAATTACTGCACCATTATTCCATGGATTGACCTGTTCTCTCTTGTCACTTATGATGAAGAACAATTTTTATTAAGTGGGTTTTGGATTTTTGACCTGTAAAATTTTAATAGGGAGTGCACAGAGAGTGTCGTGTGTGGTTTGGCATTTTAGTCACTGAGGGACTGATAGTTACTGTCTCTACTTAACCAAAGGCACCAAAGTGCAATAGGGATGTGAATACCTAGGGATTAAAGCCCTAACAACTTCACAATCATGGAAAAGGCAGATTACTTGCAACTGCAAAAAATCCACCTCAGTGAAAGAAGAAACTGTATGCCATCACCCTGCCATTTAATAACAGAAAAGTACTTCAATGGAGTACAGGAGACTAGGATTCAGATTACCCAGACTCCTTTGTGGAATGTCACAATTTAAAAAAGAACCATAGAACAGGAGTCCAGTTCATACACTGGCCATCCCCTCTTAATCCATTAAGGCATATTCTAGAACACTCCACCTGCCAAAATTTGTCCAAAGGCCAGAAACTGGCCACCTCTGCCATAGAAAAATAAAAGAAGCTTAGATCAATACATCAGTTCCTTAGAAAATATTGCCCATAGCAGCAGCCAATAACTAAGAAAATTGTCTCATATTCAAAATAATTTCACCAGAAAATGTATAGATTTCTCACCCAAGACTATCTTGCTGATTTCAGTAACTGTCTATTTAAATCTGTTGATGTAGCATTTAAACCTTGCTTCACAAAAGAAAGCGGCTAATACACACCCGGGGTTGCACTCTCAATATAACTGTCTAAAGTGATGGTCTGGATTTACTTCTGATGAGATCAGCTCTAAGGCCAAAAAGCAGATTTATAGTGTGAACATAAAATGACCATGGTGGGGGAGGAGAACATTTTGATCATACATATGCTTGTCAGGCAAAATGTGCTCAAGACCTTATTGCCAAATAAGTAACAGCAAGTTAGTTCTTCACAGCCAGTGGAAAATGACATCAAGAGGACAATTCAGAACAGAAGGATTAGGCTGACAAGATCAACAGCCAAAGCCTGGGAAAGGGCCAGGATAGAAGGACTAGCACTGAAATGCCACCACAGGAGAGAATTTCTCTCTCTGGGTCCTGCGGAGGGGCAACATTTTAGAACTAGTCAGATTATTCTGTAGCAGGTTAAAGGAAAAAGAGAACTGGTGTTTTGCCAAGATCTGAAATACGCTACAGTACCTGCTTTCATAGAATAATGAGGAAATAACTGCTTTGCATGGAAAACTGTACTCAACAGCAACCTATGGAAACTGAAAGAATTACATACTGAACAGTTACATTTCCTTGACTGTCCCACTCCATCATCTCACTATGTAATCCATTTTAAACAAAACAATATCTTTACCCTCACTCCAGCAAAACAAAAAGAATTATTCCCGTTATATATTATATCCTCTTTATACCTTCTTGATTTTTACACCAGAAAAGCTTTGTTACACTTACATTACAAGAATCAGATAGGTAACCGTGTTAGTCTGGAATTGCAGAAGTGACAAAGAGTCCTGTGGCACCTTAAAGACTAAAGTATTGAAGCATAAGCTTTCGTGAGCTAATACCCACTTCGTCAGATGCATTACAAATATAACTTAAATCCATAAATGTAAATAAATTTACAGCCTAGCCAGGCAAATCTCCTATTTCTTATGTTGCTATGTCAAGATTTGAGAGTTTCTTTTGGTATATTTAATAAGAAAAATCATAGTCCGGAACCTCTGGTGGAATGTTTGATCTTTTAGTGTGACACCTTTTACACAGGTACACGCTCACAGTGATGTCAGTGGGAGTTTTATACATGCATACTTAAGGCAATGATATAAAGTTTTATGGAAAATGTTGGAAACCAGAAGTTCCTTTTTCTACTAGGCTCTGTCTTACACTACTCCCTCATTCTCTCTTAAAACTGAGATTTGAAAACTTGGCTGTTGCTATGGTGTTAAGTACTCAATTTCAAGTTTAGCCCTGAATTTACTGGGACCAGATTGACCTGGCCGGGGCAGCTGAGACAGACAGAGGATTCCTCCTGGAAGAAGGCATGGAGCAAAGAAGCTTTATATTTCTGCTGAGATTTCACACAAGACCCAACAACTGAGACTGCCCAGAAGAGATGGTGAATAAGTGCATCTCCCAGCTTCCCTTCCCACCCCTTTTGGTCTGGTCCTGTCCACTTTTGAGGCTGCACAGAAGAATGGGGGAAGCAAGTGGCTCACAACATAGTGCCCCATTTCTTGATTGATTTTTCTGCCTCCACAGGCCTGGAGCGTGGGTCTTGCTACCCAAAGTCAATGTTACTATACATGACTTCGTAATAGGTGGTTATTTTCCTTGGGTTCCTATCTCTTCTCTCCCCTGCCCCATTTTTGAAAACTACCATCCTAATTCTGCCCATATGTGCATACATCACTCTCATTAAAAATCAAAAGGATCCTATGAAGGCATCAAAGGACAGAATCTGATCCTACAATGAAGAGAAGCACAAAACAAGAAGAGATTAACAAAATGTCCCTCCAGCAGTGTATCAGGCTCCGTTCTCCATACATTTGTTTCTATTGCAATAACAACACGCAACTGCTGCTTGGTTGCAAATACATGCTGTGGTATCAGGGCAAACTCATGGACTCACATATGTGTTACAGACACAGAAGACATAACACTTAGACTTTATAGAATCCTATTTAGGGAAGGCGTAATCCATGGATTATTGACACTTGGCTGATACTCCTTCAAAGCCACATTAACTCTATTGTTAAACATCTGGTTTGAGACACTTTGTGCATATAGTACTAGACAGCAAATACACCTTGGTCTAACTCGCTTCTGTGAATGCATGCTAACTGTATCGCACTGTCCAAAAGCATTTAATTGATCCATATTATGAACTAGTCCTCAATATCATTTTAAAAACAAGTGATATTGATTTATAACAGCACCTAAAAGATAAAAGCAGTTAACACCACACATCCCTTATGTGTCTGTATTACATAACTGACCAATTAGAGAGAGAAGCTGGGTGACATAATATCTTTTACTGGACCAATTTCTGTTTGTGAAACAGAAGTTTTCAAGCTACACAGAGCTCTTCTTCAGGAGTTCTGTAAAGCTTGAAAGCTTGTCTGTCTCAACAACAGAAGTTAGTCTAATAAAATATATTACCTCATCCACCTTGTCTCTCTAGTATCCTGGGACAAATATGGCTAAAACACTGCTTCAGATAACTGACCAACATGAGTTCAGCCAGATTTTTTTATTATATATAACCCATGATCTTTTTACCCAGTCAGTCCCACAGTGACAATCTTGCATGTGAATTAGAGAGAAAATGAATTCTTGAGACCAGGTTAAAAACTGAATTGCAAACATTAATTACAGTAGAGGCATTTTTGTCATCTCAAAGGAATGGGTTGGTGGAATGAAGAATCAAGAGTGGAACAGGACTTTCCATTCATAAGTTGCCTCCATCAACATCCATTCAGATCTTCTGGTGATAGAAGCCAAGGATAGGCATTGTGAGGCATGGCTTATGGATAGAGGTTACATATGTATATACATCCCCTCCCCAATCCAGAACTTACAACTACAAGCCACTTCTCCTCTCCACTCCTCTTGAGAATTATTCAGGCACTTGGTGGGCACAATGTGTCACTAGTGGCTAGAGTACAGGCTAAAAATAGAATGTTTCCCGTTGCCATTTAGTTAGTTCTTCATCTAACTCTATTTTCTGTAGTAGTTTCTATACTAGGTCTGAAAAAACTTGCCTGCATTGGTTTGATATTCTCTGCATACAAGAAATGGCCATTCCTTTGCCTGTGTGTAGCTTTGCTGATTCAGAATAGATTTTTAATATTAACTTATACACAAGTTTCATGTATTTTACTGGAAATATCCAGTCCTTTTGCTTTAAGATTTTCTTGTTCCGTGTCTGAATTATTTGGTTCACATACACTGCATTCTATTTCCTCCTTGTAGTTTTATTGCATATTTCTAGACACGTTTTGTCTAGTAGACAAAGTAAGGGATTTGTATCCTATCCACAAGCTAAATTCTGCCAAGTATGTTAAAAAGTGGTTCATATCTTCTCTTTTAAAAATGGGCATAGGTATATGTTGCAAAAGCGGCATTTATATTCATCTGTTCACACAGACCTTTGCAAATCCAATCACTAGAGGCTGCAATTTACCCCCCGGGCATAGGAACAGCATAAAGCTTATGTGCCATGTAAGTGTTCAAAATGGGATTTATGTGACACTTATGTAGTGCATACACTTTGTGCTGGCTCTCTTATTGGGGTTAATTTCACCCATCAAGAGTAACCTGAATAACCTGGGAAGGTGTGGAGGGGAGACAGGACAGCTGTGGTATCTCTGATACTTTTGTGTGATAACGGTGTAAATGCGGACTTCCTACTGGCAGCCATTATAAATTTAAAGTGTTTATGCAAAGGCCCTTAAGAACAATGATGCCTTTGGGGATAAAAATCAATGGCTGGATTTTCAGAAGATCCACAGCTCCCACTGACTTTGTTCAGAGATGCCACTTATTCATTAAAATTTTCCTGTATTTAATTTTGTCTAAAACACCAAACTAACTGTACAGGAATAAAAGCCCTTAAAATAATACACTGAGTATACCAAAACAATACCTTCTATGTGCTCAGAAAATATGTTGGTAATGCCTACTTTCCAATTTTTCACTTGAAAGACCTGTTGCAATCGGACATGTTCCAATCAGTTGGGTTGCAATCTATCACTCAAACTGACACAAAACAACAATAGGAGGCAATAAAACACAAACTACTGATTAAAACATATTCTGGTTCCATACAAACTGACAATGGCCAGGAAATTCACCATTTATGGCTATTGTGCCATCCTTACTCTAATGCCCAATGTCTTCCTCCTTGGACAGTGGGCTGATTTTACTCATCCTTAACTTTGAATGTTCTGGCTTTGATCAGTTTGTGTCATAACCTTAGTGTTATTAAAACTTTTGTATTTTTTTTAAAAAAACACCACATATTAAGAAAAATATTTAAGGAAATTTCTCACCTTTTATTGTTTTGGCAGCATAATGGGGATAGATAGCAACTACTTTGTGTAACAAATTTGAATGTGAAATTTCAGAAAACCTCCTTGCATTAAAAATGAATTAACTGTGTGATTATTAATTGTGCATATTCCAATCCCTTTGTGCTGTACTGCATGTTTCTTGAATCTCATTTGAATCCTTTGGCTAAGTAATGTGTCAAGGGGGGTACTAGCCTGAATGCCTGAGTTATTTAAAAAGCAGGACAGCACTTCCAGATTAGAATACCAATGAGTGGGGTTAAAAAGGCTCTACTGTAGTTGGAGGGCAGCTCTCAGTCTGAGAAGTACCTGAAAAGGACCTCTATGGACTAATTTTCAGAATCACATTGTAATGTGGGCTCATGTCAATCATCAGAACAGACAGCTTCATCCCATGATATAAACTAGTTATACATTCAAGAGCTGCCAGAGGATCTTCATTAAAAAGGGACTTAGCATTAAAAGAAGAAGGTTGTTTTATTATAATACTTCAAACAGTTTTTTGTTTTATATGTTCTCAGAAACCTTTTTTGTTCTTCTTCACAATATCAAAAAACAGCCACAGAAGCAGCAAAAACATTAAATATTCAATTTTTTAATAGGAATCAATGTAGCTTTCGGGTTTAAGGCATTAAAAATCATATACATTTTTCTAAATATATTCATGCCTTTGAATAACAAAAGAAATCTCTAGATGTAATAGGAGGATGTTTTTAATCTTTTGTGAGAAGGGATTTGCAAAGCCGACTACTCAAGGTACAATATCTACTGGTAAAGTATATCAGTGAGAGCTTTATACATATAAATTTGTATAAAACCTTTGGGCTATCCACAAGCTTCTAGATACCAGTTAGATATTACAATCCATGTCATTAAAATTTCATATGATTGTGTTAAGAAGAAAATATTAACAATATTCTTGTAAGTAAACCATTGACACAGTAATCTAGTATTTCAAGAAACCTTAACAGAGGTTTATTAAAAAATAAATAGATAAATGTATCTATTTACCTATGTGTATGTCATTTCAAAGAACCTGATTTAAATATAATTTCACAAGTCATACAACTTCTTCAAAGTAACTTGGGTATTTTGATCTAAAATTGCTGTTCCTTGCCTACTTCATATACCAATATAAATTCTTTGTAAGAATGTAATTGAAATGAATAGATTGGCTTTCATAAGGAGAAGTTCTTACATTGTAGACTCTAATTATTTTGTTTTTTGTCTTTTTAAAGTACAGTTGTTATACTGAGACATTTTCAATACTGAGGGGAGACTTCCATTTCCAGCCCTGTTTTTTGTCAAGTTGGCTTCATTAAAAAAGAAGACAGTCTTAATAACAATGCCAAGCACTTATACAATCTAGTGCTTTCAATCTTCAAGTCTTCCATTTATAATTATCTGATTTAATTAAATTATTAATAGGATTTTCTATGGCCCTCATTACCATAGTAACTAAGCACCTCAACTCCGTGAGGTAAAGTATTATTATCCCTATTTTACAGATGAGAAACTGAGACACAGATCCACACCCTTGCTCACATTGGATAGCACTTCACTCCATGCTTAGTCCCATTGACGTTAATGGAATTTACTCCAAGAGTAAAGTAAATCATGCATCAGGGAGAAAAATCTGGCTGAAAAGATATTAAGTGACTTTCTCAAAGTTACAGAGGGAGTCAGTGTCAGAGCTGTAATTAAAACAGAGTTGTTTCTGTCTCTTTTCCTGCAGACAGACAACTAGATCACTTATGTTTACTTTTCACACAAGTCCATGATCATGCAGTTATAACATGAACATTATGTAATATGATAAGATAATGCAATATAGTTCATTTCCAGTAGTTCTCCCTCAGACATATCACTGGAATTGATATAATTAAAAATGAGTTTCAAGAGCTTAGAAAACCCACCTTGTGGGTAAACTGTACCAGACTCACATGAACCCAGGAAGAGCTTAATTAAAACCTTTCTGATGCTTAAAGATAAAACAGACACAACTGTCCTTGCTCTTTTGGGTTCTTAAAAGAGTTCTTTTGAAGCTCCTCTCTCCACGTCATGCTGAAGCCTTGGATTACACATAAATACACACTCAATATTCCCACCACAAAAAAAAATCTGTACAGAATGAGAGCTTTGTAATTACTGTTATGCTCTGGCTCTTTGTTAGCCCCCATCTTTGGAGCAGTTAGCAGTACAATCTTTAATTTGGCCTTTATCACTGCCTAGTGGGTAAAGGACATTAAAATCTCAAATCTAAAGCACATAAGCCTAGAAGGACTTGCTCAGTGCAAATCTCTAGCACAGAGCTCTTCACAGAACTATCCAAAAAGTAGAAATTAGGAAAAGAATGAAAGTCTATGCCAAGCAACTGTTCAGCATCCCTAACTGTCACCGTAACTGTGGGTGCTCACTAGCTGCTAAGCACCACATGCAGACTGGTCCTCTTATTAATAACAATGTATTAAATATAGTTTGGCAGTTCCTCTGGGTGTTGTATGTTAATTGATAACTTCAACCTTTATGCATTATGTGGGTTTAAAAGAGGGTACTGAAATCTATATCATACGGCTCTACCGCCCTGGACACGCCCGATCCCGTCTGATCTCGGCAGCTAAGCAGGGTCAGGCCTGGCTACTACCTGGATGGGGGACCTCCTGGGAATACTAGGTGCTGTAGGCTAAACACCTGGCAGTAGGTATAAACTGCCTCCAACGACAGGTGGCACGACGCATCAGTTGGAGTATACCCCCGGTCATATCACTGGTCCTGTCTGAGCCCCGAATGGAGGCAGACATGCGGACCCTGCCATAGTGTGGGACTAATGCTAAGAAAAACAACTGAAATATATATCATACCTCAGAATATGCAGAAGTACAAAGGGGAACATCTTGAAGGGCTAGACTCAAGACTTTTTGTTTCTGTCTTAGTTTGTGTGTGGTGTTTTTTTTTCATTAAGCTGCTATGTATTTTATATCATTGGCTTTACAATCCAGACTTTATTCCCATTCTGGGATTTAAATGGAGCATGTTTCCAGTGTACTGTAAAATGCATTTTTATTTTTGTTAAGGAATCCAGATGTCCTTGCAAAGGCATCCCATTATCATATTATTATCGTTGCTCACCCTTTTTAATTCAAATACTATATACATATAATTACTAGTGAATACACAGGTGCCTAGAACCAAAAGGTAATAAGATAAAACCAGTTTACCATAATTCTGCAGGCTACAGTAACTGCTGCAAATACCAGTGAATTCAAAGTCAGACATGTAGTGGATTGTCTTCCCTCAGCACTTTCCTTATCTTCACACCTACTTCACCAATCTCCTCGTTTGTTCACATGTTCATTAAACTACCTGGAGATTTCAGTGCATTTTTAAAAAATTCTGTCTGATTTTTCAGACTGGACTACATATTTTGCACCTTCTAAATGGCAAATGCACTTTTAGTTCAAAGATAAACACTATTTTAAAAATGCAACTTCTATTAATGGGTGGACTATTCACAAATGAAAAGCCTTAAAGATACAAGGCCTGTTCTCCAGTCATTTACAAGGCGACAGCGCTTCTGGTCTTCAATAAGCCAAGCAGTCCTGTGGTGGAGAAGGGAATGGAGCTAAGATTATTCTAGATAAATATTTAGGCCAAAAACTTCATACTCAGAGGCCTAAGAACTTGTTAAAGTAAATCTATATTACAACATAAGAAATTAGCTGCCTAATTTTAGGCATCCAACTATGAAAACGTTGGAGTTAGTTTATATATGTGCCCATTGCTAAAAGCACTTGGAGAAATACACAATTGAAAACTACTTTATAGGGTAAAATTCATTCCTGGGCAATGTCCACTGGTCTTATGTACCACTTAAATTAAGGGCTGAAGTGAGAATTAACTTTAAAATAGGACCTTATGGGGTCCTCTGCAGAGGGCCAATTTTCACCCTTACAGAGTAATGTAATGAAAAAGTTCTAAACATTAATAGAATAAAACTAAACTAACCCCCCACACACACACACAAGTACCCAACTATTCCTTTCTGTGACTAATTCATAAATCAACCAAATTTTGACTAAATAAATGGACTTTATACAAGGCTCTCCTGCACAACTGGTGAGAGCAAGTTCTTTCCTGATTCATAGCTTCCCTCATAAAAATATTTTGCTACTGGACTTGGAGAGCTCAACTCAGTGACCTGAAGACATGAGTGGCCCAACAGATCATGACCACGACTGCGGGAATGGTACACGGAAGGAAAGGTGATCTCTCAGATAGCCTTAGGGCTTTGAAGATCATAACAGTCACCACAACCTGAAAGGTAGACAGTGCAGGGCATATAATACTAATACTATGGTGACATATGTTAATTTGCCTACAATAAACACCATAGTGGTAAATTCAGTCCCCTTTTCTGTGGTTACTGCAGAAAATACAAATCTTTTAGACAACCTTAACAAGCACAGTATCTTGAGCCATTTAAATTGGGGACTATATTCTGGACTTGCTAAAACACCTGGGTGTTCTGGAATGATAGCTGTAACTAAATTCATAACGTTAGAGATTTTCCACAATATTCTCTATAAATTAAATAGACTTGTTGTGATGAATATGAGGGATTATAAATCACTGTTAACCACATTAAACATTTATAGAATTAGGCTAGTACAAAAGAATATTTTAAAAATAATGATCCGGTTATTCGAAAGTTCCAAAACAGAGGTTGTGTTGTACGGATGTTTGAGGAGTCTAAACTATTTAGGCCTTGATTAAGTTAAATGCCATAGCCTTCAGAATTATGAACCCTTTTGTATTTATATAAAGGAATGCTTTTAGTTTAAAAATCACCTATATGATTTTTGAGAAACATAGAAAATTAGTCGTTTTAGTGAAACTAGTAAAAAAAAAAAAGGCAGATATTGACTTTGGCAGATTTTGTAATCTGGCTCTTTCACCGCCTGTTTATGTGAAAGCAATTGGATTCCACATGTGATTTCTTTCCTCACTTTGAAAGGTTATGGAGCCCTGGTATATATCTTTTTTCTCTAATCCTATTGATACATTTCCCACCAAATCCTGCTCTGCGTCCTCCTTTGGAAATCTTTTAAAATATTGTGACAGCTCAAAAAAATATTCATTCTTACTGATCTTAGAATATTTTTTTCAAAGGCCCAAAGCCATCTCCAGACCACTGAACCTCACATGATTTTTTTTTCAGAAGATGCTTTAGCACCAGCACAAGAATTTGATGTCTAGTTACGTCTTCACAGGCATGTCTCTTTAAAGGAGACTTTCCTCTCTATCATTAATGTGTAAGTCAGTCAGTCAGACCTTTTTAATAAGCAGTTGAAGAGCCACTGTCTTTAGCACATGAAACTAACAAAAGGCTCATTAGTCAAATGAGCAAAGAATAGTTTGAATATCAATGTCTTATTTCAGAGGAAAGCCTCCTCGAAGAGAATCTCAATGCAGTCATTTTTAGTGGGATTTCTGTGTTCAAGTTTTAATACTCTAGACCCTATTCATGAAAAAATGATGTAGAAAGAAAGCTGTTAAAAGAAAATATTCACCGCACATCATCTTTAGTTATGGGCCTTTACTTTCAACAATAATTTAGATAGCAGAGAACCAGCCTTTTTTGTTGTTGTTGAAAACTTGTCTAAACAAGTGTGTTGTGTCAATGATTAGTAGTGTTTCTTCAACTAGCAAGGTTAAGTGACCCCTGAGTAGCAAAAAGCTGTATTTAAAAAAAATAAACAAAGTTTGGTGCTATGCGTACCTTGGATGAAGTCACAAGCATAGTGCAACATCTCTACCAGTGATAGGGATAGGAGTGGTCGAGGTTTTACACAAAGCACCAAGGAAACTAAGGTTTGCTTCTCAGGTAGACAAGAGCAAGTCTAGGGCCTAGTTCTTCACAAGAAAGAGAGAAAGGTGATCAGCCATGGAGTGAAGAAAAAGATGGTTTAGAACAGATTTTGTTTATGTATTGAAAAGTTTCATATATTCATTTTTAAACAGCAAACACACACTGGCGTGCCCTGCAAAGACTATATGAAATGAATATATAGAATGTTAACACACAATCAAAGAATCTTGGTACCACACATTATCACACTATATACCACGTAGATTTACCACAGAAACAGGTGTTGAACTATTATTTTAAAATCTGATAATGCAGCAATTGTAAAAATGTAAAGGAGTCACCTATTTCCAGAGAGAAAAGATCCTACTGGCTTATAGTTAACCTTTCCCAGTTGGCATAACATATCATATTGGGGCAAATCACAGGGTTAATCTATAGGCAGTCTTTGGAAACATAATAGGGTTCTCTGGAAATTACTAGATCTCAAACCATAGCACTACAGGTAGCTTCATATCATAAGTGAAGTCAAAATGCAACAAATGGGCTTACAGTGTTGTAAGGCTGGATGGTAATGATAATTAAAATGTAAGACACTCTGGGAAATTTAGTAATCACCGACCTGCACTTTAAGTGGGAGTGAGAGGGTTGTCTGGCTGGCCAGGAGAAGAAGGCAATGCTTTCTGGCTTGGAGGCGGCGAGGAGATGTAAAATTGCTGGAAAAGCAATCAGCATGGTGGATGATTCACCACCTAGGAATGAGGGGTTTAAAAAGGTCAGCCTGGCTCCTGGTCCCTCCCCTCATTCACTCGGAACAGTCTGGGCAGCACCCACCCTTCCTCCCTCCCTCCCTATTTAGGTCAGAAATATGTTGGGTGATTAGCTACATCTGCTGTGGGCATTACCATAGCCACTCCGTTCAGGGGAACTGGAAAGGAATTTTCCCCTTACCACCATATTGGCCAGGTGCAGTGTGTGGGGGGGCGGGGGGAGAGTCACCTTTCTTGCAGCAGGTTCAGGTGGGTTCTGTTCATGCATAGCATGATGGGCGGTAGGCCATATGTCACAACTCGATTTCAGTGTATAGCGGATGTTCTGTGCAGGTACCCCATAAATTTGCTGGAATTGGAGGGTCCCGGCAGTGGATCTGCTAGAGGGATATGAATATAAAGTGGGAGGAGGGAGAGCTGAAAATGACATGGAACAGCAAAGATTAGTGGCAATTTTTAAAGATATGGGACCAAACTGGCTGATATGGTAAATAATTCTAGGATATTTGTTGTCACACTAGACAACCAGATTAGTACATAACAACCAGATATAAAGAAAAAAGCAAAGGAAAATATATGCATTTCCAAACTCTTTCCAGAATGGAATAATGATAAGAGGAAATTATAACAAAATTAAAGCAACAAAAATTTTTGATGAGAGCATCTGCAGACAAAACTCATCTGGATTTTAGGAATGCTTTTGATACAGTGTTGCAGAAAAATCTGCCATAAAAGGTCAGCAAGTATTGCACTAAAGGTGACTAGAGAACAGCTTGGCTATCTAAGACAAGGACTACTTGTGGGAGTTGATAAGTGGAAAGCTGCCATAAGCATCAGAATTTAGACTGGTTTCCTTCTTTTATATGTCAATGGGGGGCAGAAGAGATGTGCAGAAAGGTGAGATATTTTCTGCTGATACAAAAACGAGGTGGGGAAATCAGCCAATAAAAAGTGAAGAGAAATAGATAATGGTTTAGGACTGAGTATGAGTCTGAGGGAATCAAAACAGGCTTATAGACATCACTATAATTAAGTAAGATGACAAAATATAAAATCAAAATAAGTCCACCTCAATACAGAATGCAGTAGAAGGAGGATCAAGAGGAAGCAATAAGTACTAGATGTGTATACATTACAGTATTTAACATACTCCCGTGCTTCACAAGCAGTAAGGTCACATGTGGGATGATGTGAGCAACTATGGTCACCTCATTAGAAAAAGAATAGCAAAAGAATAGCTACAAGTTGCCAAGAATGGAACAAAAGGGAGCAATTTTCCCGAGTGAGAGTGGGGTTTGAAAATCTTAGCTATTTATAAAGGTAAGAGAAATTCTGTGGCTGATGGAGAGAAAGGGAGTTTAAGAGGGATCTTGATTAAGGTATACGCAATCCTGAGGGGTACAGAGAAGAGATTTGCTGCAGGCTATCTGAGCTAGTGTTAAATAGAAGAATAAGGGGGCATGAACTTAAACTGTGGAAGAATTGGAGACTAAAAGAATTTAGGTAGAAATTTCTTGCACAGTTTCCCTTAGTGAAAAAACCTAGTAAGGGGAGACATAGTAATAAGCAGCATTCAAAAAGGAAATGTTGAGCAAATAGGGCAAAACACATCATGGGGTATAACTGCCCAGTTGAAGAGCTACAGTAGATGGGGCTTTTGGCCTCATCCTGTCCAAAATCTGCTAACTTTCTAAAAGTTTAGAAAAATGTATTTCCTTTCAGGAATATGTTTTAAAATCTACCCATCCTCTTGTATTCCCAGCACACAGCTCATGAGTACAGTACTGCAAAAAAAAATCATGTTATGGCAAAAATAATGTTCTGTGTGAATTTCGATGATGATGAGAGGTGTCAGGTTGACAGTCTTGGAGACTGAAGCTTCTATTTATTGACAGAACATGTACAGCTCAGAGAGTGGCAGTGCTAGCTCCCTTTAGACGCTACTAATATGCCTCCACCTTGGAGGAGTTCTTTCTAAAGTTAAGAGCATAGTTCAGTCTGCATGCCCAGGCTCCCCAAGACCGCTTTGCTGAGATTGCCAAGGCAGTGCCACCACAACTCTGCTTCTCGTGACACCTGTTTGAGGCTGCAAGCAATACTTGTGATTTCTAGGAATTTATCTATTACAAGAATTTATGCAGTGACCATATACCATCTAGGCACACTGCATTACAAGCAACTACATTTCCCAAGTATATGAAGCAAAAATCTCCCATGATGCTATGTAACATCACACCTTTACAGGACATGGACTAGGAGATTTCATCAATGGTTTGAGCCAGAATTAGGAAGAGGCATGGCCATAAAATTGTGTCCTAGAGCCTAGAGGCAGACTGTGTCTTATGTTGCCAACCAGAGCGGAGCACTATCAAGAAAGTACCCACTCTGGCTGCACTTTAATATTGTTCCATTCTCTTCCAGGTAGCCCACTGGTTAAGGGCCATGTACAGGACAGCTAAGATGTCAGGGGTCTATAAAATGGGAAACATATTGAAGGACTCTGAGAATGTAGGACATTTGCTACATTTTGAGAAAATCTGGGCTTTAGAGATGAACAAATTATGAAATGTAAATTCAAAAGATCACACAGGTGATGTATTATTCTGAGGTGCTTTTGAAAATCATACCCAAGCATTGAGCATTTTCAAAAGTGAAAGAGGGAACATGGAGTCTATGATCAAGTTTCAGTGAAACCACCATCTACGCTTCAGAGCCCAAGCTCCAGCCAGAGCCACAATGTCTACACAGCTATTTTTAGCAGGCTAGCACAAGTTCCACTGCCATAAATATGTGGACTGGGGACAGAAGGCTCATTCCCAGAGGTAGTGTGGACATATACCAAGTGCATAAGTCTCTTTTGAATATTGCAAGTGAAGTCAAAATGATACAAATGGGCTTACAATGTTGTAAAAATTGGGTGGTAATGGTAATTAAAATGTATTACTTTTGAAAATTTGTTTATCCTTTATCATCTAGAGGCCTCAGCTTCATTGGGGCCCCACTGTGTTTATAGGCGGTATATAAGCACAGTAAATGATAATCGCTGCCCCAAAGAATCTACAATCTACAATCTAAGAAATTCTTTTTTTTTTCAGAAGAAAATCTGAGATTTGGGTAACATTTGCTCAGAATACAAGACATTTCTTTTATCGCTAAAACATTTAATATATCCAAAGCAATATTTTCTCTCCAATGGCCAAAGTTTAAATTTTACCTTCTACTGTTTGAAGCAGTGACTTTTCTGTTCAAACTCTGATATTAGTTGGGGATTGGTCCTGCTTTGAGAAGGTAATTGAACTAGATGACTTCCTGAGGTCCCTTCCAACCCTGATATTCTTTGATTCTATGATTTAAAATTGCCAAAACATTTCTGAGCTCAATACTGTTTGCCATTAAGCAAACTTTGCACTAACAGGAAAAGCTGCCCCATCTCTGTGAGTCGCAGAGGTCCGCCAGGTAGCGAAACCAGGGAGATTTCATACACAGAAAGGACAGATCTGAATTCAAGAGGAATGCTCGTGTTCTATGCACCACTGAACCCTTTTTATGGAGTTACAACATTGCAGGAAGTAGGAAAGAAGCAGATCTTTTGGTATGGAAATCATGCAATCTTCCCTCTCTTGTTGGTAGGATTGCACATAGAGACCAACATAGGCTCCCCCAGTCACTGGAACTATCCTTCTCAGAGTGGCTCCTTTGGGTGATATTTTGTGGGGTGATTTTGAATTTTCAAAGAGGGGAACACACTGTATAAAAATTCCAAATCACATATTATGGTCTATTATCCCATTGCTTTCTTGAGCCAGAAAGGTACTGAAGAGGATATTTCAATCCTCTTAGCAGTTTACTTACATGATTACACATTATTTCCAATTCCTATGTCAATTTGGTTAAAAACTCCATTTGCTGTTCAAGTTGTTTTAAGAGAAACAACTGTTTTTAATACATTGTTTTAATTTAAAAAATCTACTATCCAGATGACATAATCTTACTATACATGACTGTCTACTAAATTAAACCGTCTTGTTGTAACCATGCTGGCCCCAGAATATTAGGTAAGATAGGTGAGGTAGAAGCTTTCTGAAGAAGAGCTCTGTGTAAGCCTCCAAAGCTTGTTTCTCTCACCAGCAGAATTTGGTCCAAGAAAAGTTATTGCCTCACACATCTTGTATTACTAAATTGTATGCTCATATTGTTGATAATTAATAAATATATATTCTAGACAGCCCAACTCCAAAGGACCCTCCAAAGTGACAGTCAGTTTAAAATATGATTAGCAAAGAGGATTAGTCCTTCCACGAGGCTACAGCTCCCATCACCCTACTCCTAAGAAGGCATTTCAGCCATCATACCTACTCAATCCCATTTGATATTGCCAACAAATTTTCTTCTGACTGGGAAGGGCTCTTTTTAAGTGGACATGTTCATTAGATACTGGACTAAGACCACCAACACATTTTACATAAGCCACTGAATAGCATCACATAAAAAGACTTCAATTCATCATTTACTATTAACAGATTCAAAATCTAATCTAAAGGTCCCATATCTCATTATGATTCCTCTGAGTCATCCGTTATCCTGAAGTTTACCCTTCACCATACGAAATAAAGCTCCATAATTAAGAAGGTTCAACTTCAGTAGCAGTAGTGAGAGTAAGATTGCAATGTGCTTCACACATAATTATGTGATGTTAGTATTTGGAAGCTGAGGAAGTAATGGGCTTTGAGAGTTTAAAGGACTTTAAGTCATTACTACTTATATGATAAGTAGCAAGAAGAATGTTTAAGTTAAAAAAGGAATAACCTACTTTAACTTACACATTCATACCTTCTCAGGCTGGTTGGTACATGCCTCAATGTTCACTTCAAATTTTAATTATAACATCTTAGACTCTTTAATTCAAGCAAATGCATAGGCGCCAACTTCTCCTGGCTTTGTGAGTGTTCGACTCTCTTGCCTCACCCCCATTCCAATCCCATCCCCAAAGTCCCCTCCCTAACTCCGTCCCTCTCCTGCCCCTATTGGACTCCTTTCCCAAATCCCCGCCCCAGCCCAGCCTCTTCCCCACCTCCTCTCCTGAGTGCACCACATTCCTGCTACTTCCCTCTTCCTCCCACAGCTTGTTATGCTGTGAAGCAGCTGTTTCATAGCAGGAAGCACTGGGAGGAGAAACGGGGATGCGGAACGTTCAGTGGAGGAGGAGGTGAGTTTGGCTGCCTGTGGGTGCAGAGCACCCGCCAATTTTTCTGCATTGGGGCTCCAGCCCCAGAGCATCCAGGGAGGCAGACGCAATGGGCCAAGTGCAGAGGCTGTGTAATTTCTCCATACACATTGACAAATGACTGAGAGTTTAATAAGTCTAAGGGAGGCTAAATTGTGTAATATACACATTGTGGGGCCTAGAATAAGCTCATTTTAGGTATTATCATGAGTCCACAGACATCTGAATGAGCAGCCGCAGTGGTCACCATAACAGAGACAATGGTTTTTAAGGGCTGGGCTACACTGGTGGGGGGGAGAGGTCGAACTAAGCTATGCAACTTCAGCTACACCAACAGCAATCATGATAGAGATATATTATTACCTAATAATAACCTTATTGCACTATAATCCCCATAAGACTATGTGACAGCTACAGTCTATTGATCAGTGAGAGGATTTTTTTTATTCCCTGGTCTTCTACAGATTACACACAAATTAGATTTCTCAAAAGCTCGTGTGTCTTTTAGAGTTAGGTTTCATTACCCACTCAGGTCCCATCTTATAGCACTACTGGTATCTCTTACTGAGGTGATTTACTGTGGACAGGTTTAATGTTAGATTTTAAATAATAAATACCTTCTAATTGTTAAACCCACAATTAAAGCAGGAAGGAAACTGGTTTGCAGCCTCTTACAATGGGTTTCCATACAGCCGAGCCACTAATTATGACAATTTACAAAGGGTGGCCACTGCTAACAGTAATCTCAGAAGGCAAAACAGTATTTTAAAAAACGCCTTCCAAATGTATTTTACATTTTATATTTAGCAAGATGCTCTTCTCACCAGGTGAACTTTCCAATGGCTATGCTGAGCAAACTAGGTGCTGCTTTCTTTTAAATTAAATCTTAAGATTACTTTAACATAATTCTTTGTGGTTTAATTTATCATATGTTCTGGCACCATTTATCACTAAATACAGAATGATGAAGAAATGGCTCTACTAAAACGAAATAACTACTGAATTAAAAAGCTGTTAAATGAGTTGGAGAGCAGACTACTGTTAACAATATGTGGGAAGGGTGTTTGGCTGGAATAAATTACTTTCACAGTAATTTGAAGAGTGCACCTTTGGAGAAACATGTTCAAAAATTCACATCTTGATTTTCCAACTAAATTCATATTTGCCACTAATAATATTTTTAAATTAGCTACATAGTGAAGGTGAGAAAATAGTTGGACTCAAATAGCGAGGTTTAAAAACAAAATTTTCTCTGTTTAATAACTGAGAAATGGCAGGTTTAAAAATATACATGCAAAGCACAATAACAGATTCCAATTAAGATATATTTTACTTGCTCATCATTAATCTTTTTGTAAATGCTTTTACAATATTTCAATGCACTCTGCCATACCAACATGTAAATAATAGCTTTCCCTATATTTCATTCTAGTCTGCATATAACCTCCTTGCAACTAACAAATGGCCAGCCATCTAACGAGTTAAGATTCATTTTCACTTTATTGATGCAATCGGCTGTGTAGTTAATATAAAGGATCTAATATATAGTTGATATGTCTATATCTAATGACATAGCATAACAATTTCAGACTTGAAAGCACAATTTTTTTTAATTAAAAAAATGCTATTGAAATTTGACAACCCATAGGGCATGCACTCACAGTTTATTCATTTATAACATTTCCAAAGTAGTATGCAACTCAGTAGTGTTCTGTAAGGCAGTGAGGATGTTTTAACCCTTAAGAACGGGGGGGGGGGGAGGGGCAAGTTCTAATATTTTTATTTAGCTTTTGACAGAGACGTGAGAAATTAAGACTGTTTAATAACATTCACTTATTGCACATTTGCAAATCATTCAGTTCAATAACAGGAAACATTTCCTTACTCAGGGTTCATACACGTTCCCACTGACCTCCCTGGAAGTAGGATCAAGCCCTCAGCTTTCATGTATGTCATTCTCCTCCACAGAATTGGTATATTTACAGTGTTATGGGCAGTTTTTTACATCTGATATACACAAGACAAAAGGAACAAGTCATTGTAGTCTTGGTTGTTTTCAGAATGTTCAGTGGCGCAAAGCATAGAAATAACCAGGTCGTATGTATCCCTCTGTCCAAGTAATGCATTGTTAGTGGACTGGTGGGTACTTCTAGAGATGGTTAAAAAGGATCTGACAATTTCTCTACTGCAAATCATCATGGAAGAGATCAGGTAAGGACATCACTCAATGATTGTGTTACTTCGTGGCATATCATCTTGAACAAAAATGTCCAATTAGGATACTTAATTAGGCAACAGCTGCCCATGGATTTAATATACTAGTGTTTGCCAGGATTAACACAATACTTGTAAACAAAGGTTCTAGTAGAGATCTCTTTCTTAATGAATGAATGAATGACATAAGAAAGAAAATCATTTTTTTAGTTGTGTACGTCACTGCAGCACTTAGGATAAATGTTATTTAAACCAACTATTATGTGATCCATGTATCACTATAGATATTTAGAAGGACTGAGTGACAGGAAGAACAAGTGGTGATAAGTAGATCAAAGATTTCTTCTCTTAGGCCCTGATCCAAAACCCTTTGAAGTCAGTGGGAAATGAGGATTTGTGAGTACCTGGCTTTTTGTGACACTAAGCAGGAGAACCACACACATTAACCAGGAATTTCCCTCTTTCCAGCCTCTAATACTTACCCATTGTCTACACTATGTTTGTTGGTAGTTACATTTTTATTTATTTTTACAAGTAAAAGAACAGATACGGCTAAACCACCCTGAACACGCCCGATCCCATCTGATCTCGGAAGCTAAGCAGGGTTGGGCCTGGCTAGTACTTGGATGGGAGACCTCCTGGGAATACCATGTGCTGTAGGCTTAACACCTGGCAGTAGGTATAAAATGCCTCCAACGACAGATGGAACGACGCATCGGTTGGAGTATACCCCAGTCGTATCACTGGTTGTGTCCAGTCTACGTGGACCCTGCCATAGTGCGGGAATAATGCTAGGAAAAAACAAGTAAAAGAACAGAAATAGCAGTATCAATGGCATGAAGGGCTATTTTCCTCTTCACTCCAATGGCCTGACAAAACCATGATTGTGTTATTGGTATTCTTTCGTATTATTTGTGTCACAGTATCATCTAGCCACCCCATCTTGCTTATATGTAAGGAAATCTCCCTCCTCCTACTACAACCTCCCTATATATGCTTTCATGCACTGTGGTCACTTGGTTAAACACGTGAACGAGATCTGTCTACAATAATTATTTTACTCGTCAAATTGATTTCCACATTCAAAGAACTCCAGTTAGGTTGAAATTATGACTTGCCAAAAATGAAATATTAATTACAACAGTTCAGACTCCTTTCAATACTATTTATAATGAACTATGCAAAGTAGCAGTATTCAGGAAATGTCTGAAATAGTTTGATCTTCACTCAAAATATGCTGCGAAGAAGAGTTTTTTAAATTCTGTTTCGCTTTGCAAATCATTTTTAAGAATGCAGGATGCATGCCATTTAGAGATATTTACTTTTCAACATGTTTCTGTGGATGAACAGGAGGACTCATTAAACCTCAGGTTGTTTTTAGTCAATTGTATATGTTTAACTAACTTAATTTCCATTATTTAGCTCTGGTTCTTTGAATGTTAAAGATGTAGTTGTCCAATATTTCCAAGATATGTACAATAAATATTACTTGTGTGACTTTCCAAATGTTTTACTAAATATTCAAATGAGTGAACATAATTTCGAATTTCCTCGGCTATTAATTATAGATGACATCATCAGAATTCACATATATTGTTCTTTTTCTCATGTGCATCTAATGACAATAAGAAACATACTAAAGCGCAGCATTTTCCAGTCAATCATTTATTCTGCTCAAAACCCACAGCCAAAGTATGTTATCTTTGTTGCTAGTCATTATGCAGTGTACAGAATCTGAAGATCCAAATAAAGGTCTTTTTAGTGTAAGTGAACATTACTTGTTCACTGCAGAGGTTTTAACAGCCCATTTAATTTTGAATGGTCTCTTAAACATGCTAAGGAGTTATGCTAAACAATCAGTTCCACTTTGTACTTAGCTGTGACAGTCTGAACACCTTTCCCAGACCTGAAGGAGAGCTCTATGGAGCATGAAAGCTTGTCTCATCTACCATCAGAAATTGGTCCAATAAAGGATATTACCTCACACACCTTGTCTCTTACTTTAAAAGCAAACATTTTACAGAGGTGAGACCAAAACCCAGATTTCAGATCCAGATTCAAACTTTTCTGTATTTGGAATTTGGATTCAGGGTGATATCCTGGTCCCATTTAAGTCAACGGGAATTCTGTCATTGACATCTAAGTGCTCAGGATTTCACACCCAGGATTTTAGTTTGCCCAGTAGAGAGTCAAGTTTCAAACTTTCCCAAAGTTCAGCAGTGTTCTGTTGCCTTTTACTTTTAAGTTGGCTTGGGGTTGCTTTTTTGGTAGTGGTGGAATTATTTGTTTATTTGGGGGAGAAGGGGAGGAGGGTATTATTTTATTCTGGTCCCTCCCATACTTTTAAAATCGGCTTTTTTCTAATTCCACAAAGAGTCTACATGAAAATCTTAACAGAAAACCTCTGAATAAATTGCTGAACTATTTTAACTATGAAGTGGAGAAAAATATCCAGTTTCACAACAGTTTTAAAGACTGCACTTTGTTTTAAATTAAAATAAATAAATGGAGATATACCAATCTCCTAGAACTGGAAAGACCTTGAAGGTCATCGAGTCCAGTCCCCTGCCTACACTAGCAGGATCGAGTACTGTCCCCTGACAGATTTTTTGCCCCAGATCCCTAAATGCCCCCCTCAAGGATTGAACTCACAACCCTGGGTTTAGCAAGCCAATGCTCAAACCACTGAGCTATCCCTCCCCCTAAATGAAATTTACTATTCATTTAAAATAATGTCAAGGAGATGAAAGACTCAATGAAGATTTGGGGATTTTCCCCCTGACTTCCTAAAAGAAATGAACCATTTATCATGCATATTTTGTCTTTTTAAACAAGAGTTGCAGTTTATTCTCTGCACATTTTTCAGTGGGATTTTTATTTTAGTAGACCTAGCAACAACATTTCTAAACATATACAAGAAAAAAATACCTCTGCAAAAATATAGGCTGTGTCTATGCTATAAGATGAGGCTGTGATTGTCCTGGCCATGTGTTGTATCAAGCACGCCATGTACACTCACTCTAGCTTTCATTGAACTAGTATGAGTATAAGCAACAGTGTAGCTGCAGTATGGCTTAACTATGCTAAGTATATACCCACCAGTTTCATGTGGGTTTGTACTCAGTATGGATAACCTGTGCCATTGCCGCCACTACACATACTACCATGGATTCACTGCTATTTATCATACTTAATAGAGCTAGTGCAAGTATATGTACACGAACAGAGAAATCACACCCCTAGCTCTTAGTGTAGACATAGCCAGAGTATAAAATATTATAACAATTCTCTGCTTAGCTAGTTTTTCTTATTCTAAGTGACCATGGCTTTGCAATGGTTAATATTTCATCCATTTAATATCACTAATTATTTTCCCTCTACAGCTTTGATGGGTTAGTTAGAGCCTGCTATAAAAAAACACTGTGGTAAGAACAACTGCACAGCAAGGTTAAGTGCCTTCTTGTCTTCGGTACCAATAATTACCTTTAAACAAAACCAAAAACAAAACAAAAAGCTGTTTTCAGATTTGACAGTTAATTTACTAATGACTATGTGGACCCAATTTATAATAAAGTAGTATTGACCAGAAATAATCCTGCATTCATACTCATCTGAATTATTTTATTGTTCAAGTCATCTATTAAATAAATTGGATAGGATTAATTTTGCAAGATGAGATTGTCAGAGGCTGCTGCATAAACTAGATGCATGTCAGCACTAAATTTAATTATTGATCACAATACAATAGTGCTGAGTGTTCCAATCTCCGAACAGCTTCCAGTAACTATCAGCAAATTCCAAATATAGAGACTGGAGGGGGAAAATTGATTGTAGATGTCTACATTTTTAAATAAATAAATAATTCATCAGCACTAAATAAAAAATTTATTTTAAAGCACAATTCAGATCATTTGTTGGATGATATACCAAAAAGCCAGAAGAGAAGAGTGGCTCCCTTTAAGTAGCAAGTTCAAATGGAGTGGTTGCTCTAGTTCTTGTAGTCAGGGGGATTCCTTCCACTCCCTAATGCTTCCACAAGTTAAATATGGAAATGGGAGGTGGATCCCAGTGCCTTGTCTGACTTGGTCCCCATATTTCTATGGCAGCTGCAAATCTGGGATGCTGTCCTGTGGGGCAGGCCAGCAGCCTAACCAAAGCAGCATCAAGGTTGGGTGAGCAAAAGGAATACTTTTCCCCCTGCAATAAACTCAACCAAGAGTGTTGAGCACAGGGTATAAACCCTACCCTTGCCATTCCTTTATGCTTTTTCAGCCACTATCAAAACTAATTTCAGGGGAAAGTTTGGTAGAAGTCCCCACAGTTTCCAGAGTTAAAAGAGGTAAATTTTATGGCCCTTAAAATACCAGTAACCCTGCACTAAAACAACAGAGAGATGAGAAAAGAAAGATGCTAGAAAAAAGGGGAAAAGAAAAAAAAAATAAGTTATTGGTAGTCTATAGAGAACCTGATTTGAGTCTGCTGCACCTTTGGAGGCAGAGAAAATTCTATAGAGACTCTGCAAGATATTATAGGGAGAGTCAGCTCAGCCAATCCAAACATCTCACTCATCCTCCAATAGCATGGAGACTGAAGAAACCCGTGATTGCCATTCTCACATAAATTCAGTCATCTTACAGTAGACGTGATGCAGAACCCAAGAATACTTACATTAGCGAAGCAAAGAGAAGACTTTGAACACCTTTTCAGACTCAAATCATGTTCTCTAGCTGTTAAAATCAGTTTAGCTGAACGGTCAAGATATTTCTTGAAATGGTTAGTATAGATAATTGTTCCTCTTCAATTTAGAAAATTAAAGAGAGGTAACTGATGACACTAGAACAGATTTTGCCATTTGAGAATTTGTTTCTAAGTTTCATAGCCATTCAGCATATAATAAATTTGTATGGGCAGTAATGAATTATTATGGATTTCTCTTATTTTAATTCTAGAGAAATCAATATAGAATTCCAGACTAGAACAATCGTAGTCATCTGAATAATGAGGTCTAACAACGGAAAAAAAGGAGAGATAAAAACGTATACTTTTTTTTGTTTAACATGATGCCAGTATATTTAATGTAATTCAGCTAAATATAAATTGTTTTAAAATACTTTCAACCAGTTTTTTTCATGTAGTATCTTTAGAAATTCATATACTTTATTAATTTTGATATAAACAGCGTTAAGAAAGCCATTATGATAATGAATTTTTAACATGCATCCTGACAACATTTCAATTTCCTTTGACCTTTTAAACACTTTCCCGTAGAATTATTTTTCTCTACGTACTGTACAGTGAAATTCACTCTGCCCAGATTTGAATGCCACCCTGTGTAAAATTATTTGAAAAGTGCTTCAGAATTACTAACCTACACTTGAGAGAGAACTCCAAGCTAACTCCAAAGACAAACTGATTCCTCTGAGATTAAAATATGAGCACTCATTTTAAGATTTAGCAAGTTTGATTTGTATTTTAGTAAGCAAAATTTAATGTTGTACTTATTCTGGGCTTTATTCAACACCCACTGAAGTAAAGAGTAGGGCTGCCATTGACTTCAATAGGGGTTGGATCAGGTCTCACCAAATGTTACACTCCTCCCAGACAGGGGTGATTTTAAACTAAAGCATTTTATTAATATATTGCATTATGAAAAACAAAAGCAAAACAAACACAGCTTGCCACAAGCCTCATTGCTGGGGAGTCTCACCAGAGCACTAAGTTCTTCTGATAAGTCTAGAAGAGTGCTTGGCCACACTCATTGGCTTTATCGAGGTCTATGGCTACCTTTGAATTAGACTCCCCGATAGCAGCCATTCAGCCATTAGAACAATGCTCTAATATACATATTCTAATTTGTGTGTGCTACACTAACTCAAGTAATGATTTCCTTCAAAACTCTAATTATTAAAAACTTATTTAATGTATAACGAAGCCAATTCTGAGCATAAAAGCAACATTGTACAGATAGTTACACAAGACGACATTTTAACTTGGGGTGAGATTTGGGTTCTCATCCTCTTCTCTATTCTCAACATCTATTCAATTTTGGGGTCCAGTCATGGAAAAGATTCTTCTCCAGCTGCAACAAGTTGTGAATATGTTGGCATTTAATCAGAAGTCAGCTATCTTTTAAGAAAATGGAAATTGAGCTACTGAAGATGAAGGCTGGAGAGTTGGAGGAATCTGTTAGAAAATTATATATTTTTCTTAACCTGTAAAGTTAAGTTATAACTAAAATCATTTAGTTTATAAGTTAAACTATTTATTTAAAATGGCCCTCAGCTTCATATTCAGTGAAATTTACTCATTATTAAATGTAAATCTACTCAAGATAATTTGTTCACATTAGTAGAATTTTTTTTAACTAAGATTCAGTTGAGATTCAGCTTTGAAAAATAGGCGAGTTTGGGAGAAAATATCACTTAAAACTGTGCAAAAATCCTATTTTTAACTTGTTTACAAAGTGAAAAACAGCTACGTCCTGGAATTTTCACAGGAAATAAAAAATAGAATACATTCAACAGTGAAAAATAAAATGTTCAGATATTTCCACATGGAATTTAATGATGCATGCATTTTGTATTCCACATAACTCTAGTTTGAGGCTCCTACTGACTTATTATTGTTCTAAATAAAGAATCATCAAGCAACAAAGAATGTGACCGTGGTAACTGTCACCTTCACTATATAAGAGGGCCCCAAATGAATGGCTTTGTAGGGGGCCCCAAGATTGGTCCTGCCAAGTTATTTCATTCTCTCTTATTTTTCTCCTCGACTATGAACAAACTGAAAACTCCTACACAGAGGAAAAAGATGAAATCTACCCAGAGAGAGTCATGGAGAGCAGCTTAGAGTTAAATAATGGAACAGCTTTGTGGTTACCATTCAGGCAGCTCTCCAAGTCGGGGCTATCAGGCAAGGAGGTAGAATAATGAAGCTACTCCTTCAGATAAGAGATCTGCTTTATAAATATGATCTTTTGTACAGCAGCTGCAGGAGAACTATACCCTTGAAAATAAGCTTGTCATCTCTCAGAGTAGGTGAAGTGTCTCTAGTTTGTGTATGCTTATGAGTTTCTGGTAGCATTGGTAATTTTATAGAAATAACAGAAAAGTAAATCTTCATGAGGAAAAGCTTGGTAATGTGCAACAATCCAGGGATGAATGTATACATATGTGGTCACCTGCTAACCAAATATGTGTGTGGCTTGAAGAACAAGACTCATAACCTTTGGCTCCAAAAACACAGGCTTTTACCACTTGAGCTGAGAGAGACCCTCCCTTCCCTGTCAGCAGTGTGGGGTCACATCCTCTTTTCAAGCTAACCACTAGAGTAGGAGAGTATTATCTAATAAAATACTTGAGCAGGTCTGACATTCCATCCAGCACAAAAAACACTACATTACCAACTCAAAAACACTGGACATGTGCTGCATACAGATGTTTGCTGTATGTCAACATGCCAAACTAACATGGAATTTGCAACCACAATGAGCTTTTTTGTCCAGTTGCTCTATTTAGGGAAAGTATATTCCCCAGAGAAAGCATAAGTAAGGTATTTCATCAAAGGTTTTAGAGTAGGGCAATTGTTAATGGAGCATTATTTAAAAGTTTAACATTCAAAACCAAATGTATAGATTTCACTTTTTTGCTGGTTTTACAAAACAGTCCCACATTTCTCCTTTGCCTGGTATATTTTTTGCTTGCTTTTCTTATAATTAAACTGCAGTTTTGTTATTATTAATAATAAATAGCATGCACTGCATTGATATATTTAGTGTCATTTATCACAAAGGACTGCAAAGCGTATTTCAAACTTTATAGCACCCATTTCTCCCTTCCACAAAATGGAGTGGAGAAGACGTATTAAATTAAAGAGTTGTGAGGAAGCATGGTGCCATGGATAGGGTGCTGGACTAAGACTCAGAAGAAATTGATTTTATTCCTGGCTCTTTTACTGACCTGCTGAGTGACATTGGACAAGTCACTTCACATCTCTGTCTATACTCTGCTGCCATCTTTTGTCTGTCTTGCCTGTTGAGATTGTAAGCTCTTCAAGACAGAGACTGTCCTTTTCTATGTATTTCTGCAGATCTAGAACAATGAAACTTCTGTCTCAGTTGGGGGACTCTATGTGCTACTGTAATACAAATAAATAATAAATGTAGGTGGATAACTGTATTTGAAGGGAAGCTTTTGTTTTCTACAGTCATGTGTTTTAAATTGATACATTTTATAATAGGGAACAACTTAGAACTTAAATAAACAAAAACAGTCTATCGTGGGCAATGGAGGATTGCTTCTTACACTTTCTTCTTACACATTATTCTCCATTGCATAGCAAATACCATGTGTGTGTATGACATATATCTAAGGGAATGCTTTCAAAGGCACAAGTGGGAGTGAGGTGCCAACTCCCATTGACTTTCAATGGAAGATGAGCCCCCAAACAGCCCTTTGCACCTTTGAGCATCTCATCCACTCATTTTTGAGGTCACAGAAAGATGTATTCAGAAAAGTCCATTCCACCAAAGACCAAAAGAAAGAACATTATAAAATTGAAATATTTTCTATCATTTCCCCCCATTCCAGCTCTCTTTCCAACATTTAATCGTATGTTTTATTACATGTTTAAATAAATTGATACAAAGAGGCATGACACAGAAAAAATTACAGTCACTGAATAACAGAGATCAATATGAGATTTAAATTCTGAGGAAAAAATTCAAATGACTTCGCATAATGAATATCCAACACTTTACAGCAAGTGCTGTCTTTCAGGGGGAGAAAGCTTAACATGCCAAACAAACCTGAGTGAATTCTACATTTGTGTTGTTTTGCTACCTAAGTTGCTAGTAACTGCCCAGAGAAAGCAGCAATAGGAAGAAACATCTCTTTGCTACCTCTCTCCCTTTATGCCATTTCTTTTCTCCCTCTCTATCCAAGGCGTATTTCTCCCTAGTGGACTCATCCAGGACGCACTTCTTTGCTCTCACCTTGTCGTCTTCTCTCCCCTTTCCTTACAGTCACCCTAGAGTGTCTCCCTTCTTCATCTGCAATATTCATCCCCTCCTTTGCCCCCCTCTCTGCCCCCGTTAATTATTGTCCCCCCTTTGCTTAGACTTCTCTGGTCACCTCTACTCTCTCATTTCCCCTTCCCCTGAAGGGAGTTGAAGCTGCTTCTACTGCTGAGGAATGGTTGCTTGAGCAGGCTGGATGTGTGACGTTGCCTCCTTTTCTCCCTGTGCAGTGAAGCACTCACAGCACACAGGAGGTAGAAGACAAGAGGAAAAAAGCACAGATAACAGGAGAGCTGCAAGAAAGGGAATGAGTGAAGCTGGTAGGTTGAGGTTGAACAGAGCAAAGCAGAGAGGGAGTGCAAGCAGGAAATGGGGTGTAGACAAACAGGAGAAGAGAGAGTGAGAAGGAAAAAGCAAAGAACAAAGACAGACAACCAAGGACAATGAAAGGAATTTTTAAAAAAGGAGACATGAAAAAACAGAAGATGACAAACCCCAGAAAGAGGACAGGATAGAAACAAAAAGAAGAGCAAGAAATATAACAGAGGAAGAAAATGGGGAACTAAAAAGAAATTAGAAAAGAACTGGGTGCCCAGCAAAAGAGAACAAAGTACGGTGAAAGAACGAGGACTAGGACAAAAACCATAAAGGGGGAGACAGATAGAAATACCATTTTCTCCCACCATGCTCTTTATCTCCCAGATGATCATTCTAAATAGGAAAGGTGGTGTTGGTGAAGAAAGAAGGGAGTGTGATAATGCATAATGCAATAAGAAGGAAAAGGGAAGAAGTGAGCACACTTCCCTCTCATAACCATGCACACCCTCCTGACTCCCTATAATACCTGTTTACCCCTCCTCACAGGTCTAAGTTTTGAAAATGTGGTGACCATATAAGAAAGGTTAGGAGGCAGTAGGTGGATTCTTTATTAATATTGATGCTTTTTAAGAATCAGTGGAGAATGCAAATTTGTGCCACTATTAAACAGGTTTTTCTATGTATACTGAAACCTCCCATATGAATTTGCTTTGAAAAAATAACCCAGTTTTTAACAGACATTTCATGTTACACTTGCAGGAAAAGGAGATGCAACGTTTTGCCTCTCCAGTTAGCTCAAGGAATGGTGACATATTAGAACACAATTTCCCATGCAGCAAACCAGTGTTAATGTCAAGCAAATTGACCAAGGATACTCTTGTCTTGACCATGATTTCAATTTGCCTGAGAATAGAAAACAAGAACTGCAGGATCATTTTTTAACTATGGGCCTGTTCCTACCTGCCTCCATGGTGCAGGACTGGATTCAGCAGAGATTATTTGAGGTAAAGTCTAGGTGTTCTCTCACATACACATAGCTTCAATATTTTTCAATTCTTCCTGACAGTTTTATAATCCACAATTCATTTTGTGCCAGACATTTTGTATTCTCTAGACTGTTTTTTATATTCTGTTCCTCCATCCTTAGTGCATTCCATTCTTTCAGTTTTCCTTTTATATTTACTATATATGGAAAATACTAAAATGAAAAATGTACTTTTAAGCAATGGTTTCTATTCTTTACATAATGTTCTGAAAAGGTTTCACATGATGCTGGCAGATATTGATGCACACAACATTTTAGCTAAGCCAGTGATTGACAGGTACACCACTATTTCTACAATCTGGACGGACTGTTACACAGAGTAAATGCTAATCTTTACCCATTCAGTTTGTTTCTTCACATTATTCATTTTCTTTCCTATGTAGAAATGACCTGTTTGCTGCACTCCTAGTTTTATGCCCTTGTGCCAATCGACACCTCATTGAAATGAATACACCAGGACAGCTACTCTCTGATGGGATTAAGGGAATGACAGTCATAGTAGAGAATATCTCTAATAAATAAGTGACTCTGAGTGCCACAGAATAAATCTTCTAATCTAGGTTAACTAAACTATACCTAGAATCAGAGAGGTAGCTGTGTTAGTCTGGAATACCAGAAGTAACAAAGAGTCCTGTGGCACCTTAAAGACTTACTAAAATATTGAAGCATAAGCTTCCGTGGGCTAATACCCACTTCGCCGGATGCAAGCAGTGCAAACCACTGCTTGCATCCGATGAAGTGGGTATTAGCCCACGAAAGCGTATGCTTCAATACCTTAGTTAGTCTTTAAGGTGCCACAGGACTCTTTGTTACCTGAGCTATACCTAGACATTTTATGTTTATGTGGGTATCAAAACTAATTTGCATGCAAAATAAAAGCTCCACAATATAATCCTACACTCTAGTCTGTTTTAAATTGGACACTATCATTTGTGTGCACTCAGGACATGGAAGATTTATTTTTCATTTTATTGGATGTTAGCTCCCAAACATTTCAAGGACTGAACTGAGGGTGACTGATGTCATAACACACAATGTGTTAGTAATAAGAAAAGTGCATATTCCAAATAAGTTATCTAAGAAATTCATTTTTCAGTAGGAAAATTACCTTGGGACAAGCCAAAACATATTTGGAGTTTTATTTGAGAATAATTTTCATCTTAAATTCTGCCCTGAACAAATTAGCATCTTGTAGCACAGACAGAGCACTAAATTTAACAAGTTGTATAAAACCCAAACAATTTATAGCAGGAAAAACACAGAAAAAGGTGTGATAACTGAATCCTATACTGAATGTTGCCTGTGTCAGTACATAAAACCTAGATACATGTACCATAAAGGCCACCTATTATAAAAATAGAATATTGATAGGGTAACACAGGAGCTAGGATGGGTTCTATGCTGTGGCACACACTTTGTCAGAGACATTGACCACAGTTTAGTGACACCCGCTTGTCCTGTCTGTTAGTGTTTATCGTACGGAAGGAAGAAAATAGAAGCTAATGGAACTATGAGGGCCAGACTTCCTTGTGGTACTCCAATCTGACCACAAGCACTGGCAGTCTCTGAAGAACAACTGTTCCCATGACATCACAGAGTATCTAAATTTTTCATTTCATAGCTGAACTGCACTTCTTGACTAGCATAAAAATAGGCATCTGGAATTTCTGAGTCATCTGTTCAGTGAAACTATGCTGCAGGACAATGGTTTGGTGCAGGGCCGGCGACAGGGGGGTACTACGGGTAGAGCTGTACCGGGCCCCGCACTTTAGGGGGGCCCCAGTACAGCCGTACCCGTAGTCATCCGGCACGGCTCTCCTCCGGACAAGCGCGCGTGTCCCCGGCCGGAGCTGTGAGCTCGGCTGGCGGCAGCGGCGCAGTCTGGGGGGAGAAAGGGCGGGGGGGAAGGGGGAGCAGCAAGGGCGGCTCACGCCGCTCCCGGGCTCTCACTCCTGCTGCGGCCAGATATCAGCTGGGGGGGGAGCGCCGGTGGGGGGGCGGCTGGGCTTCCTCCCCCAGCCGCTGTCAGCTGCGGGGGGAGCGCCGGCTGGGCTGGGGGGGCCCCCAGCCACTGTCGGCTGGGCTGGAGGGGGCCCAGCTGGGCTGGGGGGGCCCCCAAACTATCAGAGTAGGCGGCCCCCAAATTTCTGTCGCTGGCCCTGGTTTGGTGACACAAAATCAAAATCAGCCCAGGTATAATTAGGCAGTACTCACACTGAAGTAAGAGGAGCTATTCCCACTTATATCACAAATGAATCTAGCATGCAATGTCTATAGCTGAGAGACATTCTTCATAGGAATTCAACAATGACAGCTTGTCCTCTAGCACTTTAACCATTAGGATGAATTCATACATGGGTAGTCGCGGTCCAGCTATCGAAGATAGAGATTCTTTGCCCACTAAATCATAAGAGGAAAAGCAGTGGAGTGCTTCTGAAATATAAAGTGGAGAAAAGTTTTCATAATGACAAACAAGCTGGAGCAGAAGAAAGAGTGGAATAAAATTCCCTTTCAGAACTTAAGTTTTTTGTGAATGAGGGGCTAATTATTAATATTTAGGTGTCTAACAATGAAGATAAGGCACCTAGAGGGATTTTCAAAAGCATTTAGGCATTAAAGGTGCCCTGCTTTGAACTGGGTAAGGTGGGAGTCCATGCTCAGATACATGTGGCTCACAATCACAGAACAAGAAAAACAGAATGGTTACAGACTCTACAGTAACTGATTTTTCAAAGTGTACTTAGTGTAGATCCTACTGTAGATGTGCATGTGTCTCACCTATATAAGAGGAGATATTTTTCAGTAGCAGTGTCTACTGAGGTGATGCATGTGCCCAGTGTCTCTTCAGGCTCCCATGCAAGGGCATAAAGAGCGCAGCAGCCACAACTGTCTCTCTGCTCCTTCACAATTCAAAGCCTGTAGTAGCTGGCCCTTGACAGAAGATGGTATTTATCGTCTGTTCTGTGGGAGCTGGGAGCTGCCAAATTACTATTGCTGGGTCTATAATGGCTTTGCTTACAGGGAGGAGAAAGAGAAGCTGGTAGTGGCTAATGAAGAGAAAGGGAACTTAACCTTGGACAAGAACATCTAATGCCTGTTTGGTGGCTGTGATAGTTGCCCAGAGCCAGTTCCAAAAGGTGGGGGTAGGCTCCAGATTACTTCTGGTGTGACTCGACATTTCTGTCAAATCTGCTGCCTCAGATTTCAAGCAGGAGATGGGTCCTCTTTCAACAACAAACTGGGATTGATTAGAAGAGCTGAGACACAGTGGGTTGCTCCGTGCCACTGTCCAAGCTACCTGGAGGCTTTCATCTGCTTCCTGCTCTATCTGGAACTGTCCCCTTGATGCTGGAGACATCACTTCCTCACTGGATTGTGGATCTGGGGTTGGTTCCTCTGGAAGCGATGTAGGAGATAGGGTTGTTTCTGTTGTCTGTGAGCCGCTTCCCACTGGTGCACTAGGATGTATTTCAGGCTCTGACTTATGCCCTATCTATATTACATGGAGGCTGCACAGTTTTTCCAAAGGTGATGAAATATTCAGTAATGTCACTGGATTCATCATACCATGGACATAGTCGATCCCATTTGTTGATTTTTGAGGAGGTGGACCCAGTTCATGCTTCCTCTCTTTCCCTCTCCTTCTGAGTATGTTGCCTCTTTCTTACCTTCTCCTCCAGGTCATGCTTCCTCTCTATTTCCCTTTCCTCCCTAGCAACTTTTTCTCTAGCCAGTTGTGCATCAATCTCCATTATTTTGAATTCCAGTTGTCTTTCATGTTCCCTTTTTCTTTCCTCAGCTTCCAATCTGGCTAATTCCAGTTTTTTCTGGACCTCACTTTCTGTCATATTTGCTAACCTTCCTGCCCTAACAGCCTAGCCCGAGAGGCAGAAAAGAGAAAAATCAGCGTGTGAATTCCCTTGCTGTAGCTTAACTCCTCTGCCTACAGGCAAAGAAAAAAAATCCAGCTTCTCTCAGCTAAAAAAAAATTGTCCTTAAAAAAACCCCTCCCTGGTTTTCAAGCAGCCAAAAGGGGGGGAAGAATCCTTTTAAAATCCTGAGGTCTGTATGCTTCTGGTTCAAAATGATCCCACTTCTGACACCGTGTCAGGGTTCCCTCCCCACTCTGAACTCTAGAGTACAGATGTGGGGACCTGCATGAAAGAACCCCTAAGCTTATTTCTACCAGCTTACATTAAACATTCCCGAAGGCACAAATCCTTTCCTTCCTGCCACCACCAAGTGATTTAGACAAAAATTCAAAGAAAGGACCACTTGGAGTCCCTAGTTCCCCAGAATATCCCCCCAAGCTCCTTCACCCCCTTTCCTGGGAGGCTTGAGAATAATATACCAACCAAATACCTTTAATATAAGTACAGTCCAGACCCTTTCTCTTAGGGCACTAAAATCAATCAGGTTCTTAAAAGAAGAACTTTATTTTAAAGAAAGTAATAAAAGAAACACCTCTTAAAATCAGGATGGAAGATAAATTTAGAACACATGGGACTCCCCTCTGAACTTTGCTTCACAGTTCTAGGAACAGGAATAAACTACTTCTTAGCATAGGGAAAATTCACAAGCTAAAACAAAAGACAATGTAATGCATTTCCTTGCATTTACTTAAAATTTCTTAATTTTAGATGTATCGTTTCAGGTATGTTTTCAGGAGATGGTTTACCTGCTTCTCTCTCTCTCTCTCTGTCCAGAGTGGGAACAAACAAAGAGAGCACAAACAAAACCTTCCCTCACCCCTCCACCCGATTTGAAAGTATTTTCTTTCCCCATTAGTCCTTCTGGTCAGGTGCCAACTAGGTTAATTGAACTGATTAACCCCTTACAGGTAAGGCAATCCAGTACAGCTCTCCTATGTATATTTAGAATACTGTGTACAAAAGCATGAAGCAGTGTAAGGTGCATGCACTACCCTGGGCACTGTTAATAAGAAAAAAATCTGATGTTGCACATATTAAGACGTGCCCAGGTATAGTGGGATCCACACTGTCACCTACTCGAAATTATGTTTTGTCTTTCCCAGTTGCCCCAAACCCCATTATCTTGAATTTTGGGTGTTTTGTTTTATCCCATTGTTTTGGTTTGTTGATTGTTTTTCTGGATACATTTCTAAAACTATAAACATCAAATTTTACCATGACAACAGTAAAAGAGACCAAAATTTGAGCTGAATCAGAAACCAAACTGTGTGTTCTTGTGCTATTCCCTTTTTTCAGTGACGAGAAAAGGCGTTCTCAGTGCATTTCCAGTACAGATAAAAACAGGAAGCACCTATAACTTGACAATATATAGCCTGATCTCACAAGCCAGACTTCCAGGCTAATGGCATTCTACTAAGATCACATTAGAATCTAAATGTTTGGATAATTACCTGAAACACTAAGGGCTTGGTTACACTGGCACTTTCTAGCGTTATAAAGCCTCCAGGAGTGCTATAAAGCTGCCCCCGAACACACTGGCAAGGCACATTTTGCGCTAAAAGTCTGACCTTATCGCGCTATTTGTAAACCACCTTTCGAAAGGAATAAAAGCTTTTGCGTATTCCCTGTAGCGTGTTATGGCAAGTGTAATCAGTCATTTCACTATAAGGGATCTCTGGCACGCCTCCGAGCCATTTAAGGCAATTAACGTCTTTGTGTTGTTTTGCAAAGGGAAGGAGGAATGTGGAAGTTCCTTTACAGAACTCCGCTCTTAACTCAAGCAATTAAGCAGTGAAAATGCTCACCAATGGGGCTGTGTGAGTGAAATTCAGAGCCTGCTACTTTTCTGTAGAGAGAAATCACTGACAGCATGAACTTGTCTCCCTCCGTACACGTTCCCCGTTCCCCCTCACCTCCCTCCTTTGCAAAGCACGTTGCACCCAGCTGAATGCTGGGATAGCTGCCCATAATGCACCACTCCCTGTGCCAAGGCAGTTGCAGCAAATGTGGCCACGACGTCCCATCTTATAGCGCAATGGTTATAGCGAGTCCCATATAGCGCAATAGGTAAACGCGTTATAATCCTTGTACTGTAACCTTACGCTGAGTGTAGGTATAGTCTTGCGATGAAAAGCAAGGACTATGAATCAGTTATGCAATCTGTTCCCAAACCTGCTACTAACTTGCTGTGTGACTTTGGGAAAGTCTCTAAGGACCCTATCTAATTTCCCTCAGAGTGAATGGATAGACTATCATTGACTTTGATTGAAGTTAAATTGGCTACTGCTGTTTTTGGTGCCTTAATTGACTCACCTGTAAAATCACCTGCCTTCCAAGGTTTGGGTTTGTGAAACTGAATTAATGTTTGTCAAGTGCTTGGAAATCCAAGAATGGAAAATGCAAATGAATTGTAAAGTATGATTTAAAAAAATATATAAAATGGACTGTAAAATCTTATGAAATTGGCCCATCTGTCATTAAAATCTAACTTGGGGTAGAATATTATTTAAAGAGTTTAAAATTTGTTAAATAGTAGTTACCGAGATAAACTTTGCTCATAATGCAGCAATCAACTAAAAGGGGGAAAAATTTCACACATTTCACTGCTGTATAAATAGAAAAAAATGTACATTTTATGGCTATACTGTAAAATACCCCTGCATTGTCATATTGAAGAACTTCAGATTTAAACTGACCTACTCAGAATAGATATCTTCACTACAGTATGTTATGAGACCTTTGTGATACTACTTTGATAATTCTTTGCAAACCTCCATTAGAAACATGGAAAAGCCACTTCAAGAGTGCACACTTACAGCTTACTGTTTACCTATACACTCATAAGATCAAAACCCCTGGTCTTACTGTTTTTGTTAACAAGGAGCACTAAAAGTCTTCCCACATACTGAGTTTTGGTTTCCATTTTACAATCTGAGATGACAGACGGCACAAAAATGATGAGAAAACTGTGGGGAGGCTTCCAGAAGATTGATTCTCTCATCAGCTGATTCTTTTCTAGTTAGTCTTTTATTGACTACAAAGGTATAGCCAATGCAGAAAAGGAAAACCAGACTGCCCTGTTTAATCCTGAGGGCATTGGCAAAAGGTGATCACTTTTTGAGAAAACAGAGGCCTACAAGGAAATCAGCACACTGTATGAGCCGTTAAGCTGATTTAAACACACAAGGGATGCCTGGGGTTGAGCTCAAGATCTCTGAGGTGTGAGATGAGAATGAAACCATTCCACAGACTAATATTACTGAGCTTTAGTAGCAGGTGGTATAGTTGATCAGTCAGGAACCTGTCATTTGGAGAATAGGCCAATATATCTGAGAGACATGAAAAATCTCTCATTTTTTCTCCTTTCCTACCAAGAATAAAAATATTGCAATTGTGAACTCTGACAATTATCAACTACAAGTTTTGCACAAGTTAGACACACAAAAGTAAAAGGACAATCAAAATGTATTTAAAGAACACAAAGTGAAAGACTGTAAAATATATGAAAAATGAAAATCAAGCTGTCTTCTATATTACATACTTTTACAACTATGATTACAATAACTATTTGTGATTCAGGCTTCTGCTTCCCTTCGGTCAATACAACTCATCAATCTCAAGAAACAAAAGAAATTCACATATGAATAGGTAATGTTCCAGTGCAGAAACAATGAGATTTATTTTATTTTAAATTCTGAACTATGTAATCTGAAATTCACACTACAACACACCTGTACATGTTGGAGGTTCCTCGGTAGCCTCTTCAGATACCGCAGTTAAAATAAAAAATGTTAACACCAAGAAATCACTCCCCATTTGCCACACCCTTAATTCCATATTTCCCCATTTGCCATTTTCCACTTTACAGCAGAATTGTCACGATTTAACGGAGGGGAGAGAGTGACTGCATGATGCTGGCCCAAATGATTGCAGATTTAAGCAGCACTGTCAAAAAGACTGTGGTGTTTTCTGCTTATTTTACTTTGTTATACATCCCCAACAATTTTTGAGTTATCTTCTCTTTCCCATTTTTTTCATTATTTTCAGTTTAATAAGACTTCATTGTGGGCATCTAGTAAGTTCCACTTTGCATCTGACTGGTAAACAATGCCACAGTACAAAACCTAATGAATACAGAAAACAGAAGAAATCTCTAATATGTGCAGTGCCCTCCAGTCAGCTTTAACGTCACACAGATACACCCCAATTTTCAGTGAGGCACAACCTTGAGCATGGTTATCTGCACATCTACTTTTGATGCACTAACACAGTGTGCATGCAATTGTTAGTTTCTAAAACCTGGTTGCATAAATGATGGGTTCTGATTTCACACACTCTAACACCTGGGCAGGCAGGCACTATCAACTGCATGTACAGATGTTAACAAGCCCACCAAAGTGAAACCCCTTGGAAATAACAGCAACACACAATTCAATGCATATTGGCTGACATTGTGATGTGGACTCAAAATAAAAGCTTCATGGGACATGAAGACATATAGTATTACTGAAACACATGAACCCCAGAAGGGTCAGACCCACACCAGAGGACAGGGATTGCATCCAAACATAATGGCACCTTTACGATTTTATACTGCAAAATAGTGTCCATAAGAAAAACAGAACTTCACAGCACTGTGGGCACAAGTTATCAGTATAATTGCAAACAGTATGTATTGGTTGAAAAGGAAATGTTGGAGAGCAACATGCACCTTTGTTTATTTAATGTTACGGTTTATAAGCCTAAAGAGAACACAGTTACATTGAATGGGTAACGTCTTGTGAAATTCGAAGTTAAGTTTTTCAAATATGCTATTTTTATTCTGGGTGTACAAAGCAATTTCCTCCGAGTGATCCCACTCTCAAATAGAACAATTCAGGAGTTCAGTATACATATAATACTGTATACAGATACAGACTGTATTCCAGGTAGATCACCAGTTAAAAGGAAGCTGCAGAACTCCAGCTGAATAAGCAACTTGGCTCAGAACCTGATCTCTCTGAACAGCATGTGTATAGTGGTACACTTCTGGGAAATTTCTCCACTGGAGAATTTCTAATGTAATCAGATTATCATCACTATTCTTCAATGTCATATAGCATCATTTCACAACGTGACTGGTGACTTATGAGCTCATATTTTAAGATTATTTAGATTTTCCCATGCTCTGTTTTTCAGCTAGAAATACCTGCCCTTCTACTCTGTACTGATGGAGTTTTGACTGTATCTGTTTGTTAGATTACAAATTCCCTGGGGTAAAGTCTGTTGGTTCCTTCATCCTCTTATGTACCGTGCCAAGTGCATTGTCTGTGTCTGAAAAATACTCAATTCAATTCAAATAATTATTAGCAATAAACAGACATCCTAAATACAATCGTATATATTATACAAGTGAACATTACAAACATAAAAATCAAAGTTAAAAAAGCAATCACACTGCAAGGGAGAGTATGTGTGTACTCTTGAGCCTACACAAAATGCGGATACTGTATGGCTGAGCAACAGGCTTTAGTAAAATGTTTTTCTGACAGTTGTAGTGCAACATAACTCTGGGAATGAATACGGAGATCGGAGAAAGATGGCGAGGTGGAACTCAATGCAGTCACAATGTCATCTATCTTAAGCTGTATATACCGCTGTATGTATCCCCCCTACAAAGGAGTAAAGGGAATGGCTCTGTTTTTAAATATTAGACTACCACACTTTTCCATCAGTCACAAAGAAAGGTGCCTGGGCTAGGAAAGATACATCCAGGTCAGCTTTGGGTGCTATTTACTCCATGACTGCTTCCTATTAATAGACACTAACTAGGTATTTGGACATACAATCTTCTATTCCCAAGTGTTCATTTTTGAGGAATCTCATTGATTTTTGCTACCAACTACCAACCCCCCTAGGAATCATTACCCACAGTGCTGTCCTTTCTAATCCCATAGGGGCTGTTTTCAAAGTTAAGATGCTGGTTTTTATTGGGCGGGGGTGAGGGGGCAGAAAGAAACAAAAAAAGGCAAATGTAAGCAAATCAAACAGGATCTTTCAGTTTGCTAGAATTACACTTCAACCCAACACTTAAGTGACATCCGCTTTTTCTATAAAGATCTCTTGTTAAATTCCTAACATCAGAAGCCTTCTTAAATGAGAATAGAATAATAAAAAGCTAGTACTTGGCCATTTTCTTTGTTCTCATTTTATAAGCAGTAACTCACTTGCTCAAAATTATTTCATTTGTTTTCATAATAAAGTGATGCTCAAATTCCAACACTTCAGAATGCCATGATTATTATGGAAGGTCATCTGTGCTGCATATCTGGCATTTTGCAATGTATTTTAATATATTTGTCATATTAGTAACTATGGTATCCAATAAACTCATTGATAGAGAATCTAATTGCATAATGTGCCATTACAACTTGACATTATAGAGTGACTCAGATGAAAACACCTGATGCCCACTCCGTGGTTTCCACATGTTGTTGGTAAACCTTCATATTAGCTTTGAAATATTTTTTCCAGAGCAGGGTAGAAACCCCATTTAAAACAAGACAAAACAAGTGGACAATAGGAAACTCTTTTGCATTGACTGGGCTAGATGCCCTTTTGCATCGCCATGTCTTGCGTCCATCCTCCATCTCATAACTTCTATGATTTGTTCCAAATACCTGACATTTGGTCCCTGACCATACTGTAGCTGCATCAATGTCTGCCATAACCATGCCTCTGCTAGTAAAGTTTCTCTGATCAATGTGGATAGGGATTATTTTCTGAGAATAGTGTTATAAATCCAGACTGTTCAAAAGTTAGGGTACATAGACATTAGCACATTCTTGCCATCACAGTTCTTGACCTGTTTAAAAGAGGGCTGTTAGCATGGATTCAACCATAAGAGATGACTGATCCACTGCAGATATATATAAGACCACAAGATGAATAAACAATCCTTGAATTCACAGGTGTCTTAGTCTCAAACTCCTAGAATATTTTAACATTACCTGAGAAACCTTTAAGCAATAATGATGCCAAATAATGACCATTTGTGTATGACGTCATCTATAACTGCAAACATAAGCAGGCAACCAATATGATATACAGTATCCTTTGGGGAGGAATTCCTATCTTCACTTGAGTGGAGTGTTCTCTAATGGAATAAGTGTTTTTCCACAATTGATACTACATTAGATGAATTATGCTTGACAGTGAACTTCTGAACTGAATTCATTGCTCCTAGTAAAAAGACAGATGGCCTGATCCGCCTTTGCCTTGCAGCTACCCACAACTATTCACAATGGGTGTAAAATTCTACTAAAGTCAGAAAGGAAGGTAGTTGACATGTGTGTGTAATTGTTACTCTACTCAGGGATATGTTAGTGGGCTATACTGATATAACCCACTGGTCAGTGTGTGTTATACATCCCCCTCTGTGCCCAATCTATAGAGGAAATGAGTCTGTTACAGCTACCAGCTAAACACGCTGGGACATTAGCTCTATCTATAAACAATGATGCATTCAGCTCTGGAGTTTCCCATCCAGTCCCTGATGTGTTACTCATGATGGACATCATCACCTCTGGCATGCCTGAAGAGGGTCAGGTTAGCATATCTGAATCCCATGCTCTGGAAGAGACAAAAGATCTCCAGTATTCTGAGGAAGAAACCCCAAATAATTTATTTTTCAGCAATACTTCTCTTCTTATTCCCCCCCATGAATAGGAAATTAACCTTGTGGGTTAATTTACAGCAGTACCCTGGTGCTAAATTCCACTGTTAGAGATACATATACAACTCGTGTATATATTCCTGATGGCAGACTTTGGCTGCTAGCACATAAACCCAGTTTGGTTAAAGGCAAACATTGTAGGCTTTCCTCCATTTCCTCTACTGAGTTGCATGTTGTTCTGCCCACTCTCCTGTCCCCCAAGGCATAATGCCCTTTTGAAAGGATTAAGAAAGCCCCTTCCTGTTCATTGCTCAGAACAGAGGAGTCAGAACAAAACAAAAAAAGTCTCCTCCCCCATCTTGATCTTAGTATATGCTTTATCCTACCCCTTCATGACAATGACACCAACATTAAAAGAGAATTTTAAAAGGAGCAATAGCAGCAAGCAGGCTGAAGAATGTAATGATATAAAGATTGTTAACACACACAACATAAAGAGCACTTTTTTCAGGCAATATAAGAATTATTTCAACAAGCTCCAGATGCTAAATTTCAGATTATAGGACTTTTAAAAAAATAGTGGGTTCTAGAAATCTGATTATTTGAAAAGTGCAGACAAAATTTTGCTGCTGCTTCTATCATAATTACCGCCTTGAAAGTAGATTATTGTTTCATCTTTGTTCCTTGACAAAGATTGTAAGGTTGACAGAAAATGTGTCATAATTTCAAGGTCTAGAATAATGTGTAATTTTTTTTATCCGTTAAAATGATCTAGTTTTGATTGGTCATTGATGACACCTCCTTGTCATACTGCAAGTTGCTGAGGCTGTGAAAGAGCACAAAAGTAGCCAGCCAATCAAATTATAGAACAATGAGAAGGTCAAAGTAACATTGCATATTGCTGTCCTTCCGAAAATACATTGCACAAGGCATTAAAGATGGAAATTTAACTCCTTGCTGGTGTTCTGTAATCCTGATTTTTATTACCGGAGTAAAATGGAGCAGGTTGTCCTGCTAAGCCAAAGCAAGCAAAGAAGGGTAAAACTCTCAGGAAAAGGAGGTTATAATTAAGGGTATCACTTGCCCACTCATTCTGCCTTTTGTGGCAAAAAAGTTGCTAGTGAGTTGAACATGGAGGTGTCTTTTGTTATCCAAAGAAATGAACTATAGTTTTCATCCCACTAGGGGTTTCCAGAGTAAACGGAGCTTTTCATTCTTTCAGCCTTACTTTAGTTCTCAGACTGGCAAGCTGTTAGACCATCAAGTTACCTTCTACTGGAGCCACACCAAGGAATAGAGAGCGCCCTTTCTTCTCTCCAGAGAAAAATAATTTTGAAGAAAAAGAAGGTGCATAAAAGAAAGTACTATTCATTACAAACAAACAGAGAGAGAGAGAGAGTTTAAATATAGAATAAAACACACACATGCACATATACATATATATTTTACTGGTGCAGACAAAACATGCTATAGTTTAAACTTAAATATGAAAACATCCATATGAAATATGAAAATAAAACATTTGTTTTATTTCTTTAGCCTGCAACTTATCTCTTGTCTTATCACCTTATCCGCACTCTTATCTCTCAATATTGTATAAATGTTTTGCATGATGCAGGCTGTGCATCACAATTGTATTGTGCTGAGTGTGGGCAATAATAAGACTGAACACACATTTCTTAAGGAGCCTGGGATTTACAACGAAAGTAAAGAAGGAAGAATCCCTTGATTTCTGGCATCCTATGCCACATAGCTGGACAGGACTGAGCTTTCATTATGTGAATTTTCCCAAGAATGGAGATGCTTAGCACCATTTTAAATCCATCCCCACATACAAGAAAACTACTTGAGACTCAAGATTTATAAACTCAAGATTTATAAACCTTGAGCTGATGAGAATTATACACCATACTAGATAATTCCATTAGAAGAAGCTCACCGCTGAAAGAACTAGCCTATCAGTGAAAGAGACAGTCATAAAATGAGAAAAGGAGGAAACGAGAGATGTGAAATGCCACCCCTGGAGAAATGTCTTTTGTCAGCGCTCTCTAAGCTTGGTCCTTTCAGTTTTTCCACTGACAGGACAGGCAGAAAAATCAGTTTTCAGCCATGAACATATCAGGCAGAGAGCTTGAGAAGAACTGGCCAAAGTGTTTGAACAGCTACAATATGACACCCATCTCATTAACGTTAACAGAACTTATGCACCAGGAGACAATACATTCTCACATCTCTTGCAGTCTGGACTAAAATGGGACTCTCCAAAGGATTTTTAGTTCCTAGGTAATTGAATTAACCTGTCTCTTCACTTCCATCATGATTCTAATGTTGAGAAAAAAAATTCTAATTAGTCCAGTTTTCAAAATTCTACTTTCCCTCAGTGAAGTTTGTTTTATTTTTGAATAAGTAAACAAATTATTACTACTGTTGCATTATCATAAATCATGACACAGGGTGAACAAGTCAATTTTATGCATGTCCTGGTTAAAAAGATTATGACAACTCAAACATGGACTGGGTTTTTCAGTGGCTTTTACTAAAGCACAGAGTGATTTCTGGACAGCAACTATTGCAGTAGTTAACTGTTCTGATACACACAAAACAACTTGGGGAAAACCTTTCCAAAGATTTAGCTACCTAGCTAACAACTGCAAAAATACAGACAATGTGCCAGATACATAGCTGGATATGTGCCATCACTACTCCAATTGCAGAAAGGGCCAGCTGCTAGGTGCTTTGCTAACGACGTATTGGGAAGAAAATTCATTAGAAATAAAGGAAACAGAATAATCACAGAAATAAAGAATATATTTGTTCTTGCTGTCCTAATTTTATTCCTTACTTATACATTCTCCATTGATTTTATGCAAGCACAACTTGGCAAACACAAGCTTGTAAAGTTTAGTTGCTGAGAATATAATTGGGACTGAGTGTATAAACTCCTGCACCAGCAAGAAAGGGGTTAAGGAGCCCCCGCCCACACACACTAGGCTTGCCAACCCTCCTGGATTGTCCTGGAGTCTCCAGGAATTTAATATTAATCTTTAATTCAAGATTATGTCATGTGATGAAACCTCCACAAATTCACCCAGCCAAACCAGGCAACCCTACACCACAACCTACTATGCCAGGAAGAGAGAAGTTTAAAAGGCGGAAGCTCCACTCAGTGTTGGGCAGCCCTGGGAAGGGAGCAAGCTCCCAGGAAGGGGCCCGGAAGCTAGCAGAGCCTCTACCTACACAGATCTCCTGTGCTAAAAAGAAGGAAGAGACCCAGTGAACTTCAGAATGGACTGTGGCCCACCCAGAGCCTTTCTGAAGAAAGAGGCCTGGTTAGAATTCCCAGCAGGATTCCCTCACCACCACCTTTACCCTTTTATTTAATCTCTTTTGCTGACCTGGGATTGATTGTTTCACTGTAAAGGGGAGAAAGAGTCAGAAGGTCTCAGCCGGAGGGCTGGGAGTCAGTCATTGCGAGACTGATATTGAACACTTCCACTGGAAGGATAGACTTGTGCCAGTGCACTTTGCACGTAGCAGCCAAAAGGAGTTCTCTGATGGGGACAGATCCTTGACAGTAATCACCAAGGCCCTGAGCGAAATCCCACTTAAGTCAATGGGAGTCCTTCCACTGACTTCAGACACCACAAGTGGCATTTAAAGATTCTCACAAATGTAGATACTGTATGATAAATGAGGGGAAAGTGATGGAAGATTCTTGTTGCATTAAGTACCCCATAGTGCCTGTGATTTCACAAGCAAGCTGACTGTCCCTGATGCACTAGAATTCTTGGGGAGATATGAAAAATATAGGCTGTTCCTTCATTGTTTCTTCGTTTTCTTCTAAACATTTTGGAACCGGCATCTACATTCCCTGCTGATAGGTGCAATATAGGTAAATTAGAGATACAGCAATCTACCTGATCTAGCTCAATTCTAGAAATAGGTGTCATGATCAAAAGACAACAAAACAAATGACCAAGCCACCACAGGGCAATTTTAGACTGTGAGGTCTTCAAAAGAGGTATGCTGACAAATTAAATTGATATTACTCTATTTTAAATTTTCTTTTTATCAAATGTAGATGAATTCTTTGTACCATAAAAAGTAGTACACATCAATAGCCAACGTGTTTATCATACATAAAAGACAACGATCATACTGCCTAAAGCAAGGGAAGCTTTATGCATACTTGTGTCAGATTCTTCAATCTTCAAAGGAGGCCATTCATATAAATTCAGTAAAGACAGTAATGTGTGAATCTGCTACTACCCTGACCCCACACCACCTTCAAAAGCCACTCTAAAAGCTTAAACAGTAAAATTCAGACAAAAAGGCACTTCCACTGCTGCCAACAGATAGATAGCCTATGCCGGAATTCAATTTACAAAACAGAGACATTGCTGTACATTAGCTGCTTTAATAGATTCATGTTTATTTCCAGAATATACATCTACCCTCAGCAAACTGCACAATGAGAACTGAAGCAAAAAAATGCTGAGAAAGTATCCAATAAGCAGAAGAGAATATAAAAAGTTAATTAACCCATTCCAATAACAATTTTACCATCTTATTCTTCTTCAAAAATTGCACAATGGGACGAGTTGTAACACTCCTAATTCCACTATTCCAAAAGTTTTAAATTGTGTTGAACCTGTTAATGCACAATATATTGTAGAAATCTGTCAGGAGTTCTGATATAGTCACCCCAAGGTCTAATCCCATTATACTGGATGAAAAACTACAAGCATGAATACAAGACCAGCCCTACTCAAGAAACATCAAGAAAAACAAAGTACCGTAGGTGTCTGGCCTTAAGTGTTGCTAGAACAGTAACAAGCTGCAAGCAATCTATGAATCTAGAAATGGCAGTAAATAGGATTGCTTTCAGTTTATGAGCGGATAAGCCTGTTTCATAGAGTAGTTCATGGTGACTGACAGTTAAAACTTTGGGTCATCCACGAGTGCTTGTGCTACATGCCAAGTGGCACAACGCCATGAAGACTGATGGCATGAAGAGAAAAATCTCACAACAAATGCTCATCTGATATAGCCAACTAGAGGGCAGATGAATAAAGGTGGAGAAATAGATCAAAGTTCTAACCATGTCTAGAAAGAAACATCTGAGACTATGAAAACAAAAGTAAACACTGTCTTTTTAAATGGTCCGATGATTGCCTGAACTATTTACACTATAGCAATAATTGTGGGCTAAAACTAACCCCCTCACTCCTCAAAGATTTTAAAAGCAACCTTTCCCTAAACTTTCCTCTTGAATGGATTTTTTAATTCCTTTCTCTGGTTCTATTCTTCAGAACTGGCAGCAAGTTAATTTTGAGAGAGAGAAGCCTTTTCTTGCAGCCATACCTCACACCTATTTCAGGCTCCCATAAGAGCATGTTCAGCTGCTGACAATGCTCTCGTGTCCTTCCTTCTTATGCTTCATTTTTTGAACTTGAAGCCACTCATGCCAAGGAAGTTTCAGCAGATGGAATTACCCAACAGCCTCTTTCAGAATGAAAAGAGGAGTCTGGGGACATATAGGAGAATATATTTTTCAATTTGCTATGAGGCGGAATGAAAGAGGTGCAAAATGGTGGCATGATGAGAAAGGCCTCCCTCAGATGAGGAGATGAAAACATGCAAGTATTAGAACTAACCTAATCACAGAAATTCATGATAATGTCTCAGAAAAACAGAGAGGAACAGGTACTTTGAACTGTTAGGAATGGGCAAAAGCAGTGGGTTTAAGGCACATTACAGTTAAATTCTATCAGGACTGAGCACAGTCTGTAGCAAATCTGTGGAAGGTTAGCAAAAATAATGAATGGGATTGTGGAGATAATAGGAAAGGTCTATATAAGAACTAAGTATTACGATTATCATTATAGCCTATCCCCTGAGCACCCATGGAAGGATGAAGCTGAGTTAATATTCTGTCTTTTTCCACTTAGCTCTAGGTAGTGCCCCTGCAATTTGGCAAACTGTTTTTAAAATGACTTAAAGCAAATATTTATGTAAAGGGAAAACATTGTCTTCTTTCATTTTATTCTTTTCCCTTAAGATTTGGGATTAGAGAAGATGCCTAATTCCTGAAATACTGATCTTTCAATCTACCGTGGCCGGCATATTGTTATAGGCGGATATTTAATGCTGGACAAAGGGCCAATATCAGGCTTATGAAATGCTGAAGTCCCACTTCAGTCCTCAAAATGTGGCTTAATGGGAGCATAGACCTTGGGCTGGTCCTCTGCACAAGGGTGAATTTCACTGATAGAATCCAGGCATATTTAGCCTTTAATTCAAACCCTCGCCACTTTTGTTTTACTAACTGCTACAAAACAGTAAGAAACTGCATCTAGCAAAAGGCAATGGGAGACGTGTGTGTAAGTCTCCAGCCTGAAAGCGTAGAAATCTTAGAAAACAAGTTCAGTAGAGGGCTGAGAGGTGAAATGGTATATTCTGCTAAATCCGAGATGACAAGAAAAGAATCATGAGCAGAGATGAGATGAAAAGAATCATTTTTCTGGCTGGAGTGCGGTGTGCCTTGAATGATTTTTAAGATCCATTTTTGAGCATTTCCTATGTTCAAACATACATTTCCAAACAAAAAGATCACTTTCAGCATCAAAAATACAAGTCCTCACCAAGCTAAGTATTCTGACTGGTGTCCCAGGTAGAACAGGGCAGTTCACGCATTCTCTCAACACTATCAGAAGTCCCACCTTCTCTCCCTGCCTCCTCTGCCATTCACCCTCCCCCGGCTCTCTCCTTTCTCTCTCTCTACACACAGCTTGACAACCCATCATGAATCCTGGCTGTGTCAAGTCCATCTCTGCTCATCCACTTGCACTGTGAAGCTGTTCTCTTTACTTGCCAGATCAACAAGTGCTTCAAAACAGCAACTGGAGAAGTGATTCTGGGGTGCATGAGCCCCAACATCTGCTGCCCATGTCAGATTGGAAACATCCAGTGAGAGCAAGATGAATAAAAAGGGTGTCGCAACTGTCATGAGGCCCAGAGACGTGAACCCGTTTGAACAGTGTGAACAGGCAGGTGAAGACAAGAGAATGATTTAGAGCAAGTGTTCTGGCTCTGGATCACATCAACAGCGCAGTACTATTCTAGCAGTGAGAGAGGAAGAGAGTATCATGTTCTGCTTTTGACAGCTTCCCTTTCAGTATGCCTCTTAGATGTGGTATCCTAGGTAAAGGGTGCTTAGAAATAGACAGCTATTTCCATCACAGCTTTAAAGGATTAAAAGCTTCCTTTTCACCTGGAAATGTAAATTTGGAGACTGTCAGAAACATTGCCTAATAAGTATTTTTAATCAAAAACCCTAAATTTTAAGGGATATGTTTATATCAAGCTCACCTTAAGGCAAACCAAAATTTGCAAGCACATCAGTTTTGCTCATACAAAATCTGCATGTCTGTACAATACAACAGCTAATTATGCAAATAGCTTGTCCAGTCAACTGTTGTGTGCACATAAATGTAGCTTCTCTCTGTGCATAATGGTTTAGCTAGCAAATTTTTATCTAAAGATATAGCTGCACCCACCTTTATTCATTTAGGTTTATACCTAAAAGGTAAAATACAGCAGTACTAGATGTTCAGCACCTTGGACGTTAAACAAAACTCGGGGGGGGGGGGGAGGGAAACATATTACCCCTTAGCTTCCTCAAAAGAAAAGAACTCAGAGGTAAGATCCAACCCAAACAGTACCTGAACAATTCCCTGTTGCAAAGATGGGAACTTAGTATTTACTAAGTGGTATTTTGTGACTGGGTTACACAAGACTAATTTCTACCCCTTGCTGTTAGATGATGTTTATAACATTGTTATCACATATGCCAGCTCTTGTACATTTATTGTGAGAGATGCGATTTCTAAGTAAAATTAAGCTTCACTCATGATCTCGGGATAGAACTCTCAAATGTCAGGACTTTTTTTTTTTTTTTTTAAAGTGGTGGCTAAAAAAATAAATCCTAACATTTTCTAGTTCTATCCCAAGATCACGAATGAGGCTTAATTTTACTTAGAAATCACTTCCAGGCCTAGGAAGTGGGAGAGGGGATCCCACTGCAGCCCCACAGGCTTTGGGCGGGTGAAGAACCCTAAAAGGAACAGAGGTAAGGCTGGGAGGACTGAACTATGGCCAAGAGGCTGTATTGATGGTGGGTTCTGAGCAGATGGGGTGAGTGCTGGGAAGGTGAACTAACAGTGGTGTGGGTCGATGGGATAGAGGGATTTATGGGATGGTAAAGACGGGCACTGGGGGCTGAACTGAGGGGGAGCTGAATTGACGGGAGTTGGATGGGGACAGAATTGGTGGAGGACTGGAGGACAGGATTAATTGCTGGGCAGGAGATGGCTGAGGGAGTGAGAGCTCCTGCAGCAGAGGCCAAAATCATCTTATCTAGCACATGTTAGAAAGTGGGCAACACTAACTGTCACATGCATGCACTCTGCTGATGGGTAGGGAGAGTTCAAAAATCAAGAGGCTGATCTAAGAACACAATATCTTTTTTTAAAAAAATCTCATGAGTTGGGGGTTAGGCGTCCAGCTCATGAATTTTGATCTCTTGAAGTTGGCAATACTGTGCTATTTACTTCTTCAGGCCTGAATGGTGCGTGACCATATTTTATATTATGGGGTCTCCAGCTCAAGCACCTGTATTGACAACTGTGGCAGCATGGTATGGGGAGAAAGGCAGTTGTCAAGGTAACCAGGGCCCACACCATAGGCAGATGACATGTGGCAGATCCATTGCTGAGACAACTGGCCCACAAAAGGATTGAACTAGCTTCAGCAGTACCATCACACAAGTGGCCCCAACCCACTAGACTGCAGTTCCTTCGAAAACCAAGGATACATTTTTGGGATTGTTCACAATCAGACTGACAGACCAATTAATGGGTGGAGGAGATGGTATCTGTCTCACACACACACAGAGCTCCATATATTTGTACATAAGCACTTGCATACATACAGAGAAAGAGAGAGACAGAATACACACACACACACACACACACACACACACAGAGTTATAGATGTGTGAGATTCCTGTTAGTATACAGTAAGGGTGACCAGACAGCAAATGTGAAAAATCGGGATGGGGTGGAGAGTAATAACAGCCTATATAAGAAAAAGACCCAAAAATCGGGACTGTCCCTATAAAATCAGGACATCTGGTCACCCTAATATACAGTCATTCTCTAACCCTGTACTCACATTGAGAAGTATTCTTCGATATTAATTGTCACAATGGCTGTTAGGGATTCCCCCCCCCCCCCCAGATAGTAGAAGCAGGGATTTCTCCTGTATCATATGGCATCAGCTGGAGAAACAGGTTCTTCAGGAAAGCCACAGCTTGAAAAGCTGATAGAGCTTTTCACGTACATAAGCATCAACTGTTAAAAAACCTCAGCAGATCGTGTGCTCCTGGCATTAGGCCAAAAGCAGCAGGATTCTAAACCAGCAACAATGAGAGTAAAGTAAACTTTTCTCCAGTTTGGGCACCAATGTCAAAATCTGGACAGTCCTCTAGGATAAGGCAGATAATTTCAGTGGCATATGTCTCAGTTAATTCTGATCTCTCAGACACCAGCTACAGTTATGGGGCAATATCTGTAGAAATCTAACCTCTCAAGGACACATGCATAGGGAAGCAGATGGCTTGCAACAGACTGTTTAATCCCAAATCAAATAACAGAATCAGCACTCCAAGACGACTGCTTATATAGACACTTTTTGTCAGACAGTGGGGCCTGTAGCTAGGCATTTTATGCTACAGGAACCTCCCACCCCCAAAAAAGCGTATGAGGTGTGTTAGTTAACAAAAAGGTAAAAGACTAATATTTTAAAAAGCAATTTACCAAAACATTATATACAAGTCTGCTAGACTTGGGAGCAAATTAGGACTTGGCTCAAAAACATTATCTCATTTGAAATTAAATAAATTAATGTGTAAAAATGTTGCTTATCCAAAGTGATGTATAGTTAAACAGCTGTTTCTAGCCTTCTAGTTTAGCTCCACCCCACCTACCCACCCTTTTTTGGTTTGTTTGTTTGTCATTTGCAAAACAGGTCATTTTCATAATCTTGTAAGACTGGGTGGAGAGGAAGTTCCTAAGGGTACTAAGCTAGCAAAAAATACTATTCTTTTGAAACGTTTTAAAAGTCTCTCACGTTGCACTGGTACATGAGGAGGCTGGGAAAATGGCAGACAGACCAGAAAATGGCTAAAAGTCTGAAAGACTCATATGCGCTTGTTCATCATGACAAACAGCTTTCATGAATTTTTTGACTACTAAACACAAATTAAGAGGAGTCAAAAAACTGTGACTCTACCATTGCCATGTGCATAGTTAAAAACAATGAAACAGGCTGCTTGGCCATCTAGCTATTGTATGGCCCTGTCCCATTTTTAATATTTTATATTTTAATATTCATTTTATTTATTAATTCTCACAAATGAAAGTAGGACTGACCTGATTTTGAGGTCCGGAATGGCCACCAATTAAGTCATGTTCTGTGGGTACTTAGCATCTCAGAAAATCAGGCCACCTATTTAGGAGTCCAAATATAGATTTATTTCAGGCACCCAAGATTCTAACTTCCAGCCCTATTTTTGATCACTTTAGCCATTGTCTGCAGCTTCTCTTACTTTTAATGCTATCATTATTGGAATCTGTCATGGTCTTAAATAAAAAACAGTCAGGTACCCATGAGGAAACTTAAGTAACCAGTACAAACCAAGAAATCCACCCTATCACCATTTTTCATTAACCAGCAGCTATTATACCATAATGTATTATTTGTTGGATACCAACAGTGTGTTTGGTTGCATGGGAACAAAGAGATGACATGGTCCACGCCCCCAGGAACTTATAATCAAACATCCTGAATCATTAAAGGCTGGAAGATTCCTGGGAAGCACTAAACACTCAATTCTCATTAAACAGGGGCCATAGGACAATCAGTACCTCTCAGGATCATGAATTCCATGAACGCAAGTGCGGGAGAGCATCAGTGAACATCGTCTTAGACATCCAGAATTTGAAACAAATACCTCAAAAAATATAAAAATGTACAAGTAATCCTAAGGTTTATCACCACTTGAGCTGAATCATTTATCTCTGACTAAATTACTACTGAACCAATGCCCAAATATGGTGCTGGTTTGGGGGTAGAGGTGATTATGAGCTTGGTTGCTTTTAGATGAAATGTAAAAACAAGGTCCTGCTAATCATTTGTGTCATTGAAGATCCCCCAGCAAGAAAAGGAGTGTTAACCCAAGTCCTAGACAAACTCTACCTTGGGCAATTACATTCTGCATTCTTAAAATTGCATCCTCTATTCTTTTCATTCCCATTTCTTTTTCATTTCCTTCCTAAAAACTGTAGGGTGATGTAACTTCTCTAATTCACTTCAGGTACCATTCCATTTCAGCAGTGAATGAGTCATACCTAATCACTTTACAGACAGTATTTAGGGTTCCTTGTAGACTACACGTTGTACAAAATTATTATTTTAACATACTGGGATCTGATGCAAAAGCCACTGCACAATGGAAATGTTTAGGACCTCGGCAGAATTCATATGACTTCCTCCAAATTTGCAAAACAGAAAAAATGCCATTAGGTGATTTTGCTAAGATAATTTGAAGTGGAACCTAGCAGTTCTTCACCAGCTCCAGTCAATAGTGCTTTATGGCTTAGCACCCTTAAAATATTTATTGACAAATAGAGACAACAGAGCAGAAAATGGGTTTTAGCATAGTTAAGAAAAGAGAGATAATCTTTGGTGGAATCAGTAAAATTAAATCCTGACAGAATCTTGAGTGAATCAGTGTGTCAGTTAAATATAAATGACACCGACAAACAATATAATCTGCTTGAAGAGCCTATGGTTTGTGCTCCCCTTTTCTGTACTATTGAAATCATGTCCTTATCTCAAGTACTTTTCACATATCAGAGAAGTGGCAAATTTCACAGAGCTTGCACTAATGTTACTCATTTCCATTCCAAGTGAAATGCTCTTCAGTAAGTAAACATGAGTATTCAATAATGCTGTTTCTGGAGACAATGGAAAAGCTCCCTGTTTCAAAATATATTGATAAATAAAACATTTTAAAAGAATAGGATAATACTGTTGAACACTGAAGGACTGAATCATTCAAGGCTGAGAATAGTACTGATGTGATTTTAAGTACCCTGGTTTTTATTTTTTCATTTGCTCATTGTGTTTGACAATACACAACAAGATGTTTGTGTTATTACATTTTATAATTCTGTAGGTACTTGACTAGATCATTTGAAAATAATCACATTTCTGTTAAAGGACTAAGAGCATACTGAACACAGCCAAGTTGGATTTGGAATAATTTGCGTATTTCTTTTTTCATAATTGTTTTACACAGCTTTGCGGCCCTGAAAATAATATTGGATTGAGTTGGAACAACTGTTTTCTCATGCTTACATTTTATTGTGTGCAGAGGTAAAGTAAAGATTATTCAGCTATCAGTAGAGCACAAAGACCACAGTCAGAATCAAGACCCTATTATCCTAGGTTCTGGATTAACATAGGCCATGATCCTGCAAAGGCACATCCACTTTACATTCTTTGAATAGAGATGTACAAATAACTGATTTTTCTATATTTAAAAAAAAATGTTGCAGGTTTAACAAATGTTGAAATGAAAGGTTTTCATTTTTGAGGGCTTTTTACCTTTTTTAAAAATTAAACAAATAAATTTCAAAATTGAAAGTCATTTTCAATTGAAAAATGAAATTTAATTAAAAAAACGTCTAAACTCAGTGTTTAGAATTTTTCTATTTTTTTTTACCAAAACATTTTGTCAAAATTCAGCGTGAATTCACAAACTGTTACAGTGGACCCAAAGCTGTATTTTTCAGTGGAAAAAAAGTTTTGTCCAGGAAATTTAACCAAGTGCTAGCTCTGAACAGTTTAATTGAAATCAAAAGGCATTCATTGAAAACTTAAGCAGATGCATAAGCCTTTGAAGGTTTGGGGGCATAAAGGAATACATGGTCCCTGCTTCTAATACAAAAGATATAAAACAGATGAAGGTTGGGGAAGTGAGGTAAAACAAATTAGCAAAGTGATCAGAATAGGAACACAGCATTACTTTTAACAAAAAAGTAACTTTTATCCCTAGCCTATATATATTTTTGTAAATAGAGTCTATTCTATGTTTACACATCCATCTAATGATTGTGTTTTATTTTAAAATTAAAATGAGATAAAAAGTATTTAATTGCCCTCTGATACAAGGTGTCTTACTACTTTCCAGGATCTTTTCAGACAGCAACTACTTGCCTCTCATAAATTCTGCATCAGTTATCATTCCACTCAATTTATACAAATTAGCAGGTGGCTTGATATCAGAGGAAGAGGCCTCTGATGGAAGAAAACCTTATCAGAGTGGTTGGTCAGAACATGGTTAGACACCTTATATATAGGATGTTCTCTGGTAAAGTGTTTCATGATCCCAGATCCCACCTCCAAGAAAACTTAGACCCCCATGACCAAAGGTTTTATATTTGACCTTTTTAGTTGTAGAATCCCTATGCAATTATACATCACAGATGGATGGGCAGTCTCTGGCAGAGCCTGGTCTTAGATCATAAAGGGCTTTATGGATTAAGATTAGGGCTTTAAATTACATCTAGAAACAAACTGGTAATAATCAGTGGAGTTCACAGAGCACTATATGAAGTGTTCTTCCCCAGGTCTTTTTGTTCAGCAGTCATGCTGCACCAGGCAGAATAAGTTGCAGTGATCTATCCTAGAACTGACTAATGAGTTTATGTCTCAATGGCAATATTCTCAGCTACAGATTCCTGGCTAATCAAAGATGGTAAAACACACAAAATGCACCTCGTATCTAGGGGTAGTGAGGAGTCAAGCAAGAGCCTAAGGTTTTATATATACTACCTTGACAACAGATGGTCAGATGCCCTCAATCAAAAGGGAAGGTTTTTTACTTATTTCAGCTCTTCTCAATTTTTCATTTCTTCTTTCTTCCTGAATTAAAGTTGGGGCCAGTTGCTCATCATCTTTTCACTTCTATTTTCCACAGAGCCTAGGTTTTTGATGTGCTAACTTATTGATTATACCTGGTCATATGTTTATCAAACAAATCCTTCTCAATAGGTCACAATCCAGCCATTAATCCAGACAATGGCCTGCAAGTCAGACTCAGACACAAGAGTAAAAAAAAAACAAAAAAAACCCCTGCTTTTTCCATCTCTGTTCAGTTTTCACCTCAGATTCAATTTAAACTGATCCTACTAGTCACAGGCAGCATCCTCAGAAAATTCCCACGTTCAAATGAGGGAGGAAGGAAGGGGAGAGAAGCTTTGACAAAGTTTTCAGATTGAAGGAATATTTAAATAAACTGATTTTGTTTTATGAGTACAGATGAGACTCAAATCAGGGCTTATTGAGAGTACATCCAAGGTATGTGTTGAATGTCTCCCATACTTCCAAACAGTGAAGTCATATTTATGGGGGAAATATTAAAACTTAAAACAATGCTCAACAAAAGAATACATTTGCAAAACTAGCTAAGAGGCATCAGAGAACCAGGCAATACCCTGCGTCAGCAGTAGTCACTCTGCATGCCACATCATATTTCCATCATTTTGCATCCCAGCAGTTGCAGGGGTTGTGCATATTAGTGGTGTCTCAAAATTTTCAAACCTGGGTGTTTGAAGTTAGGCTTGCTAAGTCAGTATTTAGTCTCCTAAATGGCAGTGGTCTGATTTTCAAGGGAGCTAAAGTAAAGCCAATGAAAGCTGCAGCTGCTAAACTACATATGCATTGGCAAAGTTGCTAGCCTAAAGCTGGTGGAGTCAGTTCTGATGTACCACCTCTTTTGCCTTCCTAACACCTATGTAAGGAGAGGGAGAGGACATGTTGGGGGAAGGAATCAAGTGAGACTTTTCTCACCCAGATATTCACTGCAAAAGGTTGCCGAAGGACCTTACATCGATAGCATACGTTAAAACTGCTCTCTGAAGCATTAACTCGCACTGAATTTTCAGAAAATTGTTTAGTGGATTTAAGTTACAGTAATAAACAATAAATAATAAAGTCTCTCTGAAAGCTAGAGAAAGCACATGTGTCATCTTCATTGATTTTATCACTTCATCATGCACAACAAATCTGTGTCAACATGAGTGGCAAGTCTCTGAGGTAAAAAATGTACAAGTCAAGGCCAAGAAAGCAAACCACATGCTTAGGAATTTGTCTATTGTAACCATAATGAGCTGGCCTGTTGTCTCTAAGGAGACAATTCACAGTACATAATGTGCTAAGAGAGGAGTTTGATAAAAATACTCTTTCACTATCTTACATAGTAATCTGTAAATCAATGAAGATTCAAGTCCTTAAGAGACAGTGGATTGAAGAATACCTGTTGATATTTCAGTACTGAGAAATATATTTTAAAAACCATGAGCCAGATCTATACTCTAACCAGCAGTCCCACTCATATCAATAGAACTATTCGCTACAAAGACTAATCATATAAAGGCTTCAGGATCAGGCCCTAATTATGTATAATGATTCTCTGCATTTACAGCATATAGCATTTTGTGCATTCTACAGACATTTATTAATTATTCTTTACAGCACTTCAGTGTCATTGCGGACTATTGCAACCCACTTTACGGGAACAAACTGAGGAACAGAAAGGAAAAGTGTTTCCTACAAATTCACAGTGTGACTATGGCATATGTGGAATAGAATTCAGTCTGCAATTCTGAATTGCAAACTTATTCCACTAAAGTTCAAATGTGTAAGAATGTACAATTCTCTCAGTACTGAAAATTTGTATCACCACCAGAAAGAGTTGGACAGCTGTGAACTATCCCCATTCAGTTCAAAGGAGGTTAAACTCTGAAGCCTACTATCTCTTGCTTTATGCCGTGGGCTGGACCTACATGAAAGGACACTGCACAGATACAAGGCTTAAAGAAAAAATGAATATCATTTACTCTCATCAAATGTTTGCATTTTTTTCATCATACTGCACTGGAAGGGAGAGGAGAAGATGGGTTACTGGACCTACAGTAAATTTTGGGTCAGGGCATGTGAAGATCGAAGAAAGCGAATGTTCTAGATCTCAAAGGGAAAAGATAATATAGATGAGATGGGTGAAACTAAGTAAAGGTTAGTGAAAATAGTATACTGAAACATTTATTGGTCGCTTCATATTTTAGAGTTTTCTTTTAAAAAGTCTTGCAAACAAAGCCATGGGGTAGGGATGGGATATAGACCTTGGCAAAAATTCCCACATATTTCCAAGTCACTGCTTATTTCATCTTTTTTCCCCCTTGGTAAAAGGTGACATGAAGCACCTGACCAAATTCTTCCCTCAGTTGCACTCTCACAAACATTTTAGTAGTCAAGATTTTATTTCCACATACATTCTCTTTTACTGACATTTGAGCAAAGCAATAGTGACATCAGCTGACTAGTTGATTACAGATTTATATCCCATAAACATGAGGGCATATGGTGTGACTCTGAGATGGCTATCAAATGTTCACACAGTCTAAAACAGATCATGAAGTGAAGTGTAAAATAGGACACAAGTGACTTGGATTCAGCCATTTAGCATCTGCTCCAGTTGTGTTAATTCAGGCTGGACATGATGTGATAGCAGGGACATAACAGAAACAGTAAGAAACCCTTACACACGATAGCTTGATTACTTGTGTGATGAAAATGTGCTGCCATCCAAGTGATCTGTGTGTGAACAGCAGAGGCACAGTCCCATCTCTTAGGTTGGAACTTTGGTAGAATGAAGATGTATCTTTTGGTCTTTGTCAGCAAAGAGGGCCAGAGTATTCCTGAACATACCCATGAGTCTGTAGCATTGCAGCCTCAAAAGCAGGAAACCAACTATTCTCCCAGGACAAAAGTCAGCACAGTATGGCTACAACAGGATATATGGAAGATGGAAGGTAAATCATAGCCAAGAAAGAAGAGGTAGATTAAACCCCTATAAACCTCATTCATATTATCTGGATGTGCCAGTATCTTTGGACAGGTGGGAGCCCCTCAATCATGATCTAATTGCCAAATGAGCACATGCAAGAGGGCTTGCATTTGAATATCCAGAGCCCTGACCCTGAAAAACAGTAATCAGTTAATACAAGTGAGAAAATGCCTTATATTCGATTCACTAGGACTCACTTCACCCAAACCTAAGCCAGTGAAACTGACAGATTAAAAAAAGTGAAAATGGTTAGTATCTGTACTCTTTTTAGCAGATACTGGGCAATAATTATTAATATATGAACTATCTGGGAGTAGGTTAAAATATCCGCCAAAAAAACTGGATAGGAAACAATGTGCAAGTTCTTGTGGGGACCATTTAGTATGGTGCATGGTTATTCAGATTTGTCTTCATAGTCTAAGCAGACTGACTTATTTATCTCTCTTTCTCTCTCAGGAAAAAAGAGATGGAAACTATTTTGATTTAGTGATTGTGTAGTTAATTTGCTTTTGCCTCCTGCTTTTACCCTTAAAAAACACTCAGGAAAACATTTTTTCACATCGTGAGTAGCAAGACACTTGAATATTCATTGTGAACAACTATTATAACATTTTATATTGAAATGTTGGGGCTGTTGGTGTGCTTTTTCTGTTATGTTGCACACCAATAATGTGACAATGTGATGAGCAGATAGAGCCCTAGGTTAGTGCAGCCCCCACTATGATGAACTGGTAAGGGGTGCCTATCTTTGTTGTGCCACGGTATGATTGCTGTCCTCTTTTTTCTATTTTCTCTCTCCTGTTCTTTTCTATTTCTTCTCTCCCTGTTCTTTTGCTATTTTAATTTTCCATATTCATTTGTTTTCTAATTTTTGTCCTTTTGCACTCTCATTCTATGGCATCCCGCTACCTCTTCCTTACCAGCAAAGGGGTAAATGAGAAAGTGTTTCAGCACTCATTGTTGCAGAGATGAGGTATCCCGAGAGACATTTGGTCCTGAAGACTGCTGCATAAGCCAGAGCTCTATGCACAAGAGTAGGCACTTGTGACCGTGGCCATCTCCATCCGGTGTAGAGCAGAGAGGGTGTAGCCTTGAAGGAGGAGGAATTTAAATGTAATTCATTATTACAACAGAATTTCCTATATTGGGCTATTATTTTATTTGTGGAACATCAACAGCATGCAAGTTCTTTGTACACAGAAAAAAGGGAATTCAATACCCTTTTTTCTGAGCCTCTTGTCATTTAACTGGGCACAATTAAGCTATTACGGTTTTATGCAAAGAAAAATATCAACATTTGTTTAATTTAGCTATCAAATTAATTTTTAGTTTGCCAGAGATTTCAACTTTGGCATTTTTTTCTGCCATATAGCAAATAAAATATTTCAAAAATGGAAACACAATAAGAGATTGAACATTATGTTAGTTGCTGTCAAAGAGGTTCTTCTCTCTGTTGTTTCTGGCATTCTCTATCTCCATTCCCTTTTGTTTGCTAAAGTAGCTTACTGATTATAATAAAGGGAGCCCAAGTGTCAGCTCGAGACCTCATGAAAACTAATATTCACATAAACCATTTTTCTCACTTTTGTTAAGCGTCTTATAAAAAAGAACTCACTCTCACACACACTCATTCTCTCTTTCTGTCCTTTTTAGGATCTCTTTCTAATTTTGTTAAGACTCCTTTGCTAAGGTACAGCACTATAGTTCAGTAACTATAGGAAAATGAACCCAAAAGAGCCAGCTTGAGACTACCACAAACCATTTTCACTTCTTATGATAACATTTCATCTCAAAGGACTCTTTTCTCTGTCAGTTGCAAGGCATCTCTTTGTCTCTATTGTGCTTACTGTGCTAAGGTGCCTCATTGACTGTAGTGAAGTGAACTCAAGCATGCTAACTTGAGGCTGGCACACTTTTTAAAAATTTGGTTGAAGTTGACACCCTAAGGGACTCTTACTGTTCTAAGCAGTAACTCCCCCCACACACACACGCCATGCCTTCTCTGCTGAGATAGCTCTGAAATATATTAGATATACAAACTCTGTATATACACATATATTTAATTTTACAGAATTTAACTGATCATAACCCATGGGTCATTCAAGGGTATTTCTTTACCATCCTCTAGAGTACCTTGGATACTGTAGCAAAGTGAATCCCTCCCAAAAAACCAAGCAGTGAGATACCCTTCATGCCTGGACAATTTCTTAGCAAAAGCAAAGCATTAAGATTGCTGTTAAAGATGAACCTCACAAATGTATTTCTGAAAGCAAAAGGGCCAATTCTTCTTTGTCCTTGAAGTCCAGTTCCTCTTTTGTTGAGGAAAAAATAGCATTATAAGATGACATTTTATGGTGGTATCAAGAATCTGCTCATGTTTCACAGACAGGTGGTACTGAACTTTTGAATCTTGTTTCTCTGTAGTTGCCACTCAACAGGACTCACACTTGGATATAATTTTAGGATAAAAGCTGTACTAAACGAAAGCACTTATACTTCCCAATCTTTTTATACTCAGTGGAGAGATGGCAAGAAGACTACAAGGAACAGGATTCATGGTCATCAGTCTGGCAGTGATATCAAATATTTCTTCGGTATTTGAATGGCAACAGTGAGAGCAAGGTTTATGTTAGCTCCTTGGCACAAGATTTGTATATTAATCATTTCCTTCCAGTGATGCCCTTAAAGTACTGTATACCGTCCCTGGATTAGTCCTATTTGAAGTCTTTAGCACTTGCCTGTTCCTGGTACACCCAAAAATAAGACATGCTTTTTTACTTAGAAAACACAAGTCCAGCACCGTGTGATAGCAATAGGTGAATCCCACAGTTTTACTGCATAAGTCTATGCGTTTCTGACAAGACAATTACAATGGAAGAGGGACTAGGCCTTTCACCTGCATAACAAAGGCTCAAAAGCATTTAATTTCATACAATTTTATAATTTTAGAAAACAGTGTCATGTCATGTATTTTCAGACACAGTTTATGAATTGTATAGTATTTAAGGATAGGTAAAACTGAGGCACCCAAAAAGTCACTAGTCTTTTAAAAATCTTGCCCACCCCAGTTGAAGTCAATAGGAATGTTGCTATCAATTTCATTGGTGTTAGGATTTCAGCCTTGGTCTTTAGAAAAGTAAGCAAGTCCTAGAAGTAGTGTTGGAGCCTCAGCAGCAGAAAGACAAAGATAGGGGAGGGCAGGTCTCTGGAATAAGGAAAAGCTTAAGTCAAAGAGCAACATTATGAAAGCCAACCTTGGAAAATCTGCCCAGCCGGTGGGACTGTGAATATAAAGTACTTAATTGATCAGCTCATTTATGTGATATAAATCAATATATTTAGCGAATGAAAATTTTGTGGTATGTTCTAAGTCGTTTCTCATGTAACAAATGTGTCATTTAGTAACATTGTTCCTAAAACACTACAAGCTTTCTAAAATCTTTTAGCAAGCCTAGAATTTAGAACATGTCAAGGCTTTTCTTTCCCCAGTTAATAATCATTTTACTATTTACCTGCAGGAAACTGAGTAAAGCTTTAAAAAAATGTCCTAACTGTCAAACCTGTCTTTGCCAAACAGCGAAATGACTACCACTGGCTAATTTCAATCAGATTTCTTTGGCAATTTTTCAGAGAGACAAAGAAGCGGTACATGAGAATTCTGCCTGGCCTCATGAGCCTCTGTGAATATTCTGTAAACAGCAGTACTTCAGAACATGCCCAATCAAAATTATACCAACTGTTGTTCCAAGACTTATTCTCTGATATAAAATGAAGAAGCATGATTTTGTCTCCTATGTAACCTTCCCGCCTCCCACCCCCAAAAAGCTCTGCAAACAACAAAAACCCAGCTTCATACACCAGGAAGCAGAGGTGCTAGTATAATTTTTATAGTGGGGGTCTGAAGGTGGAAACCCTGTATTTGGGTTGTTATTGCTACTTCAGGCCAGGAACTGTGGCAGCACCCCTACTTCCAACACCTATTCAAGGAAGGAACGATATTAATGGTTATTTCGGGTAAGAGAAATTTCCTCCCTCTTTGTGGGTATTTTGTAACAGTCATAGAGACCAGCCATGATGAAGATGATGCTGTTAAGGAAAATAAAGCTGTACAGATGGGACTTTCATTCTGCTCCAATCAGACCATTTTATCATGTGTGTGTGAAGTTGATAATATTTCAGGGGAGAACAGAAAGACTAACTCTGCTGTAGTTCATGGAAACTTTCTGAGATAGGAAATGTATTCATGTTGAAAATATTGAGTCACTAAGCCTTCAGACTGCATTCCAAAAGTCTACCCGAAACATTTCAATCAGGAGTGCGAATATGTGACAGCCAGGCCATTTGGGCTAAAAGGCCTTGTGCAGAATTATGCTGGCGAATCTAGTGCCCTCTAAATGACCTCATATTATGGCCATAGTATTAAGTCATGGAGAAACCTGTAAGTAAGAATAATAATTTTTTCCTTAAAAAAAAAAAAAAAAGAGAAAGAAAGGCAAAACTCTTGAGTTCCTAGTAAGAATGCTAAATTACCCCATCTCCCAATGGAATGGTTCACTTTCATTTCCAAGTAGCAGTAAGCCTATTGACCCCCATGGTGTTATCCTTTTCACTGCTCATGCAGTACTTTCTTTAATCTCTCGGATCAAAGATTGGTCAATAAAAATCATCTTTGCTTTTGTGGGGAGCAAACAAACTGCACTCAGTCCTATGATAATTGTAAATCTTCACTAAAATCCTTGAAAAACAAAACCCCATATGTTAACATTAACTTTGCACCTGGAAATGTTTGTGTTCCTTTTGCTCTAGATTAAACCGTCAAAATGCACTTTGTTTTATGAAGCTTTGTTCTCGTCTCACTTTTAATTTAGTAATTTTAGGCCTTGAAATACTGCAGCTAAATTATGTTTACACTCATTTTTGCCAATTGATTAGAATTATAGTATACTGCAAGTCCTAATTACAGAGACTTCCCAGGGTTCATTGCAAAGAATAGCAGACTGGGCAGTATTTTAATAACAGTACCTATATGTGCCAAAAAGGTAATATTCTGTTTTTGACTAGAAGCACTAATGGGGCTTGAGCCAAAGCTCATTGAAGCTAATGGAAGCTGACTTCAACAAGCTTTGGAGCAGGTCTTGATTACCAATTCTACAAAATAATCCTACTGGGAAACATTTAACACTATAGAAAACAAGACACAATAGGCTGTGAAGTCTTTCTTGGAAGAAGTCATCCAAAGCTGATACCTACAGTCCTGCAAATCTGTGGACAGCCATTTTATATCCATGGACCATGTTTGCAGATTGCGGATCAGATGCAGATACAAATTCTGTATCCTTGCAAGGCTCTACCGATGTCTTCCTGGCAATCAGGATCATAACCTTGCAGCCATCTTTAATTTCTTTCTTGCCCATACCCATACATCCAGCTGTGTCCAAAAAATACCACTTATTGTTCCACAACTTTTCTACCATCAAACAGTTTACCGCTGTCTAGATGGCAAAAGCTCCCTGCTAGGTTTATTTCTAATCTTCATTACTCTACCTTCCTCTACATCTACATAATGAACACTACCCCTATTTTTTAGGTCTCTGTATACCATCTCTCTAACTGGGCTGTGGGCTCTCAAGTAAGCCCTGGGACCTTTGATCAGTGCCTTGCTATAGGTCTCAAGATTTTAACCTTTGGAACTTTGATCAGTCAAGCTGTTGGAAATTTAGGAGTGGTTTCTCTCTCCCTGCTGGTGATGGATAATGCTGAGATGAGATGAGCTAAGCAGGGAAGACTTTTTATATAAAGTGATTTGCTAAACAAACTCCAGAGAGCTGATTCTGTTCATATAACAGTAGATATTCAGAGAGATTGTGATAGGATTTTATTCCATGTTCAGTACTATGTGTGAAATCAAGCTGGCCTGTGGTGGAACAATGGTAACCCGACCTGCAATGGATATGCCATGTTCTCAGGGTTGCCAGCTTTCTAGTCCCACAAAACCCCACCCCCGTCCCACCCCTTCACCAAGGCCCCACACTTTCTGAGGCCCCACCTCACTCCCCACTCCCAGCCAATGGGAGCTGCAGAGCCAGTGCTCAGGGCAAGGGCAGCAGGTGAAGCCCCCTAGGCCCCCCTTCTCCTAGGAGTTGGACATGTCAACCATTTCTGAAAGCTGCATGGAGCCAGGACAGGCATGGAGCCTGTCTTAGCCCTGCTGCACTGTTGATCAGACTTTTAGCAGCCCGGTCACCTGGCAACCCTACATGTTCACTTTCTTGTCTGAAGACAGAAAGGTTTTTATGTGCATGAAGTGCAAGCTGATGGCTGTGCTGGAGGAAAAGATTATTTGATTGGAGGGGCAAAGTGAGATACTACTAAAGAATCAGAGAAGCTGAGGAGTTCCTAGACAATCAGATTTGGGAAACATCAGTATCCCTGGTTCAAGGAAGAATGGAGCTGGCAACAAAGGTTTCAGTGAGAGAGGGAGTCAGAGAAGAGGTCTGACAGTTTGTAACCACCAGAGACTAGGTATCACTGCAGCATTCTACATGACTGGAGACAGATGAGGATAGGCAGACAGTGGCCAGCAGAGAAAATAGAAAAGAAACAGGAGAAATTCCACACAACTAGAAGTTTCAAATGGCTATCAGATTCTCAATGTGGAAAATATGAAAGATACTGCTCAAAATGGAGCCTTGGTACTAACAAAAGAAATTAGACTTGTCCATTTCTGAGCATAAATTCAGTCTAGCTAGTATTACTGAAACATTATGGAATAATTTGCTTGATTGGAATGTTAATATCAATGGTTATCAGCTATTTAGGAAGGACTGCATGGCAAAAACGGAGAGTGGCATTCTACAACAAAAAATGCATTACCTGTTTCTGAGTCACTCATAACCCATAAGCATTCAAGTTCATTTTCCTTTGAATCAGGGCCCCTGCAGTACTAAAAACTTCCTTGGAACTGGCAGTATTCCTTGGAATTTCTAAACATTTTAGCTGACAATATTCTAATTCAGAAAGTGTTGCAGCCAACACAGGGGAATCCTTTATTAAATCTTGTCTTAACAGACAGAGAGGAACTGATCACAGAGCTAAAAAAGTTAACGGCAGCTTAGGTACAAGTGACCATGACTTGATCGCATTTATAATGTGCAAGCAGTATAAAGTCCAGATCAGTAATACTTGGTGCTTTAATGGGACCAATTTCACAAAGCTGAAAACAATTATGAGACAAATCACCAGGGGGGGAAATTGTGAATGATAGAGAATAATTTAACACCTTACTAGATGCCCAAAAAGCCACAATCCCACAACTGAGGAAGAAGGCTGCACTGGTTAAAAAACCAACCTAGTTTAAAGGGGAAATGAAATAGATTATGTAACAAATGGAATAAAGTGGAAGTTGATAGTAATTAATACAAATCAGAGGTGAGGAATTGTAGAAAATCAATAAGGGAAGCCAGACAGAAACCTATGTCCAGCTGAGTTAAGGAAAATAAGCAGTTTTAAAAATATATTAGGAACAAAAAGAATTCTGACTATGATATTGGTTCATACTAGATGGAAATGGTAGAATTATCAATACTAATGCAGAAAAAGCAAAAGTATTCAAGGCTGCAGGACATACTTACAGAATGGGGGATTCTATCCTGGAAACCAGTGACTCTGAAAAAGATTTGGGGGTTGTGGTGGATAATCAAGAGAACATTAGCTCTTCTGGCCACAGCATCACACTCAGAGCTCATGTGATCCTGGGATACATAACAGGAACCCTGAATAAGGTTACTTTACCTTTTGGCACTGGTGCAACTAGTCCTGGAATACCAGTTCTGGTGCCCACAATTCAAGAAGGTTGCTAGTAAATTGGAGAGGGTTCACAGAAGAGCCAGGAGAATGATTAGAAGATTAGAAAGCATTCCCTACATCAGAAATTGAGCTCCTTGAGTCTATCTATTTAGCTCAACAATGAGAAGGTTAAGGGGTGACTTGATTACAGTCTATAAGTACCTACATGGAGAAAAAAAAACTTCTTAGAGCTTTCAATCTAGAGAAAGGTATAACACAATCCAGTGACTGGAAGTTTGAGCTAGATAAATTCAGACTAGAAAATAAGGCAAAAAATTATAATGGCCAGAGTTCTTAAACAATTTACCAAAGGTCATTGTCCATCACTGACAATTTTTAAATCAAGATTGGACATTTTTCTAAAAGATGTACTTTAGGAATTATTTTGGGAAAGTGCTATGGCTTGTGCTATGCAGGAGATCAGACTTGATGATCACAATGGTCCCTTCTGGCCTCAGTATCAATTAATATGCAATTTATATGAAGTCATTAAGATTATATTCCTGTCCTGCTGATCTGACCATGTCACACATTTCCCTCTGAATCCCTTCACTGGCTCCGACTTTTCCATCACATCAAGTTTAAACATTTTGTCCTCAAGACGTTTTGTCCTTCAAGGCTTTATATAATTTGGCCCTTGACTACTGATCCCATATTTTCTCTTATGTCAACCCCAAGCCCTCTTTGGTAACCCCTATTCATCCCATGCTTCCATAACCATCTCCACACTTTTTTCCATGCCAATACCAATGCATGTAATTCCCTGACAGAGGGCAAAGCCACTACCTTCTTCTCGTTCAACCCTCTCCTTAAAAATCTATTGCATCACATGTAAGAAATTATTTAAAATAAGATTTATATATTTCTGATTAGTAAAAAGAACATTTAGCATCTTGTGAACTAACCTTTGCTGAGAAAGGGCCCAGTCTAACTTCTACTGACTCCAGTAGGAGTTAGATCAGTCCCTAACTGTGTAATCTTACTGTTTTAACCCCTGTCCTTCCTCACCAGACTCTTACTACTGTTTTGCTACAATCCCCTCCTCATCCCATTTGGTGCATAATGTCTGAAATTAGACTGGAAGCTCTTCAGGACATGGTTTCTTATTTGCACTGTAAGACGCCTAGCACACACTTTTGGGTGCTATAAAATAAGAAGATGTCCAAACACTGCTCATAAATACTGAAGTATAATTATTTTTTCACACATTTATACTGCAAGGTTAATAGGTATTTTGCTAGTGTACTAATTTTGAAAACAGGCCTTCGCTTCCAAAGCCAGGTCACTTGCATCAAGATGCAGAGGTTAAGGGGACCTCTCATTTCCATGGGTCACACCTCCATATTAAGAATCAGGCCAGATGCAATCTGCAAATTAGATTCAGCCCTCAAGTTCAGGGGAAGATGGAAATGTGGTACTCAACTGAGCAAATCCTGGGAAGACATAGCATAGCCACCCTCAAACACCATTCAGATTCTTGTATGCAAGAATTCTGCACCAACAGAGCTATGGATATTTAAAATTTGAGGTGTGCAAGGATCAAGCCTCTACATTTGAAGAGTTAGTTTTCCTGTTATATATTATCTTAGCATTGAGAAAATAAATGGAAAAAATTGGCCTTTTTGTTCTTATACATCTAAAAAAATACAAGTGTCTTAGCCAAATAGCTTGTCCAATCCATACTTTTCCTATAGCTGAGTACATTTCTACTGATAGCATCAGTGATGCTAATGCACAAACACAGACACAAACAAAAGGCATCCTTGCTGTCTACTGCAGCACTAGAAATGGAGAAAAATACAAAAGATGAGAAAATCAGAAGAGGAAAACAAATTAATTGCAAGCATCAATTCCAAACAAAGAAGAGTTAAAGTTATTTAAACCATAGCTGATATTTTTATAAATGGCCATAGAAATGTTTATTTACAATTTTACAATTATGGTATTAGTGGAGCCCAGAAAAAATATTTCTGTATGCACAAGAACTTTACTATGATACTACAGTACAGCTATAAAAATTGATATATGTATTATGTGTATAGAAATTCATGTTTTTATTAATTCTGAGTGTATCAAATACACACATTGCAGCATATATTAACACTTCTTCCAATATCTTTTTTAAATGTTGTAACATTTAAAATATTTTTTCATGAATGATGGCAGCAACTCGTTTAAAGTACCATGGTTTATTTTTTTAAAATAAAGCACTCAGACTGTAAAAAAAAAAATGGCATACTTCATATAGAAAATAGGTTGCTATTCCCTAAAATTGCCTCTAATGTTAGCTGAATATTAATAAAATCCATAAACCATTAGTACATTATGGCTGCTTTGTTCTGAATTACATAGACCTTTTATGTTTATTCCTCAGTGAAAATGCATAAAAACTGAAATCCTCTCTAATTGTGCTCTCTGAAGATAGCTGGTAAAATCATTTCTAGCAGCTATAAATCAATTGTAGTATTAAAATGACCTGCCAGGTGCATCTTCTGGGTATCAGACTAATTAAGGGAATGTATTAATTGCAACTATTCATCAACACCACCAATGTTGTTAGGTAACCCTTACAATGAATCTTTTTACCATATTATCCTGCAATAAAACTGCAGTTTTACCAAATGTAAACGGGGGTGGGGAAAGAATTTGCAAAAGAAAAATCCGGCTTACTTCTGGTCTTGTAAGACAATTGAACATAAGACCAGATAATTATTTTTGCATATATATTGTATACACTGCATATACCTGTATCATCAATTTATCTCTAGATAGAGAGTTTCACAATTTCAAGACCAAAATTTAGAGGCGGATACTATTCTTTTGTTCCTTCTTATCACTGATCAACTGCAGTAGTTGGTGGTTCTACTTTTGTATTTTTTTCCAGCTGGGAGTCAATTGTAATAGTAATGTTAACTAGTAAGAGGAAGATTTCAAATAGATTTGAATCCTTACCCATAAAATGAGCATGCACTACCATCTGGTCCCTAAAAGTTAGCATTATACCCACAATGTCCTAAAGAGAGAAGCTAAAAAATAAGGATTGTACCACATAGTGTTTTAAGGCTTAGAATTCCACAACACACATGACTATTATAAGCTGTGGGTACTGTAACACGTCTAATGTAAGATCAGATGAGTTATACCTTGACCTGAGGACAGCTAATGGAATGAGCATTCTAATTCTTAGTTGACTAACTAACCTGTTGACCGATTAAAGGTTTATTCAACAGCATTAACTTACCAAAGAGTAAGGAGACCCTACTGACAGTGGCAATTAAATTTCGAAACAATGATTGGCTTGTATCTTGCAGACATCTTTTAAAAAATTCTGATTACTCTAAATGTTCTTATGAATAACAGTAATATCATTGTTATCATCGTAGTTAAGATTATGTGCTGCTTTTCTCCATGATGTGATTCTCTGACATAAAAAAATAGTATTTCTTGAAACTATTGATCCATTTTTGGTCTACTGCACTGCTGCAACTGTAAACACACTATACCTTAACTTTATACACTGCATGTTTGTAGTTGTAGTAAAATTCCCACCATGCTGGTTTCCTAAGAGTTTTCATTGATTTAAAAGAAACTCTGAAAAATGTCTGAAACTCTGATTTAATATGGGTATTAACTGGAGAGAGGACTTGCAGATGTGAGTCAAACACAGAAAATATAGAATACAGTAAAAATAGAAAAGAGATAGCCACATTCTCCTCTCACTTTGTCAGTTGCACAGTTGAAACCACACTGACTACAAGAAATATGAAGACACAATTTGACCAATTGAATTCTTCATATTCTTTTCTCTGAATATGTTTTAAACATTTATACCTAGTGGGCTGGTTTCTGTTGACCCACGTCTCTTAGTTATTTCTAAGGTAGCTGTCTTATTTTATTTTAACACTCGCTCATTGCCATCCCAGAATAATCACCATCATTGTCTCCCAGCTATTCTCCATCCCAACTGAACTTTAAGAAGATTCATATAGCAGATCATTCCGGTGTCTAGAGAATCCAAAAGATTCTCACCCTCTTCTTTCACTGGAACCCAACCTCAAACTACCAGTTAAGGTGTCATGGCTGAAAGCCTAAGATGTAGAAACAGTGGCCTGTGCCTTAAATGAGTTACCATCTATCACACTCATGTTTTAAGTCACACCGCATATGCCAACACTGCACATGAAGGTGTAATTGCAGGTGTGAAGGCCTTGGGTAGGCATTCCATGCTAACTGTTATCTAGCTGGCACAAGTAATGACAGTAGTGAAGGCATGGTGAGTTACACTCGTACTTGGACCAACCACCCAAGTACAAGCCTGCCAGGGACCGTTGGTACATATTCAGGTTGCCTGCCTATGCCGAAGCCTGTACCAACATGCCTTCACCGCTATTGTTACCTGTGCTAGCACAAGTATGACTACCTTGTGCTACAAGCATACTTTCACTTGCAGCCTGCAAATTCTATTTCTCCTCTACGTTTCCATTTTTTTAGTCCCTGTCTTCATTCTGTTCTTCACTGGATCCTTCACATCATGCTCTAGGCCTTGGTTTTGTTTTTCAGCCATGGAATGCAGCAGATTCAGGGCAGGAGAGGCTTTATCGTTCTCTCCAGAGTAGGGTTCTCATTATAGTTGAGGAGACATGGCTGAAAGCCTAAGAGGAAGAAACAATGGCTTGACCTTAAATTATTATTTGTATTTCGGTAGTGCCTAGGAGCCTCAGTAATATACCAGGGCCCCATGGCACTAGACACTGTACAAATACAAAACAAAATGACAGCCCCATCCCAAAGACCTTGTGATCTAAGTAAAAAAGTTTAAAGAATGAATCCTCATTTTCCAGTTTACTCTTCACAATATCTGTATCAAACAATGGTGGCAAGTGTAAGTGCTACACGTTATGACTTGTCTCTACACTGCCTGGTACTGAAATAACACCATCAGTTAGACTTCACATCTTTGATGCCAGTAACTAGGCGAGCACTTACTTTGGAATAAGTGTCTTATTTTGATTTAACTTCAGACAGCTAAAAATTGACTTCACAGCCTCTAATGGCCTCCTACTGCTCCTCTCTCTGTCCCAGGCAGTCTTATTCCCCAGGAAAAGCCAGTGTATTTTGCAGTGTGTTATAATCATACCCAGACTCTGATAAACTATGCCAGGAAGCACGTTCCAGAAAAATGAACCCTTCACTGAAAATGCCCTGCTACCCTGGAAAACTTTGAACTTGAGACCCTGGTATCAAAGAGAGAGAGCTAGTTACTTAAGCAGACGGTACCCGAGTCATTCAGTGTCCAGAGCCACATAGAGTACAGGCAATTTTTCAAGTTCCCCTCACGCAGAGTTCAACAAATGCCTCCATTCTGAATTGCTGCTCAAGTTGTGAACAGATACTGCCAGAATTGTCTAAATACGTGGGTTTAAGTAAAGAAATGTTCATGCAGTGAGACTACCCATTTCATTTTAATTTATAATTTAAAATAACCATCCCCCACACACAGTTTCCAGTCTTTCAAATGATGTCTTAAATTAGATGCAGATGTGTTAACTTCAGCCACAGCAATTTAAATCCAACTACTTGTCTTGAGTTTGCATCAATATATTTGAAGGGATATTCATTTTTTGGTATTTTGAGTTAGGAAAAAAATTCAAGTAAAATACTGTTCCTCTCTTCCCCTCTCTACCCATACTGCTTTATGTTCTTACCTTTGTCGTCAATCCTTCCTTTATCCTTTTTACCTTCTCTTTTCACTCTCACTCCATCCCCTTGATCCATCAGACACAGTCAAGCCATCTGATACTCTGCCTTAAAGTGATTTTGGACAGAAGCAAAATGCCCTAGAATCCTTAGTAATCCTTCTCAGATCCATGTACTGAGCTCTGCTTAGGATCTTATACAGCCAATAAACAGTCTTTCAATTTCCAGTCTGGTTGGTTGAAAACCTGTTTCCTTAACATTGGAAGGACGACAAGTCCTGAAACAAAATCTGACTAGCAGGTGAGAAAGAGTAAAACACAAATCATAAATTAATGTAGACTGCACTCCATTACCCATCATATAATTCTAAAGCCAAGGGGCTCAATACTTAAGCCGAGACTAAAACAGCACCTAAAAAGGCTACTTGTACAGTCAGCAGCTGCAGAAGTATTCTCCCATGGACTCAGTGGGTGCCCATAGATACTCTATATAGTGGAGGCAGGTTCCAGTAAAGGGCAGTGGCTCTGATTGGAAGGGGCTTGGAAATGTAAGAATGGGACCCAAAGGATCCTCCATGCCCTTTTTACCCTACAAGGGCAAGATATCTGAAACTTGTTCTCTGGGAAAAGGGAATGGAGTGCAGTACTGAGGTGAGCACTAATGATACCCAGTGCTTTAGTGGAGAGATGCATAAATGAAAAAGTCAGGATGAGGGAGATGAAGGAAGGGACGGGTATGCCACAAAGCTCAGTGAGAGAGCTGGAAAATGAAGGTGGGAATCCAAAGACATTGAACTGTTGAGAATTGGAATAAACTATTTTTACTAGGTGTGACTCAAGTTGTTATCTTTTGGACAGATTTGGCAGAACCAGCTATGACAGGAGTTCAAGCTCTTGCTGAACTGGGCCAAAATACATACAAATTAGTATATGCACACAAACAGGCTAAATCATCCAAAACCAAAAAGTAGGCATCTTTAGTTGAGAGTGTCTAGCTACTTAGCTAAAATGTTTACAAAGGGACAAGTCTCCATTATTCACCTTCCAGTCTGAATCTCTATTAGGTAGGGTTGTGGAAGATGAGGCCATGAAGGCGTTGCTCGGGTCCATTGGAGGGGGGGAGGAGGGAGAGAGCTGAGCGAGTGCGGGGTCCATTGGAGGGGGGAGAGAGCTGAGCGAGTATGGGGGCCGTTGGAGGGGGGAGGAGGGTGAGATTTTAAAATTTTTCGATTCTTACCTGAGGGGGAGAGAGCTGAGTGAGTGGGGGGGGGGTCGTTGGAGTGGGGGGGAGGGAGGGGAGAGCTGAGCAAGTGCGGGGGCAGTCGGAGGGGGAAGGGGGGAGAGAGCTGAGCGAGTGTGGGGTCCGTTGGAGGGGGGAGGGGGGAGAGAGCTGAGCGAGTGGGGGGGCCGTTGAAGTGGGGGGAGGGGGGAAAGAGCTGAGTGAGTGCGGGGGCCGTTGGAGGGGGGTATTATTACATCATAACTATGTCACACAGAACAGCAGCTGTTAACCTGCTGCCCAGCTGATGTTAATGGGCTTTAAAGAATTTTACCCCTAGGGGGTGTAAGAGGTGAGATTTTAAAAATTTTAGATTCTTACTCTGATTAGGACCCTAAAGCCTATAACTGTACCAAATTTCAAGTCTCTAGCTCAAACGGTGTGGAAGGAGTTAGTGAACATATATACACACCATTTGACATATATATAGATATATATACACACACACACAAGGTAACTAAAAGTGAAAATTCTGTTTGAACTGAAAACCATAACTTTTAATTGAAAAATGTTGAAAGGTATGTTTTGACAATAACTAGACTTGAGCTCAATGTTGTTTCAGATCAAGAGATTAATCATAACCAACTCCTTCCAATGAACACTTTCAGTTTCAACAAATTGGCCTTTTCCCATGAAAAAAAGTGTAAGAAAATTTCCAAATAGCTTTAGTTCTAGCCTACTTTTCAACCTGTCAAGGCACACAAACACTTTCCTATGCTCACCGCTACATGTTCCCTGACATGCACACATGAATATTTTGACTATATGTATTTTTCCAGTGTCACCCAGCAAGTCTGTGGTAGAGTCAGGAATAAAATCCAAATCTCCTAACTCTCATTTCTGTGCTTTAGCCACCAGATTATTTTCCTTCCTCATCTCTTATCGTAATTTCTTATATTGATTCACCCCTTTCTAATGTAGCTGTAACCATAGGTGTAGGATCCTCCCCCACTCCACCCCCTTTCTTTTTCTTTCTTTTTTTTCATTTCAGTGGTTTTTTCTGTCAAACCTATTCAGAGATTCTAAAATAAGCCCTTTATTCTTGATTACAATTGTTCCAACACACCTTTCTCCCTTTTATTTTATCATCATCAATTGTTTTAATCTTAATTTATATGGGTTTTAGTTATTTTTGTTGATTAATTTTCTATTTATCTGAAGAGTCTAACTGCATTTTCCCTTATTTTCACACTTTCAGTTCTGTCTGTTCTGTAATATTTTTTTTCCGGATACCTTTTATAGGCATTGATTCAAATATGCACTGCTCTATGTATTAACTAATGTCAACTGATAAAAAAACAGAGTATACCGGTATATCATATATGAAATGCTGGACAGTTCTTAATCTTCAAAAATATGTTGCTAATAATGAACTGCTATTTAATATTCAGTTCCTATTTCAAGAAACCTAACATATCTTTAGTTAAGCATATTTAAGATGGTTAGGTTATTTAGCAGACCAGCCACCAGTCTTCCATGGTGCACACAGTGACAAACAAGTGTTCAGGATTGTTGCGACCTTGCCCAGCTCATCTTTAATTCTTTTTGTTTGTATTTAGAAAAGATAAAATATATATACTTTGTTTATTGATACAGAAACCAATGAATTAGTATGATCATTGTCAGGACATAAATAGGGAGGACATCAACTTTTTTTCAGCAATCTCCAGCAGGATTACTTTGGGCACGATCTTTTGTCTCTGCTTGAACTGCTATTGGTAAGATGGTTTCAAACAAAATCAATGCATGATTTCTATACATACAATGGAGAACGATATGCTAAATATTCATCAGATTAGTGGTAGAGCTTCACTATTATACTAGAAAATATTTACTGCATTGCACTGTGCTTTTTAGTCTTGCTGATATGAAACAGAAAACCATTTGAAAAAGGCAAAGCACAAATCAATTCATGTATTTTTAAAGGAAAATAATATTATGTCAGACAACTAAGACTTTCTACATTAATAAAACAAATTTAGGGGATCATTTCCAAGACTTTCAACTATGGAAGCTGAGAAAATATGGTTATAAATGGCCATTATTCTCTTATGAAGTTCTATTCCACTATTTGTGTTTGTACTTCTAAATTTTTTACAATAAAATACATTTGTACTATTAACTATATAGTTAATATTTTGCTAAAGGAAGTGTTAATAAAGAATTATATTGATTGAAACTGTTCATACATTCTCATTTTACCAAATACTTTTATTAGTAAAATGAGATATATTATAACATGATTTAAATTAATATTACTGAAACCATGATTTGTTGAAGCTCCACTAATATTAGAAACCTCCCAGTCTATTTCCTGTAACTATATCAATAAAGATAGAGCTGTATCTTTATGTAAATCTTGTATAGATACACATATCCATATAGTTCTACATAGATATTAATATTTCAGCCTTATGACCTTTTCACCTTATATATCTGAATAGTCCCAATGCTCAGGAACCTCATATTTTATATGTTATTGGTGCCTCAATAATTATGATGGAACTAGGAAAGAAATGATATATTCCTTGGATGATTAAATCAGCCTAAACATTCCACTCTCATGATTCACAGTGGCATGAATGAAGGCACCATATTCTTAGCCTTATATCTGTCCTGTTATTTTTCCTTTTTTTTTTGCCTAGTATCTTTGACCCCTCTTTTTCTTCCCCTCATCATCTGTCTCTCTCTTTTTTTCTTCTAATTAGTCCACTTTTTTTCTGTCTTCCTCCAGGTATACTTACTACTTTCTGTCCCTGCTCTCACCTCTTTTCCACATTATCTCTTTCTAAGCACAATAACAGTGCTTTTTTTTTTTCCCCTTCTGATATGTGATAGTCTCTTTCCTGTGTCACAGCTCAGGCTTCCTACCCCATGCCTAAGCTATTCCTTTCTCCTGTTATCAGGTATGGTGTCTCTTCTATTTCTAGCCCTTAAGGTTGACAGAGCTTGAGGGAAATAAAAACTACAGCTGTGGTAAAACAACATAGGTTTGTCCAAAATTATTGCTGGTAATTCTGATACAATTTCTATATAACACAGGAAATATTTGTTCTCAAATGATATCAAAAATCGCCTCAGTTACATTAAATACAAAGCAAAAAAATCAAGAATTCCTTGAGGGGAAACCAAACATAAAAACGAACAGCACATATTAAGCAAGAATTTGCTTCTTATATGACAATAGTATTAATAAAACTAAATAGAAAGGGCCAGGTTCTCCTGGTGAAAATCAATGCAAATTCACTGATGTAAATGGAGCTACACTGATTTAAACCAGCTGAGGATCTGATGTTCTTTCATACATTTGTAATGAACCCTCTACGTCAATATAACTTGACACATGCCACCTTAATTTGCAAACTTTCAATACAAAGAAAGATTTTACTCTGTTGCTTTCAGTGCTATAAGGATTGAGAGAGATGGGGAGAGTGCTGGTACGCTGACCAACACATGCAGAAAAACCACTGGATTTAGAATTTTCCTGCAAGAAAAATGAGAAATATATCTAGTTTGCTTCTTCCCTGCTCTATCTCTAATACAAAGTTAAACTATTTTAAGGCTATTAACATGACTGACATTTATTGTTCTTACCCTGATCTTTCATAAGCAAAGACTTGTGCACAACTTTCCTTGCACAAATAATCCAAGTTTTTCAATGAGGCCACTAATATAAGTGTTTGCAGGACTGAAACCTATTGTCTTTTTCGGGGGGGGGGGGGGAGGAGTAACATCCTTCTTAAGGAAGACCTTCCTACTACTTCTGCAGTATTCTTTCTATCTATTTACTCAGGCTGTTATAACAGCACCCATTGCCATAGTCTCCAAGTGCCTTCTGCATAATCTTTGGTTCACTGTTGTCTTAATTTCACTACAGTTTTTTAGAAGATTTTCAGAAACACTAAATATGTGAAGTATTATTGAATGCACTGATCATTATAAATGTAACCTTTAGTTTTTCTCTGTTTCACAATGGATTAAATCCTGCCTTTTGTCCCCAGGCAAAGTGCTCACTGACGTCAAAAGGAGTTTTGTTACAGTAGCAGCTGCAAGCTTTGGCTTCTCTCTTTACTGCCACAGCACAGACACCTAGGGACAGGATTTGCAAATCTGGATTCTGACTCCGATATTAGATTCCTGAATCCATAGTTGCACATTTAAATACAAGTGGCTTGATTTTCAGAAATACTGTGCACCAACAAATCCTATTGATCTCACTGAGAGCTCCAGGTCCTTAGCTTTCAGGCAGCTTTTATTGGGGTGCCTCTATAAGGATTTGAAAGCCTATGTTGGGAGATTTTGCCATGACTCAGTATTTTTCAACTTTCTACACAGAAATGGGAAATACCCATCACATTCGGAATATCTTAACATGACCAACTTGATTGCAACACAGAGAAAAATTAACTTTGCTTAAGTTGTAATGAAATTAGGACCAAACTCTGCCACCCTTCATCCCATTCAACACTATATTATTTGGTATGCAGTTCCATTGACTTCAAAGGAACTAATCATGGAATAAGATACTACAAGGAGTTACATCTGAAGAAGTGGGTTTTTTACCCACAAAAGTTTATGCCCAGATAAATCTGTTCATCTTTAAGGTGCCACTGGACTCCTTGTTGTTTTTGTGGATACAGACTAACACGGCTACCCCCTGATACTGGAATAAGATACTGTTCCAGGTGAGACAGTATAACAAAATCCAACCCTTATTAAATAAGAAGCATGTGTCATTATTACAGGGTTAAAACAAAAAATAATATTTTCCTAGCACACGAGGCACTGGAAACTGTATCAAGGACAAAGAGACAGACAAAGGCTGACACTACTATTAAAATAAATTACACTGGACCAAATTCTGCATTGACTTATATTCCATGCAACTCCGTAAATTAGGGCAGAATTTGAACGATTATATATTCATAGTATATCTAATAGACTACTGGCCCCAACTTTGTAGGAACTATGAGAATAAGCTGTGAATAAAAAATTGTATTCCATTCTCTTATTTTATATATATATATATATATATATATATATATATATATATATATATATATATTATGGAATCACTTTAAGATAAATATTGCTGTGATGGGGGGAGGGAAGCATTAGCACTCGCATTATAGTAGAAGTATTTTGTCCTACAAAGTACTGTAGAAATTACACTGTGCCAGTGGTATTTAATTGTAACATAAAAGTTAAACACCATTTACTTGATATAAAATTGGGATAGTATGTAAATTAAGTAAGTTTCAATTCATGTCTTCTTACTCACATCTGTTGGCAGTTTAAATAGTTTTAGTGTCATTAATTGTTATAAAAGTGCAAGATTTGCTGTATGCTTGCCACTAAGGACCAAAGGCACAAAAGTCTAATTGAACTAAGTAATTAGTAATTTGTCATTTCCTATTGTCAGCAATTACTTTCCATTAGAAATCCTCACTGAAAATTCTAATTTGAAGTGAGGTTTGCATTTTATTGCTGTCCATCCAAATTAGCTTAAAATTGACAGCTACATTTTCATTTAAAAATTTAAGATATTAAATATGCTTGAAGAGGCTGAAGCATATTCCGCCACACATGTGCCTGTGATTATGCATCCACACTCAAGAGAGAGGAAAGTGAAATCCAAAACACTTCTTTATTCCATTTATGAGGTATCCACAAGAATCACATGGTGGGTCAAATCCTACCCATCTTGCTTATAGTGCACAGTTTCACTAAATGGGACTATTCAAATGAGTGAGGTGAGCAAGTTTTTTATCCACCAAATTACATTATGCATCAGAGGCTCTCTTTTGCATTTTATGTGTGAAAATGGCAGTACAGCTTGCCAGTCCAGAATAAGAAGGGAACCTCGCATTTTCATACTTTGTCCTATAGGTTTTCCCATGTTGCTTTGCTGCGAGAGTGATTTTTCATTTGTTATTTTTCAGACTCCATTAAGGCAATCAGTACTGCCCATTTCCAAATGTTCTGAGTGCAGCATGAGACAACACTTGTGGCAGGGTAAGAGTGCTTCAGAATGCTTGAAATGTACAGAGCTGATTAGCTGGTGAGGAGGTAATGATTTACAATTAAGATGTGCCAAATGGATATGCATCATCCTTTAAGAGCTCACAACAAGGAACAACCATCCAAGTGCCAGCTTGCTATTTGGTCAGATGATTCTCTTGCCCAGCCTGGAGCCAATACTGAAAGTGGGAGACAATGATTGTATGCCCAAAGTTATACATTCCAACTTTTCTCAACTTTTGATTCTCAGGAGAAAAAAATGAAAGCACTTGTAAAGTATGACTGCATGTATGCTAACTGAAAAAAGAGCTTCTAACAAAATGCATATTTGTTTGCTTTTTTAAAATCAAAGAGACTATCAGTAACAAATACTATCAGGCTGGAAGTTTGGCATCTAACTTTTCAAAAGGACAGTATTAGAGGTAAAGCTAGCATCACGAGCAGGATGTTCATGCTAAATTCAAATAGAAGATACCAGTTACCAGAAGATTTATAATACAAATGCTTTCATTAACAAAGACAGCTATCAAAGGTACAAGATCTGTGATGATCCTTTACTGTCACAAAATGCTGTGGGGAAAACAACTCTGATATGAAAACAGTTGGCCAAGCATATATGGAGATATTTATTAACCCAGAGAATTAGTAATGTATTAGGGACAGAAGAAAATGGAATTGCATAATTGTGTGGCAATAATTCAATAATGATTAAAGTAGCATTGATCACAATTATAGTAATATTGTATACTAACTTTTTTCTTGTTCCTAATTTACACAAAACCAAAATTAAATTTCAAAGCTAGGAATAGTGATAAATGTCTATTGATTTTAAATATTCTACATTCAAATACATTGAAAGCACACATTTTCCACTGAAAGTCTCTCTAAAAACAAAACAAACTGATATCATAGATCACGAACATTTAATTTTAAGTGGACATTAATGCTAATTTACAATGAATTCCTATGAAGTAACATTATATCCACATGAATACCAAAACAGATCGTCATGATTATTTGACAAAGAAAAGTGAAGAATCTTGTTGACTTATCACTAATTAACAACAGATGTCTATAATTCTTTCTAAAATTCATATCAGGAATCTTTCAAAAAGGCAATATCATTTTTTATCCTGAATCTTGTTTAATTATAATATTTAGTCAGTGGAAAAAATGCCTTGTTTCACTTTTCAGTCTGGAAAAAGAAGAGGGAAACTGAAAACATAAGGAGGAAAGGGTCAACTGGACTTACACTGCAAGTCAACTGGACTAGAAGCAATTTTTCCACAGTGCAATCAGTTTTACTTCTTACTGTATTAAATAGGAGACTGATTATAATTAGATGCTTGATATGTATTGAAAAATCTTAACTTCAAATGTGTAGATTGCTTCTGCACTATATGTGTCCTAATTCTATGGCGTTTTTATAGTGAGGCCTGGAGAGATCTTTCAGAATAATAAATATGTAAAATATCTTTGGAAGCCCTTATTCTGCCATTTCTGCAATTGTGTTTAATTGCCAAATGAACAGAATTAAATTAAAAGTTCAATAAATACTGATCAATAGTCTTGTAAATACCAAGTCTATAAAATGATCTTCTCTTTAGATATAGTTATACTATGGGAACCGTGCAGTCTATCTGCATTTGAATTTAATAAATTGTTTTAAAATCTAGTTAGATTTCTTCCTAATAAAAACTATGTTAGAAATCCAGGAACGTAGACAGAAAATATTATAAACTAGTTTTTATTCCTATACTGTTGCTGTCCTCTGGTTTAGCATTAGCTCACAATCAGCTGAATAAAGAAGTCATCTGCTGTCTAACATGTAAATAAATTATCAGGCTTCAGTTACTTTACCACTAGCTGTTTGTCATTCAGGAAAATAATGGTTAATCAATGACTAATCAATGAAGATGTGTAACGTATTAGTTTGCAGTCCTTCATCATCCTATTTTCTTCAATTGCCTGCGGGTTTGTGTTCAGTACTTACAGAATCGATTACAATTGAGAGTGATCATTCAGCTCATGTTGAGAGCTGTCAGCTGTGCTTTCTGCTATGAGTTTTACCCTCCTGTTTAATATGAGATGCTAATATTTATCTGCATCTGAGAAGAAAGGTACCACAGTGAACATTTTTATGAGAAGTGCTTAAGTGACTAATTGTAACACTACATGTTAGTTGATGAAACTAAACTTTTCCTGACTTCACAATAATCATAACCATTACTGGCTTGCTGTGGAAAATTAAAGGAAAATAGCTGTCGGCTTGAGTCTGATCATGCCTGCAGAGAAGGTCTAAGAAAGGCAACTGACAATGATGCCTTTGTGCAAAACTGCAGGGGAAATAACAGATAATTCTTCAATTTTCATATAAACTGACATTCTTTACCATATGTGACATTCATGTGTGTGTTCAATTTCCTACCAGAGCCACTAGAAAACTTAGACCTGAAGACTTTTGACACAAGGCCGCATTTATGAGTAACAAAGGGTGGTGTTTTTTTTATAACAAAAGTAATGTTTCACTGCTTGACATGTCTGTTTTCTTTGAAGCAGATATAAGCTTGTCACCAACATAAAGCTAAGAGAAGATTGGCTGTTATCCCTCCTGCACTGACTCCCTTCTTCTACCCTCACACATTGTTAGCATCTAGGGTTATTCACTTTAATTATTGTTTTTATAGTTCTCTTACCAAATCCTTGTTACTAATAGTCGTAGGGTGTGACTATGGAAACTAATAATCATTAATATATTTCATTAAATATTTAGAGCTCAGAGATATTGATTAAAAGGTGTGTGTAAGTTCTCATTTTAATGGTTTTAGTTCCAACAGCACCCTCTTGTGACTGAAATGTTGCAGATAGTCTTGTCTGAACTGAATTACATTTGTATGCAGTACCAAGCATACTGCCATCGTCTTTATGACCAATATAAAGAAACCAAAAAAAGTAAGTATCATCAAAAAGTGACCTTAATGTCCTTTGTTAGCTTAAAGTGTTTTAATATCATTCCATGATCAAGTATAATGTGGAAATTTAAAAATGATCTAAGTAGTAGTTTTCAATAGGCCCAATGGGGCATTGCCTCTACAAAAGTCTCATTTCTCAACTGCTTTGTGCAATTTATTGATTCATCTTAGAATTTTATGGATATTTTAGCATATAGCTCAATTGTTTTAAATTGCTGCTGTAGTGAGGGGGAAATACTGTACTAATTGTGAGAGCTTCCAGAAAACAGAGACGTTCTGGTACCAGAGAGCATAAGGAAAGACTAAAAGATCCACTATTATACGTATTATTGAAAATGAGCACATGCCTCTATTCTTACATTTTGCATTTTTTCTGAAAATAGAAATGAATAGCACAATGCCTGCTATAATTTAAAGCAATGGATAATGTTTGATAGATATTTAAAATAGCTTAATTTGTTCGTATGAAGAGTTTTATTTCCAGTATCATGTCATATTTTTGCACCTTTTTTATTGGAAATCTTTGAAAAGGACCACATGCTCAAAACTTTTTGTTTCTAACAGAGAGAAAAAGAGATAGAGAAAGATGAGCCACCAGGTATTTAAGTTCTAATTCACAATGAAAATATAGAATAGCTTGGGACCATATATGCTAGAAGAAATTATATACTAGTCCAAAAGCTGATGTGTTCAGTATTACTGAACACACAGAAAACATAAGGATAAACAACAGTTACAGGACTAAAAGCAGATTAATAAAAAAAATAAGGTCTACAAATTTATGAGCAGGAGTAGATTCTTCACATAGTAGAAACTGGAACATAGAAACCCATCAGAACAGTTATCAGTATAGTTAAACTGTGTTTCAGATAAGTCCATGATTATAACAGCTTTATAATTTTTCTAGTGTGTACCCTGAGTCCTGTTCAAATTTCTTCCCACTGGTTTTGGAGCTAAAGTTATTTTTTCTTAAATTCTCATAAAGAAGAGAAATCTTTAGAAAAATGGCCAATCCACCTCCAAAAAAGTTATGTAAGGGGGATAATTGTCCAATAGAAAGATAAAGCAAATCACTGCTCTGAAAAGGACAAAATAAGACATCCACACACTGACAACCGGATGTTTACTTTTTAAGTGTGAACTTCCATTGTTCTTAGCTTATACAGTTTAACCGAAATATACCTAGAACAAGAAATATGTAAAATGCCTCCACCCATTCCTAGCTGTCATGTGAAATTTGCTTTACTACAGGGTATCTGCACTTCATGATGCTAGCCAAGTTGAAGATGAAAACAGTTGCCCATCTAGATCAAGCTGATGATCACAGTTCCTACGTCTTGTCTCTCTAGTTTCTATTTTTTGTCTGTGAAGCACCTATCACACTGGTGGTGCTATACAAATAAAAATGAATAAGCAGTTGGTGGTTAAGGTTTCCTATTTCATATTTTACAAGTCAAAAAATATTCTTGAAATATCCATTTCTAACACTTCTCTCTTTGGGTGATGTTACTAACCCCTGCTACTTTAAAATAACTTTTATTGCAAGATGTCTGACCAATCCTATATGAACATAAAAATGACTTAACTAATATTACCAAGATAATTGAGAAAAGAAAAGTCTTGTGAACTATGATACATGTTTTCTTATACAGGTAATTTTTTTTAAAAAAAGCTATAATCTTCAAAACAATGACAAATGAAAGACTCAGAAAAGGTTATGTCTTCACAAAGTAACATTTTTAAAATCTGGACACCAATCAAATTGATGTAAGTATCAGTGATGCTACACTTTCTGACACTAAAGTCTTTACCACTGTCTAAAATATATAGAATAGCCTATTGTGATTGCTTAATGTCAGCTTTTGTTCATAAACTCTTCCATAAAAAAGAATTGGGGGAAATGATTTAAAGCCATTCAATTTGTCTACTTACCTTAATATTTAACTATTCCCATATGTCTTAGCTACATGATGTATGACTCTTCATAAACCAATTTTTCAAAGATATACAAGACAGAAAAAAGTCAGACTCCTAACCTTTTATGCACTGAACTTTCATACACAGCTGACAAAAACTAAACTCTTTTAGGTTTCAGGAAAAACTGAAAAGGTTATTTTGCTCGCTCTTGCTTTTAGCAAATATTTGACTCTCTTAAACAGTAGGCATTTGTTTAAAATTGGAATGTAACTGAAAAGTTGATGATCACTATTGTAATAAAGACAATTAGACCCCTGCCTAGAAAGTGGATTGTACAGTTGTGAAGTCTTGTTTGGAAAGTGGATTATAACACAGTGCAGCTGCTGCTATAAGAGTTGCACTAGGTCCAATCTCACTTTATAATGGTATGTAGAACATAGAATGTATGGTCCTAACTATGGTCATTGTTTTTCTAACTATTTAATAATGGGACTTGCTTTAATATACAGGCAGCAATCCTAAGATGCAATGCAGCCATTTAAAAAAAAATATTCATATTGAGACCTTTGCTGAGGATTCAAAAATGAAGCAAATACTGTGCTGTGCAACAAGAAAATGACTCACTCATCACATTGGAACTCTTTGTAGCCTGTAGAAAGGTGAGTCTACAGTCAATGGAAAGCTTCCATTATGTTCAACTGTAAATTGGGGTGCAGGGTTCCATTTGTGCTACTGTTTGCCAAGCAGCTTGCAGAGCGGGATTACTCAGAACTATATTCCCCTCCCCAGAAACAAACAAACAATTCTAAATTTAAAAGAAATTGGGTGTCGATTATATAGCTATAGATATAGACAGAGGGAGAGAGAGAGAATATACTTTTGTGGTTGATATGACAATAATAGCCAGGTAAATTAATGGAAAAATATTAAATACAATGTAATTTATACTTTTCAATAGTTTTCAAAATGTATTTATTCTATATAAACATTTAGAATATGAAAACCAAATCTTGATGTCAAAAGAACCAAATCCTGAACTTGACATCAACAGAGTTTTACCTGAGCAATGGAGGACATAAAAACATGCACTTTAAAAAAACAACAACCACATCTTACTTTACAATGCTTCACTAACATAAAACCTGTTTATAGTTCTAGACACACAGATTTCATAACCTTGTTATATAATTACTAAAACATTCATTTGACAAGGTGAACATCACTTTTTAACTTTCAGAAAGAGAGTATTTCATAAAGAATTTTTAGTATGGAATATATGAAGTTGTGATTCCTAGAATTAAAATGGCTGTTTTTAAAACTTCAAGTAAGCTTGACAAACTGACCGTGGTTCATGTATACAATGTGGGGTCAATGCCGTATTGAATTTCTAGACCATTTTCAGACTACCTTCTGGCAATGGAAGCATTTTGACCACTGACACTCCCTATGGGTATTTCTGACTATCCTGGTACAATGCACCATTCCCCATTATTGAATCTACAACAAACTGCTCTAGGTTATTCATTGATTGAGTGTTTAAGTGTATTCTTTGGGAGAAAATGGAGAACGAATTCTGTAAACAATCACAAAAAATATCAGCAGAATTCCTTGTTCAGAGATGTATTTCAGCTGCAGCACTTAATTATTTGTATTCTTTGATTATGCTGTGTCACTTTAAATAAAGATACACTGGAATTTTGCTCTTCCTTTCACAAGCAATACACAGATAAAATGTTGAGCTGCACATTTTATTTCAAGGAAAAATGAAGCCATCACTAGCCACTATAACTGCATAGAGACATAAGGTTTAAGCATGTGCCATCTTTTATGCTAACATCTTTATCTAGATCAATTACAGTATGCACTATCACTGTTAAATAACCAATATAGATGCAGACTGCAGCTCTATCACATTCTTAATGGAGGTTAGACCAGACATTAAAAGCTACATTTTCATAAGCTCCAGCAATAATTGTGTGTATGTGTGTCTGTCGATGCCTTCAATCATACAGAATTTTGATTTTATATACAAATGTTCCTTTTTCCATTGTAACCAATGAAAAGCCACAACAACTTGAGTGTGTGTGTGTCTGTCTGTCTGTCTGTCTGTCTGTGAGGGGCAGCTCTAACTGCATTCATACTGTTCATCTGCCAGGATGTATTTACAACTACTCCCTCGCTCACAGCAATTCATGCGCTACAATGAGAGAGCTATAAACCAAACACAACATTAAAACATTTCAGACTTCTTTTGCCATTTCCATCTCTTATTTACAAAGAAAAAAAGATTTGTGTATGTCCTGAAAATAAAATTGTTAAACAGTATGGTACCAGCATGTAAAAAATGTATTGACATATACTTCAATATATTACTATAGCTTAATAGAAAATATGTTGTTTAAGTTAGTTTCATTTAGAGAGAATTAAATCATTCTAATGAACTTTCCAGTGCATCTACAAAATATATTAATTGCTAACTTAATTATTTCATATAGCACTCACTGAAAAGTAAACCATGGAATTATTATTCAAAATTTATATTGAAGTGGCATGTAGGACCATCCACATTGGGCCCCATTATGCTAAGCATCCCTGCCCCAGAGAGATTAGTCTAAAACAGCTGAGCAGTGCAGAAAAATATGCTGCAAATATCTTTTGAACCTAATCTAGGATTGTTCAGAGGATCAAGCCTTGTAGCTCTGTTATGAAAGGAGACAGCTCCATAGAGCTACACTAGGACAATCCATACACACCCTTCCCTGAGTCCCTAAATGGGGTCTATGGGAGAGGGAGTAGTTGGTGGGTCTATGAATTACATAGATCCACAGGTTCGAAACCCAGTGAAATCACAGTGGAGCAGGACACAGTTGATATTAGAATCCAGGAATGGTAGTAGGAACTGCAGTGTGGATGTGGATTCTCTGCTGATTGGTGGAGGGTAGGGCTCCCATCACTTTTGGCTTTGTGAAAGTCATAATTAAATACCAAATTACTGTTCCCAATTCCGCAATTAAGAACATACCCAGACATTTATTACAGGTGCCCAAATACATATTTGAAGGGTCTACATACTTCTTGCTGTCTCCAGGTACAGAACTAGCTGTGTAGGGTGCACAGAGCTCTTAGAATGCACATGAAGCCCTTTCTTGGAAATCCAATAGGTGCCTAACTTCAGTCCAATTCTATGTGCCTTTGGAAATTGGAGCCTAAAATATCATTTGTTTTGCAGGAGAGTCTAACAGGCCAATAGAGATCAAGGCTTCATTAGCGTGCTTCACTGCTTACTATGAAAAACCAAACAAAGATAAGAGCAAAATGCTTCACCTAGGAAAGAAAAAATAATCAAATGCACAACTACAAATGGCTAAGTGGTAGTACTGCTGAAACAGAGCTGGGGGTTATAGTTGATCACAAATGGAGTACAAGTCAACAATGTGATAAAGTTGTGAAAAAGGTGATCATCATTCCGGGAGGTATGAACAGGATGCAATTGCCCCATTCTACTGAGGTCTCAGCTGGAGTAGCACATCCAGTACTGGGCACAACTTAAAACAACTTAGAAAAGATGTGGACAAACTGGAGAGTCCAGAGGAGATCAACATTAAGGATAAAAGGCTGTGGGGGGGGGGGGGGAAACACCTGATAGTCTTCAAATATGTTCTGGACTGTTACAAAAGGGATGGGATTAATTGTTCTCCATGTCCATTGAAGGCAGGACAAAATGTCTCTACAACAAGGGAGATTTAGGACGGGTATTAGGAAAAACTTACTAACAATAAAAGGAATTTAAGCTCTGGAATAGACTTCTAAAGGAGGTGGGAACCCCATTTTAAGAATAAGTTGAATAGCTAGCACCTTTGTTGATGAAAAGTCTACTTTGTAGCACAGGGGGCTGAACTTAATCACTTCAAGCTTTCTTCCAGCCATACAGTTCTATGATTCTATGAAACTTAATGGCAAAGAATGAAAAACATTTTCTCATATCACTATGTATTAGCACTAAGTGGATTATAAAGTTACTGTAAAATTGACAAAGACAGTCAAAAAAAAAATCAGGCAGGATTGTTCTATGGTAAATTTCAGCCAGGAATATATTTGACACTTACACAATTTTCTTTTCAGATTGTCCATTCTCCTTTCCTTTGTCTACAAAACTTCATTAGTCTTGGATTTTCCCCCTTAAAGCACTAATACATGAAAAATAGGTTCAAAACTAAATTTTCCAGTGAGGGGGCTGCTTTTTAAGTGCCATATAATTGTCTTTTATATTGTATTAATGTGGGAAAACTGTGACTTTTAAATGACTGACTAGGTAAAACTCTACTGTAAGAAATTTCCATTGCCGAGGGAGATATTGGGACTCCATTATATCACATTCACACCATTCCACCTTAAGTTTTGTCAGTACTAATATTATAAACCCCTAGTTTTAGGCATTTACAATCTGTCCATGAGAACTTTTACTCCCAGATGAAATGCGCTAGAAAAGAGTCAGCTCTGCAGCAATAATCATTTTATACCATTTAATTTTTAACGTGTTTGGATAATTTTAAATGCCACTACATCAAGAGGACTATATTAAAAGAAGGTTGAACTTGCCAAGGAGAAAAAGTTGAAATCTAGCTGACAAATAGTTCTAATCATTAAGGCTGCTTTACTGGTAAGAATTTACAAGTCAGGAAATGACAAAGCTAACTTTGTGGGTGCAACCTTAACCATCCCCTGATGTGTATGCATTGCAAATACTTTAAATATATGACTGCATTCTGTTTCTCAAAGAACACAATATAATTAGGGCCCTACCAAATCCATGGTCCATTTTGATCAATTTCATTGTCATAAGATTTTAAAAATCAGAAATTTCATGATTTCAGCTATTTAAATCTGAAATTTCATGGTGGTGTAATTGGAGGGGTCCTGACCCAAGGAGGAGTTGGGGGTGGTTGCAAGACTATTGTAGGAGGGTGGGGATTTGCAATACGGATACCCTTCAGAGCTGGGCACCAGCCAACAGCCGTCGCTTTCCAGTCACCCAGTTTTGAAGACAGCACAGAAGTAAGGGTAGCAATACAATGATGCCCCACCACCCCAAAAATAACCTTGCAACTTCCCTGCAATTCCCTTTTGGGAAAAGATCCCCAATTTGAGAAATGTTGGTCTCCCTGTGAAATCTGTATAGTATAGGGTAAAGCACACAAGAGACCTGATTTCACAGTCTACGAATTTGGTAGGATCCTAAATATAATATTTTTTCCTGCAACTTCAGATACACATGTAACATCTTGTACTGTCTATGCCATACAAAAGAGCCCATTAAAGCCATTATTTACATGCAGTATCTAAATTTGCAACTAATTTAACTTTCCTGTTAGCTCCCTCCGTCCTTTTGTAGCACCTAAGGAAAGCTGCACCTCTGGTTGAAAAGAATTGTCACTAAGGCCACAATCAGCTCCCCACAAACAGACATACCTGCATGGGGCTTCTATTAGAACCAACTTCTCTGTCTGCAGCAACCTCCAGAACACCCTGCGGGTGGGCTACATAGCAAAGGAATACAGCCTGCAAATGTATGACCTTTCCCAGGTGAGGGCATCAGGGCTCTAGGGGATGATTTTTGTTTCACCCACCATGGCTTATTCAACCTCCCTCCTCTCCCTCCTCTCTGTGCAATGCTCGTAGAGATCAGTGTGTGGAGATTTAGCCAGGGACACAATTTGTCAAAAGGATCTAAAGACTTCTAACATTTTCGCAAATAATCTGCAAACCTCCAAAAAAAAGGGGAGGAGTATTATGGTCTGTTAAGAAAATAATGCAAGCATTAGAAACAATTGCAAATCTGTATACACTTGCTAAACTTCACATACACTCCAGCCAAGTGGGAAATGAATACTCGTTTAAAAAAAAAAAAAAGATATAGGAATGTACACTGCATCAAAAACAGCTTTAAAACTCATTCAGCCAAGAGAGTGGAGCGGCTCTGTAACAGATCCCATGATTAATATGAATAGGAGTTGAGAGAAGAGAACCTCAAGAATGCTGCTAAAATCATTTTAAGGTTAGCATAGAAACAACCCCATCTGGAAAATGGAGAGTGTAAAGCAGGCACTCTAAGACACAGAATCTTTTCTCTTCATCCTAAGGGGCAAATGTCATCCTCTCTAAAGTAAATGGGAGTTTGGTGCCTCTGACTTAAGCGAGAGCAGGATTTGACCATAGGCAATAGGAACTGTATTTGTGAACTGAAGACAGGCAGTGTAACTGAGGAAGTACTTTCAGTACAGAGATAAGGAGAATAGCGATAATGACCTCTTGTAAAGATGGAGCCAATGATTATTTCTCATATTTAAAGGGCAATGATTATGGAGTTTAGGGTCTCTGAGAGGGACACTATTTTTAAGAAGGATGGTGGGAGTTTACTCCCTTTTCCCTTTCTCATCAAGGAAAGGCCCTATGGTCTGAGAATCCTGGTTCCTAATTACATCCCTAGCTCCTAATTATATCAGTTCATTAAACCTCACATTGACTCTTGCAGTCAGCAAGCCTCTGCTCCTTTCCTAGAAAGTGAACCATTTAAATAAAGCTGTATTATTGCTCCTACTAATACAGTTTAAATAATATTTTGGTACTGGAAATGAAGACTGCTGAAAATTACCATGAAGGGAATGCAGGAATACTCTGATTTTCTGACTGGCCAACTTCACTCTTTTGTTTCGGAGGTCTTTTCTCCCAACAACTATGAGGGGAATTTTTTTAAAAAAGACCGAGAACAAGGAACTTCCCCATCACCAAATATCCCCTTCTCTTAATTTTGTAGAAACCCCTCCATGGTAGCTTTTAGGGATGTGAGATTCAGAGAGGGTTGGGAGTAGTGGGGGACAGTCTTGGAAATGGTAAATTATTTTGGAAACCCATGGGACTTTTGCAGGTAATTTAATGCTGATCCTGTCAACATTAGCTTACTGGTGTTTACCTCCAAAACTTATATTCTTCCCTTGTCCCCAGTCACACCACACCTCCACCACCATGGGTGGTCTGGAGTCCCTCTATTTAGGAAGCTCTGTCAGCATGGCCAAGTCAGAGTAGAAAGGCTTTTCTGTATGAAAGTAGATTGTGCCAGTGGAGATCTGCAAGGCTTGGGGCTTGAACCTCCAGCCAGTTAATCCCATGAAGATGAAGAAGGAAAAACTACCATGAAAAGGAGAATTTTGGAAAATACTGAATGTCTAGACTCCTGGAATTCCCAGCTGACACCTGGCCGTTGGTTTTGGGGAACTGCACACACTAAAAAGCAATAACTGAGCTGAAAATATTCCCATAGTTTGTACAGAGGGCAGAAGAGTGGTACTAAGGAGTTAGAGTAGAGGCCTCAGAACCACCCACATGAAGTTTTTAAAAATACAGGGTCTCTCTAACTTTGCAGTTCCTGATTTCTATCACCACCTTAACTTTAAACACAGAGCACTTTCCCTTTCCTTTTTGAAGCAGTGATGATTCAATATTACCAATAGATATTTCAGCATACATCTGATTATTGCAGGTATAATTGTGTGTATATGTCTATATCGATCAAAAGATGAACAGCAGCAATTAAGTTCATTGAAGGCTGCTATTTGGTGCAAACAGTTGCTACAGTGCAAGTCCAGTCTGTCTTTTCATGAAGCAATAGGAAAAACACACAAATCAGAGTCCAGATGCTGAAGCTACTACCCACATGAGCAGTCTGGTTAGAATCAATGGAATATAATCTTGTACGAATTGCATGAGCTAGTCCTTAGCTTGCAATCTCCAATGCCTTTTCCCCCCAAGCACACTGCATTTAATGTAACTAGGATCCAATTCTTTGCCCTGAGTTTAGCCCCTCTGGATCAGTTTATTGGCATAAAGAGACAAGAATCTCATTAGTGCTGCCTAAGAGTTTCCCTTAATTCCCTAGTGAGAGGAATTTTTTCAATGGCATAAGCCTAGAGGACTCTGTTTCTACCCCAACTATCTCCCCACCACAGGATGAGGGGTGCACTGGGGGGGGGAGGCAGAATATTCTCTACTCTGCAAATTCACAGATGGGGCATGATTCCTAGCCCCCGCCCCTCCCCCCCAAATTATAAGTTAGAGGAAACCATAGCTGCTTTACCTCATACCAGGGCTGTGGTCAGGGCAGTTTGAGAATCAAGGTGCTGTACCCCATTCCCTTACCACTCCTGACCTACTCCATGCCAAGTGGATCTCGGTGCAGAAGAGAAGCTGCCCTTTGTGTTTCCTTATCAAAATGGAAGTGTGAGTGAGAGTGTGAGAGAGAGAAATCAGGCAGAGCAGCCAACATTTCCATTGGAGCATTGCTGGCTCCTCCAAACAGGTTAGCACTATACTGGTTTCTATTCAAGAGATAGAATCATTTTTCTTAAATGTTGGCAGAATGCAGTGAAGGGGTTTGTTTGAATTGTATCTCCCCAGTGTAGGTTTTAATGTGTTCGGTTACATTCACGGTTCAGTCTACAGCCAGTGAAATAATGCTCTGAGAATTTAAGATTAATACAGGCGGAAATTACCTTGCATAGCTGTGCCTCATTTTATTAGTATCCTGCAGTTGTGTTTCATTTAGGAAGTGGTGAAAGTAGGATTTGAAAACCACGAAGGCAACTGCAAGCACTGGTCTCTATTCGGTAATTAAAGCTGCATTTCCAAAGATTATGTCATTTGCTGCACTGCACAGTAACATGATAAAAATATATTGATGTGTGTGAGAAACTGAGACGATATGTCTTTTCCATTATTGTGTTTCTATAGCACGTTAGCTCAGAAGTTATATTTGTGTACGTTTTTAAAACTGAAACATTTAATAATCACTAGATCTGGATTTGTGTCTAGATACAATATATGGAACCCAACTGTTTGATCTTCAAAGAATTCAATGGCTTTATCGATTGGACCATAAGTACAAACTTTCAGAGTACATTTTTCTGTTGTGTAGCTTATTTTTATTGTAGTATGGTAGGGTTTAAATAGAGAGCATAATACAAGTTTCAGCTGAAGGTGAAGTTAGTTTTATTTATAAGGCTATGGTGTATTCATTAGCAAAAAGGCAAACCAAACTAGACCAACTTGGTTAGAGAAATCTTCAAAAACATTTAGAAAAGTTCTTTATATGAACCATGCTCCTAGAGGAATTTGCCAATGTACAGCATTGACTTTCCCAGCACTCTGCTCATGACAACTCTATAGTTACACTCCCATGCAGCTGCTACAACACCTTCCCGTTAGTTCTACAGGTGGTTCATTTTCTCTAGCTGAAAATTAAGCTGACTGATCTTCCTTTCAGCTTCCTGGATAATCTATAAATGCAAAGTTGAACTGGGTGAAGCAAAACAGTATCTCTACCCCCACAGATATTACCAACCCCCCTAAAAAGTCCCTTTCAAAATGTGGGTACACCAGTGATTACTGGTGAACAGGAAAATGTTGCTGCCAAGAGCAAGCAGACAAGGGCCGAGAGAGACAGACAGACAGACCTTGGCTGGTGCTTTGTGATTATTGTTGACTAACGTTCATGCAACCTAGAAGACTGGGAGTAGAATTTAACTGAGTAGCAGCAGTTTCTAGAAAACCAGGAGCAAAGCTATGCTGATATTATACTTGCCCCCCTTTCATATAGCTCTGGCCTCTTGATACTCATGCCTGTTAAAACCAATGAAAACAATAATCTTCTGTCAGATCAAAGTTAAAGAGCAGTTACTGGTAGAATGACAGCAAAACTGTACTTTGTAAATGTGATTAAAAAAATGAAAGCATGCAGCAAATAAATGTCAAAGAAGAAGAAATTGCAGTTAGTTATCAAACTGGGATCAACCAAACAAAGGGAAAAAAACTGTTTATTTCCCCAGCCCTCGGGAAGAACTGAAGAAGGCAGAAGGCCTACATTAAAATGTTTAATGGTGAAGTTTGATATAATGGTCCAGCCCAGCCAAATCAGAAAGAAATCAAAGCTGGTGGATGTCTATGTATCTCAGATTGAGAGCATCTGAGACATGCATGTGTGGCAGTAAACTTTGCAATGGATTTAAAAAAAAAAAAAAAACACCAAACTCAGGACAGACTAGAAACTTTCAACCGGCACTGTTTTACAATGGAAAATTAGGTTTATGAATGCATGAAACATTTTATGAAAAGGGTCTGTTTTCTGGTGGAAAATGTCAATTTGGTTGAAAGACCAAATGTCTGTTCAGAAATGCTTCCATAGTGCTTCATGTGAGTTGAAGTTTGACTGTCTTGTTCCCCCTTTTTTCTCTCTAAGGGTGAGATTCCCAGGGGACTACATTTCCCATGACTCAGTAAGCGGGAGACAGTGGTGCATCATCAGAATTGTAGTGTGACCATAAAGCCCAGCTGACAGAGGAGAAAGGCACCATGAATCACCTGAACAACTCCTTCCTTCTGGCACTTTCAAATCAAAATCCCCCAGTTCTGGGGCCAAACACTTCTAGTTTTCAACCAAAAAATTTGATTTTCACCAAAAGAGAGTTGAAATTTTCCACACACTCCACAAAAAATCCAATCACCTGAAATTAAAAATGAAAATATTAGACATGGTGGCCAAAACATACTGTGAGTCATCCCTGACAATCAGTGGTTAAGGACAGAAGTCTACAATAGTATAAATTCACATACAACACTAAGTAAAAAATAAGAATACTTACACGAGTTATTAATCAGATCCACTGCTGTTTTGACTGACACAATATAAAACTTTTTTCTTGCCATTCTCTACAGCCATTTCCTGAATGAATCAGTCAGATCGCTGACCCAGAATGCTAGCCATCATGATTGCATGAAATGCTCAGCCAAAGTACCATGTGTCTGAGCTCAATCCAGTATGGCATTAAAAATTGAGATGCATCTGCCACATTTTGCAGTCATCAGAATAGTGAAAGGTGGCAGGGGAAGCTGTGTGAAACTTTCACATTTTCCCCCACCCTTTCAAAAACTTCTTGCAATAAAGCCTACATTTTTTTGAATTTTGAGAAGCTGGAGATCAAACACATGATAGCCCAAAAAACCACACCCACACAGCACACCCACAAACAAAACAACATAAATGATATGGTAAGTATTTTCCTCACCTTATGTCGTAACACATGGTGATAAACCCTTCAATTCAGCTGAATCTATCTTCCTTGAAAAGCAGAAAGACTGAACATAATTCACTGTAAAACATTAAGGCTTGGTAATTCTCTGCATGGGTGTGCTTTTTAATTACCATCTTCATTTGGCCAGTTTTAAGCTTGGTTTTATACCAAGATTTGAAACTTTTCTTTTCTTAACCTTTTTGAGTCAAGTAAAAGTGCAAGGGAGGGAAAAGGAGAAACAATTGCACCAAAAATCTAGCAGGGCTTATGCAGAACACTCCTCAAAGTCCTTTTCTGACAAATTGTTTTATTCGTCTCAGGACAGGCCACCGCAAAAGAATGCATAAGAAGGTAAACATGAAATGTAAAAATGACTTGCTTGCCTAGTAAAGGACCTAACAGACACTGAAATAGATGCCAAGAAGAATTTCCCTTTAAATTTACCTGTTGGATTGATTAGAAGCAGAGTGTGAATGTCTCCCTCACCACTAGAGAGCACCTCTCCTCTTCAAAGGATGAGACCATCAGGACAATGTAGGTATGGAAGCTGGAAACTGTCTAATTTGGGTAAACAAAGGACATCAATTTCTATAAATCTTTGTGACATGCAAATTAACTTTGAAAGAGTATTTGTAGGAGGGACAGAGTCCTACAAAGGTGGAAATGAGAGAGAAGAAGTGTAGGGGGAAGGGAAGGAAGGAAACCCACCAGTGGGACACTGGACAGGGTGATGTGGAAATAAGTTGCAGTATCTGGGGGAGGGGGGGGAAGAGAGTGGGGAAGCCATACTATAACAATATCTCTAGAGTTACATGCTCTCTTTCATCACGACAGATCCGAGAATCAAACTGAAGTTCAGACTTTAGATTGTAAGCTATTTGTGGCAGGGTCCATCCATCTTGTGTGTTATGGGTTTGTATATTGCCTAGCAGAATGGGATATTGGTCCCTGACTGGGGCTTCTGGACACCATGATACATACAAAAATGGTATAGTGATATTGAAATGCATCATCTTCCAGGGCAGAACACAAAAGAGTATGTGCGTAATGAACAGCTACACCACATATAGTGTTTTAATATAGGGAGAGAAGGTCTTTTCCAACTGAAACTGCAGAATTTTTGCTAAAAGAATGTAATTGCTAGAGTTGGAATTTGGCCAGGTCATTGGTGTTAACATTTCCACTCTTGCAAAAAGTGCCATGAAGTCTTTAATGACCACAAGTGGTCAGGACCTTGAATTTACATCTCATCTAAAAGACCTCAAGAGTGTTGCACTATTATGCACAGAAAAAGAAAGCCTTAAGGTGTCAAAGGGGTAATTCTTCTAGTTAAATTTAATGTCAATATGCTAACATGAGATGATCTATGAGCCAGCCAGGAATACAAAAATTAGCCCTCACATTGAATTTTCAACCCCCAGGTAGCAGTCATTCTGGCTTTGGGACACAAAAATTAGTAAACAAAAACAAATTAAAATAATTTTACCTCTGGGCTACAGTAGTTTTACATGCCATTCATGGATGAACACATCCTTCATTCAAATTAAGAAATACCAGTTCCAGGACCCCAAGTAATTTTTCAATCCCAGATTCCTGGGTTGTTGTTTTTTTTGGGGGGGGGGGTGGTTGGGAGAAGACTGAAATCCATGAGTGGTGCTTGCATTATGAGAATTGGAAAGGAAGAGAGGAGATCATACTGATGGTGATTTATTTTCATATTCAGATACATTGGAGGGGTGGGGGGGGGGGAAGAGAAGCTGAGATTTTCAGGTGCTTTGCTCAACAAGTCACAAGAACATTTAACTGAGCATGACACATTGCAGTGCCCAGTCACTCTACAAACAATAAAGAGATCTTAGCCCGCAGACCAAGGTGGACGTGACTCAGAAGGAAAAAAAAAGTGGATTTTTTTAATACATATATATATATATATATATTCAGATATATATATATTCAGATATCAGCAGTGAAACCAAGATTGATCTCGGGACTGTATTTTGCCATTGTATTGCATTTCCAGTTCTATGGGGAGTATCTATCTACACATACATGAGTTCAAGTACACCAGATCACTCATTCCATAAGGGCCTTCCCCAACAGCAAGTAGCTATACTTGATGGAGATGCAAGAGCCCTGAATGAGCTACCTAACAGACATAGTTAGGTGTTCAGAGCACTTTTAAGAACACCTATAACTAGGGTAGACAGGCAGCTTTATAGTAGAATTAGGTTGGAATGTGATCCACTTTATGTCCCATGGCAGAAGGATAAAGAATCTTTGGGCCCATTAACACTACTCATGCAAGAAAAAACTTGCAATGTCTTCTGCTGCCCCATTTATTTTCTCCTTGGAGTACTGCAAACAGTAGTACCACATCCAAAACTTTCTGCTTCTTGTACCATGCTTCAGCAGATACCTGAATGGCTCTAAGGATAAACTGGAAGACAGAGGAAGAGACTGATCATATGGATACTGCCAACCAGAATCCCAGGTAGGAGCAGCAAGGAGAGTGATTGGTTTGAAGGAACACCTCATAGGGCAGGGAAGAATGGGTGGGTTGTGGCCTGGTGGCACCTCTGCTGAAGTACAGTGTCTGTGGGTTATTTTGGGGGCACTAGGGGAGACAGACTCAACAGGTAATGATATAGAGTGGGAGTACCAAGAAAAAAATAGCCACATGGACTCTCTACCATGCATGTGTGTATACACACACACACACACCAGCTTGTGTGAATTGAAACAAGAAGGCATTTACAGGCATTTGTTCAACATCTTCATTAATGATCTGGGTGATGGGATGGATTGCACCCTCAGCAAGTTTGCAAAGGACACTAAGATGCGGTGGGGGGAAAGGTAGATATGCTGGAGGGTATGTATAGGGTAAAGAGTGACCTAGACAAATTGGAAGATTGGGCCAAAAGAAATCTGATGAGGTTCAACAAGGACAAGTGCAGAGTCCTTAGGATGGAAAATCCCATGCATGGCTACAGGCTGGAGATTGACTGGCTAAGCAGCAGTTCTACAGAAAAGGAACTGGTTATTACAGTTGATGAGAAGCTGAATATGAGTCAGCAGTGTGCCCTTGTTGCCAAGAAGGCTAATGGCATATTGGGCTGCATTAGTAGGAGCGTTGCCAGCAGATCAAGGGAAGTGATTATTCCCCTCTATTTGGCACTGGTGAGGTTACATCTGGAGTACTGCACCCAATTTTGGCCCACCACGAAAGAAAGTGTGTGGACAAATTGGAAATTCCAGCAGCAGGAAACAAAAATGATCATGGGCTGGGGCACATGACTTAGGAGGAGAGGCTGAGGGAACTAGGCTTGTTTAGTCTGCAGAAGAGAAGACTGGGGGGCGGGGGGGATTTGATAGCAGCCTTCAACTACCTGAAGGGGGGTTCCAAAGAGGATGGAGCTCGGCTGTTCTCCGTGGTGGCAGATGAGAGAACAAGGAGTAATGATCTCAAGTTCTAGTGGGGGAGGTCTAGGTTGGATATTAGGAAAAACTATTTCACTAGGAGGATGGTGAAGCACTGGAATGGGTTATCTGGGGAGGTGGTGGAATCTTCACTCTTACAAGTTTTTAAGGCGCAGCTTGACAAAGCCCTGGCTAGGAGGATTTATTTGTGGTTGGTCCTGCTGTGAGCAGGGGATTGGACTAGATGACCTTCTGGGTCTCTTCCAACCCTAATTATTAGAGTCTTGCTGAGGTTGACAGTTCCTTGGCATCAACTGCATGTCCCATCTTCATAACTCTGCCCCACTTCTGGAAGCAACCAGAGTTTAGTGGGCTTCCTTAGCAGCTGCAGAGCCTACAGCTCAGGCGGCCTGTCATGGGTAGATCAAGGAAAGTACAGAGTAGGGAAGGTAAGAGATCTGGCCAGGGTGTTTCTGTACCCTCTTGCAGTACACACTAGCCCAATGGAGCTGTTGCAGCAGCAATGGAAGTTAGGGAAGTCTTCAGGCATATTCACTGCCATAGCTGGAGAATGGAGGCATAGTATTGCCAACTCCCTCAATCTCTATGCCAAGCTCAGCATAGGTGAAGGGAAGAAATGGGGTCAGAGAATCTAGCCCAGGCTTTACACTGTGCTCAGAGCATGTTAGCTCAGAACTTTGTGAATTTAGTCACTGCTGTGTGAATGGGGTGGGGGCTGATTTTCTAACATACCTGCCTTTCAATGAGATTTAAGCACTTTGGTAGCTATGTGATTTCAGATGCTGTGTCACTTTAGCACTTTAGAAAAGGTTGATAACGTTTAGGTCACTGCTAGGTCTCCTTGATTAAAGGAGCACCAAGTAAACAGTGATATAGCAACTGCATCTCTGCTGGAAACAGAAGAAAATAATGAACTTGAAATTGTGCCGAGTTTCATTTGATATTGAAACCTGCATGTTAAGACAATGCATTATGAACCCCTGAACTCTAGTTTCAGCTTTTCTGCTAATAGATTTCAGTATGTTACGTTTACATTATATGGTCTTCTGTAATTTGCTGACTCAAAGCAAGTCCAGCAGCACCAGCACCATCTAGCCTGACCTAATGTTACCTGGAAATGTGAGGGGGACTCAAAACCAGTGATTTCTCTATCATGAAAACTGAAGACAAGGAGTTTCATTGAGAACAATCACTGCATTAGTTTTGGAAATGAAAAAAAATCTCAAATAGGATTAATGCTTGTGCTGGAAGTCCATTCCACTTATACATTGGCTGGGATTATAGATTTGCCATGGCTTAACGTTACATTTCTATTTTTAAATCATTAAAAATCTTTACAGAGTACTACAGCTCTTTTTACGCTGCATTTAACTGTTAAAGAACAATTACTGTGAAATAGAATATTGGACTCAAATTATTAAATGTAACTAATTTAAAAAAACACAACTATAGTGCAAGTTTGTTTTTTTACACACTGCTGATGGCACTGGCTAAAGCCAGATGTAATGAGGATAGGCACGTGCAAGCATCCTTACAGCTGTGCCACTATCAATCCACCTCAATTCCAGCTGGTGGTATCCTTGCTATCCTAGCCTTACCCTGTTCATAACAGCAGCTACCAGTTGTACTGGATTCAGGGGGGGGGGGAGGTGGGAGAGGGATCTACACTTCAAACAGACAAGACAGATCACCAAATTCAGTTCACCATCTGGGATATCAAATTTGAACAAGTCCTCCTGAAGTTAAAGTGGAACATATCAAATCCACTATATCACCTAGCTTGCCTCATGTTACAACACTGGTCACTTTCCTTCTTATTCAATCAAAATAGGCTACATTGAAACAAATTAGATTCTTAGCACATATTTCATACACTGGATCAAGACTTGCAAGGGTTTTCTTTTATTATTTATAAGATCATGTACTGTCTTCCTGCTGAAAATGAGATGGTCTGCATGAGGAAAAAATGTACAAGAAATGCAGAGAAATGAAAATCAGATATTCCCTAATGATATTTAAAAATAGAATTTTTGCTGCTGTTATATACAGCATGTTCCATCTTTTGAGATTTAATGACTCTCTTGTGGTTTAATGGAGAATTACTTTCAGTAATTGATTATTAAAATTTAAAATTGCTAACCATCTTCATTATTAGACGAGTGAACATGTTATCCTTGTAATTAAAAAAGCTTGAGTTTTGCTTTCATCTTGTTGACAGATGGGTAGACAGGCTCAGCACTCCAGCTTGATAGTTTCAGGCTTCGTCTTTGACAAAAAATAGCCAGCAAGTTATTTGATAATGAAAATACAGAACATCCACAGAGAGCAGAAAAAAGATGAAATAAAAAAGCCCTACAAGCTAATTAAAGTTTTCAGGCCCAAATATAGTATGCAGCATTTTAGATATTTCAATGTACTTCATGCATGTTAAAACCCACACACATTTTTCTTGTTCCAAAATATATCCTGAATTGCATCAAAAACTGGTCCCACTGGATGCAGTGTCACATCTGCACTTTGGAACACAAAAAGTTGAGATTTGCCAAAGTCTGTGGGGGTCTGGGAAGGATCAGACTACTCCACTCTCCTAAAGCGAGAAAAAAATGTTTTGGTGTGAAGGGAGCTGATTGACAGACCAAGTGCCCACTAGTCATCCCCTCTATAGTACAAAAATGAGAAAGATTGTTGAAAATTCCCTGCCAATGGAACTCAGCTGTGACCTAAACAACCAAGTAGTGGAGAAATTTGGGGTCTAATGCCGTATTCCCCAAAAATGACAAGTGGTAAGTTATGTTAATCTTCAACATTACTGCAATGAGATACTTATAGAGGTGAAAGAATAGTTTACTCTGTATGCCCATTCATTGGGCTCTTTGCTGAGACTACCCACACGATTTGAAGTCTCTGGGACAGCCAGATGGACCACTAATTAATGGGTTAGACTACAAAATAGTGGACTAAGATGGTGAGCAGGCTGAATTCTTCCAAGCTTGATCCTAAACTGCTGTGCAAGTCTGAAAGGCACAATACAACCATAACGTTATACATAAAGCCAATGTCACCACTTGCCATGCACAATTATTCAAAATGCTATTGAAAAATGTGAAAAAAAAATGTATAAATATTTTACATACCCGCAACTGCTCAGCTTATTAGTATGTCCGTAAAGAAATCAGAATAGAGAGTTAGGGAAAGTCAATCAGGAGGTGTCCCACTTATGGGAGATAAACTTTACTTAGCTGTCAAGATCCAAGTCTGAAATAATGTGTTCCTTTTGCTATAGTTGATAATATGAAGCCAAACTCTGGTCCATGTTGACTAAAGCAAAGTCTATTGATTTCAACATGAAGAGGCTCTAAAGGTGGTCAATTTTTGGTGTCATGTACAGAACTGCACTCTTGCAGGATCTGCCAGTTCCTGTTAGTACTTTTTCTCCCCAAATAAGAAACATTTTTCTTTTCTGGCTGGAAGATTGACACCCGTGGTGCTATTCAGGGGAGTCAGGAATGAAGTTACCCCTACTTCAGGATATTTGTGAAGTTATCTACCAAAAGGAACACAATCTGAATGAAAGTTGCAGTGAAGTGGCTGATCACCTATTATATGGCCAACTGTGCAGGCACCACATCAATTTACAAAACAGCTGGCCATGTGAGCAATAGCCACACTGATTAACAGCTCAAAAGAGCACAGCAGTTCTGTCAGCCTCAAGTTAAAACGTATATACACTATATCCGAAACAAAATATCCCTATGTCACTACACTTTCTCATTAAAATCAGAAAAGGGTTTAAAAAACAAAGTTTTCCCAGTTTTCTTTTGACTTTCTGCATTTTTTTTCAGCTCGAAGGGCCAAAAAGTCAGTGTCATTGTTTGCTCAGTTTCACTTTTCTCTCAAGTACTATCTTAATTCTGCAAACATATGGTTGAAAATACTTCAAAAGAATGTGGCTCTCCTGTAGAAAAAAAATCCTAGGTTTTAGGATTTTAGGAAGTTAATGTAATGTTACCATTTGACCCAAGAGTACCCATTTAAAACTTAACACAAGGACATTAATTAGAAAGGACAATTGATAAAGTCATAAGATTACTTGGAAAAGGACAAGATGATATCTTGAAACCAAAAAGAAATTTAGCAGATTAATGTTTAATCCACAGGCACTATAACCACATTATCTGGTCTTATATATCACTTTAAGCCGGTAAATAGAACATGCTTTAATATTTGTAAAAATAAAAAAGTTGCTTTAGGTGGCTGCACTAATACAGTAGTGCACAGCAATTAAGCACATTTTATTGATAGTGTTAAGAAAAGATGCAGAAAAAGTGTAAAAAATTGTACATTACAAAAAAATATTTGACTCATTTAAGCCATTACCACTGTATGTAAAATTTCAAAATTATTTTTCAGTATAAGATGACTACTCCCTACAGCTTTTTTAAAAAAAAAGAAATCTGCTTTTTCTGGGGTTGTTTCAATTTTAAGCAGACCAAAATGGGAAATCTTATTGACTGACTATTTTTTCACTAAAATAGAAGTCATTTTTAAAGACTACACTGTTAGGATTCAGTAGTATGAGATTTTGCTAGAATAAGTGTTCGGTCATTCAGGACTAGTGATTAATTGCCATCAGAACACTGAACAGTTTCAGCTAGAAAATGCTTATACTTCCATCAATGCACATGCCTTCTGCAAAACGAGAGATTCAGTCACTGAAAGTTCACACAACAGTTATCTACCAATCAAGATAATGGGCTCAACCAACTCTCCAATGGTCTCTTTTGACCACAGCCCTAACACTGATGAACCATTTTGTCTTTGGTACAGGAACTTCAGTTCAGACACCATTTTTTCAAATTCTTCAGGAGGCATAGGCTCTCCAGGTTCTTAATTATAACCTAGAAGAGCACTACCTACAATGCTCACCATTAAAAACCCAGAATTTGTCAACCGTTACCTCATACATCTGAAACACCATGTAGGTAGAATAGGAAATGATTGTGCAGTATTTTTAAGTGTTGACACTTTAATGTCAACCAGTATTCCTTATGTGGCTATGAACTTCTGTGTCCCTCCCCCAAGAATAAAGCATGCATTCCCCAACACTTAGCAAAGTGTATTTGTAACCATTCTTGCCAATATGTATCCTCTGTTTTTCCTCTAGCACAAGCTGATTCTTTTCACCTTCCTCTAGAGTCTGGTAATGCTGTTTGCGGTATTTTGTGTGTCAGCATGGATAGAAGCCATCTCAGTGCAGTGGAAATGGCAGATTGTGAATAATCAACAGCAGGCATCAAGGCACTGACATGTCATTCACTGGTAACACCATGGGATGGAATGCCAATAATACTTTTTAAATATGCCATTGAGGGAATTCCCAGATCCTTAACAGAGTGTGCTTTAATACATTATGTATAAGGTAGCATCCAGTTTCTCCATATAAATATCGCTAAAAAGCAAAAGGTGGTTGTGGAGGAGGCAGGGGGGAAAAACAGCAAGTGCATGAACCTTAAAATACATCGGACATTGGTTTCCAGTCTTCACTGTTAAAAATGCATGTGTTTTTATTACTCTAAAGGATCTATGTAGATGAGCTACATAGAATAAAAAAAGAAGAAGAAGTCCTACTCCTGGATTTACTATTGTTTTATAAAAGACTCTCTTATCATTAGCAGAATAGGACAAAGCAAGGGCACAATTCAAGCTACTTGTGGTTCCATGCACGTGCGGAGCCCCATTAACTTTTTCAGTTGCCTTATGTGTTGCGAGCCATGCATAGTACACCACAATCTGCACTGTAAAAAATTGCCAGGAACTGGACACAAACAGCAATACAAAGTCAGTCAAGTACAACATTTTTTAAAATTCATTTTAGAATCCCAGGGACAGTGAGTCTGCTCTGATCATGAATTGAGACAGGGTTGGGAAGAGACCAAAAATGCATCAGGAGTCAATCCTGTGGTCTATGCTCCCACAAATAGACACTCACTTAGCTTCAGTAGGCCTTTCTACCTTAAAAGAAAACTGTGCCTAATTTTACCCTATCCAGAGGTCTGTGCAAAACATTTAATTATTAATAAACCTCAATAGTTTAATAGCTAACCTATCAAAACAGATATTTTAAAACTGAAACTGTAGTTTGTGTCCAGCAAGTTGAGGTAGGTTTTAGAAAAGGCTATACAGTATTTTAAACATGGCTTTTCTTTAAACCTATTCCTCAAATGTTTTCCCATTTTCAAAATTACTTATACTTCACACACATTTGGCCTTCCATTTGCTTTTTGTTGAATGTTATTTCAGCCAGAAGTACAGAATCATGGAACATGTTACAGGAGGAGATATTTATACTCAAGGAAGAAATCCCACAGAACTTTATTTTGGGTCTGTGTCACTCATTCCCCCCTCTATTATTGGTAGGTAGGTTTATACTTGTACATATGGAAGGACAATTGTAAAGCTTAGACATCATTGGACACCAGGATAGGGCCCACTCCTCAATTTCCTGGAAATAAATATAAGTTGTGGGACCATTAGGGCTTCCTCATATGAAGAAAGGATGTAGGATCAGGCCCCTATTTGGTACCATTAGAACTTCAAGCCCTTGGATTTTAAAGCTACGTAAATCTGCACAATACATATGGTAGCAAATTTTCAATATATCTTTTTCTAAAGCAGACTCCCCGCAACCCTTGGCAAATTGATCCAGTGGTTAAATTACTCACTACTTGTAAAAAGTACGCCTTATTTCCAATCTGAATTTGGCTAGCTTAATCTTCGAGCCATTGGATCATGTTATACCTTGCTCTCCTAAACTGAAGATCCTCATTTTTAAATATCTGCTCCCAATGTAGATACTTACAGACTGATCAAGCCAGCCCCAAACCATTTCTTTGTTGCTCTAAATAGAATGATAGAGTTCAGCTCCTTGTGTCTGGCAACCCAGCAGTCATGTATAAGAATTCTCTAAACTACAAGAGAATTCTCCTAACACAAGGGAAATTCTCCTGGGGCAATTGAGTTTTAGGTCTGTTGGGTAAGCACACTGTAATTATGAAGTTCCTGGTCCTATTTGAAATTAGAAGGCATTATGCAATTTATTTAAATTCCGCCCTCCCCAGCACTTCTGCTTGCCTTCTGTCTTAACACCTGCATGTACTCTACACCCAGGTAGAAATATCACTGGTGCCCACAAATGGGGTAGATAGACCGAAAAGGTTGTCATTTGCACCCCATGATTGGTTACAGATGCCTGCACATGTAATTGATTGCAGGACAAAATTAGAGGCTATTTTGGAAGTCTGGCCATCAGAATAACACAGAGCCCAATTCTCCACTATCTTGCCCTGATGTAGTTATTTTTAGCTGTGAAAAATGAAAGCAAAATAGGTGTAAAATTCTGTTCTGATTTGGAGACTTCTTTTAAAAAAAACCCACCACAATGGAAATCTACATATAGTGCAAGGTAGAGGAGAATCAGACCCACAATTTCCAATCAATCTTCAGAAGGATGTTGAGTTTAGCCCAGGTGTTTCTGTATCAAATGCATAGGTCCTTAAACACACACTATGCAATATGAAGAAGCTAGTATTCTGTAGATTTATGTATCACCGGGTAAGCATTTACAATGGAAGAATGGCTACATTTAAAATATGAAAAGAACATCCCAAAATAAGGACTGCTTTTTACTATGAAGGATCACCATAGTTGTTCCCAGAAATCTAAGGGTTTCTCATTTCCCACCTCTTATAATCAGTCTTCTTACAAGAGACCCTCAACCAGGCAATCATCCTTTTCATAGATTTTTCTGTAGAGCTAGTATGAGACCAGTAACATGGAAATTTGTAACTATTAAACATTACTATGTTGATATTGTCTCACACACAATGTGAGTTTCTCCATATTTATCTGAATTAGTTTCAGGAACTGCAAATCCAATGTATAATTTTCCAAGCATTACCACCCATCAGTGTCAGGGTTGCTCAGAATGGCTGCAGTAATGAAATGCAGAAATTGCATCAAGCTATTAATAGTTTTTAGATTCCATATCAACACAGGGGGAAAGTGATATTTTAAGTCCCCACAAACGTAAAATGCTTCACTTTTTTCTTCCAAAGTCTTTTCCTTTTCTGATGGCAGCAGGAGCATCTGAGGGCAATCCTCCCTTGCAGTTTTGTTCTAAAGAGGCCTGAGCTATTCCTCTTCCAAAACATAGTCCTTTGTTTTAAGGACACATTGCAACTGGCCAATAGATAAGTCAAGTTATGATCTTAGTGACACAAATCAATTGAGTTATCCCAGATTTACACAAGTACAAGTCAGAGCAACGTTTGTCAGTATAATTATTTAAATATGTTCTTCTCAAAGTCTCAAGAATAGTCACACACACACACACTCATATATAATTGTTTTAGGGGCCTCTGGAGGGTCATACCACTGAAATTCAGGACATACAAAGGAGAAGATGCAATTTAGCAGATGCTGACAAAGGGCCAAATCCTGCCCTATTGGTACAGCCAGTGCATCCACCCTGCTTTCAGTGGGATTGAAAGACTGGAAGTCAGTGCCAAATCTGACTCATGGAGTTTAGGTATCTAAGGTCAGATATATGGAAAACCTATTAAAGCAACAGATTACCGCCCACTCCCCTCAGCCTTGTCTAGCAAGATTTTTTTGCTTCTTTGTTGCATTAACCTTGTCACTGTTACTTCAGGTGTCCTCCATTGCTCACAAGATCAAGAATTCTTTTGCTAATCTAAAAATTTATCTGATTCATCACCCTTAAAGCTCTGCACACCTCAGTTCATCCACCTCCACCCTAACAGAGAAACAGGTGGTCACATGGCAACCCTCAGCCTGGAACTAGAGAGAAAACTTCATTCAGAAATAAATGCCTATTGAAATAAAAGGTATATTGAAAATAATCCATTTTCTAGCCCTTAAATAATTCAAATTTTTCCCTGCCTAACACTTCTATACAAATGGGTCAGAGCCTCGGACCCAAGAAGCTTACAATTTAAAGACGAGAGAGACAAACCACACCAAACAACTCACCTATGAAATATTCATGATGTAGTTAGTCCATGGAAATCAGTCAAATCTTTATAAAGAAGCCTGCTGAACTCTGAACAAATGGGTACAGTACTTGTCATAAAGAGACAGCAACACACTTGCTGAACCAGTGTCTAGACAAGTCAAATAGTTTAGGTCAATTCCTTTAGGCGCCTTTAAAAATCCAGTTGTAAGCTATTAGACTTGCACAAGGAACTAAAGAGTAATTATCTCATAAGATACATAAGTAGGTGAACCTGTAACCAATATGAGCTCTTAATTCCTACTGGCTAAAGTGACAAAGTCAAAACATAATGCATTGAGCTATAATTAAATAGGTTTTTTTAAAAAACTTGGGCATGTATCTGTTGAGAGATTTGAGCAGAAATGATGGTTGCCTGTTAGACTGTCGTGCTTTTTTCTGAGTTCCTTTTGCAGGATTTAAGAGCCTTCAGCATTTTTACGGTAGGAACAGAGATGATTCTATGCACACAGCAATAGTCTGCCTGATCTGGATATTCTCACAACTCCACAGAAATAGATGTAGCCACCATTTAAAAACAAATCCTGGGGAATAGCAATCTCAGAGTGAAGAGAGCAACTGCTTTCTAAAAAGTTAGTAAATAGATAACTCTGCATTTAGCATAAAAATTGTTCAATTTTTTAACCCCACATCCTCAGTTTCCCACACAATTAGATAGTAGCTAGTTATGTCACTGCAAAAAAACCTCCTTTTTCCAGAAGATCGGGGGTCATTACTTCTGCAATCCACAGGCAGATAAACTTATGGCACAGTTGGGCTTCTAGTCGAGCCCCTGAGAGCATCTCCCTACATTCCTTCTACTCTTAATGGTCTCTTAACATTAGAACAATGGCCAAACTAGGTCAGACAATGTCCCAACTAGCCCAGCACCCTGTCTTCTGACAGGGGACAGTGCCCAATGCTTCAGAGGGAATTAACATAACAGGGCAATTATTGAGTGATCCAACTGCCATAATCCAGTCCCAGCTTCTGGCAGCCAGAGGTATAGAGACACCTACAGCATGGGGTTGCATCCTTGACCAGATTGGCCAATAGCCATTGATGAACCTATCCTCTGTTACCTTAATGTTTTTTAGCCCAATTATATTGTTTGCTTTCACAACATCCCCAAAAAGGAGTTCCACAGGTTGACTGAGCATTGTGTGAAGTATTATCTCCTTATGTTTGTTTTAAACCTGCTGCCTATTAATTTCATTGGGAGACCCATTGTTAATGTATTACATGAAGGGGTAATTACACTTATGTATTCACTTTCTCTTCACCATTCATATTATAGACCTCTACCACATTCCTCCTTAGTCATCCATTTTCTAGCCTGAAAAGTCCCAATTTTTTCACTCTCTTCTCTGGAAGGCTGTTCCAGATACAAATTATTAGGTATTACCCTTCTCTGTAGTTTCCCCAATTCTAATGTATCTTTTTTGAGAGGGGGTGACCAGAACTGCATGCAGTATTAAACACATGGTATGCCCATTCCTTGAGGTAGTGGTATGATATTTTCTGTTATCTATTCCTCTCCCCAATAGTTCCTAACTCATTAGCTTTTTTGGCTGCTGCTGCACATCAAGCAGATGGTTTCTGGAGAATTATTTCAAGATATTCTTGAAGGTAACAGCTAACTTAGATCATTTTGAATGTATAGTTGGGATTATAGTGTCCAACATGCATTTATCTATATTTTAAATTCTGATGTTCAGCACTTAAATATTGCTAAAGCCATCTGCAAAATAAAATACCTACAAGTGTCCCTTGGGATCACCACTTTTACAACCAGATTTTCACTTGCTCATTAAATGCAGACCTATGATTTCCCCCCATTCTTGGTTCCAGGAATTCCAAATGTAATAAATGTCCCTCTGTTTCAATAGGACTTTTGCTGCTATTAGATTTAAACAAGTATCAACTTCCTGTCTCAGTTGCAAATAGCTTCTAGTCCAAGCCAGACACCTTAGGGTACTGAGCCCTTCATTAAACCCCTCGTCCAACTCCTGATGTCCATCCGGAGACTGATGGCAGTTTCAGCAGCCATGGAAGGAAAACAGAGCTTCAGGTACTTGTCTTTTCAGGCCTTTCCTCAGAATTTGTTTATTGTCCACAAAATAATCACAGATTAAAAAAATAATAATAATCAAAACTAAAACACTGGGCAATAATGCCCACAGGCTTTCCTTGCTCTAACCAGTCGCCCTTCCCCATTTTCCCCTTTCTGCTATACTTTGCCCAAGTTTCCATGCGACAGGCAAGGACCTACAATCTCTTTACAAACTGTAGTGCCCTTCCCTTGTTACAGACATTCTATACTTCCTATGCTGGGCATCTTGTATTATACATACATATAGACAAAGTAACTTAGAGTACTTGGAGACACTGGGATCATCATGAATGATAGTGATCCTTCCCTGTCAAGATGCCAGTTGTCCTCTTACAAACAAAGCCAAGAATAACCATATACTATGCCTAATCCTAAACATATACCTGCTAATACTTGGTTATGCCTATATGTGGCAATAGCCACATTCCACTTACAGTAAATTCCATCTCTAATGGGTGCACATGTACAGCACTTAAAAGGTCTGAAAGCTTGAGATTTTCTTGTTAAGTTCACTCCTTGGCATTTGGAAGCTTTATAGGAAATATCTCCTCCTCCCCACTCTCGACCCTTTGAAAAAAATTCACACACTTAGTATCATATGTAGAGTGATAGATGGAAGTGCTTTTTCCCCTCAGTTTGCCTGCCATTCCTAAAACCAATGACATTATTAACCTCTGTTTTTCAGCATCTAATAAAACTGTTTTGCTTGTGACATCTAAGAATAAATGCATCCAGGAATATTCTGTTGGAGCTAAGGTACGCAAGAAGGAAAAAAATGATAAATGGAATAAAGATTTTAGGGAAATTTTATTGTATTTAATTAATCTACCATTTTTACTAAGTTGCTTTCAAGTGAAATGGCTTTTTACCAACTCCTTTTGAAAAGGTTAGAAGGGTATTCCCTGAGCTACAATCATTAGCATATAGATGTCTCTAAGTGTTAATTTCTGTTTTCATTGAATGAATGTAATTTAAAATGAGGCCCTTTCAAATCAGTTAACTTTGGCCATTTGAAAAAAGATAAGAAAAATGGACTCAAGCATGAACCCCAGCAAAACCTGCTTCTTAAGGATAAATATGTCTCTATTTTAGAGTCTTCATTGCTACATGCTGCATGTGATAGATTTCAGGAATATTATGGAGAAGGGTGGGTACTAGGATTAGAATCCTATTGCTAGGTGATGGAATCTATTAATAGGGTTAACAATAACAAAAAGAGAGGGGTTATTTTCAGTTCATTTTTTAAAAGAAAGTTGAAAACCAGCCTAGAAATTAGAGCTGCGGCAATTAGTTTTATACCTAAAGCAAAACCCATTGAAATTTTTCCTTTTCAGTTTCATGTAATAAAGGGAGAATAATTTAGAGCCTGCTCCTGCTCCTAGTGAAATTAATGGCACAGCAGCCATTGACTTCGAAGGGAACAGGACAAGGCATACTTTTAGGTTTTAGTTTTAAAACTATTTAGTATGTGTTTAGTGTGAAATGTCATAGGCCCTTTAAACACTTGTTCAATAGAGCATGAACCAATCGTGCTCCTCAGCAGCAGAAAGATTCTATTCAGCCCATGTGGCCATCAGACATGCACAGATCAATGGTAGAGGTATTTATACAAACACTATATTTATTAGATGCAACATGCATACCCCGCCTATAGTTAAGCTTACCTGACACTTCCTATTTTAAGTTGCTTATATCTTTGACAAAAGGTCAACCATTTAGGCGATCTTTCCATGCTGAATTATTTGGGAAAGGATTTAATTTATATATTAAATTATATATTTATTATATTATTATATTTAAAGGATATAAATATATTTATTATATTGTTATATTTAAAGGATATAATTTATATATTTATTGTTTTGCCCATGAAAAAATATTCTTACCCCTGTTTTAGAAGTTTAGTGTCTACATGCTATGGAGTGGGAACTTGATATTTAGCAGATGTGTGGTCCTGGTGTCATGGATGTGCCTTTTGCATCTCCTGGAAAATTCACCTGATTTTAGCCAAGTTCTAAGCTTTCAAAATATTCTCCATTTTCACATGCTCTATAGAGTTTGTTAGTTTGGCAACCAAAATTCTCTCAAGATTCGGTCTGCAATGAGCATGCTCAAGCCCAGGTGAGAAGATAACTTTTCCTGTATATTTTGCTCCTAGCAACAGAAAGCAACTGAGATTCTAGACAAGAACTGAGGTCAAGGAAATTGCCTCCTTGCTCTCAGTGCTTCTGCTGGTGCCCAGGCAACATGAAGGAGAAGCAGGATGTAATATGACTTGAATGCAGGCAGTGGGAGGTATGGAATGATGGTGCAGGAGCCAGAAGATGAGGGCCATAGAAGGAGGGAGTATCAGTATCTGGAAGGGGTGGGTTGAAGGAAAGAAGGACAAGAATTGAAGCCAATGGTGAAGGGGTAGACAGGAACAGAGGGGGAGAGCAAGTTAGGGTGGGAGGGGAAGAGAAAATGCAGCCTGATACAGGCAGAGGGTACAAGGCAAAATACTGAAATATACTCCCATCTTGAATCTGAAACTGAACCCTGGAACTTTGAGTCTCTACCTTCCTCTTCTGTCCGAAAATGAGACCAACTGGCAAAGCATGTGTCTCATTCCCCTCTATTGTGTAGCCCACACAGAAAATAGATTACTACTGCTACCAACTACTCTATTAGCACTCATGGTAGAGATCTGAGCTGTAGATGAAAAGATCTGAAACTTGCTGATTACCTAAAGTCAGGGTCAATATCATTCCCCATGATAAAAAAAATGCAGAGAAAAATAGGATTTTTATAATTAGGTAATTGTATCCAAAGAACATTTAAAAGAATATTAATGTTGCAAATTCAGGTATTCAAAAGTTAGGAAATGTCAATATTAATATTAACAATGCAAGGCAAGGCTGAGCTCCTGGAAGACTTCCTCCTGGAAGGTGCCTTCCATTAAATGTGGGAGCTAGAATAGCCCTTGACAAAGGAATAGCCCTTCCACAAAAGCAGTATGGAATGCTGTCACACTGCTTAGGGAACAGGGCAGTCAAAATAAGCACGAAGCTAAATGTGTATTGGGCAATGCTCCATCTGAGTCATATAGGACAACATGCTGCCACTACTACATTAGGAAATTTGATCAGTTCCATATGCTGTCTCTGGTGTGTTTACAGGGACAAGATTCTCTATTTTGAAGGCCTTAATCGCTGGAAGAAATCTGGCATTCAAAGCATGCTTATGAAAGCTCAGGTGCATTGTCTGGGTGTCTCATTCATATGGCCAAGTCGAGAATACACAAGGCCATATTTTATGGCTAGCAAAAGCAAGACACTTGTTCTCATGGTGGCCAGTAGAAATGTGCAGACACACGAGTCAAATTTGAAAGCATGCCAGGTTGACCCCAGCAAATGGGAAACATCCCACAAACAGAGCAAGGTGGCGACAGATTTGCCATGTTGCCATTAACTGCATTGAAACAAGACAAACTTTTTGTGAAAAACAAACAGCACAAAGTAAGGATACAACAGCCTGGAATAGCCATTGACAATCTTGTCAGTCCTATAGGTAATTAGGTTTGTGATGCTCTCATTGGTCTGACCTTGCATATACATATTCACCTATAATGTTTGCTGAATCCTAGTATGTTGACAGCTTGAGACTGCATCAACATCATCATGTAATAAACTTACAAAATAGTGCACATCTACATGTCATTCCCCACCCCCATCCACCCTTGTTTAAAATTAACAAACTTTTAGGAGAGAGTTCAGTGTGCACTTATTCCAACCTAAAATCAGTCTTCCCAATGCAAAAAAATTAAAAAGCAGAGGGAAGCAATGTTTCATAGAAATTTGTATTTAAATGTCAGATGAAATTTCTGCAATTTTCCCCCACCAACAAAATTTGTTAACACACACACACACACACACACCCTGGACCTCCCCCTAGACACACTCTGCATGCAGAATCCTTGTGTTCTGCTCCCAATATGTATATTCTTTAGAAACACAGATAATCAAAAAGAGCCACGAGGGACACAAAGTAATAACATTAACTAATGCCACACAGTAATGTTTATTTAACAAATCTGTGTTGCATGCCTGACATTTCCCCTGGTATCAATTTATTTTGTTTTGCTTTTCTCTGATAGCAGCACAAATGCATTTAAAATGTAAACTTATTTTACACATACCAAAGTGTATACGCAAAATAAAAACATATACATCTTTTTAATGTCTTGTGGGACTACACATTAGAGATGTGCAGAAAGCCCAGTGGCCAAAGTAAACAATTTTTAGCTGTTCTAATAGTTATTAGAACTGCATCTATCATTGCACTGTATATCACTGCATTGTGTTAGATAAAAGTGCTGCAAAGTGACAAAATTATGCTGTACATCAGGGTCCAATCTGAAATGAAGCTTGCAAAGGGAAGAGGAGGAGATGGGAGAAGTCTATCAAGTGCATTCAAACTGGTAGTTTGGAGAGTTTACACTTGGCAATTTTAGAAGTCTAATTTAAAAGTACCCAGTTGATTCTTTGAACAAAAATGAGAGTGAGAGAGACATCTCCTACCATACTCCTTATTGCATAATTCTTATGCCTGCAACTTCCACTATCGTCATTATAACCCTTTGTTTTCCCATCCCCTCTTCTCATCTGCCTTAATTTTCAGCATCAATTCTTTTTTTCATTTAGAAAGCTAGCCCAGCCAACTGGCCTCCATTTAAAAAAGAAAATCATTTACCCCCTCCCTTTACTCTTTGCCCTCTTTGTTGCCCACTGCCCATGACATCCTTCTGTGTCTGGCTTCCCCAGTTCACTAAATCACAGATTTTATAATCTGGGCTTTCATAATTTTAAGTGTATGATTTAGAGTCTTTTATGGACAATGAGCAGAATAATCATCCCATATCCCTTCTCATTCAGCTGAGAACTGCCCTAAGGCATCTCCCATAAGTCCTTTGCTCATAGTATGAAGGGGCACAACCTCACCCCCACATTAACAGTAAACATTATCCTTTCCACAAAAGCATTGCTCTTCTCCTTTCCAGCACAGCAATACCTCTGGCACAAATGGCCTGGTTTCACTTATACCACCAAGATAATGTAACCCTTGACTACCCACATGTATGTTTATTATATAGAGTATACACCTTGGGAGATATAAAATAAGAGAAGGTGTCAAACATACAGAATTGGGCTTTGAATCCAGTGAAGTTGAATGAATTACATGTAGTTCCATCTGGACCATGTGATGCTATAGGATTGAAGGTGACCATTTGCATCATTGTTGCTACCACTGTTATATAACTGCAACAATTCTTATGCAAAAACTGTATCGGGTAAGGTCTCAATGGAAAAATAATCTGTCATGTTTCATCTTTGTATCTGAAGTTTGAATATTTGTTGTGTACTTGTATCTCAAACAAGTGTTGTGTTCCTTGGCAACACCAGAAAGATTTACCTCAGGAACAGACGGTTTTCCTATGGGTGCTTCAGACAGCCAGGAGTCACTGGCCACCCCTGCGATTCAGGAACCTACTACTGTTGCTGCAATAGAAGGATCCAGAATGGGCTGCCATATAGCACATGTTGTACTTTGCCCAGCTGCCTACTGGGGAGGAGAAGGGCGCTATTCTCCTGTGGTTTTTGTCCTTGAGATCATATCATATCATTCAAAGAACACATATGCTACCATATACAATGGATCATTTAAAATCTCATTTCCAATTTGGGTCAATCAAGTTATGCATTTCATTTGTCTGGTACCAGATATACGTTAAGAGTGTTATGCACGCAAATTCCCTAACTTTGAAATTTTAGTTTACCAAAGACTTTCAGTAAGTGTAGAAAACCCACTATATTACGTAGTGCAAGGATTGTCTAGTAACAAGTTTCTACCAGCACATGATCAAATGCCACAATCTCCACTCCTATTATGCAGTATGTTCATATTCTAGGTCATTATTTTGCACTTGCCAATTTAGAAAAATGACACTAATTTGATCTGATGCCCTCACCTAATCCCATGGCATTGCCTCAGTCGGATTCTCCTCCCTCCAATAAGCCATTAGTAGGACTCTGTGTCTTTAATGGAGGTTGCAGAAGTCATGGATTTGGTGACTTTCTGTGACTTGTGCAGGGGCCAGTGTGGCTGATCCCAGGGCCAGCTGCTCAGGTGACCCCTGGGACAGCCACACCAGCTGTTGTTCTGGCAGTTCCCAGCAGTAGTTCCAGGGCAAATGAAGCAGCTGTGGTCCATTGCCCCAGGCAGCTGGTCATGCTACCCCTCCCCCGACAGAAGAGCCTTCCTGGTCCCCAAGATTTATTCAGATGTTATAGTATAAAAGTCATGGACAGGTCACAGGCCATGACTTTTTATTTCTCCACCCACAAGCACTCAGTCTGCATAAGACAAAACAACTTATTAAAAAGGGAAAGGGAACCCAGCATTCATTTGAGAAGCCACCACTACATGCACCATATTCAAAAGCATGAAACCATAATCTGAAAGCCACCCCACCGTACGTTGAGCAACATGCTTTTCCCTAGTTTCCCATTTGGGGTGGGAAAGTCCAAAAACTGTCTCTAACACACCAATCCCCTCTCCCCCCACTGCATTCACTCACAATTGGTTGTCTTTAGCGAGCCAAGTCCCAGAGTTGCCTTCACATAGGTCCACCTCGAATCCTAAAAGAGAAAGGGGAAGGAGTTGAACAATGCTGCCACTGCCTCTGTGACTACCTCACTGCTGCTACCTCTGCTGTCCTTGTGCTGCCACTTCTGCAGCACCACATTCAGAGGTTTCCCCACTTACTAATTTCACCAGGTAGTGGAGAAATCTCTATGTTGCTACCTCTGTCATCTTTCACTGCCACACAGACCCCATACAAGGCCCCTAGATCTGCTCATCAGTGATTTCAACTCTAGTAATCACTGAACAAAAGCAAGGATGCTCTATTGAGTCCAATCAGCTCTGTTTTTACAGTACTAATGAGCAGAGGGTCAAATTGTGTCTAGTACTCTTTAGGCAGAGTCCACACCATCAGGTAGGCATATCTGTGCCCACCCCCTCAACTTCAATGGAATTTGGCACTCCTACTCCCTTCTTAATAAGTGAGATTTAGTTTAGGGTGACACCCTTAAACAAGCAAACTAACTATAGCTCTGCTGCTCTCTACTCCTACAATAAAGATAACAGTTAGTTACCTGTGCATCCAATACTAATGTGAATTGTAACCCAAAACCAGCCAAAATTGATCATTTGGGCAAAGCAGGTCTGCCCGCTGAATGCCTAGGCAAAGTAAGCTTGTCTATGCCCATATGATCTGCTCCTGAAGTCTTTTGCCTCAGTGCATCACTAGATGTCAGAGGAGAGCTCATTCAGACCCCACACACATCAGGCTCTTTAAGTGACCAGGTGAAAACAGAAACAAACAAGAGTCAAAGCACTATCCAGGGGGCAGAAGAGTGTGTGTTTTGGGGGGGGGGGGGGGGAAGAGGAGAGCATCTGAGTACAACAGCTGCTGAACAGAACAGAGATCAAGAATGTGGCAGCTTTTCATCAGGTTGATAAGACCCTCTCCCAATTTAACAGCAACAAAGCAGGGTCCAAACAATAGTAACTGTTCCTGAAAAAGTGTTCAATGAGCCTCAAGTCCAGGAGCTCCCAGGGAGGTCCAGACATACCAACTAGTTCAATACTGAGGCCACAAGGCTGTTGGTAATCCAAATCCATCCCCAGAAAGGAAGTATAGGAAGAAGCCAATGACATTTCTGAAGCCAGCCCAGCACCCTCTCCTCATCCCCCCTCCAGTTCTTTAACATCCATTGTTCAGATACTCCCCACCCCCCCAAAAAACCCAGCACTCTAATCCAAGAGATGCCTGGGATGGGGCACACTCACCCTCTTCCATCTGTGTGTAACATCGCTAGTATCCTCTGCTCCAATGCCTCCTCACCAGGTCTTCCATTGCTCATACCAAGACATATAAAGCTCAAACCCCTTCCAGGTTAACTAAGAAGTCCAAATGAAAATCCAGGCAAATCCAAATAATTTTTCTGCCCTCCTTGGGCAGTCTCTGCTTCCACTGACAAACCCTATCTCTGGGATTCCCCCCAAGAACCAACACTAATTCCTGTAGTTTTCTCTCAATAGGAGAGTCCTGCCTCCTCTGTAGTCTCTCCCTAAATCTTGCCTCCTTTCCCAGGGTTTGCCAGAGGGACCAAGTCTGCCTACCTCCAACTCTTTCCCAAAGAGGAGAAAAATTCTACCCTCCCTCTCATGGGTCTTCTGCCTCATCTGAGCTCAGCTCTCTACAGCTGAGATCAGTCACTAACTCCACTTCACCCAGCTGGGATTACTAATTGCCCCAGCCTGGATAAATCAGGAGTTAGTCTGAGGGGTTACTGCTAGGTCATGGGCCAGACTGAGACCATCTTGCCTTAAAGGGCCAGCCAGCCAGCCTGCAAAAGTGTCCCATTGCAATTGCTGGGGCAACAATAGAGTACTGCTGCAGTGCCAAGAGCCCAGTAAAATCAAATTACTCTCAGCTCAATTGATTCGGGAAGAGAATGCCTGTTTGTATACTCACAAACAGAGGCAAAGTGCCTGCACATCACCCTCAGACACGATAAAAATCACCTGCACAGTCTAACAGACGAACTGGGAAAGCATACAGCCCCCATGGCACAGAAAGGCTGGTCATTTGGCTCCAGGCTCAGGGCACAGAACATCCCAAACAGAAGGCATCCCTGATGAATGCCTTTGCATACTGGGAAGTAGTGGCTAAGACCCCCATTAATCTTTAAAACAGTAAAGATGGTATGGTACAATAAAAAAATGATGTAAACACTGGCCCAATCCCAAGTGCTTTTAAATTTTTAAAAAGATAGCTTTGGACAGAGTTCACTGTGGCTTTTGCCTGGTCCACTGAAATAAAACCCACATGCAGATTAAGAAGTTTGCTTATAGTAAAAATATCACTAATTAAAAACAAGTTATCAGCAATGCAGCCATTTAGGGATACAATATGTTTGATCAAGCTGCATCAAAGGGCCTGTCTACACTTACCTCCAGAGCGATCGATTCAGCAAGGGTCGATTTATCGCATCTAGTGAAGACACAATAAATTGACCGCCAAGTGCTCTCCTGTCGACTCCGGTACTCCACCAGAGTGAGAATCATAGGTGGAGTCAACCGGGGAGCATCAGCAGTTGACCTACTGCTGTGAAGACTGGTGGTAAGTAGATCTCAGTACGTCAACTTCAGCTACCTTATTCACATAGCTGAAGTTGCATAACTTAAATCAATGGCCCATCACCAGTGTAGACCAGTCCAAATAGTCGATCTGCCTAATTGGTAAAACCCTGGATAGGATTTTATAATCAGAACAGAGAAGGGAAACAGGGGTCATTTCCCTAAATCATAAAGGTCCCCTTTCTTTGGCAGCAGGCATGATTTGTGCCCTGTGGAATGTGAGGGGCACCTTCTTCTCCTGGACACACTTCAGATCCACCAGCGATAACTGGCCATCATTTTATGGAAGACAGTCATTCTAAAAGTCTGAGGGGTTGCCTACAACTTAGGAAATCAGGGTAACTACTGTGATTAACTTATTTTATATATGAAATATACTCCCATTACTTTTCCATTGCTCATAAATCACATTCACAGTATATTATGAGGGAAATTAAAATCTGTTTGAAGCCCCTAATTGGAAATAAAGGAGCATTTTTTACAAACAGATTCTCCTTAACCAGATGGTTTCCATTTGTATTCGCTAATAAAAAACCTGGTTAAGGAGCTTATGTTCAGTTACTCTGAAAGATGCCAGGAACAGTACAATTATGCCAGCAATTAATTTTATTTGGATGAGTCTCTCTGTCAATTTCCTCCTGGTATTCAACAGCTATTACAGCATATTTGGTTTCAGGCTGATTTGATGTCCACCTCACAGCACAGAAGATCTTTCATCAGCAAAACAGTGTTTTTAGGAACAAAGAATGTAGGTCATATGGACAGGACGCGGGGACACTATCACATGACTGGGGATCAGCGTGGATAATCACCACCCCTGAACATGACCTCCCAATGTGATGCAGTCACCCAAAGAGCTAGTGTAATCCTTGACTAAGGTAATCCTTGCCTGCATAAGCAGGAGAATCTAAGTAGACAGGTTATTTTACCCCTACATTTGGCACTAGCAGGACTGCTACTGAAATACTGTGTCCAGTTCTGGTGCCCACAATTCAAGAAGAATGTTGACAAATTGAAGAGCCTTCAGAGAAGATCCATAAGAATGATTAAAAAAATAGAAAACATGCCTTATATTGATAAATAGATGGAGTTTCTTGAATTTATTTTAACAAAGAGAGGATTACAGACTATAGGTACTTATGTGGGGAACAAATATTCAATAATAGGCACTTCAATCTGGTAGAGAAAGATATAACATGGAAACTAAACACAAATTCAGCCTGGAAATAAACAGTAAAATTTTAACAGTAACCACTGGAACAATTTATTAAGGATCATGGCAACACTGACAATTTTTAAATCAAGGCGGGGTGTTTTTCCAAAATGACACACTCTAGGAATTATTTTCCTCCGATCAGACAGAATTCCAAAATAGATTCCTGCAAGAACCCTTCCAGCAACATGAGCTCCTTGAGTTATAAATTCAGAATTACTGAAGAATAAGATTACCCCATGGGTTACCAGTTAGTGCACAACTGTTTCTTACACGACTTCCTTCACAACCTTGTATACAGAACTCTTAAATTTGAATACTTCCATCACTTCTCTTGGAATTTTTTTTTCCTAAACTACTTGACCTATAGTTCAGACATTTTTTGGTTTCACCCTAATATCTCAGTTATTCTTCCCCTTGTTAATGTTCATGCCCTTCCTATATTTATTTGTCGACTTGTAATACCCACTCTACGTTTGGCCCAAGTTACAGTAGTTTATTAGCCTGTGCTTGAAGGCCAGGCCTTCCAAGTTCTTCATCATTTTTGTAGCTTTTCTTTGGATCACTTCCAATGTGTTGATTTCTTCCTTGAACTGGGGGCAAGCAAACTGTCCAGCATACTCCAAATGCAGGCAAATCACTGCTCTGTGAAGAGGTCAATTAGCCCCCGCTCCATGATGCTATGCCTCTGCCTGAACAACCTTGTATTGCACTGGCTTTTTTGCCAGCCACATCACATTGCAAGTTAATATACAGTTTATCACCATGCCCATTTTTTTCACCATTACTGCTTTGAAAGCATCTCTTTCCCAAGCATCTCCATAAGTACATTTGCTTTAACCCTTCATTGTCAAAATTCCCCAGCAGCATATTTGTCATATTCATGAAACATGGGGGTGTAGCACTCACATTACTTCCACTTGCACTTTTGTTGTTACAGAACACACATATCACTCTGCAAATTACAGAAAATAGACAAGACACATTCCCTGTCCCTGAAGAGCGTAAAATATATCCAGCAATCAAATGTTCCTCCATGATAGGTCATTCACTAGTAGTAGTAGTTCAAAGTAGTTCAAAGTTTAAAATGAAAGGTGAGATGAAATTGTGCAAAGAGAAAAGGATAAGGGAAAAGAAGTTGTGCAGGGAGAGAAAAGAAAAAAGCCAGAAAGAATACCATCAGCTAGTTCTTTCTGATCTTTAGAACTAATGCGATGGCAACAGTAGGTTCATTCTTCTGACTCTGAATTCACACAAGATGTTTAGCCTTAGTTCAAAATGAAAGAAGCAGTAGGAGTGGAACAGATGTTTCTGATGGCTGATATAGTAATTTTATTGATTATATTATTTAATAAATAGAACTAACAATGACAATTAAAAATCCTTTTGCAGTAAATGGCACTATTCTAGGGGTGGGGAAACTTTTTGGCCTGAGGGCCACATTGGGGTTGTGAAACTGTACAGATGGATAGGGAAGTGTGTCCCTCCCCAAACAGCCTGTCCCTGTCCCCATATCTACCCCCTCCCATTTCCCATACCCTGACTTCTCCCATCAGAAACCCTGACCCACCCAATCCCCTGCTTCTTGTCCCCTGGCTGCCGCCTCCCAGAATCCCATCCCTAACCACCCACCCCCTATTCAACCCTCCCTCCCCTGATTGCCTCAACCCCTATCCACACCCCCATCCCCATCCGCCCCTTCCAGAACCTTCAACCCATCCAACTGCCCCTGCTCCCTGTCCCCTGATTACCCCCCAGGACCCTCTGCCCCTTATTGAACCTCTCCACTCCCCCACCCCATTACCATGCCGTTCAGAACAGCAGGAGCTCACAGTCCGCCGCACTGTCAGAACCAGCCATAGCACCGTGCTGCCCAGCAGGAGGGGCGGGCCAGAGAGCTGGTGGCATGGTGTGCTGAGGCTGCTGAGGAAGGGTCGGGGACTAGCCTCCCCAGCTGGGAGCTCAAGGGCTGGGCAGAATGGTCCTGGGGGCCAGATGTGGCCTACAGACCATAGTTTACCTGCCTCTGCACTATCCTGAGCAAAGAGCAAGCTATTGGCTTATTACAAGTATTTTCTTTTACAGCTTCGCTTCTTTATTTTGGTCATTTCGGGGGGAATCCCTTTTTAGCACATTGGCACCACTAAATATGCTGTGAATTGGTTTGATAATTTATTTATAGCTACCTATAGAATCACCGTATCATGGAATTGGAAGGGACCCTGAGAGGTCATCTAGTCCAGTACCCTGAACTCATGGCAGGACTAAGTATTATCTAGACCAGCGATGTCCAATACATTCACCACTGGCCACATGTGGCCAATAGGCTATTGAATTGTGGCTAATGCATGAGCAATGCTTTGGTGTATTGAAGATAGCAGTACTGGAAGACAGGTTGCGTGCTTTGATATACAGCTTGTTAATGTGGCTAGGATGTAGTGTGAGAGAAACAACAGCATAGACAACAATGGATGTGTGTGGTGCATGTGCAGACACTAGTGTGTTTTTTTAATCTCTTTTTATAATGTGGCAAATATGAAAAATTCAAAACCACATGTGTGGCTAGCATTGAATTTCTATTAGACACTGCTGATCTAGACCATTCATCACAGGTGTAGGTTGGACAGAGTTTCAAGGTGATTGAACACCAGAATAAATTGCCTAGGGAGGTTGTGAAATCTCTATCACTGGAGATTTTTAACAGCAGGTTAGACAAACCTGTGGCACCTTATAGACTAACAAACATATTGGAGCATAAGTTTTCATGGGCTAGTACCCACTTTGTCATATGCATGCCTCTGATGTAGTGGATATTAGCCCGTGAAAGCTTATGTTCCAGTACGTGTTAGTCTATAAGGTGCCACAGGACTCTGTCACTTTTGAAAACTTTAAAAGTGTACTCTGTATGCCATTATCTAATTCATTGATAAAGATATTGAACAGAATCGGACCCAGAACTGATCCCTGTGGGACCCCACTTGTTATGGCCTTCCAGCATGACTGTGAACCACTAAGGTCTACTCTCTGGGAATGGGTAAAACAACAGTTTATTCCTGTTGTGTTTCTTAGCTTCTAATGTAGTTTTCACTGCTGTGTATAATGTGGATTCTTTATGTTTTTTATTTACTGACCACCAGCAGCATGAAAGGTCCTGTACAAAACAGAGAACAATATTATTTCAAGTGTAAGCATCCTATTACCAGTTGTTTATTATAGGTAAAATAACTCCTATTTTTGGACCAAATAGCATTAAGTGTCAATAGTCTTATCAATTTACAGAGCACATAAAGAGGAAATATGGCAATTTTAATTTACCTCAAAGAAAAGACAGCCATGGGTCAGAGTGTAAACCTGGAACATATTCAGATGGCCAGAGAAAGTGTGTATGAGCTATTGTCATTGCAACTACAATAGAAGCATTTTATTTCAGGAGTGGTTTTCAACCTGTGGTTCACAAATCGCCGGAGGGGTCCACAGACTTCTAAGATTTCTAGGGGGTCCATACATCTATTCAAAATATTTTAGGAATCCACAAATGAAAAAAGATTGAAAACCACTGGGTTACTGAAGATTTCCAATTTTGAAGTCTTAGGTCTCAATCCTGCAAAGATTTACATATCTGCTTAATTTTATGCACTGTGAGTAATGTCCGTGAAGTCAGCAGGCCTACTCAACGTACATAACGTTAAGCACCTGCATAAGTCTTTGCAGGACTGGGACCTTAGGTTTTCTTTCCTACAACAGAAGCATAAACTGGACCCTTTGGGGTACAAATGTGAAGGAGAACTGCACTAGAGTAATAAGATACACAGTATGGAAAATGAGTCCAGTAATACATACTCAAAATTATTGCTCCAAGTGTTACTATTACTTCTACCTTGCCTCCATGCTCTCTAAATTTCTACAAATAAATATATATGTAACTGTGTAACCGATGAAGGAATACATGAATTTTTGAACAGATGATCCATAGCGGTCATTTGAAATGCATTTTTTGTAATCTACTTTCAAGAGCTTTTGCATTTAGATTGCAAATGCAAACTTATGAAATTTTGTAAGTTTGGCAGAGTTTGTTTTGTGGTAAAAGTTTACTGCAGCAAAGAAAACATCAAAATCTTCAGCCAACTTATTATTTCATACAATATGACAACATTTGAATGCTAATCATTCGCCTTCCCATAGCATTCAGTAATCGGTCTTTTCTTTGGCAATGGCTTGATATTAACATCAGTCTAAACTTTCAGCCTACTCCAGAATAGATCATCACAGCCCTTACTTAGCCATGCCATGCAAGACCTTCCTTACTCAGATTCTAATTCTAGCCATCATGAGAAGAGCAGTAGCTACTCACCCAGTATTCCCTGCTGCAAGTATGTGGGAGGGATGGTAAGAGTAGGGAATGGGAAGTGTCTTTTGCTTTGCCCCCCTCTTCTCACCAACTCATTGGCCATAGTAGTTAGTTGGTGCACACTAAAGGGCAATAAGCTTAATGAAAAAGGGGGAACCCTTCCCTGCACAGCAAGAGAGAACAGGAGAGGAACTGTGAGTCAAAGTTGTGAGTCTGAGTCCCAATGCCTCCCAGAAGTCCCCGAGGTAATACAGCGAGGGCAGTGGTGCTCAACCAGGGCCTCCTAGGGTGCTGAGAACAGGTTTCAGGGGATCCACCAAACAGGGTCAAAATAAGAGTCGCTGGGGCCTAGGGCACAAACCCTTTCTGAAAGGAATATTTTTTATCAACAGTTTGTACTTGCAGCAACTTGGGATATCAAATAAAAGCTTCATTTTCTATATGAATATCTTTTAAAGAAATACTCAAAATTTAGTATTATTAAATAAAGTTTAGGATTTGGCTTTTGGTGGGATGGAGTTTAGCACCCAGATAAAAACTAAAACCCACATTTCTGGCTTCATTTACACACGTAACCAAAAAGGCTTCAGGAGCCTTCTTCAGGTGTAACTAAAAACAGAGTCTGGCCCTGGCACATCATGTGAAAGACAAGAAGTGTTTGAGTATAAAGTGTTTAAATAAAATCATCTTAAGATGTTTTACTACAATATTCAGTTACTAACAGCTACATTTTCAACAGGGAAGAAAGGTTCAGTAGTCTGAAATAAGTACTGGAAAACAAAATCATCTTAATTTATATCCATGATGAAAAAAGTACAATTTGTATGGAATTAAAACATTTTGTAGTCCTATTTGCAATATTAAAATGCTACTAAGTTGGGATGAGGTAAACAGTAGGGAAAAAAATGAATATTTCAATTATCCTCAGATAGTCTACATGGTTTCAAATCACCCCTAAAAGTCAAACTTCAACAGAATAAAGAAGCCAATGCATATTTGAAAAGGAGTATTACAAGTGAAGTGATCTCAAATATATTTATAATTTTGGAAAACATGGTAAGTCAAAGCACATAAAAGCTGCAGCTTCAAACACTATTGGAAGGGACCTCAGGAGGTCATCTAGTCCAACCCCCTGCCCAAAGTAGGACCAATCTCCAACTAAATCATCCCAGCCAGGGCTTTGTCAAGGTTGACCGTAAAAACCCTTTAAGGAAAGAGATTAAACAACCTCCCTAAGGCACCTAGTCCAGTGCCTCATCACCCTCCTAGTGAAAACTTTTTTCCTAATATCCAACCTAAACCTCCTTGTCTAGGTCCCATATCTACAGGTTTTGCAGATGTTATAGCAGGGTCTGCTGCAGCACTGAATTGATAGGCCCTAATCTGTGGGGAATGTGAAACCATTAGTCACATAATTATTTTAAAAGGGGGGGGGGAAGCAAAAAAATTCTGTCAGCAAATAACTTTATTACCATCTCATGTGATAGGTTAGTTGTCTCCTTTACACTTAATCCTCTCTCATGTTCTACTCTGTTTTTTTTTAAAAAAAAAAGTCTTTCAGGCTTTTTTTTTAAAATTAATTATACAAATCATTAGTATTAAAAAGGTAATGTAATGGTTTCAAGAACAAGCTTCACAGACTATCTGCATATTTAATCATCTCTACTAATAAATTTTTAATCATTCATTGAGTTCAGGTTCTTGTCTTGAAGCTTAACTTGATAACAAACCTAGCAACTGGTAGAACTAATTGGTACAGAACAAGTGAATAATTTATAAGAGGAAAAAGCACTGGGTGTTCTGAAGGTATGTGGAGACCACAAGTCACAGATATTTCCGGGAGGCAATAGGCAAACAGCAGCAGATGGTAGGAATTCCATGATACACTGCTGACATCCAGAGGCCAACTTTCAATATTGTTCACATTTCTTTCGGTTGGACTATAAAGTCAACTATAAAGTCAGATTCATTACATTTTAAATATTCATGCCTTTCATTAAAGTTAACATTAATTGGGCTACCATACACATTGATTATGCATAGACCATCAAGTGTTTAACCTCTGAAAGCTTGCAAGCTTCAAATAAAAGTGTGTCCCATCTTGGATGATGTCAGTGAAATCTTCAGCTATAGCCTCAATCAGGAAAAATTACATTCCAGTGGTAAAGGATAACAATTTAAAATATCAGAAAAGTAATACAAAATTTCACTTTATTAACTGAATGGGAGAATTGGTGCAAGTTATGCTTCCATATGTTTTCAAAAAGATTATAACTGTTAAACATTTGGAACACTAATAAAAGGTAGTAAAATCTCATTGACTGGTAGAATACTTAAAGTATAGTGTGGATGCTTCCAATTATATATTTATAAAAATGTTTAACATTCAAAATACAAATGAAATTAGAGTCAGCTGCTCTTCTTTTGGTGAAAAATAACAATTTCAAATTGTAGATTAAAAACAAGAGGATAGATCACTTGAACCAGGAAGGGTAAAGTCAGTTTACAATATTTAATTTTTTTAAAAAATCTACAAAATAGATTTTTCCTCCCTTTGAGAAAACAAAGAATACTTACAATCCCAAAAATAGAATGCCAGTTCCACTGGCAACTTTTGACAGAAAACTGAATTCTTCCTGCAAGAACCAGCTTTTAGGAAATTATACATCTAATCCTATAGCATTTATTAGGGTAGCCATGACTCAAAGCATTTCAGTGCCTAACTTTAAGCATGTGCTTTAAGTCAATTTGACTAGATCACATAAAATGCTTTGTTGAATTGAAGACTTGACTGTTATATACAAAACATGTAATAAAATCTTGGATTTTTTTTTACTTTACATTAAAAGTGTTAGGAAATGGCAGATATGTCATGTAAACTGAATTATGCTCTTTGAACATATGTATTTGATAGTCTTTAATTAAATAATGTTTTCCCCCACAGATCCCCTCCCTCAGGGCACAAGATAAAACATACTCCAAAGAATGAGGTAGCTGTTTAATACTTCTTTTTATTCTCATCATACAGTGTGTGCCACTGTGTGTTATTTTACTGTTCACCATCCAAATTCTGCTCTGGAATACTGAATTCACTTTTCAGGAGGTTTTCTGTAACAGTCAGTGCTGTAGTATCAAAGTATCTCTCTAACGTTGAGTGCATGTTCATTTACCTGTGAGAGAAACATTCCTATCATTCCCACTTTACAAAGTGCAAACTGAGGCACAGAGACTACAGCCAAAATTGGTAGCATGTGCCCTAACTATGGTTCCTCAATCATTGGACACCCAACTTGAGACATCTTGGAACAATTTTTCAAAATATTTAATATTTTTAATGTATAGGAGTTTTACCATTGACTTCAAAGTATCCCAAATTTCACCCTTTATACATTTTGTGCACTGTGCAGACACTAACTAATCCTCAAAACATCCCTATGTGGTAGGCAAGAAAGTATCGCCCCCCATTTTGCAGATGAGGCAGCTGACAGAGTCCCAAAGTCACATAGCAATTAAGTGGTGAAGTCAGCATTGGAACTCATCATCTCTCAATTGCCTTCTCAACTTGGGCACCAAGAAAATGAGAAATACATAATTAGAGGCCATGTGGCAACATTTTAGTTTAAGTGACAACATCACATTGAAAGTTTGTGGTAGAGGCAAGGATAGAACTAAGTTATCCTGGGTGAGATAAGATGTCTTATCCTGGGTACGTTATCCTGGGTGAGATTCATCATAGTCTTCCAACTTTTAATGTGAATGAGGCACAGTCCACCCTGCATAACCACTACGAGTGGCTAACAAAGAGCTTGATAAACAAATCTGTACAATTTTGCCTAACACTCTTTTGGAATGCCAATAGTTTTTATATGTTAACCCCTCACTCAAGTTGCTTTTTTCAAGTACTTCTACCACTATAATTTGATCAAAAACATTTTTTTTAAAAGGTTGTCTTTTAAATACCAACTTAGATTTTTACTACTTGTAATATTTGGGTTTTATCAATGCTTTCAAACACTATACAAATAAAAGAAAATGTGCATATTTGAAAATAAGATCTTAGATTCTCAGAAGAATTTCAGCCTAGTTTTCTGTTTTAGACTATTTTGTCAGAAGGGTTGTTAAAATGAGACAATATTTTAGTCTTGAATACTTAGGTGAAAAGCATTAAAAATGTTCAAACAGTACACCAGTTCACTGTACTATATTTTTCTATTACTTTAGCATTTGTAAAAACTTCTTGATTTGAGAGCTGTTGAGTCCTCTGTCCAAAGAATAGATAAAGTAAAGTTGGTAGTTCAAACTCCTTAACTTAAATTTCTCATCCCTGACCTGGAGGGACCCAAGGTGAAAGGATTTGGTCTCTACTTTCATTCAGTAGTTAATTTCTCTACTGAGAAGGCTGATGACTTGTGTGCCAGAATGGCAATTAGGGTATTTTTGAAAGTGACACTTTCCTGCTATGAAATGGACCAAAGGAAACAACTTGATTTAGATGTCAGATGATGATATGTGGTCATTATTTGCCTAGGACAGTGATGTGGAGGATGTTTCTTTCTCACATTTGCAATCCCTGAAGTCATGCAATGCCATCAAGTAAACCTATATACATGGTTAAATTGGGGTTCAACACATTTAATTAAATAATGCCATAGCAAGTTGGGAGCTTTTTTTAATTAAAATCATTCTTAGAACAAAATTTGAGTATTTTCAGGTTTAATTTAAAAGTTGAATGTATTTGGGATGCAAAAACCTTAAAAATCAATATTAATTTGAATGAAACGATGGGCAACACGATTGCATCTTCAATGCATGTTCTGAAATGTTGCTTCTCGTGGGCCTGGTCAGTATGCCAACTATAACTCTAGGATGTGAAAAATCAATTCCTCTGAGTGGTGTAGTGAGCTGACCTGAACCCCACTGTACACAATATTAGGTTTATGGAAGAGTTCTTCCTTTAATAGGAACGTAGACTACCTGCCTCAATGGGGAACCCCTGCTGTTGGCATAGATAATGTCCTGAAGTGCTACAGCTGTGGTACTACATTTTTGTATTTCAAGTATAGACAAGCTCTCGGGTCCTACTGTCATTTTGAAAACAGATGTTTTTACCTTCAAAAGGCTCTGGTGTGTGGCACAAATTGGGGAAGGGTTTGTTTGTTTTTTAGTTTTTATGGAATTACTAGAAGCTGAGTAGCTATTTTAAAACTGTTTGGAAATGGGCTGGGAGTTAATATTGCAAATTTGAAGTAGTTGCTTTCCAATTGGTCAATAGTGCAATGTAATCAGCAATCAGACTTATAATATCTGTCATTTGGGGGAGATTAAAAAAAATAAAAACAAAACAGACAACCACAATCCATCTGAACTCATATTTTGGGAGGGGTTAGCATTCCACATATCCTTACTTCCAAAACAGAACACTGAAATCAGGGCCCTCTTAAGTGCCTATGGATAAATAAAAGATTGCACATATACACGTGCACATTATGTGCACTACAGAATACCTATATGCATGCTCATATGCACATAATCTCTAAATCTGTATAATAAATCACTAATTAAAAGGGAAAACCTATAAGGAGTACTATTACAGCAGCAATAGTGCAATTAATAACACAACTGATCCAGTATTAGTCAAGATATTAGAAGTAATTTTAATTGGTTAATTCAGAATATTTTCACTTTTGAATGCAATAAGATACAAAACAGCATTTACGAATATAGTGCAAAATAACTTTGTTTTATTTACAAATTCAGGACAATCCAGCTTTTTAGAGTTTTTCCATCCAAAGTTCATGTTATACTCCAAACACAATTTCTATTCCACAGTGTAGATAATTTCTGAATGCAACTAACTCATTTATTAGTTATTTATTACAAGGAGGCACTCACCAATTTTATTTTGGTAAATAAAGTTGCATAATATTAAAAATATGTTTCAATTTGAAAAAGAGTCCAGTACTGCAACATTACATAAATTTCACATGAAATAACTTTACAGTCAGATGAACTTCAGAAAAAAAAGTATTTTGCAGTGACAATTACAATACAAAGTACTTTCTGTATGGAACATATAAACTTTTCTTTGCTACTGAAATGCCCAAATATTTTCATATAATGACTTCTCCCCCTAGGAAATTGTCTTGGAAAAAAAGTGTTCTGGCATCTCCTTTTTTTCTATTTAGTGAACTGACTTGGTTTTGGTTAAAGAGCAATTTGGGCACAATAGTGTTTTAATTTGCACGGTAATACTCCTTTATTGAGCTGGTAGAACTCCACAAGCTGGATGAGATCAGTAAATCTGGTATGACCATCATCCAGTGTATAGAATAGCTGTCCATCATCTTCCAGCTATAGAAAGGAAAAAACAAAAGCACCGCTGAGCTACACATTCAAAATATGTACATTGTCGATCTTTAATTAAATCAAGCCTTGTGACATCTTTGTGTAGATTCATGCTCACAAGTTATTTATAGTCTGTGGGGAAGGGGAGAAGCTTAATTTGCTATGAATGAACACTCAGAAGTGACCAGTAAAAAAGTAGTGTATTCTCGAACTTCTTGTCAATTTTAGGTAAGTGCATAAGGTAAAAAGGAAGCAAGACTGTATATGTATTAGAATGTTAGGCCATGAAGACTGCTAACGTCAGCCTATTATGCCTTTGCTTTTATTCAGAAAGAACATCTGATGGTAACACATGCAAAGATTTAATTGGAACCATAGAAATCTTGAGCCTACATAAAACAAGAAATCTGAATTTAGGCTCTCTCCCTCCCCAAGGAAAGCGGTGTCATATTCTAACTATTTTTTGCCCTACGCTCATTATACACAATATTTTGTGTGGCAGCAGGGGGCTGTATATTCATAGTTACTTTTGTGCACTGGCCAAGCCTTTGCTACAGAAGATGCTTCCAGGCAGGAACCTTCTACTGTTGGTTGCCATTATGGTGGCAGCACAGTAATATGTTCATTGATGCTGGAGGCAGCAACCAGGGAGCAGGAGGAGAGGAAAGAGAGAGGAAAAAAAAGACTCCTGCTGTTCCAGATAGACATGTGCATGCTAGCACGCTAACCACACGAAGAGAGGGAGAATACCCACTGTAAGGTTACCTTGGCTAATTTTAAAATACACACACACACACACACACACACACACACACACACACACACACACACACAGATTTACAGGGAATATTTCCCATTTTAAACTATTACAAATGAATAGCCACATAATTTGCCTCACCCAATTAATTCTTAAACTAATTCTTTGGCTAATAGAATATCCTCAATCATCAGAAAAGGAATCTGAAGCCTCCTGATACTAAAACATTTGATACTTAACAGTAATATTGATCAACTAATGAAAGACTGTAATTTATAGGCAGTGGATAGTAGTGCACAAAAGAACACCCTAAAATGGTGATCACATTGCAGCATCAGTTAGTGCAGCATAGAGGAAAGATGTAACCATCCTTCTGGGATGGATAAAATTAATTCTCTTACCTGTAATTCAGGTTTCTCAGTGTAAGCAGAAGTTGCACTGGCAATAACTACTGCATTATCCTACCCATTCTAAGTCTGGAGGCAGCTTCTAAATTCCTTTTTTCAAGATTGCACCAGTCCAGGACAAACACTACTAGGTAAGGAAGTGTTAACATATGTCACACTGTGGGTCTGATAATGCCTATTTTGCAGCAAGAAATATGAAGATGCACTGTCATCCATGGGACTTTATGCATGCATACAACTATCATGCTAACAAGATAGACATTGCAGAGCTGAAAACTTTCAAGGGAGCAGAAGCAGCTGTTAATCAGGAATTAAAATTTAAACAATGTTTTTTGTTATTCCCAAACTGATGTTTGCCTTGAATTGAATTGCATGAATATTTTCTCAAGGGAAACAGCTCTTCAGCAGATTAATGAGGAAACCATAGTGTCCAAGAGTCTGACAGGTTCAGCATGTTTGCAAGGTCGTTATTCTGAATGATAAAGCTTTTATTAGAATATGATTGTCTGAGAACTAGTGTAATTGTATCCCTTTTCTCTCTCAAATTGAACAGCTGAATAGCTATTAGCTTTCTAGACATTAGAAGAGCAGAATACATGGTGATTAATTGGTAGTGGTGGCCCAGAGTCATAAAGCATAAATTGGGAATGGAACAGCAATGAAGGACTTTTTTTAAAAGAACATTAAAATATTTTCATAGATGGTGTATTTCATAAGAGAAATTGTCTCCTACCATATCCCCTTCCAACTTCCCAATCACACATCCATTTGTGATTGTGCAAGATCCCTGCATGAATTGCTAAATAAATTTGCTCATATTGGAGAAGCTGGACAAATGCTGTTCAACATCCATTAAATACAGGAACTCTTTTGATGTGTTCTCTCAGATCTGGCAGGCTAGAGTCCTTGTGCAGCCATAAAGGATGAATAATACTTGTATTTTTTGCAGAAGGCTTCTGTTTGGCAGAGCAACCTGCAGAGGTGTAACAGAAATGAGTGGCTTTTTGAGAAGGGAAGAAGGGGCATGTCTGGGTCAAAGGAAAGGAGAACTTTCTAAAGAACTGATGTTTCCTGCACAGGAGAAGTTAAAGAACTAAGGGCCTGTTTCCTGATAGGGAAAAAGAGAAGGTGATATCTGAAGTTGGCAACTCAAAAGGGTGCCATCCTGGTGGGACTGAATCATTCAGTTTTTGTATGGAATCTAAAAAGCTGTTTCAAATATATTCCATCTGATCTAAGGACATATAGTAAACAACTGGATAATGGAGATGCATTGTCAGTGGCCCTGACTATCAGCAACATGGGTGGGTTCAAAGAGGAAAGAGCATGCCAAGAGTCCTCTCCTTGAACTACTTAGGCCAGCGATACCACTACCCCACCTATCTAGGCAGTGAAAAACTGTGGACATTTCTCTCTTGGCACTGACCATGTTTAATGGTTCACCATGCTTAAAGAGAGTTACAGGCTGGTTTTCAAGCACTAGATCAGATTTACTGAATCCCCTGAAATATTTCAGCTCCACCTTGCAGCAAAGAGGGAGGTTCCTAGGATGCTGGTTAGAGGAGCAAGGTGAAGCATGGAAATACCAAATGGTGGCCTTCTGAAATCTCTCACTGGAGCCACTGAGTGCCGGTGAGTCAGGGGAAAGAGAATTTGGGGAAGTGCCCAGTCCTGCAGAATAGAAGAATCCCCTGAAAAACTCAACAGGGGAAGCTAATTATCGAGAGGTCTGGAGATTGTGAGTAGAAGACAGTTTGGGAGGTTCTTTGAGGAGTAGTAGTTGTGGCTCCTAGATAAAGGGAAAGCACTGGAGCTAAAGCAGGCAATGAAAATATATTTCAGAATAAAGCAAGATGGAAAGAAAGCGGAAGAACTTTAATACTGCCTCCAGAGTCAGTGGAATGGATGGCATTACCCCATTGTCATGTCAAGAGCATTGCATGCTATGTAATTGCTTTCACTGAGAAAGCAATGGAAATATTGCTGTACCTCAGTAAACCCACAAGGGATTTCAAGATTAACCCCAGGTAATTGATCTGTAAAAGCGTTATCTTAATTTTAACCAAAAAGTGAATGTACACAGAGGAAAAATGAGAATACTGATCTATCCTACTGGCCCTTATACACCAAGGCAATATAAGACAGGGAATGGGGCCTGTGGTGCCGTATGAAATCTGGAGAACACTTTAGGAGAATACCAATATTATAAAACTACAATGGATGATGCCAGATATGGCATGTAAGGTATCTGCAAAAATGTTATAGTTTGCCAGGTAGGATAACCTCGTGTGTTTGTATCATCTTTGTATTGTAACTTATAGCTGTTTTGTCTGTAGTTACAAAATTGTGCTGTGCATCTAGGTGACACCGCCAGACAGGTTGGCATTAGGACTGCCTACCCTGCTTGACAACCCATTCAGAGACAACTGACCCATTGAGAAAAGGCAAGGGATACACCTTTGGCTCAGCAAAGCATGCTTATGGACAGAACGCTAAGGTTTCCAGGCCATGTGCTGGGCAGCTTGTGTTTGGAACAAAGGAGATCAAGCTGCATGGCAAAAGATAATAAAAGGCAGCTAGCTGCACCTTCTGCTTTTTGTCTTCATTCCTGCTTCTTACCCCTGGAAGAATTTTGCTACAAACAAAGCTCTGAACTAAGGACTCAATGACCCATCATTCCCTGTGTTACAGAGGGACTTTCAAGCCAACAAACTCATCAATACTGCTAGGAACCTGATGGACTGTGAAGTCTTTGTATGTATGTGACTGCTTTACCATCTCTCTCCTTGTTTTTTTTTTCTTTATAACAGACGTTTAGTTTTAGACAGGAAAGAATTGGCTGGGAGTGTTGTACTTTGGGTAAGATCCAAACCTAAAGTGACCTGGTAATGTGACTGACCCTCTGGAATCAGGAGAACATTTTATATACATGAGCAGAGGTTTTTAAATAAACTACACGCTCTACTGGACCTATGTACTGACTGGGAGCTTCTTAATAACCAGTGTGGGGGATCAGAAGCACAGTTTGTGCCTGGTTGGGGAGTTTAACTTGGAAGTATCTGCTCCCCCTTTTGCAGTCTGCTCTGACCTTGGCACTTCCAGTGAGGGCTGCTCCAGGCACCCTGGGTCACAGGGCACTGAACCAAAAAGATTGGACCTTGAGAAATGAAGGAAGCTGCTCTGAACAGAGGAAGTGTCTGTGCATGTGACTAAGATTTATAATCTAGGTAGGTCCATCTAACCGAAATTTAAGAAAAAAGGTGTGGGGCCAGGAGGCTGAGACACATTCGAAAATAAAACTTTTTCATCCCATAAGAGGTGTTTCTATTTAGTTTGAAAAATAGACTTGCCTTCATCTTAGGACAGCTCGCACAAAATCCAAACCATATTGCCAAATCCTATAACATATCACACAGCAAGTCCCATAAATGTTTAATTCTATCTATGCATGGTTGTAACTGTGCTGGTCCCAGGGTATCAGAGACACAAGGTGGATGATATAATAGCTTTTGTTGGACCAACTGCTGTTGGTGAGAGACACAAGCTTTTCTAATGTCTAATACTGTAGTACCAATATCTTCCATATACCAAAAAAAATATCTTCAAAAGTATGGCACACACTTATCCCTTTCCAATTATATACAAATTAACAAGTGTTACTTACTGGTACAATTTGAAAGTGCTTTATTTTTAGTCCATGGCTCATTGACAATACAAACGCTTTGGGGTTACTTTGGCTATCCCGTACCAAGAAAACCCTAGAGACAGAGACAGAGAGAGAGAGAGAGAGAGAGATTAGGAATTTTCAAAGTAAGCTCATGTTGAATTGCTAGAAATTTGTTGTAGCTTTCCAATGAACACTGTAATGAATTGTAAACACAGCATTAATGATCAAAAATAACTCAATTTTGTACCAAAGTTTAAATTTCAAGAGTTCTGCTTTAAATATTTATATGATTTGAGAAAGTATCAGAATTGGAAATACAAAAACTTTAAAATCATCTATTTCATCACTGTCGCTCATGTGAAAAAAATATGCACTTATATGATAGATACAGCAGCTGTTAGCTTTAAACACTATGTATGTCAATGACAAGATACATCTCTTAAACGGGTCTGTGATAAAGAGTTTGCACTTTTAGGAAAGTTTTAACGAAAATCTTGACGGCTAACAAAATTAAAAATTATACAGGGGTAGAATGCTAAGAATTGGCAGCCTGTGGTTTTTCACATTGGAATTGTATTAGTAAAAAATTATTTATTTTCATGAGAAAAAGTCACAGGTACCAATCACAATAGATTGACATATGGAAATTTTACCTTAGAAATTACTTCAGAGTAAAGGAGAACATTTCTATATTCAATAGAATATATCCAATTGATATATTGCTACTTTTTTCTTTAAATATTCAAATAGTATGGCTGGAAATTTCAAAAGAAGCTAAGGGAATTAAGCACCTTACTCCCATTAAAATCAATGGAATCTGGGCATCTAATTCCCTTAAGGGTTTTTGAAAATCCCAATCTATGCAAGTGTTGCTCATGTGGCATAAGAGCAAATGCATATAAAATTGCTAACTTTGCAAGCTATCAGTTCAATGGAAAGTTTATAGGCGATACAAGACTTTACAGTGGCCAGATTGTTACAGCTGGCAAATATGTGCATGCAACAAACATTAATATCTGTAGAGGAGGAAAATTCCCCATTCAGGATCAAACTCTTAAGCTTACAAGTTACTGTTTGTTTTATTGCGGAGCACAAGTAAAATATTCTTAACTATCAAGAGACCCAGTCTTAGTTGGGCTGTTCTAAGATTTGAATAGCCATCCCAGACCAGTTTTTCTGACAGCCATTGTCCTGGGTACTGTTGCAGCTGGAGGGATTCTGCAGCAGTATTGGCAATAGGAACTGCTATGCAGAAAGGATGAACAGCACCTGGAATAGCTGTGCCCTCTGCTGCTTCAATTAATCCTTAGGTTTGGGACTGGAATATGTGCAGAGGAGAACAGCTTAAAGATATAGAACAATGTGGTTGCTACAGTTGGAATGGAGACAATCTGGACAGGATGAATAATACAGAACAGAGAGGGGTAAACACACCAAAATTTAAAAGAAAAGAAAAGAAGAAAGAATTCATTGATGGAGCAATCCACATGGGTAGAGAAAATGCATGGCTGCCTCTTATAGTCACTAACAGAATAAGAACTAGTCTTCTATCCTCCCCATGCACATGCTGGCAGGGTGTAAGGGTAGCAAGAAACTGGATCACCACCACTTCTAACAGACAATTACATGCAAAGGAGAGTCTGTTAGGGAAGTTGTGTGGGGAAAAATGATGACAGGAAGCTTATGGGGCCCTCCATTGGCTCATATAGGCCTCCAAACTGCTACACATTAATGTAAATCCCAAATCTTTTGAGATTCTCCCAATGTATAGGTATTGTTATCATAACCATAAAGGAGGATTTATCTAAGGTTAGCAATTTTGAAGTCTCTGATCATTTTATATTAAAATAAACTAAAATTCACCAGGATGACCTCAGAACTCTCATGCTTGTCTCATATGGAGACATGTCCATGGGGAGAAAAAACACATATACTGGCAGCTATGCATGTATTATACCAGTAGAAGTAGCTAATTGAGTTTAAATGAGTTAGAGTGATGAATATACATAGACTTTTCTAAAAAAAGCTCTCCCACACCATCTAGTGGCCTAAAAATCATCTCTTTGCCCTTTCCAGGGCTGTGCAAAAAAGTTTTCAGGCTAGGACTATGCATAAATCACATAGGATTTTTTATAAATCAAACATTAACATTAAGGACAGGAAAACTGGTCTGGAAAACATACAATTTCATTATTTGAGCATTGCACTTTACAGACATTCAAAATAAGCCCCCCATCCTAAACAGCTTACTGTACAAATTAAACAATGTTATGGGTAATTACATCAGATCACAAGAGAAGAGACTGGAAAGGAGGATCAGGGCTCAGCCAACATATTCAGATTTAGAATTTCATTTTAGGGCACATCATAAGGCCCACTTATTTCAGCAGCCTTGTCTCTGTTATCATGAATCCCCATGCTTTGTTTTGTCAGTTATTTATTTTTTAAACTAGTTAAAGCCTTTCTGAATGCTGTTTTCATGTTAAATGTGGATTATTTCCTTTTAGATGACTGAGTCCCTTAATGCTAAACTATCTTTGTGCATGCTTTAGGAGCTTTTAAAGTTTACGTAACGAACAAACAAACAAAAGTATCCAGGGATATAGCATTTGACACAATCTAAAACCGAAAACATCCTCCCTCATTAAGTCCACCCTATATCTATAAACATCAACTCCTGACCCACTTACACACACATCTTGGGTGCCAACGCCCAAATAACCCTGATTTGTAGGAAGCTCCCCGCTTGACCAGATGTATACTGATCTAGGCTCTTTGATGACGATGATGACATTATCCTTTCCATGTATCAGAAGCCTATATACATATACACACACACACACACACATCACATCAGTTGTGTGTCAGTCATAAATGTATTTTATTTGTTTGTTGCATTTCCTAAACTCCACAGAGAAACGAACAAACATGTAAACTGTGATTAAAAGTAAAATAAAGATTTAGCCCCAAATGCTTTCAAAATTATTATGCACTACTCCACCTAAACTTGGCACATAGTAAAACTTAGAAGAAAAATGGGCTACCCACATGCTGTGCTCAAAGACAAACTTTCCAGAAAAAAGGCAAATTTGTAAAATTGCTGGAGATTAGATCTGTGACTCATTAGTATTCCCTTCATCCCCTGAGAAAGCAATTGTATCATGATGAGTCTCAAAAAATGCTTTAAAGTTGTTGCTATCTGTAATTATGTTTAGCACTTTCTTCACGTGATGGCACCATTATCAGCCTGCTGCAGTTCCTTTACATAATAGCCCTTGTTAAACTATTAACTTTCCTCTTTTATAAGCTGGTATGAACACTATTTATCAGGACACAGATTGGAACAGCAGCCTATAATCTGTTTGCATCTGCATAGTGGGTTTCATTGCCTGGAATACTTATCTTTGAATTGATACCCACTAAGGCTCTGCACAAGGAATGCAGAATTTCGCCTGATACATGGGCAAACCTATACAGAAAGAACATCTTATTACTCTCATGCAAAGCCTCTACAATCATGGTGGAGATTCATTTTTTCAAGACAACTAAGCAAGAGAAACATTTGTCAATAATGTATTATCCGTATTTGTGACAGACTTCTGTGCCAGTTACTGCTAATATCTAGTATACAATGTGGGCAGATACATATGTGTTCGGCACAAGCTGCCAGACCATGATTACAGGTACTACCAGTTTCAAATAATTCTAGACAGTCTATTCAACAAGATCCCTCCCACCAAACTGCAATGCCAATCTCTCTATAGACACCAGGGTACTATCACACACTAACATTGTACAGAAGTAACTTTGTATCATGTTCTAGGCTCAAATGGTATTGCTCTTTGCTCCCCAATCCACTGTTTCTTTTCATTTGAAACAAGTTTTGCATTTTGGTTCTTTCTGCTAAAATATGGCTCAACTTCAAATCTGCATACCTCAGAAAAATTACTTGCTGGCTATATTACTAGAAATCTTACTTCCCTTTATTAGGCCAGCTGCTAATATCATTGCAGTGAAGAGAATTCAAGGAGGATAGAGCCTCTTGGTTTTGCAGCTGAGATTCAGAACTCCACCGTGGAAAATGTTTTCAGCCTTGTGAGCCACTTTTGTGCAGCCCTTTCTGATAGATATAGGAAACTGTGTTAAAACAGTGATCTGAGGGGGTTTCCAATAGCATTACAGTAAAACCTCCTTTTAACGGACTAATTCGGGCGAGGGGGTGTCCGTTAAATCAAAAAGTCCGTTATTTAATTAAAAAAAACACGAGCTGTCGGAGCAGCAGCCCGACCGCCACAGGGTCAGGGCGGCAGCTCCGCAGCCCGACGGTTGCTGGGACCCGGGCAGCCAGCCCGCGGGCGGGACCCGGCAGCCAGCCCGCCCGCCTGCCCGCTTGCGGGACCCGGCAGCCAGCCAGGAGCCGGCAGCCAGCCCGCGAGAAATGGATTTCGGATGCATCAGACTTGCTCAGAAGTTTTGTCCGTTGCATCCGAAGTCCATTAAATTGAGGTCTGTTAAATCGAGGGTTTACTGTATTCTGAGCTCCAGAAAGATTTGAAGTGGTGGCCCAATGTAATAGGTTACATGGATAAGAGTTCATATCAGGAAGGCCAGCAGGGAGGCCAAAATAAGAGGGACTCTTATACAGAAAAGTTATGGGGCTGAGGAAACTCTAAACTTTAAAAATAAAATGTACCACAAAATACAACTGTATTACTGCAAGCAATAAGATAAATATGAAGATTTGGACAAGTAAATATGAAATATATTATCTTTGTACTTTTTTTCCAGAGAAAGAATATTTAGAATATTTAAAAGTATATCATCAGAAGACTAAATAACTCAGCCTGAAGTTCAACATTTACTCTCTCTCAATTACTTTCATGCCATCTCTGCTCAGTTTACAAATTAAATGGATTCTTCCAACTGCCAGCACTAGAAACTCAACATTGAATTTGAAAGCCAAGCAGTGTTTTCTGATTCATCACTAGTAAGAGATGCTGGAATCCAATTTTAGGCCCTGATCTTACAGTTGACAATGTAGATGACAGACTGTTACGCCAATCCAGAGCCCATTGAATTCAACATGGCTCTGTGCAAATGCAGCTGTCCATCCACTCAACTGCAAGATCAGAGCTTTAGTACACTATTTCATTGTTCCAGAAAGATGCCTAATACAATCCAAATCATTCTTCCATAGCTCTAATAATATGAATGTTTTTATTTTATTTCCATTGAGTAAGCAGATATCACAACACAAACTCTTCAATGAGCAAATAATGTTTCTACGTAGTTATTTTTCCAACTATAACTACAACCCAAAAAAAGTTAAGAAAAGGAAACAGCTTACCCATCTACAAGTCCTTGCTGTAAAATAAGTCGTTGAGCTTCATCCCTAGAGATTTTATGGTGAAACCACAGTTGTGTTTTATGTATAGCTGGAAAAATTATAAAGATCTTTGTTTTAACAATATTGTTTTACCACAAACATTATTGCCTCTCTTCTGGGGGTGTAAATTAATTCACACATACCTACACTGGATATGGCACTTTGAGAAGTGGTAGGACTTCCATGTGTGCTGAGTCGTAAACACCCTTTTCTCTAAGTGGGAGAGGGGGCAAAAATCATGTGTCAAAGCTTTTTGTGCAAGAATAAAATTAGAAAAAATACTTTGAAAAAGTAAAGGGGTTTATACCCGCCATGCTAACCCTTCTTCAACTGCAACTGAAAGGGCTTCTGTTGGATTTTCAATAACTCTGCTTCTATGTCCTGAGAAGTCCATTGCTACCAAGGAATTTTCTGAGATGCTTCTCTGGGGGGACAAAAAAACATAAGAGGGGAACTCAGATTTGAAGGGGAAAAAAGTTTAGGAGGTTTCTAAACCTTATTTTGAAATAACATTATATTTTGCCAGTTATGTTTCATTTTTATGTAAGTTCCCTCCACCCCCAAACCAAGATGTGTTTCACTTTGTACAACATTTGTAGTTCTAATTCTCTTCAAGGGAGACTATCCAGCTGAACTTTAAGGTTTGGCCAGTCAGTAAGATAAATGTAGGTGAAGGAGAAGGTAATGGCTACTTAGTATTGTAAGACTTATAATGTGTCTTGGTTTTTCATCACTGCAGCCTATGGTACCTGATCTGAAGATACTTAAGCTACTGAAGACTGGGTCTCACCAGCTGTACTTGAGGTTGTGGATTTAAACTATCTCAACTTGCTATTTATGGCTAGTTACAAGGGTTGTCATGAGACACTGGAAACAAACTTTTGCTGTGCTTACTTCAAATGATAGTCTCCCTCTACCAAAAAAGCCACACAGGTCTGAACTGAAATACGTGCTCTCACCAATGCTATAAAAGGAAATCCTTACAAAATAACTGTACTCATGCATGCTGAGAAGTAATTTCAACTTCCCTGAAACTCAAATACTGTTACCAAAAAAAACAAAACCCAACCAACCAAAACCTGAATCACTTCCAAAAGGTCTAAAAATGTCCAAGACAATTCTGTAATATTCCATATAATATAATAATATATAATATAATAATATAATAATATTCCATCACTGCTCTGTGACGTTAAGAGAGAGGTGAAGTCAAACAAGGATGCAATTTCCTTTTCATTAGCCACACTGAATAGAAAAGATAAGGGGGGAAAACTGCAAACCATGAAAAAAACAAAGCAACCTTTTTGATGGCTAAATCATACATTGATGTAACTTCTACAGTACAGTTGTGAAAAATATAGCTTTTCCAAGGTCTACTAAACTACTAAACTACTAAACACTGCTTAATATGATTTAGTACTCACAGACCTCTTTCAAACGTAACAGTTTGAACTGTTTGAACTCGGGCGGGCGGGGGTCCGGCGGGGGGGGCTGTTCAGGTGGACGGGGGGGGGTCCGCGGGGCTGCTCGGGGGGGCAGGGGTCCGGCACGGGGCTGCTTGGGCGAGCGGGTCAGCTGCCTGGTCAATTTCACCTGAAATTGACCAGGCAGCTGACCCACTTGCCCAAGCAGCCCCGTGCCGGCTCCCCCCCCCCCTCGGGCAGGCAGGGGGGGGTGTCCGGGGGGGGCTGTTCAGGCGGGCGGGGGGTCCGGCGCGGGGCTGCTTGGGCGAGGGGGTCAGCTGCCTGGTCAATTTCGCCTGAAATTGACCAGGCAGCTGACCCCCTCGCCCAAGCAGCCCCGCGCCGGCTCCCCCCGCCCCTCAGGGGGGCTGTTCAGGTGGGTGGGGGGGTCCGCGGGGCTGCTGGGGAGGGGTGGGGGTCTGGCGTGGGGCTGTTGGGCGAGGGGGTCAGCTGCCTGGTCAATTTCGCCTGAAATTGACCAGGCAGCTGACCCCCTCGCCCAAGCAGCCCCGCGCCGGCTCCCCCCGCCCCTCAGGGGGGCTGTTCAGGCGGGCGGGGGGGGCCGCGGGGCTGCTGGGGAGGGGTGGGGGTCTGGCGTGGGGCTGTTGGGCGAGGGGGTCAGCTGCCTGGTCAATTTCACCTGAAATTGACCAGGCAGCTGACCCGATTGCCCAAGCAGCCCCGCGCCGGCTCCCCCCCGCCTCGGGTGGGGGGGGGGTCCAGCGGGGGGGCTGTTCAGGCGGGCGGGGGGTCCGCGGGGCTGCTTCGGTGGGGGGGGGGTCTGGCACGCATTGCAATGTGGGCTATGTCGACCCCTGCAAAAGTTCTAGGACAGACAGTGTCGACCACTGTTGACCTGCTGTCCTGGTGGGGACACACTGATTCGATTTTCTAAAATCGAGTTTAGAAAATCGAATTAAGGGAAATCGACCTAGTCCTGTAGTGAAGACATACCCTTAGACACTCGGGTTTATAAACTGAGATTGATACTAAGTACACTAGCTCCACAGCAACCATTGGTGGGCATTGGGATAGAAATAAATAGAAAACCCCCTGCCCTTCTCTAATTTGAAGCAATGTGTAGAGTACAAAAGACATGCCTGTGTTAAAGCTTCCTAACCAAAAATATTTGATCTTAAAATATTCCTATTCAGTTACAACACTAGAAAGATTACTTTAGAACTCAGATAAATGGAAGTAGAAGAGATTTCAATAATATATATTACGACAGCCTACTCCTATCAAAAACATTTAATTGCAATTACTTCATCAGAGATCTCAAATGAATGACTTCAAATCCTGGGGTCATATCCTGAGCTGAAGAGGGGGCCGATTAATTACTATCTGTTTAAACTTTTACAAAGGTGCAAACAAGGACTGGTTAAAATGTCAAGAATCAGAGAGGTAGCCGTGTTAGTCTGGAATAGCAGAGGAAACAAAATCTTGTGGCACCTTAAAGACTAACTTTATAGTTATAGCCACAAGATTTTGTTTCCTCTGGTTAAAATGTGACGTTTGCCTGTAGGGGAATTTAGAGAATGGGACCTGCATTGCTGAGACAGTTGTGAATTATGATTCAGGGATATGAGAAATTAACTACTTTCTGAACTGAGAATATTCTGTATATTCAACCTCAGTTTGATCATTTATATTAGTCCTTTTTCAAGAGTGCTGCTGGAGTGATTGGTTTCTTTATACAAAAGTGGTGAATTGCTTGATATTCCTCTTTGCTCGAGCAAGGTGAAAATACAGAGCTACATTCTCTCCTGTGCCAAGAGCCACTTGGCACAGAGAGAGAGACAGGAGGAGTGCATGTCAGGGAATCAGTAAGGGCTTCCTGACTGGCTCAGTCTCTGGCTCCAATATCAATAAGGGCAGTTGACCATTGTCCCTAAAGATTTTGGTAAGTGCTCAGATGCTTAAAGTTAAGCATGCAAATAAACGTTTCTGGGGTCACAGACACAGGTTACATTGCTTCTGCCATAGGTTCCATTTTAAGTAATTTTTTGCTCAGTAAGTTATTACAGTACTTACCATAGGTGATATAGTCAGAGAACTGCAGCCACTTCTACCTTGATATGGTTGCATATAATTCTGATACAGCTGCATTCCATACTAAAACCAAAAAATAATATACCTTATCACGATCAGTTTATTGTGGGGATTTTAGTAGTACCACCTTGAAGTATTAAACAAAAACAATTATACAGGAGCTCCTGAATACTATACAATGGATTTCATTTAGAAAGACTGACTTTTATTGGCTTAATTATACAAATTTAAAAATAACTGCCTGCACAGGCAATAGGAATTCTTGCCTTAGAAATACATTTTTAATTATTGTTTTCTGACACTACATTTAAAGAGTATTCTCTAAGTGCAAAACTGAAATGTCTAAATTTTGCTCCCTCAAACACACCATAAAATGGCCAGAATGAGTAAATGGCCACCATTTTCATCTTCTTAAGAAATAACTTACATGTATGTTAATTCTAGTCATCTATGGGCACCATCTGACCCATTCTGCCTAGTTTGCCACTAAAAGCAGCCTCTTCTACTACTGTAATAAGTCCTTGCATCATAATCGGGGCCAGCACCAGTAGCAGCAGAGCCAGCTTTTTCCATTGTAGTGGAAACTCAGTGTCTATCTTCTTTACTGGGAGAAATCAAAAAGAGCCAACGGTGTACAAAATTAAGGATTTTTATTACACTGAAACCTACAAATAACCCTTGCTTCTCTATTCCAAAATATAAATGCATTTAACATAGTAAATTGCTGGCAAGAAATTAACTTCACAGAAGATTTTACCTTAAGTAACCTAATTGCTGTCATCCAGCAGGTCCTACTCTGCTCATCATCTGCACAAAGATGCTTCAGGTCTCTGGCTCCTCCTGCTTTATTAGGCTAGAAGGCCACAGCACATTGTTTAGCATTAATGCATATCTTGCAGATAATACCTGTTGAAATAAAAGCCACTAATTCTCCTATTTTATAATAGACAGCTGAATCTTTTTTAAAATGTTATAGAAACTTAAGCTTACCTAAGAACTGTAGCTTGCTTTAGCATATATCTCTATCAAAATATTAAGCCTGTACCTTAAAGCAGAATCCATAGTTTGTTGGTGTTCCAGACATCTTTTTGCCTGCCAAAGACATATACATATCACTACTGCTGAATTCACTGAAAAACTGCAGATGCCTTGGCTCCTGAAAGGAAAAGCAATATAAAACAATTAGTCCTTTTTACTTTATTATAAACCAATGGAGGAAATTATAATTATATGAAAAGCAGAAAAAATAGTTATACAGTAAATTATTTAAATGCATGATAAATATATCATCTGAAAATACACTATAATCCATATTTAAAAAATAGCTTTATCTATGCTAAAAATACATCCCTATCAACCACTCAGGTTTGCATGTACTTAGGCCCTTAACATCAATCAAGTTATGTGCTTTCCATCAGATTTACATGCACCCAACCCTATTAATCAGGTTAGATTGAAATTAACCTCCATCAATAAGGTTTGTGCACAATGCATAAAATTTTCATATATAATGAAACAATGGCCACAATTTTTTTTAAAAAAAATCCTTCCCTATTGCATTGTATCTCCTCAAGTCCAAACTTTCTAACAAGCTTTGTGTTTGATAGATAGTAGTTTGAGATATAGTTTTTGAGAAAAGCAAACCACACAAGAAAAACATTCAGGCAGAGCCTAAATCCTAACCATTAAAAATCCATAAGGAGAAACGAAAAACCACACTACATAGAAAATTGAAAGGTTATAAAAACTAACCTGGTGTGAAATGTCACACCAACTGGCCACCTACTTTTAGAGAAATAGGAATAGGAATTTTTACTCCATTTTAAACCACAAACTTGACTGCATAATGTGATGATTATGTCGTCATCCACCATTTCCTTGTGAAGAGGCTGGATGGACGAATTGTTTGTTTTGGAGGGAGCTGCTTGTTCCTTTCAGGGGGGAAAAAACGGGAGGGGGGGTGACGACTATATAGCTGTTTTAAATTGCATTCTGTACACGTGCCCCAAGACACAATAACAACATTGCTCTTGCAAATAAAAATACCACACTCACTACTTGAGGAAGTTTACAAAAAATAAACTTGAAATTTACCTTTAAAAGGAAATTAACAGTAAGTTAGGAAAAGTATAATAAAAAGAGTAAGTTACACAGAACATCTTCAGGGAGAGACATACGGAGCACTTCCCCTTTTAGACAGACAGCCTCTTTAAATACTAATAAACTATACTCATCTGAGATTCTTATCTTGTTCCAATGGCAGCCTTCCTAATACTGTGCCAGTAGAAGTTGAACGGACTGAAAAAATCCAGAAAAATGCTTCTGAACAGTCTACCTGCTGCAGCAGAAGAAATTTATTCTGAAGCCCTGTTCTTACATATCTTTACTCCCACCAATCACATGTTTTATTCGTAGAATGGACACTTGAACAGGAAAATTTTCCTTTAATTATCATGGATTGAAATAAAATTAGGTTAAAACTACTGCAAGTGAAACAACATGCTTACTCTATGCTTATTGTTCTCTGTCATATTTTAGTCTTACCTTTGATGTCCTTTTTGTAGAAAAATACAGGCCAGATCTTCTCAAAAGAAAGTATAATTTTTTCCATGATGATTTCTTCCTCTGCTCCTTTGCATGCAAATAACCATGAATTTCAGGATATGTGCTGGAACTCAGGAACATCTGAAACAAAATATTGCATATATATTTCCCACGTGAAGCCAGCTTTCTATTCTACTGACAGACCGTTCCACAGTTTTGCCAATATTATACTAAAATTTTAATGTTTAAAAGGCGAAAATAGACACTTAAAAATTGAAAATTATACCACATGCCTCAAAACAGTGGGACCATCTATTTACAACAGCATAAAAGATACTGAGCAAAGCTTCTAGTAAGTAAAGGAGAAGGTTAATCCTTCAAAGATCCACCAGAAATTTAGAGACCGCAATACACACTATACAAGATATAAAAGTTCTCGTACCCTAGAAGAAAGAACAGCCTTCTACAAACTCTAAGAGTTCAGACAGATATTCATAGCAGTAGTTTGTAAGTTTAATTAAAAACAATGTTGTAGGGCAGTGGTTCTCAACTCATTTTAGTCCATGGACCATCACGTCAATCAAAAAAATTTCATGGACGACCACCTTTTTTTTAATTTTTAGAAAGTCACCATGGACCACTAGTGGTCCATGGATCATCAGTTGAGAACCACTGTTTTGGGGTATTTTGTTTGTTTTTGTTCTGTTTTTAAAAGTGGTGGGTTAATGTCATATCTCAAAATTCTAACTCCCACCAGCTGAAAAACCACTAGAAAGGAAACAACTTTATAAGAGGTAGGCACATGCCATCATTTGGGGGTGAGCGAGCATATCACCGCTTATACACCAAACCCTCTCTCTCTACCACACACAAACCCAAACATGCATACTTTGAGCACTGACTGAAAATTAAAGTACACATAAAGTGACCCTGAAATCAAAGCTACATTTCAAACCCCCAGGAGAAGAGCCTTCCTCCTAGAGAAAAAATTTAGCTGCATTATTTTGCAAATACATTAGACTGAGAAATAGTCCAAGTCCTTCACAAAGTAAAAATGCGTTATTCCCTAGGATAGTTTGCAGATATCTACACAGTATGTTACCACAACGTTCTGCTCCATATGACACTATAGTTTTACAAACATTGAAGCCACAGAGAAGCAAATACCATTATTTGAGAGAATTGGCCTTTAATAGACAGATAAACGTACATATATGCTATAAAGAGCATTCCTTATTAGTTCAATGCATTGCCCTTGCCATTTGTATTGAATTTTCCAAAGGAACATATCATGCCTTTTGAAAATTTGACAGAGTGCCCAAGAAATTGCATCAGATACTAGAACACTTCCTAATTCAACCCAAGAAACAGATTCAACTCCAGGCTAGGGGTTCTCAACCCATTTCCCTCATATAAATCTCTCATCTTGGAGTCCTTTGTGTAAGTCCCTGCAGCTATTCAAAGGATTTCAGACACCTGGGAAGAGGGCTCCATTCACTCTTCTGTACACCCGCCCAACTGCTCAAGGAAGGTTAGTACCTTCTTTCTACTGCAAGGTGCCACAGCATCCCTTCCCAACACAGGTCCTTTCAACACCTCTAAAATAGTAGGCTTTTTATAGCTCTCTCTGCCCTGTACACATATATTAAGGACAGTGACGAGCCCTCCTGGAATCAGCACTCCATTCCTTCTTTTCAAGGATCAACAGAAAAAGTTTATCTACCTCTTCCCAGCACATCCCCCTCAAAAGAATTAAACAGATTCATTTACCTAAAGGAGGAAAAGCTCTAGCTAAAAGGTTCAGTTGTAAATAAAAAGGGACTTGTGTTCTGCTACTATTATTTATGTTCAGTAATTTGTCTGATGCACTAGAACCATGATCCTGTAACTTTATTCACTCCAAAGCAAATTGTGCATCAAAACTCATGTTCTGAAGCACTATTAAATTTATTCTATCATGCAATTCCCTTCATCCCCACATCTTTACACCCTCAGAAACACACAAAAATATGAAATAAAATTATTGTTTTCTATTATGCTTATTTCAGGATGTGGTGGTGGTGGTGGTTTTTTGGGGGGCATCTCCACACCATGGGCCTGAGCTATGCTCAATGTTTTCTAGGCAGTCAGGTCAGAACCACCTTCCCCTCCAGTGTGGCAAGGAAAGAGGAATGCTGTAGCTAGCTGCAGTGGCTCATCGCCCTGGCTCGAGAGTCCTTGACAATTGTGCTTTTCTCCAAGCTTGTATGAAGTATGAATTTGTATTTCTGGCTCTCCCTGATCACTGACTGAATGTTGGACACCTGTTGCAGCATCTCAGCAACAGGATGGCTTCATGTCACAGAGCAAGAAGCATGCACTAAAACTGGAAATAAGGAGTAAATTTTTAATGGTGAGAGTAATTAGCCATTGGAACAGTTCACCAAGGGTTATGGTGGATTCTCCATCACTGACCATTTTTAAAAATCAAGATTAAATGTTTTTTCTAAAAGTTATTCTCTGCAAATTATTTTGGGGAAGTTCAACAGCCTGTGTTATATAGGAGGTCAGACTAGATAAGCCCTTCTGGGCTTGGAATCTGTAAACTTCCTTTTTTAGGGAAATCTGGAGACCAAGTTGCAGGCAGAATCCAGGAGAGCAGGAAGACAGAACAAAGTATCAGGCACCTGGTTGCAGAAAAATGGCTAATTCCATCAGGAAATATGCTAAATTCTTATGTCTACAGAATCACTGAGCCCACAGAGCCTTGAATTATATTAGAGCAGCTTGTATCTCAGAGCTATTGTTTCAGCCTTGCTACAGATTCAGGCAGGCACATTGCTTTCATTACCATTAATTTCATGTTTCTGAGGTTTGCCCCATGGCCATAAGAGCTAAAAACATTTTTTTAAATGAAAAGGAAAGATTGTAGAGCACAATTCTGCAGAAGAGATCAAATTCTTCAGTAAAATTTTTGCCCACCGAATTGACAGGGTCCTCTATGTCAATAGTCCCATCAACAGGACTATACATGCACAGAACAATCTCAGAATCAGGGCCTAGGACTGCTTACGCAAACTGGTTTTCAGCATTGCTCACTGTTACAGGGACAGACATCTCCATTCCAATGTAGGCTCTGTTCCAGAGGTAGATGTTCTTGCATGAACAAGGTTATGGAAAAATATATTGGTTTGTCCATCTTAAAACCATTTTAACATGTTTCTTGTAAAGTTATAATGCCTTCATTTTTTGGAGCAGGGACGCGAAATTTGGCAGGAAGTCACCTTTGCTGTTCCTATGGAAAGCCAACCCAGATTTGGCCAGATTATAAACAGAGTTGGGTGGAAAGAGGTTTTCCCATTCTGCATTGAGGCAAAACCAAGCCCTATCAAAAATGTTTATGAAAAACCAGAAAGATGGCCCAAAAAGCTAACATTCTGGTGAACGGTCACATGGGATGTGAAAGTTGCTGCTCTGGCTGACTCAGAGCAGGGACTTAAATCTCAGTCTCCTACATTCCAGGTGAGTGTCCTATCCACTGGGGTTTTGGCTAATTATCTCATCCCCCATCCCCTAAGAAACTTTTCCACAAAAAGTTTAGGTTCCAACAAAGTAACATTTTCTGAAAACAAAATGTTCTGTCAAATAATTCCCAGCTACCTCACTTTATAAACGTTGGTTGGGGGGGGGAGGAGGGGCGACACAGCTCACACATGCTCAGTAAAAAAAAAAAAAAAAAAAAAAAAAGACTTGACAACTGAACTTTCCAGATTCCATCTGAACTGGGCATGCTCCAGCCCCAAACTGCATAGTCTACATTCAGATAAAAATACTTTGTTTCATTGCTTATAAAAATGGCTTGTACATATGCTATCTGCACATTTTCTAATGTATTTGCATTCTGCTGAAAAGGCAATAAGAAAGAAGCAGCTAAATTAGTCAATACAAGAGTTGCACTCTGAACTCAGAGAACACCTACAGAACCTGAATATCCATTCAGAACTGGACTTGAGGAGAATAAAGCTACTCTTAAAGAGAAAGTTGAAAAGCATAATTATCAGGATAATTTTGAAGACTAAACAATTGTGAAATTGTTGTTCTCAAAGTACAAAAATAATTAACAATATTCTGCAGAGTGAAAAAAATTAATCCTGGTCCCAAAAACCATTGCAGCTAAAAGTTTTGAATAGTACAAGAACAGGGAAGTGTTATTCATACAAGTAAAAGAGGAACTCCTAGCCTCTATCAAAGTCAATAGCAAAACTACTATTTACTTCAACGAGACTAAGATTTCACCCAATTTCCAAATTAGCTCAAATGGGGTCAGTCCTATTCACATGATTAACTCAATGGGAGTATTTGTAAGAAGTAAGAACATGAGACTTTATCCATATATTGGTATTGAAAAGGTGTGGAGGGAGTTGCCATAGGAAGCAGTGGTGCAAGCTACTGAAGAGATTTTAGAAGTGAAAAATTCTGATTTTAAATTAGATTTGAAGACATCAGCTTCACATTTAATTACCAGAAATAGGTGAACTATAAATTAATCCATTCTTACTACGAGATCTATAATTTCTCAAAGAAACAGATAAAAAAATGAAATATCAGAATATTCTATTAATATTACTGTGAAGGCCTCAGGTTTAAAATCCATTTGCTCTATTAATTTTTTATGTCTAAAATTGATCACATTTTTGAAAACCCAGAGAGCTTTGCTCTCTGATTCCACACTCAATGCCCAAGGAATGTATGTACAAATACCATGCCTCCCTAAAGTAGACTATGACACCGCCACGAACCATCTGCACATCACACCCCCTTCACCTTCTTTAGACTTAAGACTTCTTGGGGGCAGGGATTAAACCTCTCTCACTACCAGAAAATTTTTAAAATCAATGCACATCTGATAGTTAGGCACCAGAATATGCCTCTAAGGGAGACTCTGGAACCCCCATCGCGGGAGGTTTTTAAGAACAGGCTGGAAAAACACCTGTCTGAGATAGTTTAGGTAAACTTGGTCCTGCCTCTGTGCAAAGGGTGGGATTAGATGACCTCTTGAGGTCCCCTTCATTCCTACATTTCTATGACTCTATGACTATTAGAGAAGAACTACAAAAACAAATCAGTACATTTTTAGGCATTTTAGGTCTGAGTTAAAAGGAAGGAGTCAAAATTCTTACCTTCTCTTACTCTTGCCTTATAATGAAAGGCAAGAAAAATGTTTAACACATGGCTGGAGAATATTTTACTTGTATATAGCTCAACCCACAGAAAACTATGAGAGAATTTCAAAACTGGATTGTTAAAACTAACATCTCTCTCGACACTTGACCATTTCTTGCAAGTTACTCCATCCAACTGATTCCAACCACTTTTTGCTTCATTGTTCTTTTCTGAACTCCCTCCAATTGGTCAATATCTTTACAGCAATGAATTCCCCAAAACTGAGTCATTCCAGGTGCAGTTGTATCAGAATGGCATAGTGGTGGAATATTACTTTTATGTTTCATGACAAGACGTTTCTAGAGTCATCCAGTAGGCCACTACAATTCTGTCAGTGACAAAATACTATGTACACACAAACTAGACACCTGAAATTGAGGTATTCTGCTGTGAATTGGTTTATCTTAATGCAAATATTACATACCTGTAATATCTGCGTGTGACCTATCACTCCGCTGGTGTCGCTTGACAATGACACCATGTGCTCTGGAAAATAGTTCTGTTAAATAGAACATATTAAAACTTCTGTAAATGTGAATACAAAAACCTTCAGATTTCTCTTAGACATATAAACTGATCCACCACTCAATCGCACAGAGCAAAAAGACAATGAGATTTCCCTATGCTCATAGAATTTAAGAAGGTGGGGGGGGAGCCATTAAAATCGCCTCATATTGTAATATCTTTAGATTCATCTGCTGAGTTTGTGAAAACAAACTACAAAGGTTTGGGGTTTTTTAAAAAAAATATGTTGATGCAGGCATAAGGGTCTGCTGAGTCAAGTCAGACTGCAGGAAAGATCATACTTAGAATACATCTATACTGCAAAAACCTCTACCAGTCGGTCTCCGAGTCTGGCTCAACTGATTCAGGCTCACACTGTGGGGCTAAAGCAGCAGAATAGATGTTCCCACATGGGCTCGAGCCCAGTGTTTGAAACCTGCACAAGTCAATTGACTCAGGCTCATACTCACTGCCAAGTTGTGTTTTATTATTTTTGTTTTTTGTTTATTCTTGTTGGTTTGTTTTTTGGCAGTGTAGACATTGCCTGAAAATCTAAAGTTATTATTCACCCTCCCCTTCACACTGTATAGACTGTCGCTAGGCTTCAACATACTACTATCTAGGAAGAGGGAAAAAGCATTTTCCAGCTGGAGGAGAAATACCCACAAATTCCAGCTGGAGGAGATATACCCACATTAGCTCTGATCAAGCTAGTGTGGTAAACTAGAGTGTAGTCAAAGTGGGACTCGTGGGGAACGGGGTGATGGGGCATAGAGGGGGAGCGGCCTTGATCAGCTAGCCTTTCCCAGACCTCACCTTGTATTGACTACATTGCTATTTTTAGCACACTGGTGCAATTGGAGCTAATGAAGGTATGTCTCCTCAAGTTGGAGTTTACACCTTCCAGTATAGGCATAGACATACCTATAGTCATTTAAGATCACTCTTCTTTTCCTTTTAAAAAGTCACATGTAGATTTAGGTTCTGTTTCATTTTACAGCTCACTAAGTCCTCCTGCATTTCTGGCATTCCCCTTCATCACTATACCACATGGCTTCAGATGTCAGGGCAGCAGCAGCAGCTGCCCAAACAGTGTTTTTAAGACAGACTGACTTACCAATGGGTGTTTAAAAAACTCATACTTGGCATAGTTTTTTCTAAAATATAGTCTATTTTCTTGTTCGATACCCCAGTTTGACTGAACTTCGATTACCAATTCGTGGTCTTCTATAATTCTTTCTGTAAAACAAATAAAAATACATAGCCTTGCACACAGGTCGACCATTGTGGTAAACCCATGAGAACTTAGGCTCAGACACAAATGAAGGGTTATGTTCAACACAACCTGAACAAAGTAATATGAGCACCTTCAATTCATCAAGTCTGTTTTACACTGTCACCAAAGTCAGTATTCTATTCTATTCTTTTATAAGCCAACTCTGCTCGTGAAACATGATTGTCTGCTGTAGGTGAGTAAGCTAATTTCCTCCTCCTCTTCCTCAAATACCAACAAAGTTTTCAAGTCTCTCATATAAATGCAAAATGAGATATTGCCTATTCAAAAGCCAATGTATTACATACTGTAATGTTTTTACACTGCTTGAAATAGAAAGATGGTGATTTGGGCAGCTAGACTTCTTAACTGTATAACTTCCTTCTTTGAGAAATTAGAGACTTTGAGCCAAAATTAATTAAGGGGAATGGTTAATTACAAAAACACCCAACATTCATTCATAAAGCATTTTTTCACATTGGAAGAGTTCATTCTGAATTACTCAAGAACTGGCAAAGCTATTAGAAGTGATCCTATTTGTATAGATATGAGCTCATTAGCTATGTTGGATGCCAGACATTTAGATCTGCAAAGCCATGTGGGGAAATTTGAACCTTTTGAAAACCAATTCTGATTGCTAATTACCTTTACAGTAATTGGGGATTTAGAAAAATCTAAACAAAATGGCAAACAAAGGACTTGTATAAATGGATAATAAATAACCAACCAATCCGCCTATGTCTGCTCCAGAGTTCTCTCTAAAGATTTTCAGAATACTGTTGCATCTCCTCTGCAAGCTGTTTTTATCTAATTTTTGACAATTTCCTGCAATGTAAAAAGCACTAAACTACATTTGTATGAAAGGAAATATGGTTTAGAATGTAAGGCTCCAATGCTGCAAAGAGTTATGCATGTGCTTAACTATAAATACTAGGAGCACGATCACTGATTTTAATGAGATTACTTAGAGCCTATAAAGATAAGCCCATGCATAACCCTTTGCAAGACTGTGACTAAATTTATTTCTGTACATTGGATATCACTTGTTTAAAAAAAACCAAAACATCCTGTGTAACATTCATGCTACAAAAGAAAAAGACGACATTTCAGTGCACAGCAAAAAGTTTGGTGGGCAATTTTTATTTTGCTGCAGCACGAACCAATAAGGAAACAAGTTATTTATAATGTAAGTGATTAATATTTTTTTCTGGAACTTTATTGAATTGTACTTAAAGGGTCACTGTCAATTTCAAATCTAATTAGTTCCAACAAATAACTTAAAATAGTATCAGTTACTGTTCCTGTGTCCTGCACCAATTATACAACTTTACACAAAACAACCTTATTTTATTTATTTTCTCTCTTTCCCCAAGTATTGTCAAAGCACTTGGTGCAAAAAAAGAAATCATACTTACGCTCTAAAAATGCATAAGATGAGAGACTGGGATCTATGTATTTTCCTTTTAGTTTTTCAGCATTTAAAAGGCATAGCCAGTTCATGTTCTCAAGTTTTATTCCATAACCACAAGTTTAATTCAAAACCCCCTGAAATTCTTACAAAGTCACTTTAGTCTACGAGCTGGGGCTCTTAAGAAAAATGGTGCTTTCCAGGACAACATTGCTTTCCAGGACTGTGTAAACAGAATGATTGCAATGCAGCAAAACACAAAATTATTTAAATACATTTTTGGGAACAAATGGATGTTTCACAAAAGTTGGAGGAGGTAACTGGGGAAACTGCCATTTTAGACTTCATTCCGACTAACAGCATTGCGAATCTGAAGTTGAAGGCAATCTGGGTGAAAGTGATCATGAAATGATGATTACATGATTCTAAGGAAGAGGAGCAAGAGCAGCAAAATAAGAACAATGGCCTTCAAAAAAAGCAGACTTTACCAAACTCAGAGAAGTGATTGGTAATGGTTCATGGGAAAAATATCTAAAGGAAAAAGGAGTTCAGGAGAGTTCTCAGTTTCTCAAAGAAACAAAGTTAAAGGTACAACAGCAAACAATTGATCAGACAAATACTAAAGGTAGAGCCCTGTGCGTGTACAAAATATGAATATCCATGGATATAAAGTGGACACCCATGGAGCTGCAGAGCTCTACCAGGAACCACAGCGACCTGTCAGGCCACCATTCACAGGAGCCAGAGCCCAGCCTGGGCAGCTCCTCCAGCGCAGCTGTACCATCTTCCCACTAGGATGGGCACCAAGCTCACTGGCAGCTGTCCGTCACGTTAGTGTCTGCAGCCACCTCGCATGCTCCTGGACAGAAGTAGCAAATCTTAAAGAGGAAAAACAATATACCTCTTTTTTTTTTAAGAATAAAGTTGTGGTATCACTACGGTAACACAAAGATTTTCAAAAGGGTTCAGTGATTTTGAGGGCCCAAAAAGAAATTGTGGAACACCTGTCCTCTGCAAATCAGACCCGATTTAAGGTATCAGGTAGGGCACACAAAATCTTTTTAAAATTATTTTGGAGTATCTTGGCCCAGAAAGAATTAAAAGGGAGTACAATTGTAGCCTCTTTCCACCAATGGTCTTCACTTAGAGACAAGAAATACCATCCACAGCCCAAATACAGTCAAGTCTGCAGACTTAGATTAATTATTGGTCCAAGAAGTCTCCACTGAGTGAGTTATTACATTCATAATACATAGCTAAATTCTACAAGTAGGGGAAAAAATGGGCTCACTGTAGGCCACATATGCAAACAGTGCTCCTGCAATGATTAGACCAATAGTTTATTTTAAACTGTTATCTTTCTAGTTGTTAATACAAATTAGAATTGGTTAACTCTTTGATTTGATTAATTGTATTTCTATTATAATCCCAATGTATTTTTCATCTGGTTTAGCACTTCAAGGAGAAATTCCTTAGCCATATAATTGTTTATGCTCTTAAATAAATGTTATTAAAAAATCCAAACTGGCTTCCTCTGATGAAATGGCAACAAAGGTAAAACACACCTTTAATTAAAGGGACTTTTTAATTAAAAACATTTGACTTTGGTCCTGCAACCCAATATTATTATTGCATCATGCCTTAAGCCAAAGGAAAAATGCAGAAATCCAACATAATCTACTAAATACCATAGGATTTGGAAAATAAATTACCTCCACTACCACTGACTTTTTTTTTTTTTTAAACCTCCTTAGTTGGGAAGCTAATTTAACCCCTCATCACAGGGATAAATAAATGAAGCAAAATTGTGTAATAATCATACCTACATAACTCAACCAATATAGAATCAGAGAGGTAGCATCTTAGTCTGGATCTGCAGAAGCGGCAAAGACTCCTGTGGCACCTTAAAGACTAACAAAAGTATTGAAGCATAAGCTTTTGTGGGCTAATACCCACTTCGTCTGAGTGGGTATTAGCTTATGCTTCAATACTTTTATTAGTCTTTAAAGGTGCCACAAGACTCTGTCGCTTCAACCGGTATAGTTTCTCAAAAATTCTCTTTGTGAAAACTAAACTGAAGCAGGCACACAGATTTTCTCCAACTACATCTTTCATATTTATGGAAAAAAACCACTGAGATGCTGTCTTAAAATAATCTTTTGTTGTTGTTTTGCACCAGTTTTTACAGAAAGCCAGTGCTGATCTGGTATGCTTTTTGAACTATAAAAATTGCTGGCACAGTGACATTTAAATAAATACCGTCTCCTGGAGACCTGTTTCTTGGAACAAAAACAAGACATCACCTCATAGGTAAAGATTCTAGGAGAGCATACGAACTCTACCCAATGGATTTTTAAGGTAGCAGATTATAGAACTCCTAATGTGGATTCAGATTACTTTTTGTAGGAACTGAACTATTAACAGAGTACTACTTCAATCCAATCACAGGATTGTTTTACTTTTCTTAACAATGCTGTCTATCCAGTCTTGAATGTGAATAAGGAGTCCCAAAGACTACAGTGCAGTCTCTGTGCAGCTCACATAAATGATACAGAGGAACTTCCAGGAAAGTAATCAGTAGAAATTGTTGCAATCTCAAAATGCTTTAAAGACATTAAGTCTTACCACCATCATAAGGAATTCTTAGACATTTTACGGATTGCTGAACTCAGAAACAACAAAACTCATGAGTCCAAAACTTCCCTAATCAACAAAGATGGGTCTATCTGCCAGGTCTCAAGTGCTGAAGATTGACCTCAGGTGTATAAAGGAGAAAAAAAAAAAATCACGGATTCATGGTTGTGTTAGTTCTGAGCCAAGGCAGTTAACAACTTGTAATCACTGGAAAAGCCCTTGGTGGTGTCTGCAGGACTGTTTACCTGCCAGAGCCCTTATTGGGCCTGGTCCCCACTAGGGCTTAAGGTCAACTTTAGGAAGCTAAAGTCGATTTAAGCCTGTACCCCGTCCTCACATGCATGCCCTTAAAGTCAATTTAAGGAGACCTTAAAATCGACTTCTGTACTCCTCCCTAACGAGAGGAGTAGCTGAAATCGACCTCTCTCTGGGTCGATTGTGATCTAGTGAGGATGCATGGGACTTTAAGCCCCTGCCCACCCGAGCAGCCCCACGCCAGACCCCCCCACCCCCCACCCGCCCGCCGGAGCAGCCCCGCGCCGGACCCCCCCCCCCCCCCGCCGGAGCAGCCCCGCACCGGACACACACCCCCGCCCGAGCGGGGATGTGGGGGAGCCGGCGCGGGGCTGCTCGGGCGGGTATGGAGGTCCACTGAGCTGCTCGGGTGGGCGGGGGGGTCCGCGGACCTGCTCGGGTGGGCATGGGGGCCACGGAGCTGCTCGGACTGGGGCTGGTCCCCTGGGGAGCGTGCCTGGCTGCCCCGAAAGGTGGTGCCAGCTGGGGACTCCCGGCACTGTGGGATACCTACCCACAGTGCAATGCTGGCTATGTCGACCCCTGCAAAAAAGTTTAAGGACAGACACTGTCGACCTGCTGTCCTTTGTGGGGACGCACTAAGTTGATTTTCTAAAGTCTACTTTAGAAAATCGACTTAAGGGAAATTGACCTACTGCTGTAGTGAAGACATACCCTTGGAGTCAGGGTGATCTCTGGTAAGCTTATTTGCATGCATATCAGTTCTTTTTATTCTTTTAAAATGTTTTATCTAGAATTCTTTTACTTTAAGAATAAATGTGATCGTTTAAGAAAGAATTATGTGGTCACTTAACTGTGGGGTAATTACACTGTTTTATAGCCTTTGAGGAAGAAAGGCAAGCAGGCCTGCTGAGAGAATTCACAGTGTAAACAGGGAACTGGACAGCATGAAAATCCCTGGATAGGAGGGAGAGAGATGTGTGTCTCTCCTCAAGAGAGGTGATGGCAGGAGACCTGGAAGCCTCAGAGCAGACTACAAAGGGATAATAGAGGCACACTTGCCCAGAACAGTGAAAACTGCAGCTATACTATTTTTAGCATGTTAGCTTGATATCTACTGGAATGGGGAAGGTCACTCCCCCTTCAACTGTAGACACAGCCTAAGGGCATGTTTACAGAGCTCCTTAGTTTGGACTATGGAGGTGTGAATTGTAGCATACACTAGTGCACTCCACTGTATGGACACTGCTGTTGCAAACTACAAGGTACCTAGCTCACATTACAATGGTCCTCTTTAAACAGGACTATTTAACTGCAAGCTAAGGACTTTTTAGTTCATGCCTTTAGTGTCCACTTAGGGCAATTACAGTGAGGCAATCCAAAGTGCACTGCAATCTGTACACCCTATAGTCTGAATTGTGGACCTGTGTAAACACAGCCTAAGATTCAAGTGCTACCTTTTATTCTGCTAAAATAAATCTGGTACAGTATCTGTATATGAAGAACAACAGTGACATCCAGTGGGTATTAAAAAATATCCCACACACCTGTGATAAGCCATAATTGTTAGAGAAGGAATTGTAAGTTAAACATGTAAGGAAAACATAATTTTCTATAAAATGTACTATGCAGAACCAAATATATTTTAGTATTGGCTGTCCATGACAAAAGGTTAAAAAAAAAGGTTTAAAGATTTTTAAGAAATTAATATTTACCAGATTTTGAAATTATTTCTGGTATACACATCCCCTTTTAGGGTACATACCCATTTGAATGTGAAAGTAGCTAATCAAATATATATATATACACACACATATGAGAGCATATTCCAATAACTAATTATCACAACGTTATTTTTATATAAATAACTGCTGACTTGTGGCTTTATTTGCGAATAAAAAGCACCATGTTCAGTTCACTATGATTCATGGGGTCAAAAAAATCACAAGTATTTGGATAGCTGTTGGATATTAGCGAAAATGCTTGTGTCCATGACAGATTCAGGAATGTTAACATGAATTATTCATCCAAGAAATGTTTTTACTAGAAATGAGTTTTTTGCTATTTCCTGTTTCAAGTGCTTCAGTCATTCAACCAGGCAGTTGAAAAAATGCTGTGTGTGTGTGTGTGTGTGTGTGTGTGTGTGTGTGTGTGTGTGTGTGTGTGTGTGTGTGTGTGTGTGTGTGTGTGTGTGAGGCCTTGTCTACACTACAGGCTGGATCAATGGGTAGAGATCTATCTACTGGGGACTGATTTATCACGTCTCGTGAGGATGCGATAAATCGGTCCCCAAAGTCGACTCCAGAACTCCAGCTCACCAAAAGGCGCAAGCTGGAGTCAACCAGAGAGCCCACCGCCGATCACTGCCACCATGAGGACAGTGAACCTAAGATGCGTTGACTTCGGCTACATTATTCACATAGTTGAAGTTGCTTATCTTAGGTTGACCCTTCCTGCTACTGTAGACTGGGCCTCAGTGGATAATTCACACAACAGTTCAATACATAGCAACCAATCAACCAAACAGTTACAAACCACAGTCTGAAAGTTATTCATCTACTACTTACAAATAGTGAATTCATTTGCTTACAAGAAAGAAGATCAGTCTGTGAATATATCACACGCCTAAAAAGGGTCTAAATTTGTGTCATAAACATTAGAGTTGGTTTAACTATTAAGTATTACAGAAGGAGGAGGCATCCTGAAAGAGAACGAATCTCCATTCCTACTGGTATGTCGTTAGTTTCCAGCACCAGCCTGAAGAAGGCAGACTGACTAAAAAAAGGTAAATAAAATCTCTTACTAAAATTACTCCTTTGAGAACCAGACATCTCAGAGGATGGGTTAGGGAATGCAGTGCCTTAGTGCTGGCTCACATTCAGCAGAGCTCAATAGTTACTACTGGAAGAGTTTGTACATCTAAGTGAAACAACTTGATGATCTCAATCTCGTTCTCTAGAAGGAATAGACATGTCTCAACATAATACTTCGTAGATGTTTAAAAATTCCCATACTAGCATTTTAAATACGGTACTGAAAGATGTGCACTGAAAACAAGCAAAGATGTCACTTTTCTTAAGATATTTGAACAAGGAGTCAACGAAAAGTGATATTTCAGCAACAACTAACATCATTTGGATTGAAGTGATCCAGTTGCATGACAATACAGTGACAGATTGGGCCAGGAACCATTGCAGTGTCACTTCTTTAGGTTTACAACTCATTTTTGTTTTCCTTAATGCTTTTTACTAACTTTCTTCACTATTTTAAACACCAGTAGTATTGATAGAAAGAGAAAATACTTTGATTCTTTATAGACAATAGTATCCCTAGCCTTCTCCTGCTAGCACATTTAGTCAATGTACAGTCCTGACCCAGTTTTAAGTTTGGCCTTATTCTCTGAGCTGGAAGCATTTCACAGCTGATGCACTGAAGGTAAAAAGTTATAAATATCTTTGAAATGCTACAAAGGAGAGAGATTTTTTTTTCCAAAAATATTTGTGGTTGTTTTTATACACCATAAAAAAAAGCAGTAACAAAAATTTGTTAGCTTTGTTGTTCATCTTTAAAATACTGCTCTTAAACATAATACAGTAGGTTCTGGCTGGGTCTGTGTGTGGCATGTGCACCGGCGGCCTATACAGGGTGTGGCTCCTCCCAGAGAGGACAGACCCCTGACAGCATGGGGAGAGGGGATGCTTCCTGAAGTGGAAAGAAAAAGGGCTTGAAGTCAGCAGCACCAGAAGCTGGAAGGGAGCTGCTTTTGTTCTCTCTTCCAATACTACACACACATTTTATTGTTACGGAGTTTGTGACTGTCATCATTCCAGGGACTCTGCCTGCTTATGCTAACCCACGAGAAGACCAAAGGGTGTGTGGCAGGGTGGGCCTGACCCAGCCTGTCGTCCCTTTAAGAGGGAGAAAAACCCTCTGCAAAGCTCCCTTGCAGGAAGCCTAATCAGCCACCTGGGCTCAGGCTTGATGAGTGACACCTGGCAGCCTCCTCAGGGGGATAAAAGGCCTGCCAGGAAGCAAGCCCAGTGTGGTGGGGATGGTATAGAGTGTGGTGTGGTTGGAGCTATTCAGAGCTGTGTGTTTGGAGTTGTAAACTGTAAGCTGGACTATATAGAGTCTGTAGAGCTGTAAGCTATAGAGCTGTGAACTGTAGAGTTGTATGCAAAGCTGTAGAGCTGAACTATATAGACTGAATTGTACAAAGCTGTATATATTGGTGGTGGGGCCTGCACTGTGGAATTAAAGAGCACAGTTTGAAGCAAAGAAGGGTTTTCCTGCCTGTTCCTGAGAGGGGTGAGAGAGTGGTCTGTCACAGGTGGCATAATAATACACTCTAAGCTGAAAGTTGGGTATCATTTTACATAAACACATTGTTAACGGATGACACTAAGCTGGGGGGAGAGGTAGATACACTGGAGGATAGGGATAGGGTCCAGAGTGACCTATACAAATTGGAGAATTGGGCCAAAAGAAATTGGATGAGGTTCAACTAGGACAAGTGCAGAGTCCTGCATTTAGGATGGAAGAATCCCATGCATGGCTACAGGCTGGGGATTGACTGGCTAAGCAGCAGTTCTACAGAAAAGGACCCGGGGATTACAGCGGATGAGAAGTTGGATATAAATCAGCAGTGTGCCGTCGCTGCCAAGAAGACTAATGGCATATTGGGCTGCATTAGTAGGAGGATTTCCAGCAGATCGAGGGAAATGATTATTCCCCTCTATTCAGCACCGGTGAGGCCACACCTGGAATATTGTGTCCGGTTTGGGCCCCCCACTACAGAAAGGATGTGGATAAACTGGAGAGAGTCCAGCAGAGGGCAGTGAAAATGATGAAAGGGCTGGGGCACATTACTTATGAGGGGAGGCTGAGGGAACTGGGATTGTTTAGTCTGAAGAAGAGAAGAGTGAGGGGGGATATGATAGCAGCCTTCAACTACCTGAAGGGGATTGAGGATGGAGCTCAGCTGTTCTCAGGTACCAGATGACAGAACAAGGAGCAATAGTCTCAAATTGAAATGGGGGAGGTCTAGGTTGGATATTAGTAAACACTATTTCACTAGGAGGATGGTGAACCACTGGAATGGGTTACCTGGGGAGGTGGTGGAATCTCCACTCAGAGGTTTTTAAGGCCTGACTTGAGTGGACAAAGTCCTGGCTGGGATGATTTAGTTGGTGTTTGTCCTGCTTTGACCAGGAGGTTGGACTAGTTGACCTCCTGAGGTCTTTCCAACCCTAATCTTCTATGATTCGACCAGACTCTCTGGAGCAACAAGAAGGAATCAGTACAAAACACAGAGGTGGCAAAGGTGGCCCCAATCCTAGAACTGCGCAGTATCATTACAGTTCCCTCCATGTGGTAGAACAGCCTGCAGGCTGCTTTAAAAATTACCTCACATTACAAGAGTCTTTCAGAAGGCATAGATGCAGGGTGTGGGGGAAACAGCTGGAATGTTTTTGCTTTTTCTCTAGACATGCTCCTACACTGGCAGTCATTATGGTGTCTCCATGCCATATAGAGAAAAGAAAAAATCATTATTCTAGGCAAATACTCTACCATTATTGACTATTCTTTTAGTTACAAGCTGACTCTAGGTGATTTCATATCTGCTGATTGGGGGGTGGGGGGGGAAGAAGGTGTAACTGAGCTGTTTGAAATTCTAATAATATGTGTGGCAGGGTGGGCCTGACCCAGCCTGCTGCCCCTTTAAGAGGGAGAAAAGCCCTCTGCAAACCTCCCGTGCAGAAAGCCTAATCAGCCACCTGGGCTCCAGAGTAATCAGCCTGGATGAGCTGCACCTGGCAGCCTCCTCAGGGGGATAAAAGCCTGCCAGGAAGGAAGCTCAGAGGGTGGTAGTATGGAGTGAGAGAAAGAGCTGTAGCTGTAGAGCTGTGAGCTGTGCTAGAGCTGTAAGCTGAAGAGCTGAACTATAAAGCTGTGTATATTGGTGGTGGGGCCTTGCACTGTGAAATAAAGAGCACTGTTTGGAGCAAAAGAAGGGTTTCCTGCCTGTTCCTGAAGAGGGGTGAGAAGGCGATCTGTCACAAGTGGTGTCAGAGGTCAGATCGCTACACCAGCAACCCAACTGGTGGCCCAGAGATGGAGGAGACCCTACAGTGGCTCGTGAAGCAGGTGCTGGCCATGCAGCAGGCCCAGGCCGAGCAGCAGAGGACGCTGCAAGACTCTGTCAAGGAGCAGGCAAATACCCAGGCGAAACTCCTGCAACAGTTGATGAGTCAAGGGGCAGGAGAGGGCATGCGGCTGCCGGGCTGGGGAGGCTGAGACGAGGGCAGGAGATGAACTCCACAGAGGAAGCCCCGAGCCCCTGTGAGAGCCTGGGGGAAACTGAGGCAGAGGGACGGTCACTTCCACCCTACTACCTGCAGTGTGAGGAGTGGACAAGGCTCCCCCCTGAAAAGCAGGGGGTCAAAGAACCACAAACCCCTGCCTGGGCGGCGCCTGTGAAAGAGGTCCAGGCAGAAAATAAAAAGGCAGTGGGGTTCTCCGCCACAGCCGGGCATGACACCCCGAAGCCTAGGGACCATGCGGCTATGGTGAAGGAAATGAGAAACAAAGGTTCAAGGGCCCTATTGAATTTAATAGGGAAGTATTGAGGGGTCTGAGCCAGCCCGATGGGGCTAGGCTAAGGGGAGAGGTGTGTGGCAGGGTGGGCCTGACCCAGCCTGCCGCCCCTTTAAGGGGGAGAAAAGCCCTCTGCAAACCTCCCATGCAGAAAGCCTAATCAGCCACCTGGGCTCCAGAGTAATCAGCCTGGATGAGCTGCACCTGGCAGCCTCCTCAGGGGGATAAAAGCCTGCCAGGAAGGAAGCTCAGAGGGTGGTAGTATGGTAGTGTGGAGTGAATGAAAGAGCTGTGTAGAGCTGTAGCTGTAGAGCTGTGTGTAGAGCTGAACTATATAGAGCTTTGTAGAGCTGTGAGCTGTGTTAGAGCTGTAAGCTGAAGAGCTGAACTATAAAGCTGTGTATATTGGTGGTGGGGCCTTGCACTGTGAAATAAAGAGCACTGTTTGGAGCAAAAGAAGGGTTTCCTGCCTGTTCCTGAAGAGGGGTGAGAAGGCGATCTGTCACATAGTTTTAGGGCTTAATTTATAGTAGATTTCTCCATTATAGATCTCTCTCAACAAAACAAAAAAAAGTCACAAGATCTAATATGGGAAGGTATTGTCCTACTTTTTATATTGAAAATGGTATTTAGGCTGTCTGAGTAAAGTAACTTAAGTTGATGTATTCTGGGAGAAGACATCACTAATTCTTTGCTATGTTATATATTAACGTCCAATACTTGATATGCTTTTTTATTGCAGAGTTTTGAAACTATGTATACACTGAAAACAGGAAGTGAGACCACTACAACAAAATATTACAATGGTTACCTGAAACACACAAAAGTTGGTATCTGTTACATTACAGATAAATGTGAAGGCATTCACATTTTATATGGCAACACATAATACCAACAGGGCAAATATAGTTGTTTAAGAGGAAGTATGAAGATCTTTATTTTTGTGGGCTTAAAATGTTAAGCTTAGTTGTTATTATGTAGGCTTCTTTTTTTATTTAATATGTAGATGGGGGAGGGGGGTAAAATTGTAGGTCAATTTCTCTGGAGTTTAAATCAAAACCTCACCAAGCTAATTGACTGTACTGCAGTAGGATGTTGACAAGTCTACTTCAATAGAACAAGTGACAGAGTCCTGTGGCACCTTAAAGACTAACTAAAGTATTGAAGTCTTTAAGGTGCCACAGGACTCTGTCACTTCTGCAATTCCAGACTAACATGGGTACCTCTCTGATTCTTGACTTCAATAGAACAAGATGTTCACATAAAAGTATGAAATATGACAGCTCTTCTATCCTTTGTATGAGAGAGAGTCATCGGTAGTGACCTCTCAAAAATTTCAGCTGGTTGTGTTGCAGTGGAACAGCTACCATTTGCACTGGAATACTGGACCAGCTCTTTTGCTAGAGGTAAACTTGAACAAGTCAAGAAAGTAAAGGGGAGAAACTTTAAAAAAAAAAAAAAAAAAAAAAAAGCAGGAAAGAACTAAAATCCATTTGTCATAAGTGTTAAGAATCTAGGTACTAGAGATCCCTGCTTCAGATGCAGACCAAGGTAATTTGGGAACAGTGAAAGAGCATGCCTTATAACTCTACAGAGGAAAAAAGAAGGGGGAGAGGGAACAGAAGAATGAGTTTTAATAGCTTCCTAGTCTTCCTATAATTTTCCTAAATAAAAAAAAAGTCACAAGCATCTATGATACCTTTTGCATGCCATGAACAAGGCAATCTTACCTAGACCTATGCGAGGAAGGTGTTCAAACAGTGTCCAGCTGTGGTCATCTATGTAATGATTCTTCAGTATTAACAGCTGGCACACATCACTGGCTGTTACATCACTTGGCACTTCCAAAGCTCTGCTAGTGTCATCCTCACTATATACTTTAATTACCTGCAAAACAAATTAGTATAAACAGGGAAAGCTAAAGTGCCCATATATTTTAAATTGCACAACATTGGTTAAATCAACCCAGACAATTTATTAATCTCCACACCTTATGACTGAGACAAGAACCTAAAAGTGTAACATGACATTCAACAAAAGCAGAAAGCTTCCATGTCCCCTTCTAGTAGCTGGGTCTCCACATTAATATGAGACAAGGATGGTGATTCAGATGATGACTGGTACAATTCAAGGTCCCTGAGAATGTAGCTATACAGAACGGTTAGTGAAACCAGGTCTGAATTTGTTGGAAAAAATTAGACAAAGAGAGGTGAGCTAATTTGAGATGTACACAATTCTTTAGGGAATAGAAAGGATAGAAGCCACAAGACTGTTCAAATTTTGACAAGCAAGAATCAGGGCATTAAAAAAGGAATGAGGCACAAGGAAATGGAAGTAGAATTAAAAACATGCACCTGGAACATAAGTAATACATGCCAGGGTCTATGAGCAACTAGAGTAATTCAGAATAGTGTAGGAGGGAACATAGCACAGGGGGCAGATTTATTTGCTCATTTTCTATCCTTGCAATTTCCAAGTTTCTTCCTCTTATATTACATTCTTTATGTAAAATTTGTAATTTTATGGTGATCTTCAGCAATGAGGAATTGTTGACTTGAAAATTTCAGTAAAGATCCATGCTTCTGAAAAATAGGGAAATGCATATTATTTAAATACTATATAGCTTTTTGGAAGAAGTGAAGGTTTGAGTTGGTCATGCTTGCACCCAGCCAAAAGATGAAACCCAAATGCATACAGAAGGACCAAACTACAGCCAGATCAGATGGAATTGATGAAACTTGCTATTGCCTTATTTTCTGAAGTGCCGTGCACCCACTGTTCCAATTAAAATCAACATGGAAGAGTTTCTGATATTCAGGAAACATTTTTGAATTTCTTGATTGGCATGCACTTATAAAGGAACCCCCTTACAACTGAATTAATACAGCACTGTATTTTGCATTTACCTTTATTTTTATTTTTTTTATTTTTAAAAAGATAACAAAAATAAGCAATGAAAAATATAGACGACACCTGGCAACAGTCTGGGCTCTCATTAACTTCATTGTGGTATTAGAACCTCAACATTGTCACTGAATTAACATAAGTGTTTTAATTATAAAAATTATAAAAATGGAGCAGTCAACATATGAAGTAGGTGCAGGACAAATATGCATATTTTAAAAAGGTCCAGTAAAATGGCACAATCTGAAACTGAGCCCTTTATTTTTATTAGCTTGAGTTTTGTTTGGGCAGAGTACTTTAATCCTAAAGCTATTTTAAAATAGTTGAAAGATAGAGAACAAATTGTAGGTCATTTCATTAATATTTCCCACCAGTACAGCGCTTCTTCCCTGGTGTATATATTTTCTAGTAGCTTGAGACAACTCTGAACTAGACAAAATTGCTGTCTCACTAAGTCTCTCACTGCCCTGGGAAATCCATGACACAGAGACCTCAGCATTATAAAGTTGTTCTTGATATTCAACTTAAGTCTTTTAATACATTTTCTCTCAGTGTATCTAGACACACTTTTATCATAGTAGTGTGCATAACTCATCTGGTCCTCTGAGGTTCACACACCAAGTTATGTCTTTGTACTACCTTACATTGTAATTTAAATGAACTACTTGAATTTGGCTTCTTTTAAAGGTTTTCTTCATAAGGCAATCTGGCATCCCTTAAACACGTGCTTCACCCTTCTCTGAATCTCATCTCACTGAACCAGTGAAAGGCTGATTGGTGAGCACCTGATCCATGCATGAGCAGCAGTGCACTGAAGGCCAACTCCACCCTGGAACTCCATTCTATTAGCTAAACAGCCAGCAGAAAATCCCACCCCTAACTCATGCAGCCAGTGCCTCAAGAAGAGACAACATTGCTGCAGCAGTAGCAACATGTGCCCAGGCCAAGAGACAGCAAATCCAAATGGAGCTTTTCAAGGGATATAGGCCTGGAGAGCAGCCTGAATTCAAGGTCACTCTGTGCCTGCATGACAGGTAAGAATTTCCATTTAACAATACAGTGGGAAAGAGGCGCCATAACATAAGGGAATGATTCCGGAGAGGTAGTTGAGATTGTTCGTTAGCGATGGAGTTAGTTCCTTAAAGTGTCTTGGATTTGTGTCAGACTCTCACTAACTGTTTTCTTTCAAGGACATCCAATTTCTGTCCCTGGTGGTGTTGGGACTAGATCTACGCATTGGCATGATTCCTGTCTCTGCAAAGGTCATAGGAGATTGGAACAACTTGGTAAAAGTCCTAGAAAAAAAAAATTACTATGCTCAGCTGTTCAAGATACACAGATATATTATTCATCATATACATTAATATAGTACCCAGAAGTTCCAGCTAAGTTTGGTGCCCCATTGCAGTGGGCCCTATCCTAACAAGCTTACTGTGTAAGCAGATAAACCAAACTGTGGAAGAGAAACAGAGTGAAGTGACTTGCCCATGGTAACATGTTGGTTGCAGAGCTAAATGTGATTCCCATTCCAGATGATACTGTCAGTATGTATGTTATATATAGATATACATTGAGTCAGGTGTCATTTAATAGCAAGAAAATGCACAGAGTGTATGCTGAGTCCTCCCCCCATTCACGCTTCTTCCCTTCCCCTCCTCCCCCCCCCCCCCCCCCCCAGCTCCTGTCATTGACTACTTTTCCCCTCCCATTCTCCCACCCGGGTCAAGAGGGACTTTCTTCCGGAGCCAGGCCTGGGAGCTGCAGCCACCAGACACAGGTGCAGGTGATGACCTGGCACCTCACTGCCTTCTCCACCCACAGTACCCAGACATTGGTTGTCTGGTCAGTAGATCTGACTGGACACTGTCAGGTCCCCTTTTCAACTGGAAAGTTGTCAAAAACTGGGCATCTGACCACCCTAGGACTCACTTTAAAAGATTCTAACATGTAATGTCCAGAAAGGTAGGAAGGACAAACATGAAAGCCAAAGAAAGGTAAGATTTCAAGGACAGTATGATCAATAATGTCAAGAACAGCACAAAGATCAAAAAAGGCAAGAATAGAGTAGAGGCCCTGAGATTTGGTCTTTAGAGACTTAGCAAGAGCAGTTCCAGTGAACAGAAGAAGGTGGATGCCAGATCAGAAGGAATTTAGAATGGAGTTGGAGGACAGGAATTCAGGGCAGTACTTGTAGAAGGCACAGAGTGTGCTTAGAGGTGGAAAAAAATAAGGGAAATGGGCTGATATTTGGACAGGCATGTGGGGGAGACCGGCACATGCTTGTGTAAAGAGAGGGAGACAAAGAAGGTCTGGAGGCTTGTAAGTAGGAAAAAAGTGAGACACACATTAGTGTCAGTATTGGAGAAAGAGAATAAGTGGGGAGGGGAAGAGGGAAGACCAGTCTAAACCTGATGAATAATTCAGTACATTGTGTTGAATTCTTCTAGACAAGTTAGTGTGCATAGATTTTATACAAAGCTCAAATACCTCAATAAACAGGATATTTATATAGATCAGACTAATCTCAAAGTTGCACATAAAATCTTAATGATGGGAATGGGAAATACTTTAGTTTTAGCATAAAAAGCCTCAGCAATTCCTTGTGTTGTATATATGCTACATTTATTCCTTTATATACAGCTATGCAGAATCATGTCTACTAAGTAAAAGATTTATTCCTACCATAAATAACTACTCAGCAAAGCCTCTTGATACACTTCAAGGCTAGATAACAGTCTGAAGGTTAAGTTCTGACTTACTGGAAGCCTAATTTTTTCAAAGACGACTAAAGTAGTAGGGCTAGGAAATGGCCAAGCACTTTCGCCAATTGTTTTCAAAAACAAATCAGTTTTCTTCCAAGGGATTTCTGCCAAACTGAAAGGATTAGGAGCAGAGAAGAGAACTAAACACTGCCAATTTCCTTGGTTACAATATGAAGAATGTTAGATGTTCAAAGAAGTCAAGAAGAAACTGAAAAACATATCAAAGAACTGAAGAGGGAGAGGAGGTGGAGTACAACATTAATTGTGCCACTAAAGCTTGTCAAACTACCCCAGCTAATAAATAATGAAAGAATGCATTACACCATTGAGATTCAAAGACTTGGAAAAATCCCACACATTTATGACTTCTCTTTCTCACACACACAAATTTTAGATGAGCTGTGTAACATTTTGCCATACAATTCACATTAGATCGTTGTGAATTCTGTGACTAAAAATCATCTGAAAAAGCCACAGCAAGTGTAGAGCCCAGAGTGTCATTGAGTGACTATCATACAGCAACTGAACCTAATACACACTATTTTGTCACATGATAAAAATATTTAGCATGTAGATGTTCAAAAAGCAAAAGGCTGGAATGGGATTTTTACAAAGACTGTGGAAAAAACATGCTCATTTTTCCTGCTAGGTTTTGTTTTAAGATTATTCCTTTGAAATGGCTAACAAATAAAGAAAAAAAACCATACCTTATTGCATATTTGTAAACAAACATGACTGCTGAAATAATCTATATGTGCATGTTAAATTAGTTGTCAACTATTTCTCTTCAAAAAGGGGAGAGAAATAGTCAAAAGCCATTTCAATACATAGAGGAGGCAAGACCACAAAATTGCCTCCCTCCATTCAACCTGAATCATATCTGGTCTCTCATCTCCTTTAGGGTTATCTCTCAATCAGCTTAAAATTTAAACATCACCAAAATAAACCTTTATCTTCCTTCCCAACAGCTCTTCACTCCTCCTATTCTGTCACTCATACTCATAACCGGGAGGTCCCCCTTCCCGCCCTTTACATCAAAGCCATCTGCAAATCCGATGCTTCTCCAAGCAGTCATATCTAGAATCTGTCCCTTACAGTTTAAAATCCCATTTAGGCCTTCATGATCTCCTCTCATGGTTATTTCTACCACCTTCTCTCTGGCCTAACTGACAAGTCATGCTCCCTTCCTATTTCCTGCCTGCCCGCCCACCCACGCACCCAAAACCCATAGCCATTAAGATAATCTGCCTCAACCATTGTTCTGACCATATCACCACTATCTTTGAACTCTTCCATCCCCCTCACCCCCCATCAAATTGAAGTTTCTTGTCCAGGTCTTTAAGCCCTTCCATAATTCTGCTAATTCCTTTCTCAAGCCTTTTCTTCAAGCTATGCTCAGCAGACCCTAAATGCATCACTTGCCAGGACACTTGAATATGCAGTGGAAAAGTTCATTTGACTTTCAGAAATATGTATACAGATCTACAGACCTGGGGAAATTAATAAGGCCTAAAATCACACTAAATTTAAAATTCAATCAGAGGTATCTTTCAGCTGCGTCTTCTCTTCAAACCACTATGTCAGGCAAAACTGCCAGGATTTACAGCCTACAGGGGAGACAAGTTTAGCAGTGGGCTCACAACAATCTAAATGCCTAATATTAAAATAGATGCACTTGGAATAGATGTCCAAGCTCTCAGTCCTTTTAACCACATTTCTCCCCCTACCCCATGCCTTATTATTTGTATGATAGCAAAATACAAGAAAAGATTGTTGAAAATAAAAAGCATAATACGAGAGTACTGATTAACTTAACATTCAAACATTTTAGATGCCGGAGAGGAAAGTCAGTTAAGATATTTTGTTTGTTCCAATAGTCCAATATGTAAGAAGACAAAGACACAGACATTTACAACATGCTATATGCATATCTAAGGTTAGGGACGAATATTATGTCCTAAGTATACTAAGCAATCATCTAATTAGGACAGTATCCTAATGCATATTGCATAAGACAGAAAAAGTTAGTTATACGTAAAACCTTAACTGTGGCATTTTCTGAATTTTGAATGCTCAATTGGGTAATTTTACCATTCTCCTAATGTACTTTTTTTTTTTGAGAAAACACTTGAGTCAAAACTGTTTTTTGAGTAATAAGAGCTATAGAAGCTGTGTGATCAAATGGTGTAGACACCATGGGCCAAACAGGTCATAATGAACATGCACTATGTTTTATTTCTGTAGAGATGGCCTTGAAAGCCTTTTAAAACTACACTGAAATTCCATCTTTCATAGCTGGGATAGTGTCTCAAGAGCAACCGAGTAACAAAAGACCCTATTTACCAGAATTTCATTTACTTCTGGGAAATAAAGCTATAGCACGTGGCAATGAAACCTTCCATCGCAAAATTTAAAATAACGTGGGTTGTTTGTTGTTTTTTTTTTAAAAAAAAAAAAACCCACCACAATAGAGATTCCTGCATTTAATATAAATTAATACCATGTATTAGAAAAGAACATCTCCCTCCCTCACCTTGTTGCTTTTAACTGTCTATACAGCCACACTATGTAGACTGGCTAGTTTCTACCTCTGGTTATTATTTACAAGGTGTAATATGATATAAAAATCATTCATTTTTGATAAGTACATTTTAAAAAATTAAATCCTTATACTAAGAACAGGAACAAATAAGTTTAGTTTTAAAAAAATTGTTAGAAACTATTTTAAAGTGTTCATGCTCACATTCAACTTTTAAACTGAAACTTGACCAGAAGAGTCATTAAGAGAGTATAGGAATGTAGTCGCTGATCCAAACTTCAGTAGAAAATGGATCAAGCTCTTAAAAACCTTATAAAAAGTGCATATTTTAACATTAATAAATGGAATTATGATATTTAGGTGTTTTGGCCCAAATATGATATTCTATACATACAATTTTATCTGCAAGGTACAGTACTACAACCACAAAAATTATGATTGAGAAAAAGGTATGTGAGACAAGTTGTCTAAGAAGCATTAGATCAACTAGGTGAAATAAAGACATTTCACTATTTTCTTAAATTATAGGATTTTTAAAAATCAGATACGCTTATATATAGCTACATTATAAGTATTTAAAGCATTGTTTGTTTAAACTCTGCAACCATTTCTCACACACACACACCAAACCTATATAAATGCCCTACCCTTTTTTGAAGAACTACTGGAGTAATCGCTGGCAAAGTTACCCTTCTTGCGTACAAGCTCATGTCTGCTCTTCACAGAATTAGACTAACAGACTCCGTTCAGATCATACATGAAATAAAGTAAGTCCCAAGCAATATTCCTTGAAGCCTCAGTTCTCAGAACCCAATACCTTAGTCAATGCAAAGAAAAAAGAAAAAATTCAATAAAAGTCACCCTGCTTATGTGAATTCAATCCTACCCAAAGCCAATTAAGGAGGACTAACTAGCAACCAACCAATCACGGGGCTTGCAAACTCCTCCTTTGTCCTTGGAAATACATTCTGATACTTTTGGTTATGATATTTAAAGAACCTGATTAACAAGTATTTAAATCACGCAGAAGCCTCTTCCCCCTTATTCTGCCCGCACCCCCAACCCCAAAAGAGCAATTGTATGCCTTCTTTGCTGGTCAGAGAGAAAAAGAATTGTGCCTTTTTCGGTTTAAGTATTTAATTTATAGACAGAACATCATTATACTTTTAAAAATTAAAGTAGTCATATTAAGATTACTTTTAAAATATGCTGTTTTTCAAATGACAAATTAAAACAGATTGTGCAGTAGATATGGTTATAACTATGGGAATAAAATATGTTTAAACACAAGCCTCTTTTGATCAAGTATGTAGCATCTAAAATGTTGCTCACACTAGATTAACAAGGTAAACAGTCTACAACAGTAGAAGTCAAAAGTTCATAACATTTCAAACAATGATGTGCAAGATATACAGCTATTGCAGTCTTTAAAAAGCCACTGAGTAAATTATTTAGTGCATGTCTGAGTCCCATACATATCCTTGAAATGTTCAGAGTTGACTTGGCAAATGCTATAATAATCCATGCCAAAAGCACCTTATCCTTGTGATGGGGGAGGGAGGAAGAGTAATTGGAAAATGAAGATAGCCATTTATGCTCAGAATGTGGTGGGGAAGGAAAAACTGATTGCAAGCCACATTAGTCAGTGATTTTAAAGAATTAAATGCTGAGTTAAAGAGAAACAATACTATCATCTATAATTAACACTCAGTATAAGGGTCTAAAAAGTTAGGCATGTGCTTGATCACCTTGGTGAGGCCCTGAAATCAATAGCACATTCTTAAGTATTCTGCATAACTGGGCCCTGAATCAGAGCCTTAACGCTCTTTTGCAGAGCAATATGCAGATTTAAAAAACAACAACAATTTAACCTGTAGTGTGTTGATGTTGTTACCCACAGCTGTTGAAGAATGACAAAATATTGTCAGACAAGAGGAAGTACAGGAAAACGATTTCCTGCCATTTCAAAATCTATTGGCCTTTATTATAATAGATGGGGCGGGGCAGTGACAAATAGCTGATGTAAACTGATGGCAAAGTCATAAAGGGATCTAGACTGGAGGCCGGAATTTGATCCTGGTCTAGTTAACTTTAATCATTTAATAAAGTCATAAAACCAATTAAAATGTGGCAAAAATCTTTTTGTTAGCTAATGAAAAGATGCTCAGTTTTCACTTTCATTCGTTTCGCACTCAGGCTACTTAAAAAATAAAAAACAACTCATGGGAACTATGAAATCTCCCAAATATTAGACACGCTACTCATCTACTTTATACTCCGCTTATCTCAAGGTTTAGGTAAAGAATTAGTGATACCTATTTGTTGGAAATTGTCTAGGATGTACTTACTCTTGAAGGTCAAATTTTAATCTCCTTTCAATAGCACCTGGAATGAGCATTTCCTTCTACTACTACCATTCTCAGATTTGCTACAATAAAAGTCAAGTACTTGATTATATATTTTTTCACCTTTTACCCCATAATGTGACTTTAAAAAATTTGCAGTAAAACCTGAAACACAAATGTTGGTGTTAGGCCCCAATCCTGCAAACACTTTTACTCTAAGGAATACAGTTACACATGCACAAGTTTGCAACCTTGGGCCATTAAGACACCACAATTATTATTTTTTAAAATCTTTTTCTACAAGTGAGGTTTAAAAAACAATAATAGTAATCCCAATATATTGCATCAACCATTTTACTGCAAAGGCAATAAAAATAACCAAAATCAGTTTAATCTTACCCTCAGGTCTTGAAGTTCCTTATCTGCTGCCAAGAATTTCAATGCTTTTCATTGTATGACTAATATTTTTCTGTTGGTTTACAAAGATGAAGCAGAGGATTATTTTCCCCAGTGAGACTATTTGTGTTTGTTCTGCTCCAGGCAAACATATTGACCACACTATGTATTTTCTTACTTTCCAAGGTTTTACCAAATGTTTTGAGTTTTTAACAGGAAGCCATAATTCAGATGATGTTTTTAAAACCTACCTACACGTCTGTTCTCAAAAGTCACTCTAAAATGGTACTGTGGGATACTTCAGTTTCTTAATTATTTCCATATAAAATCTGCACTGTTTAGAAAAGACATCTTTTAAACTTGCATAGAGATAAAGACAGAAGAGACCATTAACACGCCTGTATATCACAGGCCATTAGTTTTCACCTATATTACACACAAAATATTTTAGTGACACCAAAGCATTTTGGTCTTTTGGAAACTAAATTGTGTGCCAGAGGCAGAAAATAGCAGACACTAAGGTGCCACTAATGCCTGAGGTCTCTGCAGTGGTGGAGAATTTATTAGGTAAAATATGTCCAGCTGATCCCAACAGCCAAACCATACTCCATTTTGTAGGGAAGGGTGAGAAATCCCCAAGTCCCAGCCAATCTGACCTGGGGGGGAAATTCCTTCTTGATGCCAAATACAGCAGTTCTTGTGACCCTGAACATGTAAACTATCTCAAGGGAAATTAGTTTAGGCTACTTTCAGTTACAAGTTGTGCACATGAAATATAAATAAAATAAAGGAAATTCTCAGGGCAAAAAAAAATATTTCAATAAGATGGTGGAATTTGCCTAATAGTGGTTTTCCTGGAAAGCAAAAGGGAACTAGCATTTGTCTAGGCCTTGGTGTCTCTGGCAGCATGCAAGTGCCAATTTCCACCTTCCCCATGCCATTAGCTATTTCATCTATTAGGAAGAGTCACTGCACCATCTCTTATGTATCAGAGGAAGGCCAAAAAAAAAAAAAAATCCAGACTACATCTGGACAACTGCATTCAGGTAAAGGTCAGGACGGATTTTTTTCAAGTGACCAACTGAAGCCCTGAAGCATGAGATTTGATGATAGTCATTATCTATAGTGGAGAGCTGCAAGTGTTAGGAACATATTGAAAGCAAATAATGCAATGCCATTCTTACTAAGATTCCTAAAGAAAAGGGATGTACAAAGTGAATTTTCACCTGTCAGCTTTGCAAAGTTAAGTTGAGGTCTACTTGTCTCAATCATCAACTTCAGAAAGAGATTTTTCAGGCTAACTAATATCTTTAGTTCATGTGTTCAGCTCCTTTGCCTCTGTGGGCTGACATTATTACTGATCTGGCTCTAGAGCAGCAACTTAGTAAACATTCATATTGATGATGCACAAGAAATAGAATCCAGCCCACTATGTTTGTACCACTTTGAACTATTTTCATCACTAAAATAGCAGATATTACTCGGAATACATAGAGGGAGCAGATCAGCAGAGTAAGAAGGTGCCAGTTTTTCCATAGTACTTTTGAGAGTAACTACACTTAAAATCTATATTGTACTGGATAGCAAATTCTAGAGAAGCTCAAGCTACATACATTTGTTGTCACCAAAAAAAAAAAAAGAGCAAGTAACTAAGTGAAGGGCAGGGGGTGGGAAAATATCTAAAACCTGTGGAAAGCTCATGAAAATAAGCAACTACAACCAACTGTTTTATCAACAGCACATGCAGTTGGGATACATTTCTATTGGTGAAAGGCTGGTCTTATGAAGGCCCTGGCCCAGGAGTAATGAGAGCCAAGTTCTGTTGCTGCCCTTCCACAAATACAGCATGTAAGCTTGGACAAGTCATAATCTTTGTGCCTCAGTTTCTACTTTTTTTAAATAACGATAATACAATTGAGAAACTAAATTCATTAGTGTTTGTAAAGAGCTTTGAGATTAGCATCTTTCATGTAAGAAAGAACTGTTATTTTAACATAATACATTAGTATTAGATGACCAACATATATTTAGAGGAGTTGGCTAGTCATAGCATCTGCATTTCTCTACCAGAGCCACTGAATGGGTCAGACAGTCATCATTCTTCTGGGTTTCTGTCTCTTTACCAGAACAATCATAATTCTACTATCAAGGCTACTGATGAAACATGTTATATGGTAGAGTTGCATTTTTCTGAAAAAGTATTTTCTTTATAAGTAAAGCTGAAACACACACACACAAAATTTCAAACTTTAAAGTGCACTTTGTTTCTTTGCATAAAGTGAAACGGTCTTATTTCCAAACTGAACGTTGAATGTGAATTCAGATATGTTTGAAGTAGGGCTGGAGTAAATATTTATTAATTCTCACATAGACAGCTGCATTAAAATGTTACCCCATAAAACATTCATAGTATATGTATATCCAAATATTTAAACTTGAATTCTAGATACCTAGGAAGTTTACAATTAAGGTTGAATAATCATCATCAGCTATGTACCTCTTTCCTCCACATCCATCTTCCACCTACTTAACTTGGACTTCATATAAAACTAGCATGGTATAGTACAGGATTCCAACAGCACGCTCTTCAGTTGTAGGTAGATACCTCTCCAGCCTACATTGTGAACAAGCCATGTATAACATCACCCATTTCAGGGCAAGTTAAGCATGACAGCCTTGAGATTCTGAGCCCTGTGCTGAAAACTGAACACAGATTAGTCAATTGGTGGTGCTCAGTTAACAGCCAGCTGCTGGTGCAGCAACCAGGACTATTCTGTGTTGTCACTAGTTAAAATGAGTAAGTCAGTTACAGAACTCCTGCCAGATACCTGCCTTACTTCATGCCCATGTTAACATTTAATTTTCAATGCCGTGTGCCTATTTTATCCCTATGCCTGTCTATTCTAAAGAGTAATTTAAAGGATGCAGTCCATGTTCTATTTGTTAAAAGACAAAAATCACATCTTTTCATTCTCGTTCCTTAATTGAATTTTAGACGTGAACATTAAGGTGGTATAGTGTTCTAATTCATTCTAATGGAAGCTAGTGGCGACAAAAATTCCCAGAAGTACCACAAATTATTCAACCCATCAACAAAAATATGAGAAAGATGGCATACTGGTTATTTATCACACAACTTATCTTCAGAGCCCTGCCAAATGTGCCATATTCTGAAGATGGCGGAATATCAGCATTGTATGATTTATCTCCAGTTAATAAGTCTAACAAAACTAGAGTTTGTCAGAACATTTTTGACTAAATGAAAATTCACCAAAGAGTTTTGCAGAGACATATCAGTTTCATTGGGAAAGAAGGTTAGAGTCGGTGAAACTTACAGCAGAATTTTTCATCCCAGATCACTCCCAAGTCTGGCAGAGCAGGGACTTGAAACTGAATTTCCCACATTCCATGACAACGCTCTAAGCACCAGGGTACAAAAAGTCAGTTCTCATCAGAAGGGACCAGGGAGAGTGCCCTGGACCCAAAAAGACCTTCCTGAACTGAAAAGCTCAGGTTTTGATCCAAAAAGAAACATTTTAATATAAATATATTTCTTCAAAATGTTCAAAAGGTTTTGCTGACATTACAGCATGGAACGAGAACAAATTTGATACCTTGAAAGTTGCTGTGAAACAGAACTCTCAATCTCCATACAGCACTACACAAAAATACAATTTACAACTACATTTAATATTAAAATAGGTTTTAAACATTGTTTCAATGGGGACAAAAGGTGTCAGAAGAGACCAAAGAGACATTCAGATAGTAAATACAACCAAGAAACACTTCCATGCTAAAGTCTACAGGTATGGTCACTTACAGGGCCACAGGAAATTTGGATTTTACCTCCAGTTTTGCTACAGATTATGCATATGAGCTAGGGACAGGGATACTATGGAGGGGGCAGCCTCTCCCCATTGGTGGAAGAAGTAGTCATAGCCAGTCCCAGAGGTCTCTTACCCAGGACTGATCCACTTACCAGGATGCCCCAGACCTGGGGACCCGCTTCTGGGCAACCCAGGGCTGCCATAAGCAGCAAGTCGCTAGGACTAGAGGGGGCTCAGCCTCCCCAAATCTATTTTCTGAGCATCCCCTCATATGCCCAGTATGGCAAGCGAAGCCACATGTCTAGCCATGTCAGGGCCAGGAAAAGGGCACGGTGGGGCCAATGTTCCTTCTAATTTTTGACAGACCATGAGCACAAACAATTACTTTTGTGCAAATGTTTGTGCTTGTGGGCAAATTTTTATGCCTGCAGTGTTTTGCCGCGTGCACGGGGTTTAGGATCTGTGTGCGTGCACACATGCACACAGCTTACAGGGAACAGTGGGCGGGGCCCCACTTGTGTTTTGGATTCTCAGCTGGTGGAGCTAGATTTCTCAGTCCCAGCAGGGAGTGCTGGCTCCTGAGCACTACTTCCCAGCAAGGTTCACTAGGACATGGGAAGTGATTGGATCCGTGGGGAGTCCCTGAGGTTATGAGCAGGAAGATAACCTGAGGTAATGACCAGGGAGGAGAGTGGGAGGTAACCTGGAAAATTCTGGTTGTGCCCCTGAATGGAGAACCGAGACAAAGATTCAGTGACTTGCTCAAACTATAAAATAGGCTATGACTACTTCTTCCTACTGCCCTATATCAGAGGCTAAATTAATATCTATGAGACGTTCAGATATTATGGTGATGATCATGGAAAAAACCCTATAAATAAAAAATAAAATCAATGCTAGAATGTTCTGTGGCCTTATTAGACTATTAATCTGCACAGCTGCTGTGGGGATATTAGTCCCCACCTTGCATGTCAACTGTGCCTAAGTTTAGAGACACAGTGGAGACAGATGAAGATTGTTTTCTTTAGGCTCTTGACTATAAAAATTGAGAGAGAAGTCTCATTAGATAGCATAATGCAGGATTCTCCCCCTCCTCTGCCCATTTCCCCCTCCTCCCATTCTGTTCAGTTTTTTGTAGATTGTTAAACTCCTCGTAACAAGCAATTCCTGGAAATGTGTATTTTTCAACTCTTTGCTATTCATGTAATAATTGATATGCTCAAGTTAAATCAAAGAACATCAACTCCAAAGCTCTGCCCACTCAGTCATAACAAAACCATTGTATTTCATGTTTTCTTTTTCCCTTAACAGATCAATAACTATTAGTAATAAGGAAAAGGGCTGGAAGTTTGTAAGAATGTTTTCTCAATATTTGATAGCATTTCTATGTCATTATCAAGTGCTTGCAGCTGCTCACAAACTCAAGGTCTTAATGCAATCAGTAACAGGAGTTCTCATAACAGAACTAATATAAAAAGCCTATTTATAGCCTAAGTGCAGGCACTAGCTGAAAATTTCAGCTTTGGTCACAAGACAATTTATACTAATCTTGCCTTACTGCACATCACGTTCTAAGTACACCAGTATTTAGCACATATACTTGCCACACAGTACATATGTATGTATCTGACATAGGAATGTAACAGTATATCTGTGTACTGTTTAAAAATATATTACACATATATATGCACACAAGCACAGTTACTTCTCAAAGTTAAGCAATATCATGAAATCTCTATCTAGAGCTGCTTGAGTGGGTAATTTCACATATTAACAAAGTGGTCATTAAAATGTCTGGGCCAAACTGGCAGATTATTAGCAACAGAATGCCTTCCCATGACAGGCATCAGAGTTAGGGACTTCGAGAAGAGGAGGGAGTTTCCCTTGTTGGCCATCTCATTTCTCCTATTTTGTCATTACTTCCTCCCCCCCCCCTCTTCCCCCCCCCCCAATTGCCTTTTTTGGGTGAAAGCAAGGTTACCTCTTTTAGATCTCCCTGGTTAAGAGGTTCTCATATTAGAGCTAGAAGATAGGATGAGTCCATTTACAAATGCACTGTCTTTAAGAACTCCCTTCTCCCTATGCAAGCCTGCAAGGGAAGACTATCTTATGATAAGAGCTTTAGACATAAGTAAGAGCTGCTCTACACTGGGAACTTAAATCAGCAGAGCTATGTCCACACCCAAGAGATATAGCTATACCAACCTAATACCCCCATCCTCTCTGTGTAGACCATGCTAGACAAAAGGAAGAAATCTTCGATCAATCTAGCTACTGCCTGTCAGAGAGGTGGATTAGCTACACCAATTGGAGAACCTACACTTAAAATGCTGCAGCTGCACCACCACAGCTCTTCATTGTAGTCCAGGGATCAGCAACCTTTGAGAAGTGGTGTGCCAAGTCTTCATTAATTTAAAGATTTCATGTGCCAGTAATATGTTTTACATTTACTGGGGCAGCAGGCTGAGCAGAGCCAGCAGCCGGAACCCACAGCCAGAACCCCAGACTGGCAATGTGGGCGGCAGACAGAATCCCAGACTGGCAGCGGTGGTCTAGGGTCCTGTCCACTGGCCCATGCTAGCCGGGGTCCTCACCACCAGCCCCACTCAGCCCATTGACAGCCTGGAGTTCTGTTCATCCAGGCAGGCAGCAGGCTGAGCAGGGCCGGCGGCCGGGACAACAGAGTGCCACTAAAAATCAGTTTGCGAGCTGCCTTTGGCACACGTCATAGGTTGCTGACGCATGTTGTAGACATTCACTATGAGAAACAACTAGATACAATGAACATGCTCAGTGATCCAAGGTAATCTCTTAAGGCCCAGTCATCACCTAGGATATTTTGGCTGCAGAACCCTGCTTTGTGTGACTTTCTCTGGAGTGAGAGCACTCTCAGGAAGATAGTAGTTTCTCCAAACTAGATTGCTTCTTGGTTTCCTAAAAGATGTCAACTCTTGCTCCCTGACATACATAATAAGAAAAAGTTCTCCCAAACCTAGGTGCTTGAAGAAACTTCCCTTAGCTAGAATTTACCTAATTTCCTCTCTATAGCAAGGGCATACATGGGGGAGCCTAAGAACAGTCAGAGAATTCACCCCTACATCTCCCTATTAAGTCTACACTACAAAATTATGTTGACCATACTTATGTTGGCATACAGCCACCACAGTTAAGTCACTTGTGTGTGTGCACACTTGGCTTCTTATGTCAGCAGGGTGTGTCCTTACCAGGAGCACTTGTATTGATTGTATCCTCAGCAGGAAGCATTGTGGAATGGCTCTTGAATGCTAGTAACAGGTGACATAAGCAATGTAGCAGCTACACTGATGCTGCATTAACCTAACTACATCGACTGACTCTACAGCACTAAAAGAGGTGGTGTTACTAAATTGGCACAGAGAGGCACTTATGTCAGCAGGAGCTAAATCTAAGTGATGACACTTCCACAGAGAGGTGGACATAAGGTGCCTTGGGTCGACCTAATCGTGTAATATAGAACAGGCTTAAGACTGAAATGTTGTAGTAGAAAGTGGAAGTCCTGGTGCTCTGAAACCCAATATGCTGTATCAGTCTTTGGCCCTGCAGTTAAAAAATCATGCATCATATAAATTATTTGTAGTAGCAGCAGCATTAGCATTTCAAGAATGCCTAGGAGCACTAGCCATAGACCAGGACCCCATTGTGCTAGGCGCTGTACAAGCACCAAGATGGCCCTCCACCAAACCCCTTACACTCTAAACAATCGATGGAGGGTCAAAACGCTCTACCATAACTGTGATCTTAGTGGCCTTAAAGGTTGTAAGTAATTTTTCCCATCCTCTTTCTTACTGAAAACAGGCTTTCCTTACCATCCAGCTTCTCCTGACAAAGTTTTTAGTACTGTGGGGAGTGGATAGGCCAAGGAACAGAAAGAGACAAAAAAGTAGCAAAGTCCCAATTTCCCATGGGCTACTTGAATGAAAACCAGTCTCATGTTCAGATGAACTGTTCTCATTGGGAAGCTGGAAATTATCTTACATGCACTGACAATGCAGTGGTAAACTTATTTATGTAGGTGACAACTAGAATCCAAGTGTGATTAAAAATGTCTTGCATTCTAATAGCCTTCAAATGACATCCCTGTTTAGAATGATCAAGTGTCATCACAGATATCCCTGTATAGTGTATAACTGGCAAGTAAATACATGCACACATCATAAAATTGCTCTGAACAGCTACTTCATAAAATTATTGTATATATATTATCAAATGTTAATGTCACTGACCAGGTTTAGCTGTTGGTATCTGCTTGGTGGTATGTTCTATTTAAATATACCATATTTTCCGGCGTATAAGACGACCTTTTAACCCCGGGAAATCGTCTCAAAAGTCGGGGGTCGTCTTATACGCCGGGTATAGTCTTATAGGGCGGGTGCTCCGCTCGCCCGGTGGCGCGGGGTTGCCCCCTCGCCCCCTCCCCCCCCCGGGACTCAGCGCGGGGGTGGGGCGAGGCGAATGACACCAGGGACACGGACGGGAGCGCCTGGCTCCGGCTAGTCCTGGCTGTACATGAGGCGCCCGCAGCCCGGGCGGGGCGCGGCGCAGCGACCCACGCGGCTGCGCCAATTTTCCATGGAGTTCTCCCTCGTGAGTCCGGTAACTGCCCCTGCCCCCCGCGGCGCCCCCCTCACCCAGCCGCCCCGGCGCCCCTCGTCACCAAATGTCCCTGGGCCCGCGGCTCCCCCGCGCTGCCTTTCACCGGCTCCCCTCGCTTCCCCCGCGCTGCCTTTCACCGGCTCCCCTCGCTTCCCCCGCGCTGCCTTTCACCGGCTCCCCTCGCTTCCCTGTCACCAGACCCCGCTGTGTGCCCCCCCGTCCCCCCTCAAAGGCTCTCTGGTCCCTCCCCATTCCTCCCCCCTCCGCTCCCACTCAGCAAATCTCCCTCCCCCGGGCTTCACCTCGCCAGGTCCCGCCCTCCGGCTCCCTCCCTCTGCTCCAGAGCTCCTACTCCTCGTTTTCCTTCTTCAGAACCTGAGCTCCCCCGTCACCAGACCCAACCCCCTCGGTTCCCCAGCCCACGCTCACCAGGACCGTCACTCTTGTGCCCCCCGGGGCTTCCCCTTCTTCACTCTACAGTCTGTAGTTCCCCCATCCTCTGCCCCCCCCCGGGGTGCTCTCCCCTCCCCCAATACTCTGTGTCCTCTCATGGGATTCGCCTCCCCCCCCCCACCACATCATCTGTGTTCCCCCCAGGACTCTGTCGCTCCTCCCCAACAGACCCTCTGTGTCCTCCCCTCCACCCAACCCTCTGTGCCCCTTCTTGGGGCTTCCCCCTCCACTTGACCCTCTGTGCCCCCCCCTCCGTCCTCCCAACCTGATCCTCTGTGACTTCCCTAGGGCACTGTCCCCTCCCCCATACCCAATCCTCTGTGCATCTGTGCCTTCCCCTGGGACTCTTTGCTCCTCCCACCAGACCCTCTGCACCCCTCTTGGGGTGCTCTTCCCCCCCCCAACTCTCCTTCCCACCCCAATCCTCTTCCCACCCCCCAGGCTCTCCTGTTCCCCTCACCGATCCTCTCTGCCAACCCCCTCCACTCCACCCGGACTCTCCCTTCCCCCTCATCCGATTCTCTGTGTCATCCCCCTTCGCCCCACTCTGTGACTTCCTTGCGCTCTGCCCCCCAACCCTTTGTGCCCCCCAGTGCACTTTCTCCCCCATCACCCAATCCTCTGTGCTCCCTCCATACCAGATCCTCTCCCCCCATGTTGCCCGTCACCAGGACCCCTTTCTCTAACTCTAACTAAAATATTTTACTACAGTATTTGGTTCAGAATCTTTTTTTTCTAGATTTTCCTCCTTTAAAATTAGATGCGTCTTATATGCCGGAGCGTCTTATATGGCGAAAAATACGGTAAATTCTTCCTATTACAGCTATATTTTTATTTTGATAGTCTTTCTCCCTGAATTCATGTCACTTGCTCTTTTCAAAGACCTCTGAGTACATATTTTCACAATGTAATGGTTTCCTAATTTTTAGTTTGAATAGAAATATAATAAAATTACACACATACACACCCTTAAGAGCTTTGCAACCATTTAAAATGCAACAGTCCAAAGCTGCATTGGGATATCACCATTATTATTTTTTTTGGCAAAAGAAACAACCCTGCATAGTAACTAAGAACAGAATCTGTGTTGAATTTTATTTACATTGATATAACAAATTAAAAAAGCAAAAGGCACAAGGTGGAGACAGTCATAATAAAAGCTTTCATACCAAAACATCTTAGTTTTGGGGAAATTTGAACAATACAGCTTATGGAGAAAGTTACCAACTAGTTAATATCTCATCCAATAATGACTAGTGTCTAAGTTGTCCACTTTACAAAACCTACAGTATATGAGGTAATGCAGATTGTAACAGGGTTCCTGCAGGGCCCTCCTAGCTCCTGCCCGTTTGTCCCAGAAAGTCACTCAGAAAACCGTTTGCAGTGCTCACCTGTGGTTTATTGTACAACGTGCTCCCAACACCTTCAGAGTATAATATAGACAAGTTCCTTCTCTCTTCTCAGCAGGAGAGAAGGGCAGGCTAGTCTTTCCTTCTTCCCCTCAGGGCAGCTTCCCTTATCCCTAGCTCCTTCACCTCCTTTGCAGGTACTTTTCCTGTTCAGCCCCAACCCCCAACACCCCCCCCCCCCCCGCTTCCATCCCCTGAGGCTTTTAACCAGCCTGCTCCTGCTCTGCCAATCAGGGCCAGGTGGCCTCCCCAGCTCCAATTACCTTCCCTAAGTGTAGCTGGGGTGACAGAGGGTTTTCTAGCAGTTTTTCTGCTAGTACCCTGGCACAAGATGTTTATACAAAACTGTTATGAGGTCAAAAAGCCACTACCACCTTTGACTCTCCTATGATGACCAAGTTAGTTTACATATATACAGTACAATGCCCTGATCCTGTAACTGGATCTGTGCACGCAGAACATTGCACCTGCATGGAACACCTCTGAAGTCAATGGGACTTTGCACAGGAGCAAAGCTTTACTCTTGTGGTTTGAGATTGAGGCCCAGACAATGCAGGCAAAATAATAAAGAGGTCCATATGTCTAAAACATTATAAACTGGATGAAATTATTGCAATCCTAGTTGTTGTTCACATCTTGCCTCCAGTCAACCCCCATTTGAGTTGGTTACCCTTACGTGGCATGTCTAACATTCTAGCTCTTTGGAGAAAGAAAGTTGGTGCAACGAAGAAGCCAGAGCTGAAGCTTTGTCCCTGCAAGAAGGAGCTGATTCTGAGCAAATTTCAAGTCAGACCCATGACTTGGAAGCTCAGACACTCATCTGATTCCCCACGGATAGTCTCCATTTATCTGTCAGCTGACTGGGAACTCTCTGCAGCCAAGGAATGTTCCTCGCTGCCCTTCCTCTCTCTCTCTCGCTCTCTCTCCTTTTCACCAATCTTAAACCCCTTACTCTTCTCTTACTAGACTCCCTTCCCCCACCCCCTTTTCTTCTCGCCGAAGAGAAAGAAGGAGGTTAGGGAAAGATGGAGAGAACTAACAACTGAGGCAGGACACTACATACCATGTTACCAGGAGATAAAGTGAACTGGAAAGAAAGTAGACTGGCAATAAAACTAGCTTCCATTGACACATATTTTGTCTCCTTTCTTTCACGACTGTATTAATTCACAGGTACTACAGAATAGAGACAATGGTTCCAGTTCTTGGAGTCATGTGATTATCTATTAGATTTCATTTAAAACAAAAAGTTCATGATTGCAACTGGAAACAGGAACCAAACAGAACCTATGCATGGTGTACCTGCAACAGTCTGAGACAATAGGTCAGAGATGTGAACAACATCAGTATGTTGTTAACTCCAAGACCAATTACTCCGGGAGATCCTGCCCACATTCTTATGCAATAGAAAAGTCTGGGAATGGATGACTCTCTGGGACAGGGGAAAGTATGTTTATAAAAACTGCAGCTGACACTGAACTGGGAGGGGCTACTAGCACTTTGGAGGACAGTATGTGAATTCAAAACGACCTTGACAAATAACTCTGAATTCAACAAGATTAAATTCAACAAAAACCACATACAAAGTACTTCACTTAGAAGGAAATAAATCATGGGTAAAGCAAAATGGCCCAAAAACAGTTTTTAGCCAACCTGGTCATTTTCAGTCTGTGCATAATGTCTCCATAACAAAAGAAAAAACAGGGGAATGTAGTAGGCACAAAGTACTCATGCAAACAAATCCCAATATCAAGTGGTATCAAAACAGCTTTATATCAAGAATGGTACAAAAACATTCTCCAAGGATGACAGTAACACACTGAGCCCTCCTAAAAGATAAGGTCAGGATAACAGTATGTAATAAAATGTTTTAATCAAACCAACATGTATAAGGTGATTGGTAGTAATTAGCCACGTCAGGGGGTAGTAACGAACTATGTCATAGGGGCAGTGTAACAGGGAGGCAACTCAACCCTGCGGTGCCTCCTGCTGTTCCTCAGGGAATTAGCATCCCAGCGTCTGGAGCGCCCTCTTTGGGCCGATGTGCCACTCCTGCCTGGCCCCGTGTCCCTCCCGGACCCCGGTGCCCTCTAACTGAGGGCGCTGCACCCCTGCAGTACCCCCTCAGGTCTAAGGGTCTCCCCTCCCTGGGGAACCCTCCACCCCTATCCCCACCTTGCCTCAGACTAGACAACTGCCAGTCACCACTTGCCCCCACTCACTGAGGCAGACTGCAGTATCATTGCCACTCATCATTGGCACGGGGGATTGGCCTGCTGCTTCTTCACCTCTAGTTAGGGGCTGCCCCTCGCAACCCCAGTGCCCCTGGGTGGGGCCTTCTTGTAGGCCCTGCAGCCTGGGGCTCCCAGGCTAGAGCTTCCCCAGCTCCTCGTGCCTAGCCCCAGCCCTGCACCATCCTGGACACTTACTCAGGCTCCCAGCAGCTAGGCCTGTCTGCCTTCTCCACGCGAGGAGGAGACTCTCTCTCTCTCTGTCTCCCTGCCCCACAGCCTTTTTATCCAGGCCTGCGAGTGTTTGGGGCATGGCCACCCAGCTGAGCCTACTTCCCAATCAAGCTGGGAGTTTTCTGGCTCCCGGCCACAACCCCCTTCCTGGGCTGTTTCAAGCCCCTTTGGGCAGGGAGCGGGTGGTCACCCCGTTACAGGCAGTATGTAACGTGTTTGTATCTCGGTATAAAACTTTATCTCAAAAGGAGTGTCTTAGTCTAGTCTAGGGAGGAATGGAAAGTCCCACAGTTCACTGAGCATCCATGGATGCCTGGTTCAGCAGAGTCTGTGGCTTATTAGTACCACGCTTTGTCGACAAACCTAGGTTGGTGCCGTCATCGCTTAATGAATCATTCGGTCATTGGGCAGCTGCCGTATCAGCTGTCTGTGCAGGGCTCCGGCAGCACAGAGAAAGAACACACCCCCAGCCAAATATCTATCAACATCTAACCACAGTATTCATCAATTGATGCATCAGCTAAATTTATCTTGACAATAGATTAGAAACATCTTCTTAACACACATCTTTCCAATTATCAAAGATGGAAATGGAAATGTAGAGAATTCATGACAGCTTATTAGGCCTCAGCTACATGCAAACGTTGTACTGTTTTAACTACACAGATATAGTTGAAGTGGCACAATTCCCCTAGTGTCAACAGTGATTCAGTATAAAAGTGTGGTTATGACAGTATATCTGTTGGATCGGCAGGTAGTGATGGATCAATCGTGGATCAGTTTATCACATCTAGACTTGACTAGATAAATTGATCCCCGAGAGCTCTCGCGTTGCTGCCAGAACTCCACTGCTGTGAGAGGCCCAGGCAAAGTCGGCGGGGGAGTAGCAGCAGTTGACTCAGCACCATGAAGACATTGTGATAAGTAGACTTAAGTACATGAACTTCAGCCACACTATTTCCCTAGCTGAAGTTGCTTATCTTAGGTCAATTCCTCACCACCCCCAGAGTAGCTCTGGGCTTAGTGTACAGAAAGGAAAATAAACTATACCAATATATGGCATCTTTATACTAGTAGAGTTGCATCTGTACTAAGGGCTACACTGGTATAACTATTTTCGTTTAACTCATAGATGCGCGCGCGCACACACGCACACCAGCCAAAGTTGTTATATTAGTAACAAAAAATCCATATGTAGAACAAGCCTTTGTTTAGCAGACTACTTTTTCAGGTTAGCTGAAACATGGCAGTTATCCTTAAGTTTCTATCTACTTACCGCCAAATCTTTCTGCTGGCCTCTTTTTTTTTTTTTACAAAAAAGTTTGCATTCATTTTTTGCTTTAAAAAAATCTAATCTGCATTAAATTCCCTTCTATACTCCTAGCCTTAAAAATCTTAGCATAATGTAACAAAATTTGAAGGAAATGAAACCTAAAGTTCATGAGTCCTAAAAGCAGTTACATATTGTGCAAAAATGAATCTAAAAAATAAGATAGTTCATAGGCCTACATGACTCCTAATATTCACAAGTACAACCACCAACACTTAACTGGAAATTCATGAACCATCGAAGTGAGATCACAGGTGTCTCCCCTTTCTATTTCAGTTAATCAACCCTAAGCCTGAGGGAGTTTTTGAGTTTGTTTTTATCAAGTTTTGTCACTGGCACTTAGCAAATTTGTCAGATATTTAGCAATGCACAATTACTAACAACTCTATTTGTAACTCTGTGAAAAATGAGGTTTCAAATCGAAATGCTGAAAAACTGAACTATAATGGCAGTAAAGAAGGGTTATAATTAAGTCAAATGCTGAATGTTAATTTTAACCTTTGATTAGCAAATATTTAAAGAAAGGCCATGTTCTATGCCATAAAGTTTTCTTTGCCTTGAAATTTTAAACAAAGTTACTAATGCAAGGTAGGAAATTCTGAAAGGAAGCAAACAATCATACTGGAACTTAAAATGTGCATCTAAGGTTCTCTTACAGCACTATTTTTCTAAAATGAAAACTGTGGAATTATTTACAGTGTATTTGGTCTCAACGATAAAAATATGCATTTGTTGAGAACACCAAGAAAGAGAAACACACAAAGATAACATTTCAGGGAATAAACTGTTCTTCACCTTGAGATTCACTGTAGGTTTATTTTTACACTTCAGATTGAATTCAAGGAAACAAAGCACTAATTACCTTGAATGACTTTTGTGATGAAATAGTTTTTGGCTTATCCTTGAGCAAAGCAAGAACTGTCACTCCAGGGCAAATTACTCTTGTTTTGTCATCATAAGCACTTAACTGACTCTAGGCTTTAATAATTTCAATAACCCTTTAAATACTTGTCTTTATTTAACATGAATGGGGGAAAAGGAAACGTATACTAAAGAATATAAAACTAGATTGGGTAATCTGCTAATGATCAGAAAAACAATCAACACCCATTTTACTGCTGGGTTCTATTTGATACAAGTTACAGAACAAAGTACTGAGCATTCATATATTTAATGGTTACACTTTAAAGCACAAATCTAAGATCAGAGCTATATTCTATTTTCCTCTTTAAATTAAGAAACTACGCAGAATGTAAAAATATGTAGTATAGCATGCATAGAATCAAATAAAACATACCAAAGATAGAAATGTGATTTGCCATTCCTGATCATACCATAGATTCAACTCATACTTATTCTGACAATAACAAATGGTTGACTTAAGATAAAATTTCCCACCGACACACTTGGCTAATTCTGCAAAGCTGCACTTTAGGGCTAACTTTTCTTCCTGATCCCTGCATAGGAACATGTTATGTCCTGAAGCAAGCTATTTAATTATCCTTCACTGAGCGTGAATATATACAAGTTATTTATGGACAAAACTATCCAGCCATCTTGTATTTGACAGTGATTTCCTACAGAAGTGAATTCCACAGTCTGATTAAATATGTACTGTTACTGTATGACGTGTTTCCATTTATTTATTCTAAATTTGTCAGATACTGATTTTGTTTCTGTTCTGGCATTACTCATGCACTGAGGATAAGAGGGAGCAGGAACAGATTGGTTCTTTCTAAGCAGAGCAATTCAATTCAGCATTTTGTATTCTCAGAGCAAGGCCTGATCTTGCAATCAGACCCACTCAGGTGCAATCTCACACCCATGCAGCTCCTTGCTGAAATCAAGTCTTACAAATACCTAAAATAGATTGATAGTACCAGTGTACCAGCAAGAAGTACCAGTGTGCTTCAAAGTATACAGCTCACTCCCTGGGATACCCAATTCAGTCCCTCTTTCCCCACTTGAAAAGAACTCAAGACATGTGACCTTGCTGGCCCTATAGTACTCAGTCTTTTTTAATTTGTTTTATTAAACCAGAGCTCATGTAGTTTAATCTGTTCAAATTTTGAGAGTTAAGTTTATTCAGTGAAAGCTATTCTGTTTATATGGTGTTGGTTCATTGGAATATCCATGTTTTAACAGTAAGTTTGAGGCACCTGTGATACAAAATTCTGCTCTAATAAATGTTGCCATACTATCAGGACTACAATCAATAATGACATAATGCAAAACTTTCCCAAACTGTATGAGGAAATGGGAGACTGACAGCTGTGTTGACAATGCAGAACTGAATAACATTTAAACACAGATGTCCCAGTTCCCAAGCATGTAGGCAATTCATCATTCTGCTATAAAAGCAAGTTAGTAGCTCACGTAAACTCAATTTCAGCAAGTCAGCCCCATTAAAGAGGTGTCTTAGTCAGTCAACATGCACTTTGATGTGTTTGGCAATACTGTAAACAAAGACAAAAGGTCAACAGAAGAGTAAACTTCAGTTTGGGAAAGTAGAAGTTCACACTTAATGACAATATTTTAAAGTACTCATTTTTGAGTAAGGGATAACTCCATCTCTGGGTGTAGAGGCTATGAATAATTTCAGTTAGGCTTTGTGATGGATATCTGAGAGCTAAGAGGGTTTATAAAATTATATATATATGCATGCAAATTAGAAGGAAACCATTGTTCAATCTAGGTGATACAGGTCTAACTCCAAATCAGGTGTCTGATACATCTGAGATTATATCCCAATAAATAATCCGAAGCTCTTTCAGTTTTAAAATGAACTAGTCACAGGAGGAAGGTGTTTGATTGTTCCGCAACATTACTTTACTATAAGTCGAAGTAAATGAATAGAAGAAAACCACGGATATCTTGAACAATCCATGAGACTGGAATCAAATTAAACCTCTCCTTCCTGAGACCAAAGATTTTCCCTATAATGTTGGAAAATCCCATCCCAAAAACAGAAGGGCCCTCTTAGATTTTTGACACCTCACATACCCTAGGACGACATTTTCCAGTAGAAACTATGCTACCACTAACAGTCTCCCTGCAGTTGAACAGTAGCAGCCCTACAGGGGTCAACTCCAGATAAATGAATGCTGCTGGTAGCCATGTTAGCTTCCACAGTTTCTTAATGAAAATCCGAAGACTGAGCAAGGAACAGTACTACAGTGAGTAGTACTCATCTGCTCTACTTCCTCTTACACTTGCCCTGCATCTATGGGTATGTCTTCACTACAGCAGTAGTTCGATTTCCTTTATTTCGATGTTGTGAACGCGACTGTATACAGTCGATGTTGTGTGTCTTCACTAGGCACAGCTAAGCACAGCAAGTCGACAGTGTCTGTCCGCAAAACTTTTGCAAGCATCGACATGATGAGCGTTGCACTCTGGGTACCTATCCCACAGTTCCCTGATCCCCCAGCAGGCACCATTTCGAGTGCTGCACTATGGGTAGGCATTTCCAAATTTCGCGCCCTTTTTCCGCGCAGCCCACCCCCATTACGAGCGGTGCACTGTAGGTAGGCATCCCATAATTCGCGCCCTTTCTCCGCGCCGTGCTAACGCCATAGCATTGCAAGCATGGAGCCCGCTGACAGCACGGCTGCAGTAATGGCCGTTGTGAGGACCTCGATCACGGTTGCTGAGTTCCTGCTGCACCGTCTGCAGAGGAGGAATGCGATCCGGGGAGAACTGCGCTTTCTGGAACCCGACGACAGTGAGGAGGAGATGGACGAGGACGTGCACGAGATGGATGAAGACTTGCACAGCGGGGACGACAGGGACACGGACGGTTTTGGAAGTAGGGCGACTGACAATCTGTCAAAAATGGTGGCAATGGGGCAGGCTCATGCCATCGAACGCCGAATCTGGGCCAGGGAAACAAGCACGGACTGGTGGGACCGCATAGTGCTGCGGGTCTGGGATGACTCCCAGTGGCTCAGAAACTTCCGCATGCGAAAGGGCACGTTCCTGGAACTTTGTGACTTGCTGTCCCCGGCCCTCCGGCGCAGGAATACCAAAATGAGAGCGGCCCTTACAGTGGAGAAGCGGGTGGCGATAGCCCTCTGGAAGCTTGCAACGCCAGACAGCTACCAGTCAGTGGCGAATCAGTTTGGGGTGGGTAGGTCTACAGTGGGCTTTGCTGTGATGCAAGTAAGCAGGGCAATCATCGAGCGGCTGCTACACCGGGTTATAAACCTCGGAAACCTGCAAGCCACAATAGATGGCTTTTCCGCCATGGGATTCCCTAACTGTGGTGGGGCTATAGATGGGACTCATATCCCTATCCTGGCACCGGACCACGAGGCCGCCGAGTACAGAAACCGGAAGGGATATTACTCAATGGTCATGCAAGCAGTGGTTGACCACAAGGGACGTTTCACCGACCTGTACGTGGGGTGGCCGGGAAAGCTTCATGATGCTCGAGTGTTCAGGAACTCTAGGGTTTTTAGGCAGCTGCAGCAAGGCACTTTCTTCCCCGACCAGAAAATTTCCGTGGGGGGGGGGGTCGAAATGCCGATCATGATCATTGGGGACCCAGCCTACCCCCTAATGCCCTGGCTTATGAAGCCCTACACAGGAGCCCTGGACGGGGGTCAGGAGCTGTTCAACTACAGGCTGAGCAAGTGCAGAATGGCCGTAGAGTGTGCATTTGGCCGTCTGAAGGGGAGATGGCATTCCTTACTGATTCGCTCAGACATCCGTGAGAGAAATATCCCCATTTTTATTGCTGCTTGCTCTGTGCTCCACAATATCTGTGAGAGCAAGGGGGAAACGTTTATGGTGGGCTGGGAGGCAGAGGCAAATTTACGTTCTTCTACTTATGAGCAGCCACACAGCAGGGAAAGTAGAAGAGCACACCGTGAGGCCCTGCGCCTCAGGGACGCCTTGAAAGACAGTTTTATGAGTGCCCGAGATGGCGTTTGAGAATCTGCTCCCTTGCTGTGCTCTAAAGCCTGCTGCCCTTGAACCCTCTTTCCCTCCCCCCTCCCCATGCTTTCCCTCCCCCATCCCCATGCTTGCAGAGGAAATAAAATCACTGTTTGAAAAATCATGGTTCCTTTATTGGTTAATCGGAAATACAAATACAGGGGATCACTGTCCTGGTATCCTGGGGGGAAACCGGCAGTCGCAGTGGGGGAGGAGCGGACAGGGGGGGGGGGAAAGGGGGGAGAGGAGGGGTGGGCAAGCCACAGCAGCTTTTAAAAAAAAGTTTTCCTAGAACGTCAGCCTGCTGCTGCTGCTGCTGGCTTGTGGGGTAGAGTGGAGCGGCCCACGGAGCTTGCCCCCCCGTGTTCTCACCCCGCGTCTGGGTGGGGAAGCTATGGGAGTTGGGGAGGGGGGGGAGGTGGTTACACAGGGGCTGCAGAGGTGGTCTTTGGGCATGCTGCAGCTCCACCAGAGATCGCAGCATGTCGCTCTGGTCCTCCATTATGCGGAGCAAAGCATCCATGTGTCTTTCCTCGCGCTCTTCCCTCTTTTCTGCAGCGGCTCTCCATTCCTGCCTCTCTCGATCCCTTGCCTGTATCTCTCGATCCCTTGCCTGTATCATTCTTTCCCTCCAGTCCGTCTGGCGGGCTGCCTCAGCGCGCGAGTTCTCCATGAGTTCACTGAACATCTCATCACGCGTTCGCGTTTTCTTTTTACGCTTTCTTATCTGCGGTGCACGGCGGGAGGAGGAGCAGGACGGGGGATTCTGACATACTTGTTCATCTGTGGGCGAGTGTGGGAAAATAAAGTTTGAAAGTTATGAGACAGATACATTCAAGGTTAGGAGGCAGATGCAGTCTCGGACGGTACATAATGGGAGTACTATGCCATTCGCAACCTCAGTATTCAGAGGCCTGATATGATTTCTGTACAAGGTCATGTTCTACACCTAAAAGTGACTGACTAGCTCACAGAAAAGTCAGAGCATCTCAGACACATATGCGTGCCTCAGCCCAAGACGGCTTCTGAAATCACCGTGCAGCCGGCCATGGTAAGTTAAAAGTGGCGCTTGCATACTGTAGAGTAACCCCGCCCCCTTCCCCCCACCGCGTGGCTGGCTCCCACTGAAACCGCAAACTGCAAAGCAAATGCCAAAAAATCTCTTGCTAAGGGCTAAGGTCTTTTTGGGACTCTTCAGACCGCGTGCAGACTGCTCAGATTCCCTGCTAGCTACCGCTACGGGCTGGGGGGGGGGGGTTGGGTGCGCGTTGGATCTGAAGCGGAAGCAACCGCGTGCAGACTGCTCAGATTCCCTGCTAGCTACCGCTACGGGCTGGGGGGGGGTGCGGTCAGCGTTCGGGGGGGGGGGGGTGCGGTTGGTCGGTCCTCAGGAGAAAAGAGTACTTTGCAGCTGGGAATCTTTATCTCCCTACTAATTGCAGTCCATATCTCAAACAGGCAACCCTGAATGACATCACTTTGCTGAGAATTTCTCGGAGAGATAGGGAGCGCATGCTCCTTGACTCCATGCAAAGTCCTGGTCCATACGCCGCAATGCTAGCCTGCTCAATGATACCAGACAACTTACTACTTTCGTGGCGTGGGTTGGTGTCCTATCACGGGGGACCACATAAGGCGGCTCTCCCCAGAAATCTGCTGCGCTGGATTCATCGCTACCTCCTGGATAGCTTCCTTGAAATGTCCGCGGAGGACTTATGGTCAATCCCAGAGTATATTGACAAACTCTGAGTAGAAATTGACCAGCAATGAAAGCATGCTAAGTCCTTAGGGCAAGTTACTCATTAATAAATGCTTCCTTTACAAAATCACGTGTCATGTAATCACTTAAAAAAGAAACACTTACCCCCCTGGGAGGCTTGGGAGGGTACTGGCTCCAGGGTGACAAACAGCTCCTGGCTCTCTGGGAACACGGGTTCTCCGCTGGGCTCCTGCTGCTCCGTGAGATTTTCCTCTTCTTCATGGTCATCCTCCTCGGAATCAGTCTTCTCCCTGACGATTATCCCATCGGTGGAGTCCAAGCAGACTGGCGCGATCGTGGTGGGGGCGCCCCCCATTATCGCATTTAGTTCATTGTAGAACCTGCATGTCCGTGGCGCGCCCCCTGATCGTCCGTTTGCCTCCTTGGCTTTCTGGAACGATTGCCGCAGCTCCTTAATTTTCACGCGGCACTGTGTGGTGTCCCTGTTGTGGCCCCTTTCTAGCATGGCCTTGGAGACTCTTCCATAGGTGTTGGCATTCCGTTTGTTGTTTCGTAGTTCCAACATCACGGATTCCTCTCCCCAGATAGCGATGAGATCCAGCACCTCACGAGTGGACCATGCTGGAGCTCTTCTCCTCTGGCTGGTCTCCAGGGTAGATGAGCTCTTCATGGAGTCTTGTGATGCTGAGCTCTGCATGGCGGCTAGTGCTGCTGATTGCTCTGAATGGCGACTGAGCAGTTCAGGTGAGCTGGCCACGCTGACCAAACAGGAAATGGCATTCAAATGTTCCCGGGTCTTATCTACCTGGCCAGAGCAGCGAGTTCAGAGTGCAGTGCAGAGCGGTCACAGTGGAGCAGTGAGGCAGTCCAGAGCGGTCAGAATGGAGCATTGTGGGACAGCCTCTGGAGGCTATTAATGTCGGGTTCCGTCTTCACTAGCCCACGGTCGAGCTTGGAATGTCGAGATTAGCCTTATTTCTCTCGTCAGGCTGGAGTTCCAAGATCGATCTTGAGGGCCCTTTACATCGACGTTAAGGGCATGTATGTGAAGACAGGTACACGTTTAATTCGACCTAACGTCATTAACATCGAATTAAAGTGGTAGTGAAGACGTGCCCTATGACCTCTCACAAGAAAGATCCCACAGAGAACCAGAGAATGAGCGTGCGGAGACAATGCCCAGGAGGTAGCACCACTGGGAGTGTTCCACCCAGATAAAGTTTCTTCCACTCACAAAAATTAAAAAAAACTGAAGCGTTGAGATGGGCCAATTTTTGAGAGACAAAGTTTGAACACCACTGCTTTCTTCAATTCAATGCTGAAATGAAAGCTTATCCGCTCTTACTCTCTAGTATCCATCCCTGTTCATATTATAAGTGAACATGGACTAGAAAAGAATAGTTTCTAGCAACTTATTTCCTCCCCAGAAATTATTCGAGTGCAAATCCTACCTGAACATTTGAAAGCTGTGACAATGCTTCAACTTGCATTTAAGAAAGTCACTTAAAAATAATTATATACGTATACCACAGAATTTGGACATAAACCCGTTATCCATCTAGCATGATGAAAAGCTTGATGTTCAAGCTCTTTAATTATCAATACATGTTGTTTTTACAGCTATACTAAACATGAGAGACTTTCAATAAAAAGCTGTTTAGTTACTGCAGATACCCAGCTGCTATGGTCTAATTATAATGATTGGCAAGGTATAAATTTAATTTTTCATTTAAGGATGACAAAGCATAACCAGCTTGCGATTTCTCTTTACCTGTCACAGATTAGTCAGTCACATCTCAATTATGAAAAATATTAAAATCTCCTAGATGTATTGGACTATGGATTCTAAAAAGTAATTATCCCCACCATTAATAGTCTGTTTATTAGACTGTATATCTTAATTTCTTGGGAATGTTTATTATTTGGAATTCAGGGTTGGAGCCAAAACCAAACAAACAAACCTCACACTTGTGAAGAACAAAGTGTTTTAACAAAAAATACTTTATAAATCTTACCTGCTTTTTTCTTGAAGTTGCCTTGGGCAACAGGCTGGCTGACAACACTGATGAAAGTGGAGAGCAACATAGCTCAGGAAAAGGATTTGGAATTGATGGGATTGCCAACACGCCGAGCTCTCTTTTTTTGACCCTACATCAACAAAATATACAATTCAGTATACATTAGGACATTAATATTAGGGGATTTGCCACATTAGTTATTGGTCTCGTTACTACCACATTTTTATTAAAAGGCTGTACTGATTAAAATACACAATTAATTTTGCACATATCGGATTTCCTTACACCCCCTGAACTCTCCCATCTCCCCCAGTGGTCACAGTGTTGCCAATTTAGTCATTTTCCAACCCTCCCCCATATATTTAACACCTCCTCTAATTTCAATTCCTGGGGAAGACTAAATTAAATCCCAGTGACAACCCATGGATGTAAAATTAATTGCTAATGTAAATCTTTACAGCACTAGGACTTAAGTGTGTCCATACTGTCTTCAGGTATTGCAAATATTTTCAGGCCCCTTATTCTTACACATGTGCTTAATTTTACTATAATAAGTAGTTCTGTTTGAACAGAGCTACTCATGATAAAGTTAAGCACCAGCATGAGTTTTTGCAGGGTCAGGTCCCAAAGTGATTCATAGCTTGGAATTTCACATAGGAAAAATATTCCTTTCTGCCTTTAATGTCTTGGTGTTTGTCTTTTTTCTTTAATGATGCCTTAATTAGCTATAAAACTCAGTATAGGGTCATGTTTTTAAAATCCAAGTTTGCATTTGTTTCAAATACAACCAGCCAGTACCTGCAAGAGTTTGCACATATTACCACTTCCATAATCATTTTTCAAGATCCCTTATGCATTAATTTAAAAAATAATTGTAACCAGCAACATCTAAGCTTTTCGAATGCTGCACACATTACATTACACAGTTTTCTGGCATGTAAAATATAAATTAGCACCTATTCTTCTAAGCAATAGAAATACCATAAATCTTGATTTGATTTTGCAAGCATTCTTTCCCTCCTTACCCATTTGTGGAGTTGAAGACCAGGGTTAATATTTAACCTCTTCATCACCTGTATTAATGTCATTCTATGGGTCACTTGTTAATTGGTATGATAAAAATGTTTAGACTCTTCCACATCATTAAATTACTTTTGAGGCTGCTTTTGTTTCTTGAAGTATTTATAGAACATTAATTTACAGGGAATATATAATCTTTAGCAGGAGTGGAAAGTATTGTGCTCACATTTAGAACGGTGGGAGAAGTTAATGTAGACAAACTAGCAGACACTTCATAAAAGTCTAACAGTTACCTCTCTTTTAATACAAGTTGAAATATCTTCCTTTTGAAACATGAGTTTAACAACAGGTGCAAGTACCTGGTACAAATATCAGGTAAAGTGGTTATAAATCTTACAGAAGCTGCTTTAATAGTAGATGTTCCTGGCAAATTGAGTTCTCTTATCTTACAAGCTAGTTCATTTCACTTTTAAAAAGTGTGATATATAATGTTGCCCATAGCCTTGCCAGATCAAGTTCTGAAACTACAAACAGCAATATTAATTATGTCCAAAACTGACAGTGGAAGTTGATGGTTTGTATAACATATATAAAAATTATAAGATTCAATTGTAAAGTAAAACATGGGTTAAAAAGCTCTTAAGGGGCAAATTAAAGAAGTGAAGACCTAAAACATTGCTACATAAACTATAAAGGTCCCTATCCTGTAAAGATTTGTACTTAACTTTACTACTGTAAGTAATTCCATTGCTTTCAAAGAGACTACTCACAGGAGGAAAGGTAAGGTATGCTTAAGCGTTTGCTGGAGTGGGGACCAACATTAACTGTTCAGGGCCTATTAAAAAGGGGGGGTATTTTAATTGAAGACAAAGATGCTTTTGCTACAGGACACCTTAGATCTCCTTCCATTTCAACCTTCTCACGCTGCCTTGGATGTGGCAAACCGTGCGAATAGTTTTTATTCTGGTCTGGTCCTGTCCGACCCCCACTATTCAGACCCCAGACCTCTGCGACGGCTTCCTCTGGTTGGTTTTGATCAGGACTTAGGTAGCATCGGAACAGGATCGTCGCCTCGTGTGATGAGACACGTTCACCCGCGAGCCGCGTTTCGCTGGGGAGCCCGCCCGCAGGACGCCCGTCGGGCTGACGGCGCGTTTCCCGGGCGTCACGGAGAGGTAACGCTCCCCTGCTGACCGTGAATCTCTCTCTGCCGGGAGCCACCTGTAGCCGCAGCCGGTGCGGAGGGACAGCGGCATCCGCCCCCCTCTTTCAGCCTTACCTGTCTGGGACGAGAGGAGCCCACGGGGCTGGCCAGGGGGAAGGAGTCAAGTCACCGCTGCCCTCCGGGGAGGGAGCCGGCGTCTCCTCAGCCCTCCCCGCGCGCCTCGGCAAATGGGGCAGCGGGGCAGCCATCGCGGCGGGCGGCTCCTCCTCTACGGTACCATCCCGCGGCTCAGCCGAACGAGAGGCTCTGACAGCCGCTGCTCCGCCAGGCAGGAGCGTGGGCGCCGGCGGGCCAGACTTGTAGGGTGGAGATTGCGCGGGGGGGGGATGAGCGCAGCCCCCCAGGCACCTTCCCTGCGCACGTGCGGCGGGAGGCCGGGCTGCCCCCCGCAGCCTCCGCCCCGCCCCCGCGATGAGCGGAGCGCCCTGCACTGCCGCGGGTGCCGCCCTAGGGCTCCCTGGACTCGCTACCCCCGCCTGCCCGTCCTTCACCAGGAGGTGCCGAGGGACAAGCCCAGGCGTCGGGCTCCAGCCCCGTGACCCGCCGGGCAGGGTGTAACTAGGGGTCACTCTCCGGCCGCGCCCCGTCCCCCTGCCCCGCTACACAAACAGAGACCAACTTAACCCTTAACGTACTGGGGAAAGGGCATTTTGTTCCCCCTGGGCCCCTGGTGCATGGGCGGTTCCTTGCGAGAGCCGCGGCGAGAGCCCCGGGACAGGTAATAAGGGGTTGACTCCACCGCGGGTTGGGTAGGCAGGTGGCTAAGGGACTAACCTAGGAAACCTTTGATTCAATTCCACCTCTACCACCTGCTGCCTAGGGGATCTCGGGAACTTACTCTCGCCCCGGCCGTTCCCCTTCTGTAAAAAGAAAGTTCAAATCTCTTTCCCCCCCCCCCCCTTGTCTGTTTAGTTTGTAAACTCCTGAGGCAGCGGGTTGTGCTTGACTAGGTGTATGCGCAGCCCCAGCCCGGTGGAGTCCAGTCATCCTTGGGACCTGAGTAGAAATACGCATTTACACAGAGCCACCATAGAGCTTAAATGCCTAAATCCCAGATCAAGGCTCTACAGTGAGCCAAAACCCTCCACTAAGCTAACTAGGTGCTAACATTTCAGCTACAAAAGTTCCGGAGCCATTTAAATTTCTACAACCACCTGCGTATGTCATGCCTACACCCTAGCAGGATCCTCCAACCCTGGGAAGATAGGTGTTGTCCCACTTTTCTTTCCTGCAAGGTCTGATTGAGTAACTCCACACAGAACTCATCCACTAGTGGGGAGAAAGACATGATTCCTTCTAACTTTTGAGTCATGATTACGGTATTACACCAAGATGTGAGAGACTCTGGTTTGGTTCCTTCTCTTGCCTTACAATGTGAAGGACTTTGAAGAGGAGGTTTCCCTATTCTGCTGTGTCTCTCTCTCAATTGTGCCTGTTGAAACCAGTCTACTTTGTACACATCATTAAATATACATTGAGCCAGAAACACTGCAAGTGACTTTAAAGCCTAGTGTTTAGGGAACCCATATGAAAAGTGAATAACCCCTGTTCAAATCCTATCTCGTCAACCTCTTTGTGGAGCTGACTCATTAGTAGCACACATCTTAAGTGTTTCAAGTGCTTTACAAATTAACTAAACTTCCCAATACTGCTGAGATGGGGACGTATTTTTACACATTGGAGAAGACAGACATGAGCAGATCTGGAAAGCAACACCCATAGGCCAAAAAAATGAACTGATCCCAGGATGGGGTTTGACTTTTACAGGAATGCCGAGACATGCAAAGAGATTATACATCCCAGCTGGAGTCTTGAGCATGCCTGGATGCATGTTCATAAGCATTCATTGGACCACATCTACTCAAGCATGACAGCTAACTTGAGCTCAGGGTGAGGTGCTATTTAACCTCAGTGTAGACATTCTGGCTTGGTCTACAGCCTGAATTCTGGTACCCTCTCTTCTCACATGGTCCTGGATCCCAGCCTCCAACCCGAGCCCAAAAGCCTGCACAGCAATTAAATACAGTAGACTCTCGATTATCCAGGATTGGGGTAACCAGGATGTGGATGCATAATAATATGCATAACTCACAGGGTCGGCTCTGGCTTTGTTGCCACCCCCAGCACACATAAAAAAGAACCCCACCAGGGCACAGGGCAGCCAGTGAACCAACACCCCCTTCCCCCGGTGAAATGTGGCTGGTGAACCAAGCCCTCCTCCCCATATTTCAAGGATGGTGATTATCCAGAATTTTATTAACCGGGATTAATTTTTTCCCTATCATCCTGGAAAATCGAGAGTCTACTGTAGCCTGAGCTCAAGTCAGCAAGCATGGGCTAGCTGAGGGGTTTTAATTGCAGTACAGTAAAACCTCCATTTAACGGACTAATTCGGGCGAGGGGGTGTCTGTTAAATCAAAAAGTCCGTTATTTAATAAAAAAAAAAAACGAGCTGTCGGAGCAGCAGCCCGCCCGCTGCTGGGACCCGGGCGGCAGCCGGGAACCAGCAGCCGGGAACCGGCAGCCAGCCCGCCCCGGTCCCAGCTGCTGGGATGCGGGCGGCAGCCGGGAGCCATCAGCCCGCCCGCTGGCAGGACTCGGGCGGGAGCCGGCAGCTCGCCCGCCCGCAGGTGGGAGCCAGCCCACCTGCTGCTGTGACCCGGGCGGCAGCCGGGAGCCGGCCACCAGCCTGCCTGCTGCTGGACCCGGGCGGCAGCCGGGAGCCAGTCCACCCGCTGCTGTGACCCGGGCGGCAGGGGGGAGCCGGCAGCCAGCCTGCCCACTGCCTGGACCCGGGCGGCAGCCGGGAGCCGGCAGCCAGCCCACGAGAAATGGATTTCGGATGCATCAGACTTGCTCAGAAATTTTGTCTGTTGCATCCGAAGTCCGTTAAATCGAGGGTTTACTGTATACTCAATTGCAGATGTACTCAAAGAGCACAGACTCAAAGTGTGAATTACACTTTTGTGGCAATAACCTCAGATTAGGAAACCGAACTCAGGTTCAGTTTTATATGCACAAAACTCAGATTAAAAATATGACAATTTCCAAATTGTTTTAGGTCAACACTCAACTGACTGCAACACAAAACACCTGAATCACAGTTTGAGGAGAAAACTAACTGCAGAGAACTGACTGTGTGAGATACACTCATGCTAGTGAATAAAAGTGTTTGTGAAAAGATTAGGACCCTCTCCAACTCCCAGTGACGTATGTAGGAGTGCATAGAACTCTTCTTGTAGTATTTGACTTAAAGTAAATGTTTTGAAACTAATGAAAAAGCAAAAATAAAATGTTTCAGGTTAAAATGTGTTTTGATGTTTCTAAGCTCACTGAAGAAATCCAGGTATGGAGAACATTTTAATAATTAAGTGAGGGATGTTCTAAAATAGGAATAACACCAGCAGTTTTCATTCTGTTTTAGTTAGAAATGATTTTGCATGAGGTTGATAAAAACTAGGAGTTCCTTGTGCTTGTTCTCTAGCAGTTCATTCTCTGTCACTCACACTATGGCAATTGAAGAATTTGGGTTGATTAAGAATTCTTATATATTGACTTTTGCAAATGTATTCTGAATATAATAGCATATAGTGACTCATCATAATTGGCTGGCTGATGTAATGGTGTAAAAGGCTGGCAGGATTCTCCTATGAGGAGAGGCAGGGAATGGCAGGTTTATTCTTGCTGACTCACTAAGGCAAGTGTGACTTGTTAAACTGCACCCTGAATTGGGGGAGGGAGGAGAGAGAATATGGTGAGTATCAGAAGAAATAACTAGTGGGTGGAAAACTAGGATCTGGGGTACATAGGAATAATAAAGTAGTAAGTTTAGGCTGATGTTTGTTACATATATACTATAAAGTTAAACTATAGAAAGATGACAGGTTTAAGATTAGCAGCTGTGTTAGTCTGTATCTGTAAATAAAACAAGGAAGACTTTGTAGCACCTTAGAGACTAACCAGTTTATTTAAGCATAAGCTTTCATGGAAGTGAGCTATAGCCCATGAAAGCTTATGCTGAAATAAACTGGTTAGTCTCTAAAGTGCTACATAGTCTTCCTCGTTTTATTTATAGAAAGATAGTAACATCTTCCGTAAAAAATCTGTAAAAAAATTATTGGAGCAGGATAGGGACCAACACTGTATACATGGTAAATCTTTAATTTCATATATAGTAGTGCAATTAGTTGGGTAATTTAATTGTTTATATTAATCTTTTGTTAAAACAACTTTGAAAAGTAATGTATTAAAATATGTTCCAACACTCCAAACTTCAGTCAAGTATTAATAGCTCACAGCAGTGCAAAAATCTGTTGTCAGAAGACCCTAAACAAAAGGTTAATGCTATTGATATTCTGGTTCTAATTTAAAGGGCTTTAACAAGGAACTAGAAAAAATACATCTGAGTTACATTTTATGGAAAGCCTCCCCCTCCCCCTCCCCTTTTCATAGCCTTTGATGCTACTTTGCACATATATTACCTTTCATAGGAGAATCTACTATGGAAATTTTGCAGATGAGGAAACAAACAAAAAAAATCAAGTGACTTGTCCAGGGTTGCACAGGTAATATAAAATCAAGCTTTCATGGCTGCTAGGTTTGTTCTTCAAAAGATATGACTCCCTTTCCTCTCTATTTTGATGTTCTTTGCATTCCACCGAATGGAAAATGCTGCCTGAGCATCATTAATGATAACCCAAACTATGAGTACTTGAATCAGAGGAATACACTATCATTCAAGAGTAACCTTCTTAAACCTACTTCATTGAACAAGTGGATTTTAAAAAAATTTCTTCAGTTGCAAGGACCTTATTGATACCTCATCCATTGGCCTCACATGACTTTACCTTAAATGCTCCTATAAATTGTTTTGCTACATGTCTATCACTGCACAGAGCAGTAGTAACTCTGCATCACTCCTCTTCTTGATTCTTGTTCTGCTAAACAGATGTTTTGCCAAAACTAGCTCTGTAGACAACCTTCAATCCCCATCTCAGTAGCATTACAGGTTCCCCTTTCCTCTCCCATCATTTCCATGAATCCATCACCAGATAGCAATAAGATGGACACCTGAAGGCAAACAAAAATGAGGATGCCCAAAAACAACATAGTGAAGAGCTATGGAAGCTGAGCTGAAAAACCTGGGGCACAGTTGGGGAACCATTGAAGGACTTGCCACAAACAGATAGGAGTAGAAGAGCTTCATCACTGCCTAAACACCAGAGGTGTAATAAGAACATGATGATGAAGATTTCCACTTTCATAACCACTTACTGAGATCGGAGAGCAGGTGGGCTCAAGCCCGCCTGTGTCTGAAGATCCCTCCACCAGCTTAAGGAGAGGAGCCACAGAACCCAGGCCTCAAATGATTCTGGGGGACAACTAATAAGAACCAGGGATAGGAGGTCATAGAGTCATAAGCAGGGAACCAGAGAGGGCTACTAAGCAGAGAACCGGACAGCACCCGGTGTCTAGGGAGTCAGTGGATGTGATCCAAAGGACCTCTGCCTGGACGCATGATTGAATGGAGAAACAGAATTAAGCCCCACAACCACAGAGCACCTCCCCATGCACCATCCTCCTCCTGGTTTCCTCTTTCATAACCTGGTAGCCTGTTTGTGGATACAAAATGTCAGTTGTAGATGTTGTGAAAAATAAAATTAAAAATTATTTTTTTAAAAAATGTAACAGATTGTGAGTTGCATACTCTGAATAGCTTCAATCAGAAGACTCCAAACTCTACAGCTCTCAGTTTGTGTGCTATTCAAGGCAAAACCAATTTGAATAATAGAACAAAGAAGTTGTATCTCTAATTAGCAGAGAGAAAACCTTCACAATTAGCATCAAAGGAACGTTTTAAAGACCAAGCACACCAGCTAATGAGCATGTAGGTAGAATAATTTCTTTTTCCTCTTGTACGCCATATATTTGAGAACAAGCTATGCAAAATGAAATGGATTTTTTAATATAAAGGTTTCCAACTCCAGGAATGGAATTTGTTACAGAATTAGGCCCTGTCTTTCATCTGCTCTGCTAGTGTGAGCTCTAATGCCTGTGATTCTCCACATGTATCTCAATGCAAGATTGAAATGTTAGGCTATACATTCAGGAAAACGAAAGATATTGGCATGAATCATGCTGACAATGTTTCGTTCTTGGCTCTTTTACATAGACCATTGATTACATAAAACAGTTATTCATGCCTTCATCATCTCCCTTATGTATTGCAGCAAAGAGATATACCTTGGCATGAAGCCTTCAACACTTAGGAAATTCCATCTAGTTCAAACTCTTCACATAGCATGTGTTGCTGAGGAGATGTGCTGCACTTATCAGATCTGTCTTCCACTATTTACACTGGCTTCCCATAGAATTTTGAATCAAGTTCAAGGTCTCAGTCCTTCAAAACAGTCCGTAGACTGGGCCCAGGGTTGCTAACGTTCCATCTAAAACTCTGGGATGAAGATCCTAGTCAACTGCTATGCTCCCCTGGTACAATGGAGCTCAGCAATAAAAGTAAAGCACTTTTGTACAGAAGACAGAACTTTCTCCAGGGGTGGTCTGAGAGTGGATTGAACTCCTCAGGAACCTAGGACCATCACATACCTCCTCACGTTCTGCTCTAATTGCCAGGCATATTTTTGTCCTGAACTTCTACATTTAAAACAAACAAAAACACACACCGTACCAAAACAAGACACTTTTCTGAACACTCTTGTCCCTCTGGTGAGAAGGTGAGAAAACAAACAATACATGACAAGTATGTAGTTACTTTACTTAATGTACTACCAGAAGGTGTTCTGATATCGCAGTGATGAGTGCCGTATAAAAACTTAGAAGGTTATTTAACCCCTACAGTGCCATAGTTGTTCTTAGGGATGGAGGGACTAAAATGCCAAGGCCAATCAGACTAGCACTACTGGGGCTAGCCTCCTCTGAATTTTCAAATTCTTAAAATGCTGTTACAATTAACATGTACAATATATTACTCAGTAAAGAGTTTCTTCTTCCTTCATGTGTGTAGTGATGGCCAAAGTGTTGTTAGTTAGCCAGTGAATCTCAAGAAAATTTGCTGTGATACTTCTGTGTTTTGTTTTAATCAAGACATTTCACTATTTGGCTTGTACAGGTATGGAGTATGCCCTTAAAACTTCAGTACAAGATTTAAGAAGTAAATGGTGTTATAACCAATGGAAATAACTGTATTCTCCACTTTTACTCTTCCATCTGAGGATCTCAAAAGCACCATACAAAAATCTTAATTAAACTAAGCCTCACAATAACCCTGTGATGTATGCAGTATCACTTCCACTTTACAGATGGATAAATTGAAGCCCAAGAAAGTTAAGTGACTTGCCATGGTCACAGAGTCTATGGCAGAGCCCAACTCTCCTGTCTCCCAATCCTGTGCTTTAACCACTAGTCCTCCTGAATTCAATTAAAGTATTTAAAGGAGTGATCCAAATGATCACCTAAAGGAAACTGAGATATCAGAATACCAGTAAAACAAGCACAGTCAAAAATCAGAGTCCACATTTTTAAGCTTTTAGTTCATTAAAATACTTGAATACAGATTAACTTTGCTCTGCTAGCAATGCTTATCCTTGTCTCTGACAGCCAAGTATGCTGTGTTGCACAGCATTGCTCTTTCCTGGTATTTCCATTTAGAAAGACCATTACACAGCTTTGAAAATTATGTTCCATCTGCTTGGACAGTACTTCAACAGAGACAGCGCTATTATATAAACATTGCCATAGCTACAAAAAGGCAGCTTCTTGGCAAATGGCACATAAATCTTTAAAAAGACATTTCTCTGTGTATTTTGTGAAGAGTTTTGTGTAGTGTAGAATCACTGAGCATCCTGCACCACACACAAAGTTAGAGCACCTTAACAAAATGCATAATTTTTTATTAAACACAGAAGCAACATTCCAAGGAATGGGATCAGTACAGCCACTTCCATGTTTTCAGAAGCGGTTTCTAGGTAATTGCCCAAATCATTGTAGTATTGCAGTGCTTCTCCTGATTTAAAAATGCTTTCTCACTTGCCTTCTCCCAAGAGGCAAACTTAGAGGTTTTGTGGATGTATTTTAGCTCTTTTTAAAGAAATCAACAAGAATGCTTGAGCAGAGGTGGCTTTTGCACCCATCTCTGAAAGCAGTGACGTTAGCATTCATTCTTATTCCAGTAGAGAGTTCCATAGTTGTAGTCTTCTCATAGAATTTTGAACAGACCAGGAACCTCCTCCTATTGCTTGAAAGTATAATGGAATTTAGCTTTTATAGGAGGCTATAGTTCAATTCCATGCAGGACTTTGAATATTAGGACAGTGACCTTGAGGTCCATTAAATCAAATTAAGACTGGATGCCTTCTGTAATGGCCTCTTCTCTCCTTATACTCTATGAATCTGCGAAGTAGACCTAGTATTCAGTGGGAACTTTATGCAGGGGTCAGCATAGTGGGATGATGCATTCCTGGTTCTCTGCAATGCTCAATAGACAGCTTGCTATGTTCTCATTAAACTTGAATTTCCTCAGGGTATGGAGGTTCCTTCCTAGTTACACGGAGTTGCAATAGTCCAATCTAGGTTTAAAAAATGCATGGAACATCCTGGCCAGGTCTGTGTTCAATAGGATCAGGTGCAATAAGAGAGAAAGTGTTTGTGAAAAGAGTAGGACCCACTCCAACTCCCAGTAAAGTACCAAAGCTACCAAAATACCAAGCTACCAAAAGTCCATAGAGCTGTTGGATGATGCAGTGACAGATACGGGAAAAGGGACAGTAAAGTGGCAGTTCTGCTGAGGTGAAGAATAAGAAATGCTGCCCCTCCCACTAAGATTTTCACTGTAGCAACTTGTACCCTGCAACTGTGGGCTTCCAATGCCAAATGCTGCCACACATTGAAAATAGGGAAGCAGTATAATATAAATATATTAACACAAGGAATACTAGTCTTGGCAGGCAGTGGTGCAGAATTTTAGGGTTCCTGCGCTAGTATTTAGTCTACCCCACTACATAGTTTAGGTCTTGACTAGTTGATTTTGAGTTATCTAGATTTCTAATTTGGAAAGCAAAAAGGCAAATTCAAAACTGGGATGTCATCATATATATGCGACTAGAACCAACACAAAAATATTAGATCTTATCCATTAAGTTTCATTGTTTTCTTTGAATCCTTTCCACTCTGTTTAGGAATTGTTGGACCTCAGGACAGTTAAATCTTTGTTTTTAATTGTCTTGATTTTTACAGTGACAAATTTGTAAGTAAATTTCTTGTCCAGTATTTTTGATGTTGTGTGAATGATTATCAATTTCTTGTGTAATGTACAAGATAGTTCTAGACAATTGTCTTTCATGTGGTGGCATTCCAACCTCTTCTGAAAAGTCCTACAAAGTTTCTCTCAGCAGAAAAAGAAGGAAAAACTACCAACTATTTTACAAATTCATAAACAATTTGTAAACTCTTGAAATGAATAAATATGAATAGAATAGAAATGAATAAACTCAAGTGTTTGATGAATCTGACACATTTCTGAAGCAAAAGAGTATTTTGAGATCTGAGAGTTGGCAGGTTATTTTGTTACTCCACTTTGTGGAACTCAATCTGCATAGCCCTATTGACAAATTAATTGATATAACCACGTGCCATTGTACTTACAAGCATTCTTAATTCTGACAAAGATCAACCCATTCATCTCTAAATTGTTTGACCTTGGTAAAATTATAGCAAATGCACCTCATACAGCCTTCTAATCTGCAGTCACTGTTTTGAGCTTTCATCTCATCTGTCACGAAAGGCCAGCCCTGGTTGATCCTATTATAACTGATTCCCTCAGGAGCTGCACAAAGTCATGTTTGAAACTCAGAGGTTATCCCACTTCTGAGTCAGAGGGCAATTGGCAAAAACAAAGATTTAGCCCAATGCTAGGAGTCATCCTGGATGCTGGGACGAGGGGTGCTGCAGCACCCTCTGGCTTGAAGTGATTTCGATCATATACAGGGTTCACAGTTTGGTTCAATGGCTCAGAGAACCCCCACTATACAAATTGTCCCAACACCCCTGGGGGGGGCACTGTATTGTTAAAGGTCCTAACCACTAAAGATTCTATGGTGCTTTTTGTTAGCCAGAGCCTTGGCTAAATGCCAGTTCACATTTGGACACCTATAATGGCTTTAATTGGGATATAATGTAGCTGGAAGTAGCAAGTCATTCCCTACATGACATTCCAATGGTAATTCCAGTTCAGCAGTGGGTGAAGTGAGTTGTCTAATATGCCTGGGCCCATTTCTGCTATCAGTTACATTCTTAGATGATTTAGTGGGGTTGCATGAGTATGGAAGGAGGGGGGAAAACTGGCTCACTGTTTTATAACATCTTGGTGTCCCATTTTGGATGAAAAACACCATTTAAGTGTGAGACTTTCAACACCTCTGTTTTCCAAAATGACAAAAGAAGAAAAGTATGTTTCCGTCCATTTCATTAGCACAATTTCTTAAACTGGGGAAAACAATTAGTTAATAGGGAAATCTACTGAAGAGTAGAATGTTTCAGGTTGCTGCAACATGCCTCTTGTATTTCAAGATACGCATCACTTTATGAATAATATGTATTCTACTTTCATAAATGCCAAGTTAGACATTAATTTAATATTTTTATTTTACAAATTGAGACTGAATTAACACAATTTCATGTTTGCGAATCATATTCATGGAATAATTAAAATGATCAAAGCAGGAAAAGGGTACTTTTAACAAAATTAATAATAGAAAGTTTTCCAAAAGTATATTATTTTCTGGTAATTCATTTATTAAAAAGAATGAAGTCAACTATCATGAGAAAAAGTGTCAATAGTATCTTTTACAGCTTCACAGCAAGGTAAGAATTTCTCTCTCATGCTTTGTTGTGAAAAACTAAAGCTTGAGATGCAATTACTAATGGTCTGGATTTGCATTTTTTCAGCAATCCAGGAAAATCATTGCTGCTATGGTTATGATTATCATCATTCTAGAAGTCTCTATTTTCAGATCTTCTGACAAAACTGTTGGTCAGCTGCTTGATAGATACTTCTTTAGTTATCAAACATTATCAAATGGACCAAAAGGAGCAGCAAATTACTATGGTAATGTGGTATATATTCATATGAGGTGAAATTCCCCAACTCAATACGTTTAATAGATACCAACATCCACAAAGCAATCAGATTTTGTGCATGTCACTAAGTGTGGAAAAAGGGGAAGCAGAATAGAATTCAACCCCCTGACCCATGGATGGGCTACAACACAGCTCTCTGCTACTGGTTTATATATTGACAGTATCCAAGCTGTACTAAATGGGCCAGAGCCTGGCCTACATTAGAACCAATTTGCACTACTCCATTATTGCACTTTACATCGCTCCAAGTTGGCTCAGCTTACCATGGGAGAAATTCTTGGGTGATGTACAGTGGCTGTAGCACCTCCTGCCCCAACATACAGACACAGCACCTGTAGCCAACTCAGGGGGATGTAATCTGGCCAGCAGAGGTAACCTGTATATCCCTGCATCTCGGTCATTCGCAGCTACTCGAATGTCCCCTAGGCATCACACCAACACTTCTCTTTGCATAAATTATATTATAACATAGGAACAATAGTTGTGTCTAGAGTTCAGAAATTATAGGTTATTCTTCCATTGTTTGGGATGCTGCACATCTAAGGGAACAGAAATAGTTTAATAGATGCTGTAATTTGATTTCATACTAGGATTCCATTATTCAGGGAGAAACAGTGAAAATATATCAAAAATTGTTGACCCTCTGCAAACAGGCTTTCACCTACATTAACTGTTGGGTAAAAACAGAATGTAATGTTTGCTGTGCAATTTGTCACAGAAATGGAGGTTCAATTAGTCCCAATGACTTACTAAAGATATTTTAAACATAATGTCCAAATTTTGCTACATAAATTAAACATGATGTAATTGAGTGTAACATTAAGTCTCATCACTGTTGATTCGTGTGGAAATCACAGAAATTTCACTGATCATTATGCATTATTAATGTGGATGCCATATGTGCCTTCATACGGATTCTACAGTTATTCAGCATGCAATAAGTTTTAAATAACCATTAAAAAAAGACATCAAAAGGCAATCTCAAAATACCACCACAAAGGTAATTTCTATTAACGAGTGCTAACAAAACATGTTCTGCATTAAAAATCTGTAATACAAAGTAGGTTAATAATGAATCAGCAGAAATAATTCAGGACAAAATATTGTTGGATTGGCAGTCAGAATAAAATATATTTGAACAAAAGGTTTTTGTCTATCTGGTCTAGATTTTGAAATACATATTTTCAGGTGAAATGTAATTGATGACAAGTACAATTTTCCATTTAACTGGTATGTAGCATTATGGCAATATAGCGTTTTGCTACTGGGAAAATATTCATCACTGAAACAAGTATAGTTGTCCAGATTCTCACTACATCCATTTTCCATTGAAGGGGAGCAGATGGTCACAAGGCATCTGGATATGGCTCCATATTTCTCAGATTGGCTGTTTGCCAGACCCGATATAATGGCTCCTAAGCATTGAGTGACAGCTGAAAATAGCTGGAATACTGTTTTGCTCAGGCTACGACTCCATTTCATACCCTGGCACACCCTCTGTGCTATAGCCAGGTGGACAGATGGCCTAAGTGCTGTCATTGCCAGCTGTACATTAGCTGAGGATTCCCCCATGCTCGAGGAATGTTCATCTGGTGTGACACTGTCGGTTTCTATCCCCCTTGTATCTCCAGAGAAGCACAAAGGATCTAGAGTAGAGCAGAGAATCCTGCTCACTGTATCTAAAAATATTTAAGCCATTACAGGATGGCTTCTCTCTTTGACTTATAGCCATACTGCCACTCAACAAAGTCCCTTCTCTGAGTTAGGCTTTACAGCAATTGTATTATACAAGAGCAAGAAAGTGAAGGGCTAGTCCTGTGTGGTACTGAGTATCTTCCTTCAAGATGCTGAGCACCCTCAGCTCCCACTGCTGAAAATGTTTAAATGTATTCCAGTCTTGAAAGCTAAGTGGGGAAAATTCTAATGCACAGAAGCAATGCCACTGGAAAAAATAGATTAGCTTTTATAACTGAGTATCCAGGCATAGTCTTTGCCTCTAAGGAAGGTGAGGGTTATTTATAAATGCATGAAGTAGGGTTAGAAAAATCTTCCTATCAGATTGGATTGGAAATTTGTGTGTAGAATAAAGATGAAGAATTCTGGCTTTCTGACAGGATAATTTTTAGGTTTGTGTCCCAAGCAAATGGAATTTTGTGCCATTGAAATGACTGCAAAAATCTATGACAAAACACAAAAGTTACAAGATGTGCTGCTGTAAAAATGATTGTGACAAGAGGTGTGACTTGTTTCTGTGTCATTGTAAAATAACATTTTGGCCTGTCTAAAATAAATGTGCTGTCACACATATACACTTTGCCAATAACAGTGAAAGATTAGCCCAAATGATTTGCCTGAAGAACATTTGTCTTCATCTCTGAATAAAGAGAAATGTTCCTTTGTGTGGTTAATTGGAAGCCCTCAATCATTTCACACACTAACCTCATTGCAACCTGCCTCTAATAGAAGGGTGCTGATTTCTCTCCTCCTTTTCTCGGCTAAAAGTTCATTGTCATATTATCATCTTATTTTATACCAGGTATTCAGGACAGGTGGTTGGTAAGAAAAGAAGTGTGAACATCATTAGCCAGATCTTAAATTAAATCAGTATATAATATTTTGTGGAGACTTAAGCCCGAAACGCTACATAATCCTTTTCATCAGATCACACTGCCCTGCCAACATGACTCATGCCTGTTCTTGATGTACTTTGTTCAGTGGGTGAGTTCAATATCTATGCCCATTAAAACTCTTGGACTCTGCTGAAACTGCCAAAATGCATGATAAATGTGCCAGTTGAGAACGTCGTTTAGACATGTTTCCACTAGATACTGGACTGAGATTGCTACCTCCTTTCACAAAAACCACCATGTAATTATCCGTTTGTACTGATCATCAGGCATAAATTAGTGATCTAAAAGTGAAAGGATCTGTATCCCATCTCAATAAGCAACCCACAGATCTGCACCTTGTTTCTGTCTGTTTTCCTCTTAAGTGAAGGGAAAATAAAATGGGTTTTCTGTTGGTATAGATTTTATAAATTATAGATCCTCAGAACTTCTCACAGCTTACAATTCATAGATAGAAGGGTGATATCTTCTTACTTCTCAGTAAAGACTTAATGTCAGGCTACTGCAGCCTCCTATTACTAAGACTTTAGTCTTTTTACACCTTATCTGACAGTGTATGTCCTAGTATATGTAGATGATGAAAAATTTAAACTAAAACACAACTGTCAAAATAAATGAACAGGGTAAAATGTGTTGTGATATATTATCCTGGAGTTTTTAAATTTACTAATTCACATATTATCAAGGTTCTACATATCCAAGGGCTGGATATGTAGAAATTTATAAAAACAAAAGCTTTTAAAGCAACCTTTTCTTCATTATCCTGCACTGTTTTTGACGTTATGTTGTGCAGCCTGAAAAGTTAGCTATATATCTTCATATATACCCCAATTATTTTTCATAAAATGCAGCCATAAATATAATGTAATTCTCTGCAAATTAAGTAAATTCTGCAGAAAAACTGAATTCTAATACTGCACTAAAAATCTTTTTGCTGCCAGACAGAAAATAGTTACAAGTAAAATGTACCTTATTCAGTATGTCTAGAATTTTAAAAAAAATCACCAAAAACCCCAGTTTCTATGGCACAGGATCTCTCGAATGTCTTATTTTATTTACACAGAAAAAATACCTGCACTCCTGCTATAAAGTTGAAAGTATAAGACTAGTCACCAAATCACTATAGATTGCTTTTTTTAGCAGCCTTATGTATTGCCTTATGGGAATGTTAGCACAGCTCAGTATGCGTGTAAGTGTCCCATTTTCGGAAACATAAAGCAAAACAGGACATGTAGCTACAGCATGAGTTTCAGAAGATAAAAACTCCAAAGACTGTTTGCAAATTTGAATGACAGTAAATGTGGAGTAATGGGAAATTTCCATTTCCAGTTATTATTTTGCTTCTTTGTTGAAATGCTCAAGGATTTGATACACATGGGAACACAAAAGTTTCCCACACTCCACCACCCACACAAAAAAACCTCTCTGAATAAGCACCAGAATAAATACAGCCACTGAAAGTAGTCTAAATCAGCAGGCTACACTGAGTTTTTAAATTATGATACACACCTAAAAAATATCTGTCAAAGACATACAACTATGTGTGCTTCATGTCTTTCCCAGTTAAAAATGCTGAGGTCAGTTTAAAAATCTTTTAAAAATAATTTGCTTTCTCTGAGTTAGTTAACCCTTTATATGGTTAAACTGAAAAGATCTTGGAAGATTTGTTTACTTTTAGTACTTTAGTTTAGTTCTGATGCACTATAACTATGATGAAATATTTGGGTCATACACATTACAAGGGCATGTTTACAACCAACCAATCAGGTCCTTTAAGGTAGTTACAGAAATCCTTTTTATCTGAGAAGCCACAGAAGAAGAAGAAAAGGTCATAGAAGAGTGGGAAGAATTAGTGTTCATAGGCACCTTCCACCTCTTTCTAGGTCTGCAAGTCCCACTTACTCAATCAGTCCTTGCATATTTAAAAGAACTTATTTTTACTTTTACTTTAATTTTACTTGTAAAATGCATCCTTTAGCAGACCCTCAGACTTCATTCTCTGTTCCACTGATAGTCTAAATATTCCCTTTCCAATACATATTAGTTCTAACATTTCTTGGCTCCTAAGAATCCTCCATATCACATATACACGAACCCCTACCAAAGAAATTCATAATAAAACAGACGTAGGCTGGGGAGCACAGTGCTGAGAAGCATATGAACAAAGAGGAATGGCTCACATTCTCACAAGACACAAGAAAAAGTTCTGGTCTTCGGCTCATCACTGCTTTACTTCAATCTCCCACTGAACCCATAGTCCCTGCTCTCACAGTGATCATTCAGAGACAGTAAGTAACGATTACCTTTCAATAGCCAGTTTGTTAGCCCTGGTCCCCACTACGGCTTAAAGTTGACTTTAGCAAGTCCGCCAGCAGCCCCGCACCAGACCCCCCGCCCGCCCCAGCAGCCCCGCGCCGGCCCCCCCGCCCGCCTGAGCATCTCCGCGGACCCCCCCGCCCACCAGAGCAGCCCCGCGCAGGCTCCCCCCCCTGTGCTCGGGCGGGGGGGCGGGCGGGGTCCGGTGCGGGGCTGCTCGGGTGGGCGGGGGGTCCGGCACGGGGCTGCTCGGGCGGGCGGGGCACGGAGCTGCTCGGACTGGGGCTGGTCCCCTGGGGAGCGTGCCTGGCTGCCCGGAAAGGTGGTGACAGCTTGGGAATCCCGGCACTGTGGGATACCTACCCACAGTGCAACACTCCCTATGTCGACCCCCGCAAAAGTTTAAGGACAGACACTGTCAGTTGCTGTCCTTTGTGGGGATGCACTAAGTCAATTTTCTAAAGGCTACTTTAGAAAATCTACTTAAGGGAAATCGACCTACTGCTGTAGTGAAGACGTACCCCTAGATGCAGCCAGTTCAGGTGCAGATGAGGCACTTGTGAGAGGCTGTCCTGCCACTGTGGAAGTTGTAGCAGAGGTCCTATTTTAAGCTCTAGTGGGTCTGAAAACCATGGTTGTCCTCAGCCAATATTGGGTTATCAGTCTCACTGTTGCCTGCTCTCTCGATTTTCTGGACTGGCTTCCCCAGTAATGGAAAGGGAGAAAACATCATAAGTGATGCAGCAGAAGTCTATGCAACAGGGCATCAGTCCCCGTGGATCTGGGGTCCACTTCTCTGGTGAAGTATTATGATCTTTTCACACTCATATGATTCACAAATAGCTTGATTGAAGGAAGTCCAAATGTTTGGATGATTAACTTGAAGACCCGATACAGGTGCCATTTGGGGTTGTTGACCTGGTGCTTGCTGAAAGACAGTCTGCCTTTTGGTTCAGGTCTCCTTTTATGTGAATCACTTTGAGGGATAAAGGAAAGTGTTCCACTCATCAGATGATTTCCATTACTTCTGCATGTAGCACATGGCTCCTTGTTCCCTTGTGGTTGTTCACATATACAATTGTTGGTCATGCTATCTGACTGAATCAGGATGTGGATTGGATTGGAACCACTGCAGAACTAACTTCACTACTTGCAGCTCTAGGAGGTTTATGCTGCGAGCCCTTTCCTCTGGACTTGAAATATATTGAGCTCCTTTGGGAACCTAAATGTGCTCCCCAGACCTCCAACCTGGCATCAGTTGTGAGAACTAGAGGGTCTGGAAGACATATGGGCTTACCTTTGCAGACATTGCCCTGGGTTGACCACCATTTTAAGCAGCTCAGCATCTATGTCAGGACTTTTAAGTGATTCTCCATGTGCTCTAGTGAGTGGTCCCACATCTTTAAGATAAAGCCTTGAAGGTGGCTGATGCATGACTGGGCCCAGGGAGTGATCCCTACGCATGGGCTGGATGTGTCTTTGCTATTGTGGTATCTATGTCCACTGCTAGGTGAGTTATTTTGGTGAATGGAGTCAAGGAGCTTTTCTTGATATTCATAACAAAGCCAGGAGATGCAGTGTCAGACATGTTTCTCTGTACGTTGTTGCTGGGGATGGAGCTTTCATCAAGACATTGTCCAGGAAAGGATACAGGTGTCACTTTGACCTGAATCTGGCTAGGATTATCACTACCATCTTTGTGAAGACCCTGGGGGCAGAGTACAGGCCAAATAGGAGGGTCCAGATAACACTAACAAAACTTCCGAAATCTGCAGTGGCGAAGTTTGATAGGAATATGCAGAGATGCATCTACGAGATCGACTGCTCTCTGATGTCAGAAAATTCCTTTGGTATAGGTGTGACACTGAAGAGGCCAGGATCTCCATCTGGAACTTTGTTTTCTTCATCCACTTGTTCAACCTTTTGAGATTGAGAATGACTCAGACTGTCACCCAGGTGGTTTGGAAAGAGGGAACACATACTATTGGTTTTATATCCAAAAGATAAGGTACCTCATTCTGGACTGAATTGCAGTTTTCAGGGTCATTGAAAACAGGGTACTGGTTGAAAAATGGATGGGGTGAATCCTAAAACTCAAGGGAGTATCCCTGATTCACTATATCCCTCCGCCCACTGATTCGTGGAGGATGGCTCCCCATTGTTCCAGGAAATGGGAAATGGCAAATTTCATTGCATCTATTGATTCATTAGCTATGAATGTTGTTGCCACGGAATCGTTCTTCAAAATAGAGCTGATATTAGGGTGATCTCTACCTGAGATCTTCTAGCCAGTAGAGAGATGCCCTTGCAATGCAAATAGCTGCTAGGGGTGCCCTAAGAATGTCTCTTCTTTGAGAGTGACCTCCATTTTTTTAGCCTTGGGGTTCTTAGGGTAGAACTCCCCTTGTGAGGGGATAACCATATCTATTGCCAGGGATGCTGCATCAGTGTCCAACTTTGGTATCTCTGCAATAGAATTCTTTGGTTCCTGAATCTTTTAGAACCAGAGATCATTTTTCTTAATGTGCTTGCCTTTGTCAGGGTTCTGCCATTCACCCCTCATCACTTCTTCAAAGAAGAGATATACGTGAATCACAGCCTCAAGAGAGGATTTTGAGGGAAGGAATTTACTCTTACACTTACTCTCAGGAATCTGTTCAGGTGAGTCTAAATAGAGCACACAACTTGGCTTCACAGAGCCTCGTATTTCTCAGGTGGAAAAAAAATCTTTTCAGTTTTCTCCCCAGTCCAGTTCAGATTCGGAGAGTCCAATACTCTGCTGTACTAAATGGAGGAGGGAGGAAGAAAAATCACATTATCTTTTTCACTTTTCCCTACCCTTTTCCCTCTCTGTTTGGGGGGGGGGGGGTGGAGTGGTGGTGAGGTTGCACGTGCTGTCACAGCTTTAGTGAGACTTTTTTTTTCAGCTAGCTTTCCTTAGTCAGAAGTCCTTTCACAAGCTCTCTCTCTCTCTCTAAGTCCTCCCTGATGGGCCCATTTACCCAGGGACCAGGGAGGGGATATGATGCCACAGGACAAATTGAGAAGAGCTATTTATGAGGATTACTTCCTTTTCCAGGGCTTTCTTGAAAATCGTGGGGAAATTTGTGACCCTGCAAGTCTTCTGTCTCTGTTGTCCAGGGGTCCTTTGGGACATACCTCCTCAATCAGCTGACTGGTGTACTCCTCATCTGTAGAGCCTCTTCCAGCCCTGCTCAGAGACTTCTGGTCTATTTTCCTCATGTTGGAGTTGCAGCTGCTCTGGTGAATAAGGGTCCCACATAGCCCTGGGATCTAACAGAGTTAGGGACAGAAGATTGGGTACAACTCACCATCACAACTCACAGAGCACTTCCTAAATTGTGCTTGGTGCTTTTTAGGATGCTCTGCCATACCAGAGAAGTGCAGAGTAGCCTGAAGCAAGGCACTGAAGCAGAGGCTCAGGGTGGTTTAAGCTACCAAGATGAAAACTGACAGGGGGAGGAGGAAGAGGCTGGAGAGGGAAGACACCCCTCACACTGCTCCTAAAATAGCCAGGAAAATCTCCCCTGAAAAGCAGAAAAGAGGTGAGAGGTACCCTGTCCACACACTGCCACTGAGGAAGAGAATGTAGTCACAAGCAGGAGAAGCAGCATGGCCAGAGCACACGGTACCAAGACTTGATCTGTTTCCACGAACTGCAGAGGGAAGGGAGCAGCACAGATGTATAGAATTGTGGTAGATGCGGGCCTGAACAATTAACAACCAGTATACTTGCCTTCTAGAACTCACATTCACTGCAGTGGTGTCCTTTTAACTTATGGCCATTCTTCCACACATGCCTATAGATCAGGGCAATTCTGACCTTAATATCCTCAAAGCAAGCCAGTTTGCATACACAGACAGAGGAGATTATACAGTAGTGGTGCAGTCAAAGTCGGCAGGTGAAGAATGCAACTTGATCTTTTCCTCCTGACTCAAAAGAATTAGGCTCCACAGGTACCAACTTGTGAAAGGTCAGACAGCCTAAAGTTACCATGTGTGGAAATTGAATTAGTGTCATGTGAGGTAGCTTTATTCAGATTTTGGCAGTAAACTATTACTTGATAGAAAACTGAAATGTTAAAAATCCCAGGTGCAGATGGAAGGAGACTCCTTTAATAGTGTAATCAGCATAATATAAATGAGAATATGGTACAGCAAAGCTGAGGGTCACTAGGAGAACTAGTTTTATTCATGAAACCAGCTATGGCTGGTTACATTTTCTAAATATATCCCTACAGGCACAGTGACATCTGAAAAAGCTAAGCATGAAAGAGAAAAGATTGTTCTCCTGTTATAGATGCCAATATTTTTCTGGTGATCTATGAAAAACATTCTTTTTCAAGCATCGGTTTGGAAAGATCTGCTGAAACTTCAACTGATTATTTGTTTCCCAAAAATGGGATCTATTCTCAAGTAGAGGTAAAAAAGAGTGACACATTTTATCAGTGGATTTAGAGGTAAAAATAGAATGTATAAGACAACAGGATTCTGTGAATAAATATTCATTGCTTTACTATTAAAGAATTATTGTTTACTAGGACATTCTTAGTTTTTTAATAATCGTTACAACTTTAATAGAGTTTTAATTATGGCCACTCCCAACTAGTGAAAGTAATGTACACTGATCCCAGATTATTGCACAAAAAACATTGGCAGTATACCATTCTTCAAAATAAACTTTTTCTTAAATGAGCAATTATAAAGCAATTTGTGCAATTAAAATACCATTGAATGTTACAAATGATTTCTATAACACAAAATAAATATATTGTTAAAGACAGACTAAATACAATTACTTTTATTCAACCAAAACCCAACAGGAAATATTTTAGAAAATGGCAAATATCCCAATATTTGCAGTAGATATCTACAATCCAGTTTTTTATCATCACTATAATCACATTTCCCCCTAAAAATTATCATCTTGACAAGAAAGACAAACTGATAAACACTGAATCTATTACTAGGGATTTTCTTTTTATATACTGTTCCAGCTTCACCACTTTTTATTTTAATAGCAAATACTTATTCTATAAATATAGACTTTTGTATAACGTGCTTTGTTTTCCCATGATTGTGCTGATTTGAAACTATAATAAACTGTATCAATAATTTCAAAGCATTTTGGGATCTTTTTAGTTATACTCTATGTGAGCACATTTCTTTTATTTCTCTTTCGCTAAATGTCAAAACTGGAATATTTTTTCCTACCATTGTTTCTACATGTCCATGACAATATTTAAAAAGGTATATGGGACTTACTGCTTATCAGATTATGAGAAAAAGGTATTCACAAAAATTACTTGTTATAGAGCAGAATGAGAAACACCAAATAGTATTAGTGTTAAGAAAATATTAAAATAGTATGAAAAACTTCTGATCATTTTGGTCCTGATGTTTGTTGTGCTATTAGGAAAAAAGTTAAGGAGATTAAAAGCCAAACAATATTGATTCCAACTCTTAGCTGAAGAAAGGAAAACACACCTATTTTCTACGAAATTCTAAAGTGTGCTTCATTGAATATAATTTTAAGATTTTCTGCTAATTACAATATTTAATTTAACAAAGTAACATTGAGGCAACAAGTGGCAGATGTATATTTAAACTCACAATTTAACATTAGTATTATACAATTATAAACTTAAAAATCTGAAATTCTCAGACTCCTCTAAATCATCAGTATTTTTCAGCTTGTTGCCACATGTCATTCAGTCTTAACAGTACAAAATTAAATCAACATTTGGTTTTCATTTACACAAAAATGAAACTCATCTGCGCTTCATTTTAAGGTTCTGAAGCAGCATTTTCATCTTTTACAAAAAAGGCAAAATTGCTCTGATAAATTACATATTCTAATAAACCTTCACCAGGAATTAAGAGATCCAGCATGGAATTTCTATATTTTAATTGACAATGTATACTACCATACACCTGCATTTACATTTGCAAAAATTTGCAGTTAGTATTAATTTGGCCTAGGCAATGGTAGTAAAGTGCAAAGGTTTTGGTATAATGTCTAATGGTTATATTTTTCTTCTGTGGGAAATGAATGACTGAGCCTGGATCTTCCATTGACAGATATAGTATTTGATGGAGCAGCAACCTAGGAGAAAAGAAAAACATCATCACATGCTGAAATAGAAATATTTGTCCAATTTTAATTATTTTTTCCCTGTAATATTTTATTCGGTACTTGACAAATGCAGCAATCTTTTTTTGAAGTTCAATCAAGTTATAAATTACCTTTGTGCAATTTTTAAAAAATCAGATATTTACTACTTCCACAGCAGGTACATTTTGATCAGAATTAAGGGTGAAACAACTCTTCACAAACTGCACACTTAATACAATTATCAAATGTGTCTGGAACTCCGCTGCCAGCTCCAAGAAAAACATGAAAAGCAATCTATTCTGTGAATTCATCCACATCTTCTATTAGTCAAGTACACATTAGAACTGATTCCAGGTACAATTCTTGATTTAAATGTGTTCTGTGATACTGCCATGAATTTTGTACTTAGTGGTAAAGTTTTACTAGGTGATAAACTTGTTAATTTAAGATATTCAGGGCCCTTGTTTACAACAGTGCTGACTACACCACCAACTCCAATTGAAGTCAGGGGAGCTGTGGGTGCTCTGTGATCCTGAAAACCAGGCCCTCAGATTAGATACCACTGAAAAGATCTTGAACAGAAGTTACTGGCACAAGGAAAATATTCTGAAGATAAAAAAATTGTTTAAAAACCACCTCATTTGACCCATTTAGGTTAGCAATTACTGAAGGCTCCATTCAACAGAAAAGATCCACAGCACAAAAGGCCACAGATCTTGGCTCTGTACTCTGGCATGTTATTAAGGAAAAAAGAAAAAAAGACTTGGCTAGCCATGGTAGCATTTTTGTCTGGTTTCTTGAATGCCTCCCCCCTTACAGAGCTGCTGCATCAGGGAAGGGGATGGCAAGCACCTGACAGACCTTTCACCCAATTCAATAGGACCAAATAGTAGCCAGTCATCACTCTCAGAACCAGTTAATGGAAACTATGAGTTAATTCACTTAAAATGCTCTTCCCAACCAGGATCACTATTTGGATACTTATACTCTGCTGACAAAGGTGTTTTATTTTTCTATTGGTTACAATGTGCCCTGTTCTCAATTTTAAGCTTTAAATAAAAACATTGCCTGAATTTATCAGCACAACAGGCCTAAAAATAAAGTTGATGCCACACTTTCTCTCCCCATTTTCCCACCCCACCCATCATATGTCAGCTCCCCATTATTTGTTACAAAGAAAACAGTGCAGCGATTAGCATTTTACACATTTGGAGTTTCAAGTGTGCCTATATTTGAACAGACTTCATGGAATTCTCATGGGCCCCCATACTGTAGATTTAGAATGCTTTAGGTATGGTTTAGGTTCCCTCACTCCATCCTTCTAGTTCTCCCTGAAAACACACATCTTCTACAAGGTCCATAAAAAATGCTCTTCCATGTCAATATTCCACTATTTTAGAAAAACTTTCAAAAAAAAAAAAACCTTCAAAATTCAGTTATTCTGAAAGACTCTTGTCTGATATTTCTCTGATCTTTAGATTGTCAACTCCTCAGGCAGAATTCTCTACTGGTAGAATGTTAGCCAAGGAAAGTACTGAAAATCAAAATATTATGGAACTCCTTGGTAACCTTCTTCCAGCTTTCCATCTATGCTTGATGTGTTTCTTGAATTCTGAAGAGCACTTTATCAATCTTATTTTTTCAAATAAGTATTAGGTATTCTGGCAAGTATTGCAAATAAGTTTTGCATATTTTTGATATTTTCATATTTTATCCACTTTTTTAAACAATGTATTTTCAGTTTCAAATCATTCACAATGCAACTATGTAACAATAATCAGAAAGCTACATAATAAAAAGCAAGTATGTTTCTTGTATATCAGACAGATCCAACCTTCAAGTCTCCAGAAGACTTAATATTTGACTAATCTCATCCACTGTCCCTAAGTGATTTGTAACTGGCCGACTATTCACTGAAATACAGCTTCTGACTGTGCACCACTCTGACAGCATGCTGGACTAACTAACCAATCATGCTGACTTTCCACTTCTGACCACTCTGGGGATGCAGGGCTATTCAATCCGAGAAGGTGAAGGTGGGAGGCCTAGGAAACTCAAAGATGCTATTCCATTGCCATACTTCTGTTAAGAGAGAGGCTTTCAATGTAATATAAGCTGTTTGGGTGCCAAAATACAGACACCCACAGAAACTATTTTCTCCTGAATACGGTTCTAAGGAATCAAAGACTTCTATAAAATAATTGCTCAGCAAAAGGGATTTTTTGGAGGGGTTGAGTAGATCCAAAGCTCTGGATCTTCAAAAGAGACAAGATTCTGCAGTAACAGGTCATATTCAGCATGCTGATGGAAGACAAAAAACAGGACACACAGATAAAAATGAGAAGGTCTATCAAACCAAGCCAAAGTATATTTAAAGATTTCTAATTAACAATACTGTTTTAAAAGGTAGATCTTCAAATATCATCTAATTGAGGGAAATATAAACTGAAACTATGGAATAATCTGATTTATTAAAAAACACAATACATTTATTCTTCAAAATAATTTAAGCAGAATGTTCTTTTGAGGTGTCAGATTGTTCATGGTAACAATAAAAAACAACTGTACTTTAAGCAAGCCATTTATCTCCAGTCATTTGAGTATTAAAGAATAGAGCACGCTAATTTGTGTTTTTATCCTTTACCATCAGTGATTTCTTTTATATTATTTCCATGTTTCCTAATTATTAAAAAGCATTTACTAAGTATATATCACTATAATATCTTAGTCCACAAATAAAATGAACTATTTGTAATATTTTTTGATTAAGTATTCTGGTTTCCATTTAAGGAGTCAGTTTTCTTACATAGTGTTGCATTCTAGAAACAGGAAGATATCAGCACTTATGGCAATAAGATGTATACTTAATTCTCTCTGAAATCACTGGCCACAAAACACTTACAAACATTGTATTAAAAATTAGATCGTTCTAGCTAATGAAACCAAAAAGCAGACACAATTTTTAAAATATAAAAAGAATTATGTATGTATATATTATCGACAATCAATAGGAAATTAATCTTTACAACTTCTGCATGAGTACTGTTGGCAGAAGGTTGCAGCTGATTTAGCTCTTGCTTAAAATCATCCCTGTTCAGCAAAGCATTTAAATAGATGCATATGTTTGAGTGCTTTGCTAAATAGAGATAAGCAAAAGCTTGTGTGTTTTGCTGAAATGGAGCCTTAATTAACATTTAATATAAAATTTGTTTCAGAAACATAATATTTTCTCTTTTTTAAAAATGACAAAACAAGCTTCTTGCATATACATTTACAAATCTGCTTTGGTACAACTAAAAAAGCCACTTTCAGGAGACTCCCTTGTCATGGTTAGTTCTAGGACTGATTGCTTTTAGGCATTAGTTTGGTAATTTTGAAATAAGTACTGTAAGTCCATTGTTACTGATGGGATGATGAAAACTCACTCTTTTTAATTTGGCAGCAGCTTCCCCAGAGCGGATAGCAGCCAGCAGACTCTGGTGGATCTGTTCTGGGTCAGAGCTCTGGAACGTTAAAGCAGTTTCTCTCTCAAAACCAGAAGTTGGGTGGTCAGCTGAAGATTGCACCTGGCTGTTTTGTTCACTGTTCATACAGTTACTTTTCTATTAGGAAAAAAAAAATCAAAGCATTTCATTGAGTGAGGTCATAAATGGATATGCAAAACAGTCTGGCCAAATATTACAGCACTGTACCCTCATTCTGCATTTTGCCTCATGCAAGATTTCAGGGAACAGCCTTCATTTTGTACTTTCACTTTGCAAGTCAGTTATCATGTGATGTGAGAGCACCCAGCCACGGATACCATAAAATAGCATCTGGGAATTACACCTGGATTTTGAACAAACAAGTCAGAAGGGATTTAAGGAACTTTTTTACTGTTAAATATGGGGAATTTTCTCCCCAAAATGTCTATAAAATTCTCCAAATATTAATTAAACTATGTCAGATGATTATCAAACAAATGTATTTCCATGCCTGCAACTTCCTTATTAGCAAATGAAAACCTTAGGAAATAGACAGTTACTGCTTTACCACAGGATGAATAGTATAAGATTTCCAGGAATATTCACACAGTTAGATCTGAATTCATACTCTCAACTTAATCATACAAAAAAACCCCACAGATGCCAGCAGGGCTAGAATTAGGCCACTGCATAGTATGGATACCCTTCCCAAGCTGCCCACTTGCTCTCAGAAATCTCAGCTTTTACTTTATGCAAACAGAGCTGTTATTGTTGCAAAACAATAATCCCTTCAAAATGTGAACTGAATGCAACTGATACATCTGCCTGAATTTGGAGAATACATGAAGTAATAGCTCAAATGTAGAACTTCCACATTCATCTCAGTGGGTGTTACAGGCCAATTTTGATACTTTAAATATCAATGTTGATAAATATTTCATTACTAATTAAAACGTTTAAAAAAACATACTATGATGAGCTACACTATTTACTCGGAGTGACAGCTCATTTTGGGGCCATAAGTGGGTAGACTTGGGAGAGGACCACTGCTCCCTCCCTGCCACTCAAGTGTAGTCAAGTCCAAGCTGCACAAATAGGGCATTTGAATCCACGAGGGAGCTGAGCCCAAGAAGCATGCGTGATCCTAATTTGAATATCTGCACAATCTATTAACATCAACATCTTACTGTAGTATCCATAGTGAATAGAAATTATACAGGGAAAACTTTTGAAAGAGTTCCACTAATTCTACTTTTTAATTCAACCGCTGGATGCCAGTCAGGTTACATAATACTGTTGATTTTTGCTAGTCACACCAGAAGATAATCAGCATCCTTACACATAGCCTCTTTCAATGTCCCTCAAACAATTATTCTGGCACATTACTCAAAAATTAATGTGGCAAGGTGCCTTCTTTGACTCACCGGGTTTGAGTCTTTTCTGCTTTGGTGAGGCAAGGGCAACCTGCCTAGAAAGCCCAAGGGCAGGCTTTCACTTCCCCCAACCACTCTTTTATGGCTGGGCTTTCCCCCTCTGTCAGGGGAAGCTGCCTCCCTTCTGAGAGAGCTTCCCTGAGCTGCTGCAGCTGCCCCCAACCTGCTGGCAGCCTCACTTCCTCTCTCTCCTAGCTGGGGAGGAGGGTTTAAAAAGGTCTCTTTCAGCCTTTTAATTGGGCTCAGCTGATCCTGCTTTGGCCAGTGGCAGCCTTGCTCAGCTGAACCCAATTAACCTGTAGTTACCTCTCTCACCACAAGCCCCTCTGGCAGTAGCCTGCCCTGGGTTTACCACATTAAGTAAAAACTAGTTTTACACATGGTACTATTTAAAAAACAAAACCAACAAGGAATATGAAAATAGTGATGCAGAGATGAACTAGATCCAGTTATTTTTTCTTTGCTTATAAGTTTAAGAGACATTAATTATGGCAAGACAGAATTATTTCTCCACATTTTCAATTTTTCAGAAAAATTTCATTTAATATAAAGCATCCTCTATAAACGCCACACACAACATTATTGCTTCTTTTTCCTATCTTCCATTTAAATATTGTACATTGTTCTGTTACAGCAGAATGTACCACTAGATGTTTAATCCAAAACCTATTAATATTTGTGAACTATTCAAAGAAGATAGAGTGAATCTCACTCTTCTGTGAAATATACATTGATTCATGTTCAAAAAATATTAATTTTTGTAAAACTTACCGTATCCATTGTACTTTGTAGTGAACCTCCTGTTAAGAGCTGTAAAAATTGGTTCTTCACATCTCCTATGGAAGTTGCTGAGGATAATTCAACAGGAGATTCCTCTTTTGATGGCTGGCTACTGATGGTACGTGGTTTACTGAATGACTGTGATCTTTTGATTGCTGATGAAACAGCAAGAGCAAAGGGGGATGGCCTAGAACTGGAATATGGTTTTGGAACCGCAAAAGTTCTAAGAGTTCTTAAGTTCACTGTTGCTGGCTGACAGGAGGGAAAACTCAAAGGTTTAGTGCTTTTGACAGAAGTGGAAGCCTCAATTTTTTTCTCATTATCAACCTTTTCTTCATCTAATTGAGCAGGGAAATTATATGTTTTATGTAAAGGAAAAAAAGACTGATCAGATGATGTCAATTTCTTTTCTATCTCTGTATTCATAGCCTCTCTTTGAGTAGGACTAGTAGCAGCACTGACACTTCTGGCAATTGCAGATGTTACATAATGACCTGAAGCCCTTCTTTGCATCTGTAAGTAAAAAGAACTAGGTTTCATTGTAGGACTCAAAACACTTGATTTTTCTTGAGTCTCGGGTGATGAATGTGTGTTACTTGAGTTGAGCATCAATGGAGTTATGCCATTGCCTGTGTTGGGTTTGGAAGCCTCTGTTTTTATTTGCTTGCTTTCAGTAGTAACCCCAAGTTCAGAAGTTGAGATAGTGTCAGTAATTCTGTTAATTTTGTGCAGCTGATCATTCACTGCCAAAGCAGGTTCATATTTGAAACCAGACTCTGACTGACTTGTATTTTTTGAAATCCAAAGAATTTCAGTTTGCACTCCAAATTCTTTTGAATTTTCCGACTGTGGGGACATTTCCAGGGTAACTCCATCCTGATCCTTAATGTCTGATAAAGCTTCTGACTCACAACCTTTCAATATTTCCAAGGATTTTGGAGGCACTATTTTATAAGTAGTCATTCCAATTTTGGGGATATAGTCTCTTGTAATTTCATTAGAGGGTTTAGGTTTAGATTTGAAGTCTTGTCTATAAAGTGGGTTATCTTTAATAGGAGAATTAATTGCACTTTTTTGAGCTCTGTCTGATGGGTTTAGACCATTATCGTTTTCAAATATATTACTTTGATTTTGTATGAGAATTGCTTTGTCATCCGCAGCATCTTGTCTCTGATGGTTGAAAACTTTTACAGACTCTTGCTCCTTGTTCATCAACTGCAAAGGTGGACTGTCCATCTCCAATTTCTGCATGTGGGCTACTCCTTTGAAGGTAGATGACTCACAATCTTGAAGGACAATCGTTTCACGTAGTGTAGTCCTGCCAAAACTATTATCAGATGGAGTTGTCTGAATTGCAGCATCCTGAGTTTTTACTCTCTCCATGTTTGTTTGATTTAGCGTCTGATCTTGTATCCCTAGATTCACTTGAGGATCATCCTGATTTGTAGAGATGTCATTTTTATACTCTTCGAAGTTTGACAGTCTCTCAACTTCAAGCTTATTTTTTTCTCTAACATCTGCTGTATTAATTTCTCCCATTTTACGTTGATTTTCTTTTTCTCCTATGGTTGCTGGAAGGAATCTCGTGCCACTATGATCTTTAAAAAAAAAAAATTCTGAACTAATTAATATGAATATCAAATAGGTTGACTTTTTTTGTTTCAATCATGAAGCCTGATTCTCCCATTTTCTTTTACCACTAGAAATGGTTCCTTAGAAATAATAAACTTTCCCTTATTACATCATTTCAAGACACCGGAAAGATATTTTAGCTTGATTAGTACTGGTATTTTTTGCAATTTAATGTTAAATGAAAAATACCGGTACTTCAGTAATACTACTCACTGAGGTTGTTGGTGTCATGGATAGTCCAGATGGCCAAGCCTGTTTAGGGACCACTTAACGTTTTGGGGTGAGGAGGGTGTCTGAATTTCATTCCATTATATATAAGGTATAGCTTAGTCTATAAACTGGTAAGGACTATTCAAGATTATATCCTGGAATTCTTGTTTGGTTCGGTCTCTCTGCTGTTTGTGTCCTACTATATTTCTTCACATAAAAAGATGAGATTTGCCAGATGTTCCTAGCATTTCTGCACTGATGCAGTAAAAAAATATCTGAGCAACACAATTATTGCATATCTATTTTTCAAGGAGTTTATATTAAACTGGCCTGTCTTAAATTTTGGGGATATGAATCATATCTGAACCTTCCCAAAATTCACTTTAAAACACATTATTATAAAATTAATTATCCTAAGTTCAAATGATTTTTTTAAAATAAATGTCTCTCCTTGGTGTATTTTATGTGTGTTTTAAAAGTTTTAAATTATTTGAATTATAAATATGAAAATACAAAGTAGATTGGATTAATAAAAACACTTAGGCATGTATCTGAAGGAGTGCAACTATTTAAGATTATATATTTGCAGAATTTAACGTGTGTATTTGTTAAAGAAATGGGTTCATGAAACCATGAAAGTAATTAGTTCTAGGGGAATGAATTACCCATTTCTAATACTGTTGAAGGGCCTTTGCTTCCCTACAAAACAACATATTTCCACAAACACAATGTCATAATGCAGTTTTGTAATTAAACCTGATTTTCCTCTCAGGCGGGATATTTTTGATAAATTCAAAAATTAACATATTAGAAACCATTAGTGGGATATTCTACATTGTTCTAAACAATGTAATGCAACAATGGATTACAACAATAACAAGAAAAGTTTAATTTAATAGATTTTGTTCATAGTTCCATAGTCAGATTCATGAAATGATTTACAAATAACTTGCAACACAAACAAAAAAGAGTTTAACTAAGAATCATTTTGGTCATTTCATTTTCTTGTCTTTATCATCAGGTAGTTATTGAGTATTGAATGAATGAATTCATGACCAACAAGAGATCCTCTGTGTTCACACAGATGTGAAAATATCTTTAGCCATTTCAGAAAATTAATAGTACTTCAGCAATCTCAGATGCATAACTGGCAATTATTTCATCAAGTTCACAAAACCATTAATTTCATCCATTAATTAATTTCATCCATCTAGTACAACATACACCGCAAGTCTGAGGACTTATCTACACTACCCGTCGGATTAGCGGGCAGCAATCTGTCCAGCCGGGGTTGATTTATCACAGTGGTTCTCAAGCTTCCCTGAACCGCGACCCTTTTTTCTTCAGCTGCCTGGCGGCGCGACCCTTGAATGTACGCCGAAAAGCCATCGAATGCGGAAGTAATTCATTCGGCGGCTTTTGAGTGGCGCCGGGAGCTCGTGACCCCCCTGGAAATGTTCAGCGACCCCCCCGAGGGGTCGCGACCCCCAGTTTGAGAAACCCTAATTTATCACATCTACACTGAGAACTCTCTCGTTGAATCCGGGATTCCACCTGAACGAGGAGTGCAAGCAGATTGAAGACACCACAGTAAGTAAATCTAATTTGTTGACTTCAGTTACACTATTCACACAGCTGAAATTGAGTATCTTAGATCAACCCCCTGTGGTAATGTAGAGAACCCCTGTCTGTCTCTGAAGGAGCCATTATGGGCTTATAAATCAAAAGGGAGTTGCAATCCTTCAGATCTTACATACACAATGAAGCCATAATGGTCAACTTTGTTTATACTACACACATGAATGATGGATCCTCTTCTGATTGTTAACAGTAATCTAAAGTAAAATTTACTACATGTGTACTGAAGAACTAAATCTTTGCATTAACACCTCAAAAGAAAATAAGCTCTAATTTACATCTAAACATTCTAGCAATAGCAACTTCCACAATTAAAAATGATCCAACTGATATGATTGAAGGAATTTAGTTTACCATTGTTAGATGCTCTCACTCCTGTATATTTAAAACAAGGTGCCTGTCATTTCATTTGACACTATTAATCTTGAAATACAACTTTTCACCATGGCAGTAAAGCCAGAAATAGCTAATTAAGGGAGGGGAATGAGAACTTTTTTCTTGAATGTTTTGCTCTTGCAGACCATTTGACATAATTTTTTTGAAAAAACAAAATCCTAATTTCTCTCTCTTAGTGAGATCATTCTTCTATTGTACCGGTCTGCTTTAAATTTCACACTGAAGATTTAGCATAGAAGACACCATCTATCCAGCAGATTTATTCTAAACAGGACTTTCTTCAGAGCCCGTCAGTACAATTTAATTGGCTGGGGACTACTATTAAGCAATGTGCCGGGGAATCTATGTCCTGAGTCACACTGCAGTCCAGTTACAATCCACATGCTTTTGCAATGTAAAATAAAGGGTTTCTTTTTGTTTTGTTTTTTTAAATTACAGCAACCAGTGTCTTACTCATTCTGAAAGTGATTTCACAATGTCAGCCATAGACTGATGTCATGAGATTCTATAACCTAGGACTGGAACAATTTCTTCTATATATTTGAAGCAATTTTAAAGTATCAAGACACCACTGCATTTGAATGCGTGTGCATAGTACCTTCTATTTGTATCAAATTTCTGTACTTCATAAAGTGGTTTTAGATTATGAAAGTTCTATTAACTTAGAAACAAAAATTCTCCTCTACTTTGGTTACAAGTATTTTTCTTGTTTAGAAAAAATTAGTCAGAATAACTCACCATTATTTTTGTTTGGATCCAATATTCCCAACTTCTTGTCATTTTCAAATGTAATTTGTTCACTGTCTACCTTACTGTGTGGTCCTCTGCAAAACCGATCACATTACATTATATATGCTAATATCACTCATTGAAGTAAACACACAGAAAAGATGTATGAGGCTTGGTACTGTTCTCCAAAGACAGATGGACAAAAATAATCAAATCTTTCTGCCAAACACTGGAAAAATTCAAGAGATTAAAAAAATGGAAAGGAAATACAGCTATGATACTTTACACACCACAGTGCATATGCAGTTTCTCTTTAGTACAATGCTTCATGCATTTTTTTTTTAATTCCCTCCCCCACTTTATAGGCCCCGAGTAACCTCTGCAAGTTGATGAGCACACAACTTACTGTGAAACCACTCAAGAGGTGTTCAGGATCCCACAAGATCATGCTCAAAATGTTAATTCTTTTGTTGGGGTAAAAATAACCACCCAGGTAATTTTCTGGATGTTGTGCATTACATTGTATATACAGTATGTTGCCTCAAAAAGGGAAAAAATTGAACTCCATACATGAATATCCTGCGATCATAAAACCACAGAAGTTTGAATTAGTGCAGTGCATACTTTTTCCTTAAAAAAAGGACAGATAACATTTTCTCTAAACTTTTGAGAAATATTCCAATATCAAGAAAAAAAAAGAAATAGGAGCACAGCATATTACTAAGCATGATATACATTTTGCAAGTGTACATAATTCTTCTATGCTCAAAACATAAGGCCTACAGGCTTACAGACTTAGAGCAGACCTGGTCTTCAATACTCCTGGAAATTGGGGAGTTCAAGAAGTCCTAAAGCCATGTTGGAATTCCCCTCTCCTCAGATGCACAAAGCAGAGCTTTGGTACAGCTGAGAACCAGGCACAATGTTTGTCCATGCAGAACACATATTTTTTTCTCTTACCAAAAGTAGTAGCAATGAGGAAACATATGTAACGTAGCTGACAGAGCAGGGATTTCTGCAAGGCCCCCTTGATCTCAGACTGTCTAAAATGAATGTGGAGATCGAAGTCAAAACTAGAACTGGTCAGGAATTTTTCAGCAAAAGTTTTTCCATCGGAAAATGCTGCTTTGTCAGAACCAAATTTTTTCACGGAAAAAACCCAATTTCAATTAAACTTTCATTGGGACAGAATTCTCAGGTATAGGACAGAATTTCTGGTCCGAAAGAGACCCATTCCAAAATACCCAAGATCCTGGCTGTTAGGCCACTCACGTCAGATGTGAGAGACCAAGGTTTCAGACAGGAATTTAAACCCCTCTCATATCCCAGGTAACTATCAGGCTACTAGCTCTTCTGGGTTGAGTCTCTCTCTGGGGCTTTTTTTTTCCCACAAAAAAATGAAACAGGTCTTGGGTTCAACTTGATGTGGACATGGAACATTTTTGAAATCTTGAAAAGTTTAGTGGGATGGGGAGAACATGTCCTGCCCAGCTCTCAACAAAACCCCTCACAGTATTTTGGAGGTGACTGCGTGCTACAAGTTTTCACAGATGTTCGCTTAAAAAAAAAAAGAAAAAAAAAAGCCTTTTTCCAATTTAAGCTCACTTTTCCCTCAGGAAATAGAGGAATAGTAGATTAAATGAATATTATGAAACTTCTCTGGACAATCAGCTTTCATTTCCAGCAGGCACTATTTTACGATAGAAGCCTGCTGAGTCACATAGTTTATTATACAGGCTGAAGAGCAAAGTCAGACACTGCAAGGGAATCAGAAAGGGAAAAAATGCTAAAGAAAACTGATATATTTACATCTTTCCTAAGTAAAAGAAGAGAGAGAATTAGCAGCGTTCTGAGGATAGATGGATAAAACCTGTGTGTAAAAGACAAGAAAACACAACAATGAATAAAAAAAGCCTGAGAATTATGACCATAAAAGTGGAGAGCATTTATCCAGTGAAAGCCATTCTTCCTGTTCTCCCCAAAATTGCCAGCATAAAACTGTAGCAGTCCTTTCTGTTGTGACAGCTAACTGACCTGATTTCTAGTTTTCATACTTTGTTGAATGAAGGTGCTGTTGCTTAAATAATAAACAACAATGAAAGAACATTTTAATCTATTGTAATTTCTATTACTATGTGAAACCTGAACATTGCTGTCTTTTATTTACTGAGGAAAAGTGGGCCTAAACAGACTAGCCTGAAATATTTAGTTGGTTCTGTGTAATGAACTTGTTATATTGGAAAAGAAATGAAATGAGAGTTTAGAAATATTAATGTCACGCCACTTTCTTATAAATCTCTATTTTGCACTTTTAAATGAAAAAACATTCATAGTTTTGTTTATTCGTTCTCCCCCTTTCTTTCTTATAAAAAAAGAGTACTTACTTGCCACATGTGCTCATATTTTCTTGGTTTTTTTCCTTGCAACTTTGAAAGTTATCTACAGAACCACTGCCAGGAATTGAAGATGAAGCAAAATATTTTTTTTCAGTATCTAGTGGTACATCAGTAGAAATGAAGGAGGGAGAAACCTCTTGTGTCATAAGAGAGGTATCTGCACTTTCACTTTCCCTTCTGTGCTGTATATTCTTCTCTTCCTTTTCAGTGATCTCATTCAGGCTATAGTCAGAGCAAATTCCAGCTGCACGCACAGAACAAATCACCCAGAGTGTAAATATTAAGGGATAAATCAAATCTAAACATTTATCATTAAAATATTAAACTGAAAAACAATATCTGAAGAAATCACACAAAACATTAAAGTCTGACTCAATGTTTAAATTTCTACAGGACTTATTATATAGTTCTTTCCTATTCAATTAGACATTTATTTTTATATCCGTGAATGCTACAGAGAAGCTTCATTTGTTTAAAATGAGCATTAAAATGACTTTTTAAAAGTCTGCAGTACTTAGCAATAAACATAGTACTAGAAAAATATCAATCCTATGCTCATTAAATCTCTATTATGTTTTCTGATAAATCAATTTGTTATTTTCAAATTCAGCTTTAAAAATATAGCTTTTTAGTATGCCAGATAATTTAAGAATAGATACAAGACCCAAACCTAGTCCCAATCAGATCAGTGGGTGATTTGCCACTGATTGGCATGGGACCCATCAAAGAGTTATCAAAACTTGACTGGAATACCTTGAATTTATCAAAATTTAGTAAAAGAGAATTCAAATATTTAGCATATGCAACCGCCTTATATGCTACAAACAGAATTCAACAAATATATAATGATACATATGTAATACATTTTAAAATGTAACAGTACTTCAATTAAAATATAACTAAAATGTGTAACTATCAACTTTGACCAAATATCTCATAAAATACCATGTAACACATCATAACATTTTTAAGGCTGGGGTGCCTAAAGTTAGGCTCCTAAATAAGGCTGTGCAAATAACTAATTTTCCATTTGCTGGCAGTTATTAAAAATCTGGGAGGGCAGAAATTGTTGCAGATCAACCCCAAATTGATTTTTTTTCAGCAAACCAAAATGTCAGAATTGTTGTGTTTTGGGTCAAGCAAAAACCTTCATTTTGATTTTGGGCACTTTAATAAAGGAAATTAAAATTTGGAAATTAAGGCCTAGGTTCGCAAAACCATGGAGGTGCACCCCTTACACTCAATAGCCCAGTGCCCTAACCACCAGGCTACAGAGTTATTCTCACTGTCCCCTGCTGACCCAATGAATATTTTGGTATTTCATAACTAGTGGAACAGTTTCAACTGGACAGACTGAGGCACCCATTCACAAATATCCTCGTGCTTAGGGCTCTCACCTAGAATGTAGGAGACCTGAGTTCAATTCCCTGCTCCAAAGTAAATACCCTACCCAGCAGGTGGCTGGGTGTGAGGGGAGCACCCAGCACTGCCATCATGTGAATCTAACCTGACATTTCCAAAATTTATTTTTGCTGAAACAATTCACGACACAATTTGGCTGACCTGCATCTGCATATGTCAGAAGAAAAAAAAAGTTTCACCCCAAATTTTCTGCCCAGTTCTACTCCTAAATTCATGATTAGTAACCTAAATCTCCAGAGATGTTAAGTGCCCTACAGCCCATTGATTTCCATCACAAACCTTTCTACAATTAGGTGTCAATTAGTATTTTTAAAACATTAGTAAACAGACATTACAATTAGCCTACTGGTTGCATTTCTGTTTGTTCTGTTTGTTATTCAAAAGATGTTAAGCTAAACCTTGGAAATTTAGGAAAACAACTGTGGAATAATTATTCCAGAATAGTTATTTTTGGTATAACTCCCCCAACCCTGGCGCGCACACACACACACACACACACACACACACACACTTATTTCAGAAATAAGTACAAGTACCATATAGACAATCTCTTAATAAATGAAGGCTATAAGAATGGTGACAAAATAGCAGCTGGGAACTAAGCGGGAAGTAACTAGTGGTGGAATTTGCCCTTTCTCAACTAGCAGACTTACAACACCACAGGCTGGGCAGCATGTTAGCTAGTATTGTTACAGAACTGTGTAAAGACTGAGAAAACTTCAAATCCAGAACAGAAGTTTAAATCATATCCTAAAAGGATAAACTCAAAATCGGAAGCAGCAAAGTGTTAAGTACTGTTAAAGCTTTCATTTAATCACATAAAATGGTCAACATTAACTCAACTAGTGGTTAAAAACTAAACATGAAGGCCAGATGAGCATATTCTGCTATTCTATTTTACAGGATTTTACACCGTCTTTATCTCTGTAATACATGAATGCTTTCTAGTAGCTTGTTAGTCACATTGTTTAACTTCTGTCACATGTGGATTCTCCTCTCCCCAAAGAAAGAATAATGAATGAAGTGTAGCATTTCATTTTGATGGGGAATCTCTTTTGTTGATGGATTTTCTTTTTTTTTTTAAAAAAAGGATTGCTACATGTTTATTTTAAACAAGGTGAAAGGAGTTCTTGAACATGGAGCAAAAACGGTGGTGAGATTTGTGATGGGCCTCCTTTCTAGTGGGAATTTGTTCCACAGTTTTTGGCCAGCATCCAAGAAATTTCCATCTCTTGCAGGTAGAAAGCTCAAATTTGCCCAAGGAGCAGAGTTGTTGGCCATGGTCCCCATCCTGAAGCTCTAGGTAATCTTTTAGATATGCTGAGCACAGATTATTGAGCACCCTGAAGCTAAAGACTGAGACCTTGAACTTGACTAGATGTTCTATGGCAAGCTGGTTTACACACAGGACAATGCGCTTATGGCAGCCCATGTTGCTGAGGAGACATTCTGTAGCGTTGTGCATTAGTTGGAGTTCACGAAGGGTTGTTTCTGTGAGCTTCATACCCAAAGCATATTGCCAAATGCAAGTTGACAGAGTCGTGCATTCATCAAGGCCAAGTTATGCACCAGGATGGGATGGAGTCTCCTAGCCACCCAGAGATGTTACGTGAGATACTGTTATGAAAGAACTTATCAGCAAGGAATTCAAGAGCACTCCTAAATTATAGACTGAACTGACCCAGTTTGTGGTGTATACTTTGAAACAAAGGAGACCACACCATTAAAGCAAACTCAAATTCTTTTGCTTTGCCCATCAGCATGATCCCCCACACAAACACCAGTCTTTGCTCTAGTTCAACTTCATCTTTTTTTTTGGTTCATGAGCTGATCTCATCCACGCGCCAAGTCATCTCGTAGTAACAGAATAGCTGTACGTTGTAGAGAACAAGTAGAGCTGTGTTATCATGTTTTCACAGTTAAACCCATACGCTCCTGGAGGCTGAAGGATCAGTTCATGTTTTCCCACTTTGTTCCAAATGCCTGGTTTTCTAGGTTTCATTTTGATATAAAATTGAACCCGCTTCTCTTCTTTTTAATGAACCTGTTCACGTGTTATGTCTACCTCATGAGGTAGTGGTGTGATTCCTCTTCTGTACTCATACTTGCAGTAACTTGATGAGAGGCAGGCACAGCAGCATGGGAAGCAGAAGCATGGCTGAGCCATGCTGAGTACATACCCACAGGTTTCAAACCAGCTTGTACTCAGCACAGCTCAGCTGTGTCACTATTCTGCTGCCCATGCTAGCAATGTTATATTACAATGTATACTTACTTGTTTTACTCTTGGGATGAGTATGTGTACATGAGTGGGGGGAGGAGGTGGAAAGAAGAATCATATCCCTAGCTCTTACCTCCCCCACCACACACGTGTGTGTATTACACATACATACACACACATATGCACCTGGCATAAAAGAATACACTTATTCCATTAAAGAGTCTCAGAAAACCAACAAGATATTTTTAAAAATGTTTGCCCTGGTGAATAACATATATACCCACACAGATACATTAGGCTATGCTTTTTAAACAATGTTCCTTTCAAGCTATTAGCAGCCTATTAGGCTAAAAACTACCTGAAGAGTTTTTAGTTAGCAGATCAATGATCTTACAATGTAAATCTCTTTTGGAGACATTCCAATCAAATGGGTCAATAAGAGTACCATTTAAATGGCATACAATAGTAGTCTAACATCTCTTTGTGAGCTATTATGCTCCAAAGTGTCAGAGATGGAGAGTTACGTACTCTCAGTACTCTCATCATTCACTCATGATAGTCTATCACTCTTTTCAGTACATTGGCTACTGACCTAATGAACCTCAGGATCCTTGGAGTCTTACTGTGTGTCAACAAAATTGCCACTCATGAAATTTAAAAAAATTGTAGGAAACATACAATAATTGTTAATTAACATATGGATAAATATTTTACTCTTCTTTCCTAAACCACAAGACTCTAATGGAAATATGTATGTTAGGCTAGAAAAATGTTCATAATGAAAACTAAAACCATTAGAGAGGAAGATCCATCTTTTCATAGTTTTACAATGCAAAAATCATTCTAATTATTTTTCTTTTACATGTCTCTTCTAGTAGGTGTAATCTGTTAAAGCATTTTTCAGTCCAGAGTGGACATTTTATAAAGAATATAAACCTCTGAAAATAGCATTTTATAATGGAAATGTTAGCATTTTAAACTATACAGTGAAGTGCCACTTTAATGAATAGCTAACAGAAGCACAAACACATTCTATTACTTTCAGAAACAAAAATAGATTCCTTCAAGTGATCATTACATTATGATTGGTATTATATGGTAAACCTATTATGCACTGCTACTTTATTGAACGAGCAAATAATTTTGTAAGCAGTAGCCATTTTATATGAGACAATGAAGAATACAACATTGTCAAAACCTTAACTGAAAAAAATGGACAATGCTCAAAGTATCAATGTTTCAGAAATATTACATCAAATGGAGGGAACTACTGAGTTTCTGGAATTGTTAAAACAGTTCTCAAATTTACACAAATACAGTATTAATTTATGTAGTTACCAAAATGTGCTAAATAAGTTTCAGATGAAGACTAAGATAGGAATACATGAAATCTATGTCCTGTTGGAGGCAAATCCTAACCCTTCTCCTCCTCCCCCCCTCACACACATCAGGCAAGTAGCTGAGTTCCCTCAGAGGGTCCTGTAGAACCACAGGCCATGGAACTGTAGCAGAGCTGCCTCTGTAGTATAGTGGCATCCACTTAGAAAGTATTGACAAAAAAACTCCATCATGCAACTTCTCCCAACATCAGGATGGATTTTAATGGGGCTTAAAAACAAAACAAGACATAGAAGGACCAAAAGCAAGACATAGAAGGACCAATGGATGCGTCCCACTCCCATATCTCAGTGCTCATACTGGGCCTGTTCCTAAGCTCACTGAAGTCAAATAGAGTATTCCTATTGCCTTCAGTGGGCTATGGATCAGGCCGGCTCTTGTACCTCTCTACAGCTTTTGACAGTCAACCACAAGGTATTACTGACCAGTGGCAAACACTCAAAGAATTAGAAAGCCACTTCCATTCCCATGAATGGTATTTGCTTTCCCATTTATCTAAGTGATGCAAAGATTTGGGATCCTCGTAAACGAAACTCTAGATTTCTAGGAAGTGACAATATCAACAGATACCCCCTCCCACCTACAGTTTCCGATAACATTTTGTCCCATCCTTATTTATTATGTTTTGTCCATGGTAACTCATACCTCCAGAATGGATTACTGTAATTCACTGTATCCGGTGTTGAAGTTGGAAACAATGCAGAGGGCTCCAACTTGTGCAGCCTTATCAGTGGAACAGGCAATCTTCAACACATCAACTCTTTGCACTACATCATTGGTTAGCTCACAAGCTGCTTCTACTGCCAATTCAAGGTGGTGTGGCACCAGTGGACAAGACCCATTTATCCATGACCTGTGTAAACTGCTGCATTCCTCTAGGGCAGTGTGGTTCATAAAACCCAGTAAGAATGTGCGAGAACTAGAGTGAAAGCATTCTTGTTCAACAAGGCTTGGCTATGGAATGAGCTGCTAGAATTGAGGCTAGCATGCTTCAATTTTTTTTTATTAAATTCATTATAACTTGAAAAATACTTATATTTTACAAAAGTACATATACCACAAGCATAGCTTCCTGGAATCTAAGAACGATGAACAAACTGTTCCATAAAGCTGACAGATCTAATTCATCCATGCAGCACTCAGATACTACAGTGATGGGAAATGAAGAAAATCCTACATAGATCAAAACCTCCAAGATAGCTGGAATATGCTTCTAAAGAAATAAGTCAGATAGACTACTAACTTCATTCTTCATTTTAGAACTGAATTGTCTCATCTGTAGCTGGATACAAATTTAACCAAGAGAAAATTAAATATGTATACATGCTATCTGGAAAGAAAAGTTTATCATATGGTATAATTACAACTGATTTTTGTTGCCTACAGTGGCCTAGAAGTAGTGAAAACTTTAAAACCATATGTGTTTTAATATTGGTCTACTGTAAATTACCTATTCAAAATATGCTACAGAAAGATATTACAACCTACATTTGGAAGGCACTTCAGATGCATTAGGACAGCCAGTGTTACCAGAAAGATTAGTTTCATCTGTCAGTTGCTGGAGAGCTTTTTGTTCATGACTGACTGCATCTAAGCAAGGAGAGGCACATGATGGCACTGTAGCTCTGGTTACATCAACTTTATTGCCTAAAAAGAAGTTTAGGAATAAGAAGATTAATTAGCTTGATGTAATCTGCAGATTAAACAAAATAAAATTAGAATGACAGCAAACAAAAATGTAGTTAAACAAATTTCAAAGCAAATTAGTTATTTTTAAAGGAACTTTAGCAAATTATTTGTGAAGTTAAGCCTCCAGTAATACTCCATTGTACTTCTCTTTTTATAATAAATACAGTTTATACTTATTTAAATACACTTATCCTCAAGCTTAATTTTTAGCATATCCTTAAAACAGCCTCCTTTTTTGCACCCATGATTTTTTCAGATGCCAAAAACCTCTTAGTACAACTTAGGAGGTCACCAAGACTTTTTAGTACCTAATATACCTAGTGTATACATCATTTATTCAGAAGTCTGAGTTACCTAAACTTCACCTGCAATTATCTGATCCCACAATTTGAGTTAAAAATTAGAGGCAATGTCCAAACGATCTGGTCCATGATTTGCAAGACATCTTATTTGCCTGAATAAGTTTTTCACTAAGCGTTTTATTGCTCTCCTTATTACTCTTTATAATGCAGGCAAAATATAATGATATGTGACCCCATTTACACGTCTGTAACCATATTTCTTCAGTAGATCACAAACTAAACAGGGTAAGAGTCTAATGAGCACTTGTGAGTCAAATCAATTACAGCTTTTTCATTCATCCACAGAACTACTCACATTACAACGTTCGTCCATGTTGGTAACTGGTAAGTGACACAGCTGGCCTTAAATATTGTTTATATACAAATACATTATGGGTTCTTCTTGGTTGGTAACAGAGTTTCCCTCTTGCCAGAGGTCTAAGATAACACATTGGTCTCTGTATAACTGGTGTGGCACACTTATGTTTTGCAGTCTAAATGGAACGCCCCAGCCAGGCCCATGTAACCAGTTTAGTTCATCCTCCTCCTTCTAATTATTTGTACAGTAGGAAATCTCGAAGTGTAGCACCTCATATACTGCTAATGCCACTCCATGTGTGTCCTTAAGACATTTTATCCCCTGTTGAAACACTGAGATAGTAGTTTTCCCAGAAAGCATGGATACAAAAACATAGCCAAGGTGGTAGTTATGGTCACACAGGAACTCCTCACTTAACATTATAGTTATGTTCCTGAAAGATGTGACTAAGCGAAACGATGTTAAGCTAATCCAATTTCTTCATAAGAATTAATGTAAATGAGGTGGTTAGGTTCCAGGGAAATTTGTTTCACCCCTCCCACCCACCCACTAAGTTTTAAACAAACAATTTAATACTGGTACACAGCTTGGTTGAGGTGGAGGAGTCAGAGGGTATTTCCCAGGGAATGCCTTAGTAAGTTCATTTAGCAGTAACAATTGGCTGAGCCCTCAAGGGTTAACTCTCACAGTGTACAAGGAGCAGGAAAGGAGAGGGGGCAGAAAGAGACTAGCATTTCCCCTTTAAGTATACTGCCTTGTTAATTAAATCAGCAAGATGAGTCACAGCTGCTGACAGCTCCATGGCACTGTCTACTCTATGGAAAATGGGGTAAGCGGGGTGCAGGAGCAGGGGGAGGGGGACATCACCCTGACATTAGCTCCCCTCTTCCTCCCTCTCCCCCACCCCCACCCAGCAGGAGTTTCAGGGAGCACCTCCAAGGCAGAGGGCAGGAGCAGCACGTCAATCAGGGGAGGGACAGCTGAACTTAGGTTAAAACACAGGGAATTTAGGAGAGCGGGGAGCTGATGGGGGGAAAGGGGGGGTCTGCCAGTCCACACTGGTTCCAACCATCCACCAGTTAGCTGCAATGGGCTGCTCTTCCTGCAAGCAGTGAACAAAGTAGGCAGCTGCCAAACGACCTTAGAAGGGAGCATTGCACAACTTTAAACGAGCATGTTCCCTAACTGATCAGCAACGTAACAACGTTAACTGGGACGACTTTAAGTGAGGAGTTCCTGTATAAGCAAGAATGATGCTTGGTTATGTCTGGGGTAGGGGGGTAGGATGGGAGGAAGTAACGTATGGACATGACTCAACTGTGTCGTGTGCATCTGGGTCAGAAGAAGGAGTTCTTTTTTAAAACTATTTCATGAATGTCTAAATATTCTAGAACACCCACTGGGTATCTTTTTAAATGTAACATATAGTAACAATATAAACATCAGGTGTTTGTTACTATATCATGCAAAAGTAAAACTTCTGTACTTTAGAGAGCCATATAAATACTTACAGGATTGGTGCAGGGGAAAAAAACAAAAGTATCCAGGGGAAATCTTAAATTTAAATGATAGTTTAAGACAAATACAAGAATGGGCCTGAAACATCTGCAGCATGACTTTTTTACTATTTCTCTTTATTACCGTGCTTTTATTATGACTGTTCTTGACTATGATTTAATAGTATCTGGGAAGAACTACCTGTTGGAAACAGTACTTCTGCGTCTCCTTCTTCCACAATACTTTCTACAGGGTTTGATTCTGCAGATTCTGACGCTAAAACAAAATAAAGAAAATGTTAGACACTTTTCTTTTTAAATGCAATTTTTTATTTCTTTTACAGCGATATAAACCTGAAACAAAGTTACTAACTTTGACCTTACAGATTAGTATGTTTCTAAGGAATGAAGTGTTTTTGTCTCGGTGATTAAAGCTTGTTGCAACCACACCTACAGTACTGTTAATTCCATGGTCTACACACACACCTCTGTGCATTTCTGTTAACAATATTGCAGACCTTGAAATAGAACTGAAGTTTGATAGATGACATTTCCCTCTAATCTTGTACTGTTTTCATCTGTCTTTTTACCTAAACATATTTTTAAATAAAAGGTGTTTGACATGTATGTATAGTTTCACTTAAAGTTCAACCAATACGGTGACATTTCTTTAACATTAATATTTAGCCAAGGTACATTACCACCATCTTTCTATTTCTGCCTAGTTAAAAAGTAAAAAGATTACCAGTTCTTTTACTGTCATCACTTTGGTTCTGTGGTATTCTAGACGGTGGGGAGGGCGCTTTGCGCTTAGTCCTTCTCAAAGAGGAGTTAACAGATGATGTGCCCCTGAGCTGCAGAGAACCTGTTCTCACTATTCCTGGTCTCAACTGACCCTGGGGGGGGGAGGGGGAGGGGAGAAGAGAGAATCAAAAGAACAAGTATTCAGAGAAACAGCAAGAAAAGTCTGATTATTGTACTCCAAAAGTGATACTTATAATTTATACCTGAGATAACAAATAATTCTCACCCACTATTAACCAAAATTCAAACAACTTTAAGTTCCTAATAGTTTCTCTGTGCAATACTTTTAAACTATTCCCAAGGGGAAAAAATAATCAGAAAATGGTGGAGTAGGAAGTGAAGGGAATTATATTTTGTAGAGTGCTGGATATTCAAAAATGTATCACAAACAAAATAGTAAACAAAATTAGTGGTCACAAATGTTATGAAGAGCATAACCTGGAATGTCTCATGTTTTTTAAAAAAGCCCATTTCAGAAAACTCTGGTGGGGAATATTCCTAAATATGTTATAGTTCCATATTTATACCATATTACAACAACAACATTTTAACAAATACTCTAACAAAAATAGGGATTTAGCTCTTCACCAGTGTGCACACAATATGAAAGCATCAAAATACACAAAGGTATAGGGAATCTGAGGGGAACTTTTTAGTTTATATAGTATGTTGCCATGGCAGTTCTGTATGCATTTAAAAAAAACTATTCCATTTTCTTATCACTAGTTCAGCATCTCAAAAGATAGTTGCCATAATTTTGCCTGCCATTGTAACAGCTATTAGCCGGATACTGAAGTAACCTTGTAGTTCCACATCTCGGAGTGATTACTTTCAGGATCCCAGTGATAAAGAAATGTTTCATCCCTGGTCACAGACGCCTATTCCTGAAGCAATTTTGATCACTGTCACTTGTCTATTTGACAGCATAATAAAATCTAGCAATGACATTCATTTTATGGTAGTAGAATATATACTTGAGCCAGACCTGGGGGTCATCTTCAAAGGACTTTTCTTTGTGCTTCAATTAAGCAATCCACTTCATAAAGTAGAATATGAAGGAGCAGAACTGGAATAAACAGGCTCACAAATCTCTCTTTTACTGATGATCTCTCCATAATTTAAGAATCCATTGACAGCAGAATTCTTGACCTTGTCAATACCCATGGAATAAGATACCTTTCATTTATCAAGCTATCACTGAATAACAATTGTGTCTTAAAATAAGCTGACATTTGTTCAAAAAATAGGATTTAACACCAAGTTCAAATAAGTTTGCCACGGTTACTATACATGTGTAATTTTTTTATTTGATAAATGTTGTTTAAAAAGAGGCTGAATAGAGATCTTTAGGGGAAAATATGACGCAAAGTTTGCTTCAGCATGCATATGACACAGTTTGTGTGTGACACTGTTGGCTGCTATTAAAGGGTATCCTAACACAATGGCAATTATTGACACATTAGGACAATGACACTTAGCTATTCACATGAAACACCACAAGGGACAAAAAGAACAGTAATCAATTGCTTTTCATGTCTATGGCCTGGGCTACATTGGGGGGGGGAGGAGGGGGAGTTATCAAACTAAGATACGTAATTTCAGCTATGCTATTTGCACAGCTGAAGTCGAAGTATCTTAGTTCAACTTACCTGGCCGTCCTCATGGCGGCGAGTCAACTGCGGCAGCTCCCCCATCAACTCCGCCTACTCCTCTTATGGAGCTGGAGTCGACGGGGAGCGTGATCAGAGATCGATTTATCGCGTCTAGACAAGACACAATAAATCGATCCCCCATACATCAAACACTACCCAATCCAGTGGGTAGTATTGACATACTTCTTGTCTTCTCCTTGATAGGGTAACAGGCCTAATCCACAGCAAGGAAGATTTAGACTAGATATTAACAAAAACTCTCTCACTAGCTAATTACTGGATAGTTAAGTACTGGGATAGATTATCAAGGTGGGTTGCGAAATCTACGTCATTTGGAGATTTTTAAAGAACACGTTAGACGAACATTTGTCAGGAATGGTCTAGGTTTACATCAAGGGTGGGCAAGTTTTTTGGCTCGAGGGCCACATCAGGGTTCAAAATTGTATGGAGGGCCAGGTAAGGAGGACTGTGCCTCCCCAAACAGCCTGATCCCAACTCCCTATCTGACCTCGTCCCACTTCTCACCCCCCCCGACTGCCTCTCTCAGAACCCCCCACCCATCCAACCTCCCCCGCTCCTTGTCTTCTGACTACCCCCTCCAGAGACTCCCACCCTTAACTACCCCCACCAAGACCCCACCCCTGATATATTGGGAAGTGATACTGAAGATGGATAGGGCCTTCTAGTCATGCAAATCAGCCTAGCTGGCAGCTAGATTTTGTGAAATATGATTAGCATGCATGGAAATGAGGCCAAATATGAGAGTGTTCTGGAACAAATTCTGCTCTGATCTATATATATAAAAAAGTCAAATGGTGTATGCATGCGTGTATGTACGTTCCCTTACTCCTTCCACACCGTTAGAGCTAGAGACTTGAAATTTGGTACAGTTATAGGCTTTAGGGTCCTAATCAGGGTAAGAATCGAAAATTTTTCAAATCTCACCTCTGACGCCCCCTAGGGGTGAAATTCTTTAAAGCCCATTAACATCAGCTGGGCAGCTGCTGTTCTCTGTGACATAGTTATGATGTAATAATACCCCCCCAACAGACCCCCCCCACTCGCTCAGCTCTCTCCCCCCTCCCACGGCCCCCCCACTCGCTCAGCTCTCTCCCCCTTCTCCCCCTCCAATGGCCCCCCCACTCGCTTAGCTCTCTCCCCCCTCCCCCCCAATGGACTCCCCACTTGCTCAGCTTTCTCCCCCCTCCCCCCCTCCAACGGACCCGAGCAACGCCAGGTATTTTTGCTAGTCTGGTATAAAGAGAAATTTCTTAAATTATGGTAACTGGAGTTCTTCAAGATGTGATCCCTACCTACATTCCACTGTGGGTCCACATGTGCTCCGGGCACCTTAGACCAGAAGAATCTTGCAATGTCTGTTGATCTGTGCCAGCGCCCATGCGCTCCTCATGCTTTGTAAATAGGGTATAAATGGCAGTGCAGAGCAACTGCCTCTCCAGTTCCTTCTCTCTCATTAATCCAATTATGATCCTGAGCTGAAGGGAAGGAAGGTTGATAGTGGAATACACATATCTAGAAGAACTCCAGTTACTATAAGGCAAGTAACTTCACTTTCTTCTTCCACTGATGGTCCCTGTGTCTATTTCAGTTTGGGCGACTGACAAGCACTACTCAAGAGGAGAGGCTCCGAGGAGGCAGGCAGTATAGAGGTTTGAAGGATTACTGTCCCAAAGAATGCATCATCTGTGGAGTCTTGAACTAAGGTGTAGTGTCTCAAACATATGGACAGAACTCCATGTTGCTGCTTTTCAAACATCAAGAAGGGGTGCTCTTGAACCAAAACTACTGAAACTGTGGTTGCTCTAATTAGAATAAGATCTTGCTACATGCAGGGGAGGGAGATGCACTAACTGATAAAGTGGTATACAGCAAGAGATCCACTTAGATATTCTCTGAGAGGATATGGCTTGTCCACACACTCATTCCATTGTAGCAATGAACAATCTAGGTTACTTTCTGATTGGCTTTGTTCTTTGCCAATAAAATGCTAATGCAGGTGGAGGGAATGAAGCCTCTTCTCTTCATTGGTATCGTAAGGCTTTGGGAAAAGACACAGATAAGCATATTGAGGGACATCTGCTTTTCTGTTTAGGAGAGCATGTTTCCTGTTCTCATAAAAAGACCCCATTGCTCCATCCCATTTCTGAATCAAACACCATGAGGCGCACATCTCAACATCTCTGGATGGTGTACAGAGGAGTTCTCCGTCCCAGCTCTCACTGGGGTCTCACTGTACATTCCATGAGGCATTTCCTAAACTGGAGTTCTCGCGTCTGTCAGGTTTGGCTAGGAAAGGAATGGCAAATACTGCACTTAACAGAAATATGAGCCTCTCTGAGGCAATAACAGCAGTGTTAGCCATCATAGCTGGGAAAAAACAGCAGAGACAGGAGATGCAGTTTTTAAATCTCATTAACTTGGACACAATCTAAATCCTGTACCAGGGGCCAGGGCGACTCACTAGGGGAGCTAACTAACCACTATAGTGAATAAATTGTATGAACACCATATACAGTTAAAACTTTATAAAACTTTTGAAATATTCACAGGTTAATGACAAAAGGCTCAGCTCTGGCACTGAGGTTCCATCTCAGGCTATGGAATGGTAAGAAGGAGCTGGAGAGGCAATCAATCTATTCTGTCCCTTATATCCTCAGGACAGAGCACGAGGAGAGCAAGGGCACAAGTATGGACCAACGAACACTGCTTCAAAAGATTCTTATGATCTCAGGTGCATGGAACACATGAATACCCACAATGGAATACACACAGGGAACAGCCCTCAAAATGAACCATGCTTTCAGTGGAGTTACCCAGGATTTCCACAGGAGTAAACTGGTAGAATTTGACCCATTAGGATTAATCAAGCATTGATACACTTGACATAGTGAAGAAATCTGGGAAATACCGCAGTTGTACAATCATTGTGGGTTACTTTACTCTGTTTCTCCTCCCACCTTTTGTTTGTCTTTTCTGTTCAGACTGCAAACTCTTTTGGGCAAGGATTGTTTCTTATATGTTTGTAAAGAGCCCAGTTCAATGGACTCAACTCTTAAGTTTATGTCCTGCAGGTGCTAATACAAATAATGAATTATAATAGTCATCATCAACGCCCCAGGATGTACTGATTTTATAGAAACCACTTTCTTACAGGTCACAGAATTTCTTCTCCTTGAACTCCTCCCCAGTGGCTAAGAAAATGTTTTGTTGTAAACCAGCACTGCTTGCAAATTTGATTCGACAGTGGAGTAATGCCTACTTTCCTCAGTAGATTTTTTTTTAAAAAGTCTTTCCTGTTAAATTCAATAAAGAGGCAAGAAAAGACCAAGACAGACTGTTAATTTTACACTGGTAAAGAAGAAAAATATTTTTCTCCTCTTTGAATGACAAAGCTTCTCAGCCAAATATAAGAAACAATTTAGAACTTCTGTTAAACAGCGCTCCCTTGTGGTTTTCTCATGTTAACTGGAAATGAAAAGTACACTGTTGTAGGATGATTGAACGAATGGTTGGTTCATTTGCGAATTTTTGTTCACGGGACTAGCACCAAATACCAGGCCTACTTTTCATTTTGCATTTCATTTCATCTTTCTGGCATGCCAGTAGTCTAATTTATTAAAAAAGAAGGCCTTTTATTCCAGATTCAAAGCACAGTGCAAAATACAAATATGCAGTGTTTCAATTTTCACTGACACTTTTAGCCTTGATCTTTAATTGAACTTCAAAACTGAAATCTGTGCTTTACCAAGATATTACCCAATCAATGCATTAAATTTTCTCCCAAAATTTGTTGGAATGAGTTCCGTATATACTCAGATAGCCTCTCATAACTTCATTCAAATGCATTACTATACAAGCAGACAATTTTATTAAGATAAAATTTTAGTTTAACATTGCTGTGCTTCCTATAAGTTAAATGTAGTTCCCAAGAGTCCCACTTGTTTCTAATAATTTACACTGGAAGACTGTTTACAAGACTATTTTCTTCAACACCACATTAAACTGCATTTTACTACAAAGGACTAAGTAAGGCAATTTTGAAATGACAAAATCCCAATCCCCTCTGTAGTTAAATGACATATTAATGTAAATCATAATGTATGCAAGTCCGTAGGGTATTAATTCAACATAACCAATTGAGGCTGGAACTCCTATTTATCACTCACACGGTTTAAAATGAAAAATCCTTGTTACAAAATAGTGGTTTTCTTTAAGCATACGTGCAGCACCAGTGACACTAAAGTTAAGCAATGCACATGTCTTTGGAGGATCAGAGCCTTTGCCGTGATTATATAAATCTTTGCTATCTGGCTTTTATCCAACTGTTACAAATACTTTCTTCTTTTGAAAATAAATAAATAAATTCGACTTCTAAACTTACTCATAGAAAAATGTATAATAGAACACTGGTTTATTTTATTCTATTTTTTTTTATAATACAGCCAACATTTTGGTAACATATAATGATATTTTAAAAGTATCCTTCAATTGATACACTTATCTCAGTGTGAAATATTTCTTGTTTCACTACGATATGCTCAGAAAATAGGATTTTTTACTTATATTGTGTAACTATTTTTGTTCCAAGCCTCACCAGACATACCACTGCCTCAGATACTCTTAATCGGTGAAACATAATTGGGTGGGGAGGTGGAGAAGAAAAAGTTTAACAATAGCTCACCTGCTCATTGTCATCAACACTACTAGATTTCACAACACAAGACGATGTGTATCTCACTTGAGCATGTGCAAGATCCTGTGGGACACTTTGAGAGGCAGGCATTGGAGGCAAGGGAGCTCTTCGCTTCTTTGGCATTTCAGATGGCAATGTGTTAGAATCGTACTCCTTGGAAACCGTGTTAGATCTGTTGATAAAAGTTGGCCTGGGTTTGCTCATCAGTGGAGTGGCTGGGGCACTGGCAGTCTTAAAAGGAGGAGAAGAGATAATCAAACATTCTGAAAGTATTCAAACCAGCAAACCTGATTGTTCTGAGAATTTATTTAGACATATTTTGATTAGAAAATCCTATCTTACTTGTTCTCTTTTCTTCTTACTTCGCTGAAAAAAGCTGAAAAATCCTTTATTTTCTTTCTCCTTCAAAGTATCTGGGTTTTGAGAAATTTGGCAGGAGTCTAAAACAGAAAATAATAATTATATACATTTATTGCATAGATTATTTATGATATGTTTGATATATCCTTCCAGCATGCTGGTAGCAGCAGAGTGTGTAGTAGAGAAAAAATATTCTGTATGAATAACTTTTTGAAAGTACAATTTGAAAAATCTTCTGGACATTACCATGCTTTTTGCCTTTAAATTTTCTCCTTAGCATGAATTTTATTTGTCAAGGATGTAAAAAGTACTCCATATTAGCATTGCACTAAATACGATCAATCTCTACATATTAGAGAAGAATTTAGATGCGGTCAATTAAAATATTAGATTTCCACATATACTGCCAAGCTCCTGTGTATTGTATTCAGGTTCCTGAACAAAGAAGAAGAAAACTTGCTATGTATGTAGTGTTTCTAAATGAGTATACCATTTTCAATTAAACACAAACCCATATTTATACCCCTAAATGAAGATGTGGCACAATGGCAATGCTCCGACATCTCAGTATGAAGATTACATCATAAACCAGGTATGAGCAATTGGCAAAAAGCCACCAAATTCTTGCTAAACCTGGGCCCAGTGGTTTTCACTCATAATAAACTGCTTTATAGAATCCTAATTATCATTTAAAAAGTCTTATATATGTAGGAAAACTAAATGTTTTAAATGCACAAATATTGACCAGCAATGCCACATACAGATGGGATAACTACAGGCTAATTGATGATCAACCGCTCTAAGTGTATAAGGCATGTGGAGAATGCAAGGAGCTCTTTCAGACCACTAGTAAAGGTACCGTTTGTGAACCACAGATGTACTATGTGCAGTACACACATCATAGGAGAGTAAAATCTCATGAACACATGGTGTACTAAATAATGCAACCAGAAATCTACATTAAAAGTTGAATAGAGGACTATATAAAGTGATTACAAGACAACAAGGCCTCTGGTTAAAAACCGAATAGGTACATTATGTATGCAGTTTTCCTCAGAACTCAAGGCAAGATTGACAACTTGAGGCTAGGTATGAAATACAAAGAATTCGACCAAGTAGTGATAAGCACCATGAACAGTGTGAATTTCCTTGTTTAGCACAGAAACTTATGATAAGGTCCACTGTGACACTTTCACAAAACAAATGTCATTTGCCTGATGGTGAGAAACTTGTTTATTATTATTGTATTAGAGTTTAAGCAAGATCTCAACTATTTCCAAGGAAAGACAAGAAATCAACTATTGCCATTAAAAACAGCTCAACCACAATAGATTTAACAATATCCTGGACAAACCTCACTCTAAGTATTTTAGGAGCTCATTGTCTGAAACTTGTGAGTGTGTGTATTACTGTGGAATTGTACGTAACTTGTCTAGGAGACCTGACTATTGTAAACCCCGGAAGGAATCTTTTAAATTATAAGACAACATGAACGAACTTTTAAAATTAAGGAACTTTCCCCCAAGAGATTTCTGGGGGTGTGCAAATTCTCTCCAGTTATGCAAGAATTCAGCCTTTTGAAACTTCACCCTGAGTGGGAACTGTTGTCTGTCTACCTACTTATGGTGGCTTCAAAGATGAAAACAGGACAAAACAGTGGCTCCCAGAGTCATAAGGGGGCTAGTTCTAAGCAAAAGTTGTTATTAACAGGTGACTGCAGGAGAAAACCCCATGTGGAGTTTGAAGGACTAATCACCAAAGAGAGCCCAAGATCGGAGGTCAGGATGATCTCTGGTAAGCTTATTAAAATGAAGGTAGGTTCTTTTATTGTTTTTAATATGTTTAACCTGTGATGCCTTTTCATTTAAGAATTAATTTAAAGTGATTGCTTAGAAAGAGCTGTGTAGTAACTTAGTACTTTTGGCAGTTACACTGTTTATCATCTCTGAGGAAAGAAGCAAAGCAGGCCTGCTTAGGCATTCAGTCTTTTGGGGAATAACACAGTGTTTAGCCTAGTCAAAAGGGAGAGAGATGATGGCTGAGGAGCCTGGAGCCTAGGTGTCCTTCATGAACCACAAAGGGGGAATACACATGCCATTGCTTTGAACTGTGGCACACACACTGTGTAATTTTCAGATATGGCTGCAGCAAAATGTCTAAAGTTTAAAAAAGGTTGTCATGGCTATCGTACTCAACAAGAGCTAGTGACTTTGCTTGGTTTGAAAATAATTACTTTGCTTCCCCATTTTTTAATTTATATGGGTCTGTTTAGCAAGACTTTGGAGTGTGAAGCTCAGTTTGCTCACATTGGAGTGAATCCCCTGAACCCACGACAACACTTACGTTTTGGGAATCACCCAGACCAGTAAGGGATTCTGTCACTTCCTGACCTGTGACCTTGGGAGTGTTGATCATGTGCGCCTATGGTTCAGATCCCTGACACCAGTAGCGTCTCATCCTGGCTTCAACCAGCCTACTTACTCCTTGAAGGTTACATCTACAACCCTTCCAGTCCCAAGTCTCCCCAAGTTCTGAACTACTGGACGCTCGGACTAATGACTCCATATCTGACCTTCCAGTCCCCATCCTCGCAGGAAACCTGCACAACATCTTCAAAAGAAGAGCTGTGAACTTAAATTCAGAACTCTGCTGGACACTAAAAACCAAAGACTTAATAGAGACTGGTTTTATGGTGTATTAACACACCAGATGTAACACAATATGCCTGCTGACCCTCCTTTGTACTTCAACTGCAGAGATGTTAAGTGCCCACTTCATTTCAAGTGGTCTCTTACAACACATGGGAACACCCTTAAACTTAATCTGTATTTAGAGGTGACACTCTGGTTACTTTCTCAAGACCTGAGGAAGATTGCTTCTTTCACTCCCAGATGTTGGTCCAATAAATGAAATTACCTCACCGACTTTCTCTCGCTAAACTCAGTACGTATTGGCTAGTTAAAATAAGTCACAAATTCTACTGTTAGACTGGTGGCATATTTGTGTAGCTAACAGCTTCTGAGGTCCACAACACAAATAGCTCACAATTCTTATCCTTTTATTATTATTTTCAAAAATAAAAACAATACAGGAAAATTAATTGCAAAAACTGTGTGTATGTATGTATGTATGTATGTATGACCCATCTACTCATTTCTAAACACTGCTGTAAAAATTTTCAGTACTTACTCCACTAAGTAAATTTTATTTCTAGTAAAAAAAAATATTTTTTTTAAATATCTCATTCAAAAAATAGGTAAAATATTAGTCTGAGTGTATATATTTTGCAGGATAGAGACAAGAAATTAGCAAATTGTAGTTACAATGTGAAGAGTTTGTAGTTAAGTGTTCATTGTTATTAATTGCTAAATAAAACCTGTGTTCAGATGGAAGTAGCAATGAAAATCTCAAGCAAGCCTCACAATCTTATTGTGTACTCAGGGTAATGCTTACGACTAAAAAAATGAACCCTCCAGAGCCAATACTACTCTGTCACAGACTTGCCTATAAAACAAACAACAACAACATATGGAACATAGGGTACTCGTCATCACAAAGGTGAGGCAAGTGGTTTCAGGGCATCCAGTATGGTATTTTAAAATATTCCAGAATAAGAGTGCCTCAGGGCAACTCTACACTTAAAATGCTGCATCAGCACAGCAACACTGATGCATCTGCATTGCTGCAGCACTTTAATGAAAATACTTTCACTCACTTGTGAGCATAGCTAACCCACTTCCCCAAGAGGGAGGGAGAGGGAAAGTTGGCATAACTATGTCACTCAGGGGGTGTGGATTTCTCACATCCCTGAGCAACGTAGTTATACCAATATAGGTCTGTAATGTAGACCAGACCTTATTCTGAATTAAGAATGTTCCGTGCATGAAGCTAAATCAGGAATAGTTGAATTCACACACTACCTTGTTTGGATTAACTTTCATGTGTAGACACACTCTTATTCATGGGAAGATGTTGCATAAAGAAAGGCTACCATTATGTTTATTAACCATCTGATTCAGCCAAGCAGTCCTGTTGAAATCAATAGGATACCTAACATTGTAAAACAGCCTTCAACATCAGTAAGTGTGGCAGAATGAACCTTTTAGTAATTTTTTTTTTCAATTATTCAATGTCCAAAGGGCTCCTGAAGAACATTCTTTTGTGTTGATCGAAGAACTACCCTAAATTAAAATGTATTGAAACACTATGATAGGCAGTGGATCAACTTTTGTAATAATAATTTAAGCAAATCTGACACACATTATAGGACATGAAGGTGCTTGTTTATCTTGCAGTCTATAAATGGCAATGTCTGAGTGACAACTCTATCAGCTACAGTTTATGTATGTGCTCCTATTTCAGTATCTAGCTCACTAAAAGTTACCTTGTAAAGACGATAAATTGAAGTCAGCAGCTGAAGTGGCTAGAGAAAGAAAATGGTAAATTAGTTATAATGACACTATTTATTAGATACAGCACTTAACTGTGGGTTGAAGGAAAGCTGTAAATTACATGTGAACACCCTCATCTGAGTTTTCCAAAACAGGAAAAGATAGCAGGTCTCTTTCATAAGAACAGTCTTCCCTAAGCAGAAGAGTAAATATCTTGAAATTATATCTAAAACTAATCAGCACCTCAAAATTTGAACTAGTATGACAGTGAAATGCACAAAAAATTATATCAAAGACCAGAGAGGCCACCATCTGTGCATATGCAGATTGTGTTCTAGAGCACATCATATTAAAAGTAGCACATCCTATATTATAAAAGACAAGTGAACGGTGTGTGAAGCCATCATGCGCAGTAGAGATGGCCCGGACGAATGGCATGCTGGGGGTTGTAGTTCGGAGGCACAAAATGGCCACCGCGCGTGCCTGCCTGAGCGATCTAGAGAACCAAGGAGCAGTTATACATATAAAGTTAGCTGGGCTGTCGGGCGCATGACGAGGAGTTGAGGGGGGAGGGAGCTGAGCGGGGGGCCTCGGTGAGGGGGGGTCGTTGCAGGGGGGAGGGGGGCTGGGCGGCGGGGGGGGGGAGGGAGGCATGAGCCCTTACGGTTGGCCCGTGTACACGGGCTTTTACATTAGTTTGTTAATATTTCCATCAGTAGCAAATCATAACAATCCTCTAATAAAATCAATCCATCCACCTGCCTACCCTCTTGGGTTGTTTCTAATTGAAAGGGAAGGGAAGGGAAAAGAATTCATTTTGGAGAAAAGTTCACCATGGGTGTTGGCTTTGGGAAATTGCTGAAAGGATGATGATTTTAATTACCTTTATATCCCCAGAACAAACTTCAGTAAAACAACTAGTCATCCTTAACTAGGGGAATAGGAGTTAAATAGGAAGTCAAAAAAAATAAATTATGGTAATTTCTTCTTTGTTGTTAATTCTGACTATAAATAAATTGTCTGTTAAACAGTCATTTGACCTGCCCCAAATTATTAACTTTTAGCACATACATTCCCAAATAAAAAGAAGTTAGGAATAGAGTGAGGGAAAGAACTCGGGGGGGGGGGGGGGGGGGGGAACAGTTACCCTGTAGATAAACTGGTTATTTTTATTGTATTTCTGCCCTAAAATGTAAACTTGTGCTTGTCAGTATAATAAAAGTAGAGCTGAGCAAAATATTGGAGTTGTATTCCAAGGGAAATTTTGAAATGTCAACATTTGTTTTTGTCCAAAAACTGGATGAAAAATTAAATTTATTTTTTTTTCCAAACCATGAAATTCTGTGGACAATTTCAATTAATAAATGATGAAACATTTTGTTATTACATTTTTGATTGATATGAAAGATTCAAACATTCCAAAGATTAAAATGTAATATTTTTGTTTGTTAAAATAACAAATCACTTTGTTTCGACTTATTTCAACATTAAATGACAGTTCTCCAAGGCACATAGCCCTAGTAGGAGCTATCATTCTGCGCCCATTCTCATTTACGGACAAAACTCCTTTCTTGGACTATGGCTCCCCAGAGGTGAAAGTAAGCTGGTCCGGTCCAGTATGGCATACCAGCAAGAACAGGTACTCCACCAACAGTACCAGCTTTCCCAGGCCAGCAATTTAAATGGCCTGGGACTCCCAGCAGCGACCAGAGCCCAGAGCCCTTTAAATTGCTGTCAGAGCCCCCAGGTCGTAGAGGTGGCCGGGAGCCCTGCCCAGTAATTTAAAGGGCCCTGGGCTCTGGCCCCTGAGGGGAACCCCAGGCCCTTTAAAGGGCCCACTCCTTCCAGTTGATGCCCCACCCCAGGCTCAGGACTCCGGCATACCAGTAAATCCTTTAAGTTACTTTCACCCGTGCATCTCCCATAATACACACAATCACGTGAGTCCTGTGATGTACGACACAAGTCAGTCAGAAATAAATCTCTTACGGGAGATGCGTCCTCCAGGGAGCCAAAGGGGAGAATGGGGCTGGAATTGTAACTCCCATATGGCAATGAGGCATAGGGAAATGCAGTTTTAGTCTTTTGCTGAACTGATTCAAAACTAAATGTGGTGGGTTAGTTCAAAAAATGAAAGATTATTAATTGGGTTAAACCATCCCAAAATAAAATATTTCATTTTAATTTTTCCAATGGAAAAATCATTCTGATTAAATGTCTTTGACATAAATCATACCAAGTGACGGCAGAACGGAAAATTTGCATTATGTCAAATGCGGGGATATTGGCTATAGAAATAAGGTACATAGCAATAATCCCGAGAAGTCTAGCTGCATCACAAGAGCCAATGCTGACAGAACATGTTTGCATTAAATCTCTCTGAGAAAGTCTTTGTAACAGAGGACTACAAAAAAAATTAAGGAGTCCTTCATAAAAGATGGACTTGTGGGTAAGGAATGGGATTGAAGTTAGATGTGTGTGAACAAAGGCAAACCACTTCCCTGCCTTCTGTCTCAATTTGACCATCGTTAAATGGAGATAATACTTCTTGCTTCAGAAGCCATTCATGAACTAAGCCAACCCATACCCCGTGAAGTGCTCACATCCTACACTGATAGGAGTACCATATAATTCATACATTGTGTTAAATTAATATGCTGTTAGGTAGCTGGTCATCTGATCCTGCAGGATTATAAACAAAGAAATAATTACTTCCTTGTTGATTTTGCCCTTTTCCATTTAGTAAGATGTGACAATTTTGGGAATCTGTCTATGCACAACTTAATTCTGTTTGATATTGGACACCCTCTATTTTTCTCCATGTGAGATTGCAAACTGCATTTTGGTTTTCTTCTCTGCTATCTTTTGACATTCATGTTGCACTGAAATTCTAAGGAGAGACAACAAAGAAATGGGGCTTACAGATCTGGTCTTTGAAAGAGAATGTCATTAGGGCTATTAATTAGCAAACAGACCTGGGCCCAGATAGAATAGGATAGTTGAAGGCCTGGGGAAGTCACTTTGCTCAAACTTCTCTGATGACTGGGGTTTGGAGTGGAATTTCCCCAGCAGCAGAAAAAAGGAACCAGGTGTTGTTGATAAGACACACGCAGAGAAACACAGAGCAATAGAGAGGAAGCTTTGGGCAGGAACCAGGAAAAGAAGGATATGATTTCATAGCAGGGGGAATCTGTATAACTGTGGGACCAGCTGAGGAAGAGAAAAGCCAGCTGAGATATAGGGTGGAAGAAAGACTCTATAATTGAGAGAAGTCATGTGCAAAGGGGCAGGAGGAGAGAAGGAGTCCAGGATTCATCTCTGGCCTATGCCCAAAGAACACTCCAGAGAAAACTAAGACAGGAAAGTGACTGCAAGTGTGTGTATTATTTTTGTCTAGATCTGTATTTTTCTTGTGTTAAGTAAAGAGTAATTGTGATTAGAAAAATTAGCAAAGCCTCTCTGAGTGAACTGTAAAAACCCAGAGCTCCCACATGGCAGGATTTCCAAGAGAGGGTATACGTAAGATTCTGGAGAGCTTGAGGGTCAAGCATCGGTCCATTTCTGTGAAGGGGTAACAAACAAGAAGTATGCCTTGGAGGTGTGCCAGAGGGTACGCCTACACTGCTGTAAAGACCCATGGCAAGGCCAAGGGTGGCTCAAGTGAGCTGATTCTGGCTCACAGGGCTTAGGCCACGGGGCTAAAAATTGTAGTGTAGACCTTCGAGCTCGGGCTGGGGCCCAGGCTCTAAAACCCCTTAAGGGGGATGGGTCTAAAAGCCTAGGCTCCAGCCCATGCCTGACCTTCTGCACTGCGATTTATTGACCTACGCACAGAGACTTGGAGCTGGCAGTTTTTTATTGCGGTGTAGACATACCCACAGAGACCAAAGCAAAATATAGGGCCCCAGCTGATTTAGATCAAGGGACGATTAGGAGATGTGTGTCTCGTGTCCAGCAGAGGGAGCACTATCAGGACTGTGAGACGACACAATTTTCTTTGGGGCTTGAACTGAGGCAGGGTTTTAAAAATAGTAATATATTGTACACACTTATGCTTAGTCATTTCAGCACTCTATTCCAAAACAATAACTTCTTATAGTGAGTAAGTCTATATATAAGTTCTCTTCCAGAAATTTATGAAAACTAGTTTTAGGTGGCCCTTCGTTCATTCGCAGAATGAACGAAGAACAATACACAGTATCTAGAAGGAAATTAATTTCTCTAGAACACATGAAATCATAGATGTACAATTTTTTAAAAAATAACACTTCCTGTGTGCTTACCTTGGTTGAGAAACTATATATATAAATATCTTACCTTTACTGACATTCATTGCATATAATTCCCTGAGTCCAAGGTCATTAAGAGATTTTGTTACATCAAGGGGCTCCTGAGACTGGTAGTTCTTCAGCAATACAGTGTGCAAAGGATCAAACTCACATTTGCTACAGATAATCGGTATGAACTCTTGAAGAGGCTCATGTGGACTCACTCTCACTACAGTCTTTTGTGTTCTTTTGTAGTTTACTACCACTCTTACCGTTTGCTGAAAAAGAAAACACAAACTCTATTAAGTAACATTCAAGGATACAGAGAAAAACCCAAATTGTTACACAAACAGAATGTTGCAGCAACCATAAAACTCCCGTGCCCACCTCCCCCACCCAATAAGGGCCCTTCCACCATTGTTACAGTTTTATCAAGGTTACGAAGAGAACTCTCTAAGAAAAGTGTGATCAGCTTTATTCTCTGGCCAAAAAAAAAAAAAGGAAACTTCTGATTGACAGAGGTAAAGAGTCCTGTGGCACCTTAAAGACTAACTATAAAGTATAGAAGCATAAGCTTTCGTGGGCTAATACCCACTTCGTCGGATGCAAGCAGTGGAAGTATCCGTTTTGGCTCAGGCTTGGTCTACTCTTAAAAGTTACATCAACATAGCTACGTAGTTCAGGGATGACATCCAAAATAGACATCCTGACTTAAGATGCAGCTGTGCTGCTGGAAGGATGTTTCTGTCAATGTGGCTACTGTCATTCAGGGAGGTGGTGTTCTTACACCAATGAAATAGCCTTACTCTACACTATAGAGCAGAGGTGGGCAAACTTTTTGGCCTGAGGGCTACATCGGGTTCAAACTTGTATGGAGGGCCATTTAGGGAAGGCTGTGCCTCCCCAAACAACCTGGCCCCGCCCCCTATCTGGCCCCCTCCCACTTCCAGCTCCCTGACTGCTCCTTAGAACTCCTGACCCATCCAACCCACCCTGCTCCTTGAGCCCTGACCGCCCCCTCCAGAGACCCCTACCCCAACTGCCCTCCCAGGACTCCCCCCACCCAACCCCCTTTGCTCCCTGTCCCCTGCCTGCCCCAACCCCTATCCAACCCCCCTCCGCTCCCTGACAAACCCCCGGGACTCCCACGCCCCATCCAACCCTCCCTGCTCCCTGACCGCCCCCTCCAGAGACCCCCAGTCCCAACCACCACCATGGGACCCCACTCCCATTCCCTGTTCCCTTTCCCCTGACTGCCCCTGCCCCTTACCCAATCCCGGCCCCGGCCTCCTTACCACAAGGCTCCTAGCAGTGTCTCTGGCTCCACGCAGAATCAAACATGCTGCTCTGCAGGAGCACACAGTCCTTCCCCCTAGAGTGCTGCACGCATGGAGGCATGGCTCTAGGGGTGGGAGGAAAGGCAGAGGAGGGGCCAGGGGCAGTGTCCCCAGTCAGGGGGCCGGATTGGATGGTCCTGCAGGCCGGATGTGGCCCGTGGGCTGTAGTTTGTCCGCCCCTGCTATAGAGTTATATTAGCATAACTACAGTCATGTAGCAATGCCAATATAGTCTCCGTTGTGTAGACTTAACATTACAATTCACTTAGCATAAGATAGAAAGGAAGAAATGGAATGAGAAAAATATTAATTCTTTACTTTTTGAAAGCTTCATAAAAATGATACAAGTGTTTATTTTCTAAGCTCTGCAAAGCTTCTGTTTCCCAGAGCATGAGGAATATCCCTCATTTACACATCTGAGCTGAAGAACTCTCAAAAGATGGAGGAATAACATGAGTAATTTGTAATCAGAAGAGTGTATAAGTTATGGCAGTCCAGATAATTATTTATGAGCAATGGATTTTCAGTTTATGAAAGGGATGCTATATGTATGTACAGTTCTGCTGCCCACATAGCGTGACCAGATGTCCTTATTTTATAGGAACAGTCCTGATTCCTGGGTCTTTTTCTTATATAGGCTCCTATCACCCTCCACTCCCAACCCGATTTTTCACACTTACTACCTAGTCATCCTATGCCCACAGAGTATCATCTTTAGAGTTTATCAAAAGATACTTTCATGAAGGACATTTGTGACTTTATATTATACTTCAGATTGTTGCATATCATATTTACATCCCAACAAGAACAATGAGATTTATGTCATTGTAAAATTCCAAAATCATCTAAACCCTGAAAATATATTCTATTGAGAAATTGCATTTAACATAAATCACATTTAGATAAAAACAATCTGCCATGGTAAACTACAATCAGAAGATGCAGAATACTTAATCTAGGGGTGGCCAGCCTGAGAAGAAGCCAGAATTTACCAATGCACATTGCCAAAGAGCCACAGTAACACATCAGCAGCCCCCCATCAGCTCCTCACATCCACTCCTAGCACCTCCAGCCCACCCTGCCAATCAGCACCTCTCCCTCCCTCCCTCCCTGTACTTCCCAATCAGCTGTTTCATGCTGTGCAGAAGGCTATGGGGGGGGGGGGAGAGAAGCATGGGAACTGCAGGCTCAGGGGAGGGGGCAGAAAGGGGTGGAGTGGGGGCAGAGCCAGGGGCTGAGCAGTGAGCACCCCACAACACATTGCTGTAGTTCCAGCCCCGGAATTGGAGCCTATACAAGGAGCCACATATTAACTTCCGAAGAGCCGCATGTGGCTCCAGAGTCACAGGTTGGCCACTCCTAACAATCTCTCTCTCTCTTCAAATAACACCATTGGGTTGTGTTGGTATAATCCTTACCTCTGGCATTACAGGAGTGGGCTTTTTCTTATCCATATGTTTGGGCTTTAAAATCACCTTGTCTACTTCAAGCATTCCAATTGGTGTGTTGGGTTTGAATTTAATCTGTCTCTTCCCTGCTGACATCAGGTCTATGGTATAGCTTGATGGATTTAAATGATACTGTGCACAGAGAAAAATCAGCAAGTCCATCATGGGTTTGCTGTTAAATAAAAAAAAGGGAGGGGGGGGTTTATAAGATTTTAAAGTAATATAAGATGATTACATAGGCCACAAAACAAAGCACATTTCTGAACATTAGCAAAAATCATCTCTGCTATCCTATGACTAAGTAATTATGGTCAACACACCCGCTCTGTAACTGTATTCTTAGCTGTTGTAGATATTACTTAAAGAAAAGGCACCTTCAAAATGCACACACATTTATAGAGCTACTGTGCTCTTGCAAGAGTCAATCCACACAGAAGTGGTGTAAAATAGTGCATTTCTGAGAGTGAGAGGTGTTTTTGCCTCCTGACTCGCAATACAACATGGGTTTTGGCAGGGTTGGTAATTGGACAGCTGGTATATTTTATGGTCCATTTTTTCAAAATGACTCATGATTCTGATGTCAAACTTGACATACTTAAAAGGGGTCCAATTTCCAGAAATGCTAAGCTCCTGCTCTCTGAAAAGCCATCTTTTAAGATGTCTCCAGTCAGGCAATCAAAATGACTAGTCCTTTTGAAAATTTTGGCATAGATGTTTAATGTATGGGATAGCCCCCAGAAAATACACACTTGGAAAAAGATGCCAAAATATACTCACTCATAACAGTAAAGTTCCCGACTTGTGGGAGCAGGAGAATTAGATATGTGATTACTTGCAATGGCCATATAAAAAAATCACTGTGAATCTAATAAAGAACACTTTCAAAGTCTATTTGCAGCTATTCATACTTTGGATTTTCCCCAAAACCAGCCTGATCTTGGCACACAATGAAACTAACTCTTTACTTTACTTATTCCTTCCTGTTTCTATAAAAACATGCAATGGTGTTAAGAACACAAACATTAATTTTTCCCAAGAACTTTGAACTGGAAACTTTAACTCATACATTCTACTATGACTAGATAAACTGTACAAATAAATTAGCTATATAAGCCAAACTGTGCTCTTCTCACCAAACCCCCCGCCCCAATATATTCCCAAACAAAAGCAGAACGACGTCATAAAGAGAGAGCAAAGTTGCATTAGAAGGCTTTCACGTAACTACATACATGCTATATATAAAAGTTGCACAATAAGAACCATGCTAAAAGAACATTAAATTGCAGAGTCGAACACTCAGAAGTCAGCAAATACCAGAACTAAGGTTGCCTGAAAAAACATCGGAGGAAGAGAAACCACCACAACCATCAACCCTCATCCACAGAATACCAAATAGCCTGCTCTAATAGCCCAGTGGTTAGGACACTCACCTGGGATTTTTAGAAGTGATTTCCATATACCAGGCCAGGGCCATAACTACCAGGCTGTAGAGTTTCAAAGACATATTTACATCCATCCTGGAGCTAAGAAAACATCCCAAAGAGATTTTAATCATAATCCAGTATCAGAAGGCCAAAATAATGTTGCACAGGCAAACTTAATTCTGGCATTTCCTAACTTTTGAGTTGACTGCAACCTTAATATTCTTTACCATGTTTTAAAAAAACCTCATAGTAACATTATATATTAGTGCAGGAAGTGGAAAAGCTGTGGTCCATTTCCTCAGCACCAGCTTGCTATACACACAACCTTATGGTGAAGGGATTAATTCATAAGCATTGGAACATAACTTAAATTTCTAGTACCATATCAAAGCAAATATAGGATGCTCAACTGAAGTTAAAATCCATATACATTCCCAAAGCAATCATGAAACTGAGCAGACTTTGAGGCAAGGTTGTCTAGACTTTTGTCCTGGGCACAGTTCTGTGAATAAAACTATTTTGAATGAGACTAGGTAACTTAAATTCATCTTCACAGACATAAGACACACAGAAAGACTGGCCTTTGCTTAGCAGAGACAGGACATAAGTAATAGGAGGAGGGTTTTTTTAATGCCATGATTTAATTTTTAATTTTTAAAATTAACCCAGGTTATGATTCCTGCATTTAATCTAATTCTTGCTGGTTCTAGCTCTGCTTATTTCCCTTGCAAGCTTCATTCAGGTTTCGGGGCTGGAATCATAGCCCTGGACACACAACAGAACAAGCACACTTTCAAATGTTGGAATTATTCAAAAGAACATACTACTAAATTCAGGATCATGCTAGTAGAGGGATACTTCATAGTCTATCTGCCACCACCGAGCGTTAGGATATTATAGGCTAAATTCTGCTCTATTTTTATGTTTAGTCTTTCCTCTTCATCATTGGTTCTCAAAGTGGGGGTCGCAACCCCTCGAGGGGTCGCAACCCGATTATGTGGGGGGTTGCGAGCCAGTGCTGCTGGCAGCCGGCCCCGACTCTAACCCCTGCTGGCGGAACCCCGAGCCCCAGCCCCTGCTGCACAGGCAGAGGAAGGCGAGGCGGCAGAGAGCCCTCTCCCCTTCCTCCCCTCTGGCAGAGTCAGAGTCAGAGGAAGGTGGACTGCGTCACCCGGCCAGAGAGCTCTCTGCTGCCCGGGGCATGCTGCAGGGGCGGGGGCCTACCTCGCAACCTGGCTCCAGCTGCTCCCTCCCCCCGCGCCTCCCCTTGCTGCCCCCTTAGACCTTCCTCAGACAGGGGCAGTCAGAAGCCTCCCTTCTCTTCCCTGCAGCAACATGTTGCCTCCCTGCAGCAACTGCCGCCGTAGGGTCCTAGTGCCCACCATCTTCCACTGTCAGTGACAGGGGTGAGTGAGTTTGCTGCTGCGGGAGCAGGAAAGGGGAGCAGGAAAGGGGGGCCCTGCCCCAGAGTTTGCTGCTGCTGGCAGGGAAAGGGATGGGGGGAGTCCTCTCTGGCCCCAGTCCCAGAGCAGCCTGCCTGCACCTGTCCCAAACTCATCCCCAGCCCTGCCCCACACCAGAGCCCACACCCCAGCAAGAGCTTACCCCCCCCACCGCACCCCAACCCTCTACTCAGGCCCTGAGCCATTCCAGCACCCCAAACTCCTCATCTCCAGCCCCCGCCAGAGCCCTCCCCTCACATCCCAACCCTCTGCCCTAGCCCTGAGCCCCTCCGACACCCCAACCACTTTATCCCCAGTCCCAGCCAGAGCCCCCTCCATACCCCAACCCTCTGCCCCAGGCTACATTACGTTATCCCATATTCATTTAAAAATGTATAATAAGCAATGCTCTGGGAAAGAGGGGGGTGCAAGGTAAAATTTTTGCCTAGGGTGCCAAAATATCCTTGCACCCCCACCCCCCTTAATCCTCCACCGTCCCTGCTCGCCCAATGTGTCCTGAAATTTTGCTCTTGCGATCTGGTCACCCTACCCAAGCCCCGGCCCCAGCCCCTGCTGCAGCGGGCTGCCAGCAGCGACCCAAACCCCAGGCCCTGCCACAGCAGGCTGCCGGCAGCACCCGTTCCCTGTCCTGGGGGGTTGCTGGCACCCTCCCCTGAGCCGGGTCCCTGTCCCAGGGGGCTGGCACCCCTACACCCACACACCCCCAACTCAGCCTCTGCGGGCTGCTGGCACCCATCCCCAGTCCGGCCCATGCCCCGCCCCCAAGCCCGACCCTTAAGGGGGGGTCGCACTTAGAGGCCTGGTGTCTGAAAGGGGTCACCAATAGGAAAAGGTTGAGAACCACTGCGAGTCTTCATCTTAGAGGAAAGTCTCATTTCCTGCTTAAGCAGGAGGAGGCAGCACTTGCCTGAAAAAAAAATCTGATTCAAAAGCATCACTTAGCCTACAATCTTGTACTGGGTTTGAGTGGGAGGATGAAAAAAACCAAAACAACTTCAGTGCCTTCATCCCGTTGGTACATGCCCGCCTGAGGGGTGGAGTGGGAAACTCATCTGTAAGCTCTTCGTAAGATCAATTAGATCAATTACATTTCCACTCAGGGAAACCATCCCTGAGCACTGATCTCACCCTTTCCCGTTCACACATCATTCTCTTTCCCATTGGCAGGAAGGAAGAAAGAAACTGCTGTTCTTCTTCCTTGTGCTCCCACCCTTCGAGAAGGAGTCCCTCCCACCCAAGTGATCTGATAAAACTTTGCAAAGGACACAAAAACTGGAGGAGGAGCAAACAATGAAGAGGATTCACTGATCACTGATTCAGAGCAATCTGGATTGCTTGGTACCCTGGGCAAACAATATGTGTTTTAATAAGGGTAAATGTATATATCTAAAAACAAAGACTGCAGACTTTCCTTTCAGGATTGGGGGGGGGGGGGGAGAAGGGGGGGCTCTATCCTGGGAAGCAGTGATTGTGAAAAAGATTTGGTGGTTGTGGTGGATAATCAGCTGAACATGAGCTCCCAGTGTCCCACTGTGGCCAAGAGAGCCAGTGCAATCCTGGGACACACAAACAGGGGAATACTCAAGTAGGTATTGATATAACTGCTGCTGTAACATTGTGTCCAATACCGGTGCCCAAAATTCATGAAAGAAGTTTATAAATTGGAGCAGATTCACAAAAGAGCCAAAAGAAATGATTAAAGGATTAGAGAACATGCCTTCTAGTGAAAGACTCAAAGACCTCCATCTATTTAAACTGAAGTGAAGGTTAAGGGGTAACTTGATTAGAGTCTGTAAGTATATACATGAAAAACAAATATTCAACATTGGGCTCTTCAGTCTAGCAGAGAAAGGTATAACATGATTCCTGTAACTGGGAATTGAAGCTAGACAAATTCAGACTGGAAATAAAGTGTACATTTTTAACAATGAGAGTTATTCACCATAGGAACAATTTTCCAAGAATCCCGGCGGGGGGGGGGGGGGGGTTTGCATCACTGACAATTTTTAAATCAAAGTTGGATGTTTTGGTAAAAGATACACTCTTGGGATGATTTTGAGGAAGTTCTTTGGCCTGGGTTATACAGGGGATCAGACTAGATGATCACAGTGGTCCTTTCTGGCCTTGGAATGTATGAATCTAAGTGGATAGAAGGAAAGACTGCTGAGACTGACCATTGCATTCTCACCTCCTTATGGCTGAACAAGAAGGGAGACTAGCTCCAGCAGCTCAATGGGTCCCAGCTTATCGAGAGAACTATTAGTTACCAACCTTTTAAATAAAATTAAGCACGACTCTAGTACTATCACCTGAGCATCCTGGTGTTGCAGGTGGAAGACAAGGGCAGAGACAACCTGGTGTTGCAGGTGGAAGACAAGGGCAGAGACACCCTGGTGTTGCAGGTGGAAGACAAGGGCAGAGACAACCTGGTGTTGCAGGTGGAAGACAAGGGCAGAGACAAAGGTCTCCTCCTCTATATATATCCTAAACCCCAACCCAGTCCACATTGGTATGATCCCAGTGAACAACAGTGGGATTCATTTGGAGAAGGGAAAACGGGCATGAAGTATTTCACAAAGCTTCCAAAATATTAATGCGGGGAGGATGCCAATGTTCAGTGCAGTGCCAATGCTTCTTGCTCTATTTATGCTACTATCATGGCTTGACACAAATGTTGCTTCCAGCTACATCCCCCTGATTTAGGAGATCATAATCAAAATCTTAACCTTTAAAAGTGGATTTTGAAAGCAAACATGACCCAGGATTGGGCAATAGCTCATTACTGCAGTGTCTGAAACAAAAAGAAACCAGCCACATTCTGTAGCACAGGTGATATTATCTCTCAATATTTTCTTCATTGCTTGCACTAGTGGGAATACTGGATCACTGAAACTATGGAAAAAAATATTACAAAGAAAGCTGAAATGAATTCAGTAAGAGAGGTCTTCGCTACAAGAAACTTTAGGGATCTGATTTCCCCACTGCTATATATTTATCATCCCAGACATCCTAACACAAAAAGAAGAAATTAGCGCTGAACTTTACTGACATAAAATTAGATATATTTGGATCATGTACAACCTTTTATTGAAGAGAGCTTCATTTTAATACTAGGAGTTTCAGTGCCATAACTTTTCAGCCAAATCTGATTTCTACCTTTCTAACCAAAGCTTAAATAAATGTGTTACTCCATTAAAAACACGTTAGAAAAACATTAAGGATGTAAAATGAAGCACTCTCAAGTTAGTAGATGTACCCAAAACTATTCCTGAATCCTCACCTCTTTGCAGTCAATTTTAGCGTCTTCTCCTTCTACCCTTTCCAGGCCTGGGCACCAGTAAGGGGAGCATTACAGCACAGGCATAGGAGAATATCTCCTGATCTCGTTTCCAGTGACCGGTACCATAACACACCCAGACTGACAGACACAGTAGTTGCACACACAAAAATGCTTGCTCAGTCCAAGGCCGGAGCATGCTGAGTAAGCTCTATGAGGGCTGACTGTCATTAGTGTGGTTCATATGAAACTCTGTGAAGACAGAGCATGCTCACTGTAGAAAAGAATGTTTTGAAAATTTAGCTGCCAGCCTCTAACAAACCTCTACCAAGCAGGTGCCAACAGTGATTTTCACAGGTATGTAATCTGGCTAAATTTGGATAGATTTTAATGGGGATAGCCAAAAAGGCACCTCTCTGAGCGTAGGGCAACCTCATTGCCAAATATCAAGTCCCCGCTCCAAAGCCTAGAAGCATTACAGCTTCTCAGGAAATTGTGGTAAGAATTTTTCAACATAGGCTAAAAAATTATTTTTCCTTAACCTCGTTCTCCAAAATTGCTGAACCTTTTTGCTGAAACTTTCCAAAGTTTCAGCCTGGGACAGACACACAGCATGGAAAACCTCAGCTTGAACAATTAGTCTGGCAAAATTATAAGCAACTGAACACAGAGTTTTATAATGGAGAGTATCCAGCAATCTGCACACACACCCACACGCACATGCACACACACACCCCCACACACCCCTCTCTCTTACTTTCCCCATCTCAGAGAGTATTATGACTGCATTTGTTTCTTCACATAATTTTATTTAAATGTTTCTATACAACCAAATTACTATTTTGGCATCTTATATTAATTCATTCCCTGAAAGCAAGATTTCCCATCACATTTATATCACTCAATGATCACCAGTTCATAAAGTTTGTTTTCAACTGTACTTTATTTTTTTCCTATATATATATAGATATATATTTTTGGCAGTTGTTGCCATTCCACAAACTAAAGATAAAAATGCTTCAGTGAAGTCCCTTGTTGTTGTAACATATCCTTGGTAGTTAAATAATTCCCAGTGTCATGACTGACTCAAAGTAAATTGTGTCTACATGCCAAGTTACGGATGCAGCTGACACAGAAGGTCAAAAGGCAGAGTCCATAAGTAAATAATTGTTAAAAAGTAACCCAAATGACACTTTGGAGTAATTTTTAAAGTAGCATTTTCTGCTAAATTTTGATTGAAATATTTTTATGATCAACTTTCCATAAAACACATTAAAACTGACACAGCCACAAGAAAATGGTAGTTGATATGTTAATCTGACTAGCCATATTAGTTAGTTTAAAAAGTAAACATATTTACAGTTAATTATTCATTGAATTATTCTGAATCTGAAACCTTCTTGTGCAACCAAATACCACATAGGACACAAACAAGGCTTTGCCATCCCCCTGTCTATCCTGGATTGCTCTTTGCACATCCTCTATTTTGTTAAGTCCCATAAATTTTCCAAAATTACCATGTGATTACAAAAACATATTTGCACACTTAAAATATCTTTCTATCAGCCTCCAGTTTACCTCTTTCTCTGCATGTTTTTATTTTGCAATGAACTGTAATTGTTTCTGCCTCCAGATGTCTTTTAAAGCAATGAAAAAAGATGTAATGTATGTTTACAACATGCTGAATCCTCTGAGTGAGCAATAAATATTTGGGTACCTCTCATCACAACATCATTTTATATACACATACACACACACACACAAAGAACTATTCACTGTTCACGCTCTATCAACTCATCTTTAGCCCTGACTGGGAAGATTAACAAGAATTCTCCAGCCAACATAAATGGCCAAGGTCATATAGTGTTACTGGAAGGTTTGAAGGCCCCTCAAACTATTTTTTTCCCCATTTCTTTTAACAGTACTGGACCTATAATGGTTAATTTTAAGTAACTTTTGCTTTGTGTAACTATGTGTAACTGCTCTTATACAAAGAACTACAGAAATAGTTTGTAGCCAGGTTTCTTGTAAAAAGGTTTACAGAATTCAAATGAAGTACGCACAAAGCTACTTTTAACAATCTAATGAATTTATCTTCTGAAGGAACTAATGTTACTAGTTAAAAGGTTAGCAGTACTGCCAAGCCCAAACATCCAAAAATCACAAGTCAGCCCCTGAAAAAAACAGCAGCAAAAATCAGTAGACTGGTTTAAAGTCATGTAATTTTTCAAAAGAATATATTTGGAGACCCTTTATCTATCTTCAGAATTTTGAATCTTTACGGTACAATTGGGTAACATTTCCAAGCTTTTCTCCCAAGCCATGAGAGCTAGAAATGTATTTTTACAAAGAATAACTACGCTTCTCAAACAATCACTTAACTCCAGGAGTTTGGGGTTTCAGAACAACAAATACCACGAGGCTCACGATAACATCATGAAACTTGGCAGCACTGTGTTAGTAGTCATCAACATTCTTCCAGCTTGGGAAAAATCTATTTCATTTCCATATGACTAATTACTTACGCCTATATCCTCTTGCACTTTACTCCTCCCTTCCCCCCTCCCATCACACACAAAGAACATGTTTTGAAGGTAAAAACATAATTTGTTAATGATTATAAATACAATAGTTGTGGAAAACTAGGGCAGCAAAAAGCTTATTATTCACTAACTATACAGAGTAAAGCAACAAATTACTAGGAAGAATATCCTAAATGACTGGGAGTACACAGAAACTGGTCAAAAAAATCCACATCCAAAAAAAGGATATAAAGAACACAGATTCAGCACAGCTCTTCTGGAACCATTCGTAACTCACTAAGCTCAGCCTAACTGCACATTCAGCAAAGTGGGCTGTGCAGTAGAACACAGACAACTGCACAGAGGCTTCATTCTGTGGCATTCTGACACCTGGGCAAAGTGAAGAAATGCAGTTGGTTGCAAGAAAATATAACGTCCCTACTTTCTTTCCTGTGCCCAGTTTAATTTCTATACTACATTAGATTTCAGCTCAGGAATTTTGGATCTAAACAGAGGAATGAATAAGACAAAAAATGATAAGTTATTTGTCCATAACATATTTAGAACCAGGTAGACCTTGTTATTTGTCCACAAATTAACAATGCCAGCATACAACTGGACACATGATTAGCAATCTCTGCTCAAGACAGGCCCAAGACTAGAAAAATACAGTTGTTAGAAGTGTATTTGCAGAGCAGAAGAGTGAAACCTGCACAGTATCTTCATGCACTATGAATGGGTCTAGTAAACATTAACAGCTGCTCACTTTCAAGAACAGTAAAAAAAAACCAACAACAATTCATGGGATAACGAAACTGCCAAATATTCTTAAATGACATATATTCTTAAATGACACATGTATGCCCACATTTTATCTGATAAACTTGCAACACCACCTTTCTGAACACTGACAAATTATACAAGCAACAGTTCAGTTAGGTGCAAGAATAAGCAAAATTCCTTCCAAAGAATCTTGGCAGTCTCACAACTTCAGTAAATGATTTCAGAAGGAGGATACTTTTTCAGAAACACTATCCTCAAATTAAAGTTCTCTTTAAGGTCATCTAGGGCCCAGAAATGAGCTATAAGACTTTGTCAATTACAGACCCTAGTGAATAAAGGACAAATATAACAGTTAAGTGAAAGGCTTGCCCTTTCTATTGAAAGGGAAAGTCTGCAGACATGAGCGAGCAAGCCATACAAGGATAAATTGCTTATTAAGTAAGAAGAGGGATACAGCTGCTTACTAGTTTAGGTTACGTAATTTTTTTTTAAAAAAAGCAAACACACAGGCACAACACAGAGGAAAGTAAAGAAGAGCAAAATATACATGTGGGTTCTTTATTTCATCTGCCAGACTGTGAAAGAAACACGCTGGCATTTAACCTGCTGCAAATCATGCAAGCAACAGAGTCATCTTTTTTTGTAAAGTCTGCCACGTTGAACTGAGATGGTATATACATTTTCCACTTTGCTTTAGGAACTAGGATTTCTGACTCCACCACAACAGCTAGTTTTCAGAGCTTTCTGAATTGGAGTGGGCTCATTACACATGAAGAGAAGCCTCACTTAAATTTATTAGCTTGCATTCACAGTTCTATTCTCTGATTGGCTTGACTTCAAGACATTCAATTAAAACATTAATATTAAAGAGGCTTGAATAGAAAACATCTATTTCTTTTAAAATTTAGAGAGTTTGAAAGCATCAAAATCTTTTTGGAACCAACCATCATTTAGGACACGGTTTCTACGATTCATCGCAATCTAGAAGCAGTAGTGAGATTGGGGAGAAAATCTTATGAAGGCTTCACTTCCTATGTGAATAAGGTAACAGGTTACCCACCCTTGAATAACTGATTCAAGTAGAAGTAAAAATGAATCAATACGTGGTTATGGGCAGCCACAGTCCCTCTACCTTGGGGCATCCTTACTCAACACACACAATGACTTATAAAATGATTTCACCCCTTCCGTTCTTGTTAATTTGGTTCTTAATACTCCTTGCCATAAGTAAGTTTTTAATCTTAAAGCCTGGGGAAAAAAGCCTTTGAGGAAAAAAAGAATACTGAAATATATAACTATATACTTGAATTTTTTCCCCATTAACAAGTGATTAGTATCAGAGCACTAATTAAACAAATTTATTTTCTTTAGAGGTGCAAGTCTCAGTACGGATTTATGGACTGTATAAGTTTGTCCAGAGAGTGTAACTGCAGACAGTAGAAACTGAGCATCATTCTCAAAAAAAAATTCTATCCCATACCTGCCATTAACAGTAGTAGATTTGATCACGTCCCCTGGAAGGACAACAGATAATTCTATGTCTTTATCAGTTCTATTCTCTTTCTTTTCCATGGTGTAATTAGTTGGTTTTGTATCATCAAATGAAGAAACTTCAAAAAAAATTGTTTCAGATAGAGGAAGAGGAATTTTCGTTTTAGCTTTTCTTCTGAAATGAAAAAAAGAATTAGGAAATATTATCAAAAAATACAAGCAGTACATTTTTATAGTACAACAGTGTCAAAATATTCAGGTAGTGAATAATTATGCTCAACAAAATGCATTTTTCACTCCTGCTTATTGTCAAAGAAGTGTGAGTTGCGCCATATTGCAACTTAAATTCATACTATGCGCAGCTTACATCCAGAGGGTAATTTATACCACGATTTGTCACAGCTGAGTTTGGCACAGAAACCCCAGCCTACATCCATTAACAGTGTCTTCTTTTTAAAGGAAAAATGATTCTGGTCAGACACAGAAGATGAAAAATATTTTATTCCTTCATTGCATGTTTATTTCCATATTTTGTTTCTATTTCTGTGGAAAATATCTCACAGCTGGGTTAACGGTAAGGGGGGGGGAGAAGTGAGAGATGATGGTGGTGTGATGACACAATATTGTTGCTGATAGGTGTTGCATGAAATTGTTGCTGTTTTACTGATGCACCAATATAAGTAGGTTAGATGACACCTGTAACTTGCTTCTGCCCCTCCAGGTTTCAAAGCCAAACAAGTAGACAACACAGACTATCAAAATAACATTTGAATATAACAATAATGATATGTAGAAAACACTTTTTCCTTTTGCAATTTCATTGCCATTTTTATGAGTCTCATAAAGGTAACCACTAAATTCTTTCAAATCTATCTATATATATAAAAGTCAAATGGTGTATGTATGTATATTCCCTTACTACTTCCACACAGTTTCAGCTAGATACTTGAAATTTGGTACAGTTATAGGCTTTAGGGTCCTAATCAGGGTAAGAATAAAAAAAATTTAAAATCTCATCTCCTACACCCCCGTTAAAGCTCATTAACATCAACTACACAGCTCACATATCATCTGGGCAGCAGGTTAACACATGCTGTTGTGACATAGTTATGATGTAATAATGCAGATAACCAGAGAGCTTAGTGTTGTGTAGCGCAAACATAATTAAATACACTGTTTTTTTCTTAAAAAGAACCCTATTCATTATGCCGCCTAAAAAGCGAAAATGTATCGGAGAAACCACATTTAAATGCAAGAGAATGAAATTAACTATATGTGGCTTGCTCTAGAGTTGGCACTCCCAAGGGATTATTCATTTTTACCCCAGACAACAAAACAAAAAATGTTGTTTATGATAAAGCATTACAATAGTAATTTATGGAATGTACTGATATACAACAACAACAAAATTTGTATTAATAAAAAACATTGTAGTCTTTTTACATCCCAGTTTTCAATTACAAATACCCCGAGCTAGTCCTTAATATAGAAAGACAGAGATATTTAGGGAAAAGTAAAACTTTCCCAAGCCCATCTGCACCGTAGATTTAAGATGTGCATAATCATCAACAGAACATAGTTCCCATGGCACTCTTGTATTACATGATGACATCTCTGTTTCACTAAAAGTGTGTAAAAAAATCTTTTGGGGATTTTACAATTGCAACACGAGAAAAACGCTGTTTTCTTTATTTAAAAAAATAAAACAAAAATCCAAAAACATACATGTTGCATGATAGAAGGTGGTTTTGTTTTTGTGGGTTTTTTATATTTACAGTGTGAAAAATCACCATGTAAAACTGAATACAGTTAGGTTTTATTGGATCCTTAGTGTTAGTCATACATTTCTCTCATGATTCACCACCACTAACAACATTTTAACAATCCTCCTGGGAGACATTCATGGCTTACACAACATGACGGTGAAAGTAATATAATATTGGTCATTTTCACTCTGATATTCCTGTTGGGCCATAGGGAAAGTACAAGTTACATAAAGAAAAAAAACCAGCAACAAACATCTGTATACAGAGTACCTACTTGTGCTAACCTAGGTTTTGAGGACAGCATTTTTTTAAAAAAGGCAGTCACAGTATTATTTCCCTGAAAACCCTTTTATTTAATCAACCACCTTTGGAAATAATGTGTTTAAATTTCAGGGGAAAAGGTTTGTGAACTCAATCCTCAAAAAGGTAGTGATTAAATTGCAAGAAGGCATTACTCAAAAGTATACTTTAAATTCCTAAAGTACTATCTCAGTTTGAAGAACAACCAGCAGTCAAGTCTTCAGTGACAAAATACTTTAAGGCATTCAAAAATTTCCAGACACATTTCTTCCTTTGATGCAACAGTCATACTTTATTTACAGAAACTCTTCAGTAAACTTGACAACTTATTTTTAAAAATCCCCATAACTTTAAAACATTGAGCTGAACATGAGAGAAGTATTTGGAAAAGTATGAACTTTATATTCAATGAAAAAGGATATCTTCCTGAAACATGTCCCCAAAAATGTACAGCTTAAGAAAAGTTCATGTACCGAACTTCAAGGCCTGTATTAACTTGTATAATCTCTTTGCTTTTATATTAATCTAACTGTTAAGGGAATGTTGAAGTTACACTTACTACAAAAAACAAGAAGAACGAGGAGTGCTTCTGGCACCTTAGAGACTAACAAATTTATTTGGATACAAGCTTTTATGGGCTAAAACCCACTTCATCAGATGCATGCAGTGGAAAATACATCCGAGGAAGTTGCTTTTAGACCATAAAAGCTTATGCCCAAATAAATTTGTTAGCCTCTAAGGTGCCACAAGTACTCCTCTTTCTTTTTGCTGATGCAGACGAACACAGCTATCGCTACAAAAAACAAATACATGTCAATACAGAAACATGTTGTTTTAAGCATCTCCACGCCCCAAATGAAAGCAATTTACTTTTAATACGAGCTCAAAGAAATCTCAGTTACTCTGATTACTTGCAATGATCTGCAATGCTGTAAATTAGAACAAAGTTTTAGCATACAGAGACTGGAAACACATACCTTCCCTGCAAAAACAGAAGTTCAAAGCTACTTACACTTAAGAACAAACAGCAAGGTCCACAGTAGCATTGCAAAACAAGACTATGTAACTATGAAATTGTGACAAGATTTCACATGACTAATCGGTCTGTTTCTGAAAGTACTTAAAGAGCTTTGAACTTCAAAAGTCCAAGTGGGATAATTTAACTATTCACATCCTCTACTGCGGTTCACAACTCGGGGGGGGGGGGGGAGGAGAGGGGGAGGGGGTTGCAGGGCCCTGCGGCTGAAGCCCTGATCCCCGGTGTCCCGCGCGGGGCTGAAACCTGGAACCCCAAGTCTTGGTGCTTTCTGTGGGGCAGAAGCCCTGAGCCCCTCTCCCCCAAATGGCAGTACAAGAGTACAGCAGTCCCCGGGGCAGCGCCACACCTCCCCCTCCCGATCTCCTCTCCCCGCCCCCTGGCCAGGTCGAAGGCAGGAAGCCAGAGCGAGGCAATGCGGGACAGCTGCTGCTCTGGCTGGTGCCATGGAGCATGCAGTGGCAGTGTTCCTACTGCTCCTGCTGGTGCCCCAAGTTGAAGCTATTCCTCAGCTTCCAGTCCCCTTTACTCCCATAAAGGCAGCTGGTAAGAGCTGCCTGGGTTAGGAGACTGGCTCTGTAGCTGGCAGACCCCTCTGGGGAGTCTCCCAGCCCACGGCCCCTTATATCCGTCTCCCTGTACCCTGAGGCTACACCTTCTCTTCACCCTGAGCTACCCCCTGCCCGCACACCGCTCCTAGCCACCCCCTCCCTGCCCCCACAGCTACTCACCTGCCTGCACACAGTCCCTCACTACCCCCTCCCTGAACCCTAATTTTTTGAGCTAAGCCCCCCACCTTTGAGTTATAATTTTTGGTTGTGCCTCCCCTCCCCCAACCCAGACAGGCTGGGTGGCCTGCTGAGCTAAGTCAGGGGGTGGAGATGGCACTCCCTCTCTGGACCCCTTCATGTTGAGGTGGCTCGAGACCCACTGGCCCCTGGCCCCCAAAACAGAAACCAAACTACATCTATGCCCAGCGCCCCTGTCCCGAGGCCTCCTGGCCCCTGTTGGGTCCTGGAGTTTTTATAGCATGTTGAGGGGGGCCTAAGAAAAAGGTTGAGAACCCCTGCCCTATAAAACAAATCAGTAGTACTTACAGTTTTCCAAATCAAGCAACCATGATGAAGATTCAGAACTTTCCTTCATTCATGTATTTATTTTTTAAAAATTACAATTTATATACAGGGTTACAAAGCTTAAATCAGTGTTGTTAGTTTGGGTTTACAACTCTTCTGTGACAAAATTCAAATGCATAGTTCTAACGGGTACTCAATTAACTTTGGTCAGCCTGGGCAGCATGCCAGGGTTATTTTTGGGTTACATAAAAAGTTCAAAAAACAGTTTGTGAATCACGATTTTTTTATTATTTTATTTTTAAGGAGGAGATTCTGTTTTTTTATATAGGTTAAAGAAGAAACTAGTGACAAAAATAAAAGCGGTATCACTAAAAATTGTAAATATCTACATTATTAAAAATAAAAGATTCTAATAATGCAGAATAAATCAGTTCTCCCTCTTTTGGCCTGTTTTTACTTCTTTAAGATGCCTAGGACGATCCTTGCACTGAATGGGTCAAAACTGCTTGTTGTCTTTTAACCCAAAACAAAAGGGGAGGACAAGGAGGGCTTGTTCAACAAGCATTGATGGGTTAATATTGCTTCTCTAACCAAGTAGGTTAATGCAATTGCCCTTCACTGCTGGAGGTCTGGTCTCAAAGCTATCAGATGGCACTAACAATACCAGTTAACCCACAGCTTACATTTGTCCACATCATAAAACCATAACCCAACTTGCTGCACTGCAGATTTCTTGTGTCAGGACCTGGGCCAGGAACACCATTGATGAGGCCTGTGCCCTTATGGAGTGTGCTGTAAGTCCCAGGGCTGGTGTCTTGGCCAGATTGTAGCACGTGTGGATGTAGGATGTGATCCAGAAAGATATTCTTTGAGATGAGACCAGGAGACCGTTCATCCTGTTTGCCACCGCTACAAACAACTGGTTCAACTTCCCGAATGGCTTAGTGCACTCGATGTAGAAGACTAGGGTTCACCAAACATCCAGAGAGTGCAGCTTCTGCTCATGGCTACTGGTATGAGGCTTAGGATACAAAAAAGGCAGGAATATGTCTTGGCTGGTATGGAAATGTGACACAACCTTAGGAAGAAAGACTGAGGCCTGAGTTGCACTTTATCCTTGTGGAAAACTGTGTAAGGTAGGTTGGAGGTCAAGGGCCTTTAACTCAGACACCTTCCTTGTTGATGTAATGGTGACCAGAAGGCTACCTTCCATGACATGTAGAGAAGGGAGCAAGTAATCAGCGGTTCAAATGGGGCCCCCCATTAGGCTGGAGAGCACCAAGTTAAGGTCCCACACACAGGAACCAGCTGTCTGATCTGTAGCCATTCCAGATCCTTGAGGAACTGTCCAACCAGAGGGTTGGTGAAAACAGAGCATCCAGAGACTCCGGGATGGAAAGCCGAGATAGCCACTAGGTTTACCTTTATGGATAACACTGCCAGACCTTGCTGTTTCAGGTGCAGAAGGTACTCCAGAATAAGAGGTAACAGCACCTGGAATGGGGGCATATGATGTTGGTCACACCATCAAGAGAAACTCTTCCATTTTGCCAGCTATGTTGTCTTCACGAAGGGCTTTCTGCTACTGTGTAAGACCTCCCTTACCTGCTCCACGCATTGAAACTCTATGGGGTTCAGCCATGGAGTTTCCAGGCCCTGAGTGGAGGGACCAGTGGTGTGGGTGATGAAGCCAACCACGTTCCTGAGTGACAAGTTAGGGGAGGAGTGGCAACATGACTGAGGTGTCGACCGACAGATCCAGAAGCATGGTGTACTAATGTTGTCAAGGCCATGCTGATAGTGTCAGAATTATTTCTGCCCCGTCTCTACGGACCTTGAGCAAGACCTTGTGCACGAGAGGGATCGGGGGAAAGGCATATAGCAGACAGCCTCTCCAGGATAGCAGGAATGTGTCCATGATGGGCTGCTTTTCTAGAAGGAGCAAAACACTGGGCACCTCCTGTTGCTCTGAGTGGCGAACAGGTCAACCTGGGGAAATCCCCATCTCTGGGAGATGGCGTGAATGACATCTGGCCAGATGGACCACTTGTGGTTGTGGAGGGACCTGCTGAGATGGTCTGCCAGTACGTTCTGGACCCCTGGCAGATGTGATCCTTCCAGGTGAATGGAGTGGACAATACAGAATTCCCAGAGCCTGAGAGCTTCCTGGCAGAGGTGTGATGACTGGGTTCCACCCTGATTGTTGACATAAAACATTGCAGTGGCATTGTCCATCATAACTGCCACATACTAGCCTTGACGTTGAGATTGAAAAGCCTGGCATGCAAGTCACACAGCTCTGAGCTCCTTGATACTGATATGGAGAGTTCATCCTGTGACAGAGGCCCTGCATTAGGAGATCTCCCAGATGTGCATCCCAACCAAGAAACAAGGAAGGTTGAGGGCTGCTGAAGGGGACTTCCTCTCAGACTATTCAAGCACAGAGCCACCACTGGAGTGACTCTAGCACCTTCTGTGGCACCGTGATCACTAAGCCCAGGTTGTAGTGCCCCGGGGGGGGGGGGGGGGAGGAGGTATGTCAAAGGCCTGAGCCTCAGTCTGGCATGCCAGACCATGTACATGCAGGCAGCCATGTGATCAAGGAGACTGAAGTAATTCCTCGCTATAGTAGTTGGGTACTCTCCTATGCATCGAATGATGCTCGTCATAGCTTGGAATCAGGATGCCGGCAGGCATGCTCTTGCCTAGATGGAGTCCAACACTGCTACAATAAACTCTATTCTCTGCTTTGGTGACAAGGTTGACTGGGGGGGGGGGGGGGGGAAATGATTTAGTTGGGGATTGGTCATGCTTTGAGCAGGGGGTTGGACTAGATGACCGCCTTTTCGACGGTGCACACACACCTAATTGGAATCAATATGCGCAATCACTCGAAGAAGAACAGTAGCATTTGTAACACATCATATGAATTTGTTACCTCCACAGAGAATATTTATTTTCTGGAATGGGAAATTTGGAACACATGGCTTTTCTTGGCAGGGCAAGTACACAGATGTTGACAAGCTACTCTGCATTAGATTACATTAGAATTAAAAGTTAAAATGCTCATGAAATGTCTTTTTGCATGAAAAGTATTTAACACTCCTACTAGTACTGAACACATCACATATGCTGCATTCCTTTTTAATACACATAAACCTGAGTGTTCATCTTACCCAGATAACTGATATCTGCTTTGCTCTATCCAAATATGGAATGATTATATTTCCGATGCTGGGCTTGAAGATGCCGTTACATAGTTAGCACTTAGCTAAAGCTAAGTATGCATTTCATTTTTTATTGTATATTCAATATAGCACAAACTTAGTCACAGTTCACACAGACTAACACTCAGTAAGGCTATTAGCTCCCAAACTGACTGACTATCATTATACAATACTCACTTTCTAGCATGCTGGTAAAGAGGGGGAAATAATGATCATTGGCTGTCCAAAATATTGTTTTTCATCACAACAAGGTGATGTTGGAAGACATCGGCTAAACTCAACAAATGTGCTGTACACATATGCTGCTGTACACATGGAACTGTAATTGTACTAGATACATGCGTGTTTTTGCAGCACATCTTTCAGCAGTGCTTTACTTTTTATGAAAATATTGAAACTGTATGGCTTCATGAGCCATGGGAGTAAGGGGTAGGCTGGGTCCCCCCAGGATAACTACAGGAATATCAACATCAATGTTCATTTTGTCGTCTAGAAAGAAAGTCCTGGACTTTCTTTTGTCCCACATTGCAGCTTTTGGAGCAGACTCAAGTTCTTAAAGATATGTGACTCATGAACCTTTCCCAACCATCCTACATTGATGTCTGTGAAATGCCCCTGTGATTCACCAGTGCTTGCAGCACCATTGAAAAGTATTCCTTTTCGTTTATGTACCCTTCAGCAAGGTAGCCTGGTGCCAAGATGGGGATATGGGTGCCATCTATCGCCCCGCCACAATTAGGGAACCCATCGCAGCAAAATCATCCACTATGTCCTGCACATTTCCCTCACTACCCTTCGTAGCAGAAGTTGATTAATGGCCCTGCACACTTGGAGCACAGCAACTCCCACGGTTGATTTACCTATTCCAAACTGATACCTCACTGACCAGTAACTGCCTGGCATTGCAGACTTCCAAAGAGCGATCACCACTCACCTTTCCACCATCAGAGCAGTTCTCATTTTTGTGCTGCTGAACTGCAGAGCAGGGAGAAACTCTGCACAAAGCTCCTGGAAGGTGACCTTCCTTCCCCATTCGAAATATCTGCAGGTCATCCCCACACCTGCAAAATGATGCAGTCCCACCAGTCAGCTTGTTTCACAGGACCAAAAACGGCGCTCAGAGTGCAGCTGCCCTGTGACTGCCAGCAGTAATTGTGAATTGTTTTTTTCAATGGCTTGCAGCTGGGCTGCTTTCAGGACATCGCTATGTTCCACGCAGTGGATCCTACTTTGCCTCTGGAAATATTGCAGGTGAAGATGTGAGGTGTTTGAGATGCTCACAGTAAGAGTGCACAACTGAGCAGGCTCCATGCTTCTGGGGTTATGGCATACATGTGGTGGTTTTAAGGCACAAAAACCATTGGGTTGTTTGCCGTTGGTATGAGGGAGCACAGTGAATCACGGGACGCCGACACAGTGTTCCCATTCTCCCCTGCGATATAATGTTTTGGTCCCATGAGACATTGCACAAACTTCCCAAAACAAACTGCGGCAAGTTGCACTTTGGGATAGATATCCACGATGTATTGCTTTATGCATGGATGCAGGCACTGCTAGTGAGGATGAACTCCATTGAGACAATGAGCATGGTGTGGCCATCCACAATCAACTTAATTAATTCGGAAGTTCAAGGTCGAGTTAGATAAATTTGACTTAATTTTGTAGTGTAGACAAGCCCTGAGACACAAAGAATGTTAAATATACTATTCAGAGAAGACTTGAGAAAGGGATGAGTCAAGAAAGACTAAATGGGAAGAGTTACAAGTAAACAGGCGGAGGCAGAGAAAGAAAACCAAAAGGTAGGTCAAAGAGGAAGAATGAGATAAAAACTATATAAACAAAAGGAAAACAAGGCTAAAAACGTAAACCAAAAAACTCCAAGAGTGAAGGGACAGAAACTGATCAGGGGAACAGATTTCTTCACTGTGTGCTGTAAATTAGCTTTTACTGAAAAGGCTGGGTACTCACCATCCTTACTAAGTGTGCTGCTGTTTCACAATGGCAGAAACTCAAATACTTCTTATACTAATGCATCAGTCTCAAAAGTAAAAATATCAAGATTCATGCTGAGCCTAGCTGTTGCTTTTAGCCACAATCTATGGCTATGTCTACACTTGCAGAGTTTTTGCATTGTCAGTTTCACAGGTGGGTTTGTGTACTCACTTCCACAGGCATCAGATCGTTTTCACATTTGCAGCACTTCCACTGCAGATGAGAGCAGTGCACTGAGGGCAGGTATTCCACAGTGCAGCTCTCTACATTTGGAGGATAGGTCTTGGGGAAAGGGAGGGGCGTGATCACGGAGCATCCTGGGTCCCTACACAGCTTCCTCTCCCCAAACACTGTTCAGGTCCAGTAGCTCAGCATTGTAGGGAATTGGTGGAGCAGCCATTGTTACCCGGCCAGCTAAGTGAGCACTTGCCCAGAAAACAGGAAGGGGAGTTTCAAAGTTCACGGGGATTCACGGGGGCAGGGACAGATGTCTGTTTACCTGGCATCAGAGCCACAGAGCTGCTGGCCAGAGTAATCACCTAGACCAGGGGTTCTCAGACCCACAGAGCTGCTTGTGACGCCATTTTCGGCGGACATGCCGAGCGCTCCCGAAATGCGAAGTACAAGGGTCCGCCGCACCAAGAGAGAAACTTAAAAGGGGTCTGACCTAGACATTGTGGGATATCCCCCAGAGACTAAAAGCTGTGTAAACAGGAAGAATATGTCTTCACTTACATATCACAGCAAAAGGATCAGCGGTAAGAACCGTATGCCTCTCGTGGAGGTGGTTTTCTGTTTGCAGTAAAACTTCTGAGTTTCACCGCAAAAAAGTCATTGGCAAGTATAGACACTCCTGTGGTTTTGTGCAAAAAGGGGACTTTTTGCACTTTAAATGGCAAGTGTAGACGTGCCTTAGAGTCTCTAATAAGATCTTGAGATCACTTTTTCTTCTCCTTCCCTACCCTGCTAGATTTTTTTAAATCACTATATAAAGCTCAAGATATTTTATGGGTCCCCCCCCTGCACTGAAAGCAGTTTTAAAGAAATGGTTTTTATGTTAAAAATAGAGAGATAGTCTCTCCAGCGGCATGTTAAACATTTCCCCTTCAATTCTCGCATAGCTTGCAAAATAACTCGAAAAGTAAATAAAAGTGTCTCAAGAACCAGAACTCTTAAATGTTTAAGATTTAACTTTAGAAATGCAAATTTCTTTAATCAACTTTTTTATATGTTAACCTCTTGCTACTAAGGGAATGGAATTACCAGATACCAAATATTAATGCAGCTAGCACTCACTAACCAGTTAATATCAGAATATTGATAGTTATAAGGGATTCTTTAAATAAATGGTTTAATTTTTGAACAATTTGAACCAAGGAGACAGTGTGAGGGAAAAAAGAAAGGAAACCTGTATAATATGTTTGCTTTATCTACTGAAATGTGCAAGGAATATATTGTACAGTTGAACAGATCACTTGAATACACAACTATCTGATGAAAAACTTTCAAGTGTTAAACATTACTATTCTTGACTCAAAATAATGCCAATACCTTTTTTAAAAAATTGACATATTTAATATATATATTTTCAACAGAAAATAAAAACTGTGTAACTTTAAAACAATATCAGAGTATAATGTCTCTGGTAGTTAGTCATGAGCTATCCCAAAGCATTGAAGTTGGAAGGCTGCTAAGGTAAACAAAATATTTTCCAATTATAAAGGATCTGTTAGAGAGGATTTTAAAAATCCTGCAGGCAATGGAAGCACTGATTCTTCCCCACCCCCACTTCAGAAATCTCTCTTTCCCTTACTCCTGTCTTCCTCTGTGGAAGATTATCTAAAAGATAAGTGAACCTTCTAAGACTCTCAACAAAATGTGGCATTCCTCTCATGTTCGTCATTGTTGAAGTTTTATTTCCCATATATTCAGAGTTTTATGTTAAAGCTTGCCTAAAAAACAAGAAGTTTTTAAAAAACCTATTCTCTCCTTCAAGATTTCTATTAGACTCTAATTTAGAAAAAGCTTAAGCGTGTTCTCAACAGTATACATATGAACAGTCACACACGGTTCAATTATTAGGTACTAATCAACTGGGAATCTGCTTTTATTGTAGCTAAGTGAAAGTTTATTGATACAATTGATTCAATTTTTCTACCCACTGACTTCAAAGACATTGTATGCATCTTTTGTTGATTTGGAATTTTAAAGCCATTAACCAAAACCATTTAAGTAAAATCACTTTAACTAATTAAAAAGGGACCGGTCACATTTAAAACCACATTTTAAACAACAGTTCATAACCTACTTAGTAACATTTAAGATTACTGTAATGGAACCTTACAGTGCTTTAATAGCTTAAGTTGGCTACTTACTTTTTGTATTGCAATAATTAGTCTCTTCACTTTCTAACTGATGTAAAGTTTAGGTTCTCACCATTGCAAAATAAATGATGAATTGATTTCTATAAATTAGTCTTAATATTTTATATAACTGTCTGAATAAACAGGAAAAACAGAGGCAGCAAAAGAGGAATCTAAACTGAAATGGGGGGCTTAACCTTTAATACACTAATAAATCTGTTATGTGTTCATAACTTAAGCAAACCTATGCTACATCCATTAGGGAAGACCTAAGACTCACACTAATCCCATTTTTCCTATGGTCAGTAAGAAAACTTCTCAGATCAATATCCTTAATTTGCATAGACTCTAAAGTTCCCCCCACACCTCCATTGACAATTAAGCTGCAAAGGGCATGTTTACAGTTACCTCCAGAGCGATTGATCCAGCAGGGGTCGATTTATCACGTCTAATGAAGACATGATAAATCGACCGCTGAGCACTCTCCCATCAATTCCGGCACTCTACCGGAGCAAGAAGCATATTCGGAGAAGACAGGGGAGCCTCAGTGGTCGACCTATGGCAGTGAAGACACCACGGTAACTCTACGTACGTCGACTTCAGCTATACTATTTTCGTAGCTGAAGTTGTGTAACTTAGACCAACTTAGCTTGCCCACCAGTATAGACCAGGCCTAGCTTTCATGGTTTTCTGGATAACCTTCCAGTCATGAACAGAAAACTCAGTTCTGCTTCTGGGTCTCATGGTTTTCACAGCTGGCATTCAGAAAATTGAGAGCGCCAGTCACACTAAAAAGAACTAGGTCTATTTCTCTCTACTTCTGTTCTTTAAGACACACACTGTATAGGAAACAGTGGAGGCAAGCACTGGAACTATTCCCTAGAAGGAATTCAAATGAAAACTGAGGGATGGACGGGGGGAAGAAAGAGAACAACACTCCCCAACATAACAGCTCAGAGCCTGGAGGAGAGGAAGACTTGACCACCACACCCACCATCAGCAACACCTCCACATCACTCACACGCACACACTTCACAGAAGCCACTTACTTCCCTTTCAGCAGCTATAAAGAATTTGAAGGGTAGAGACTGGACTTAAATTTCAGACATTACTAGCTTACACTACTACAATACTAGGTTCATATGAAAGACTCATTCAGCAGAGTTCAGCAACAGCATCCTGGAAATAATCCCAAGCAACCGGGAGTAGCAAAGGCTTCTCATTTGGGGATTACCCCATAACAATCAGACTCCCCATATTTTGTATCAGTCTTTGTCTTATACATTTCAGTCCTTGAGACATAGGTGCTGGAACCGGGGGGCTGTGGTGGGGAGGAGGGGAAGGGTGCAACGGCATCTCCTGGCTTGAAGTGGTTTCCACTATATACAGGGTTTATAGTTTGGTTAAAAGGCTGTCAGCACCCCCACTATAGAAACTGATGTTATCTCTAATTTACTAAAGTACAGTAAAATTTGTACAAATTTACAAATCTGTCATTTGTAAAGTGGCAAATTTCCTTGCCACACTGAGAAACCAGTGAATCTTCCATCCCTCAGCCAGCTTCTCTTGCACCCACCTAACATCCAACCTGCACTTCCCCAAAAACTGCGGAATCCTCTTACCTTAGAAGTTATGAGACAGTGAGATATTCACCAACATAAGGTCTGGAAAGCGTAAGAGGGTACCGCTGGTGCTGATGTGGTAGTTCATGATTGCTCTTCATTATCTGGCAGCACTAGGTGGGGAAGGGAAGGTGTGCGGAATAGTTCAAACTCTGATTCCAAAGGGCTAACCCATACTTTTTATGTCCACTTCTGCCACTGCTGACAGGAGACACCTCCCCAGACTGCAAAGGGAAACTGCAGAGCTGCAATTCATTTGCAAATTCAACACAAACAATCTCATTGAACAAAGACCTACAATGGCTCGCTCATTACAGAACTAGTTTCTCCTCTCTCCATGTCCACACACCCCCATTCAAATGCTAGAAGAACAACCCACCCTCCCTGATCAGAGATAACAAGCTGGTTCAGCCTAATTGGACTAACCTCTTTACCTCCCACCTGGTTCTTGCCTACTTTTCTGTACCTGCCTCTGGACACTTCCACTGCTTGCATCCGACGAAGTGGGTATTAGCCCACGAAAGCTCATGCTTCAAAACTTTATAGTTAGTCTTTAAGGACTTTGTTACCTCTGCTATTCCAGACTAACACGGCTACCTCTCTGATTCTCCCTCCCCTTGTTTCACTTGAACAGATTCGCTTTTAAGTTGGCCACTCGTGGCCCCAAATGCAAAAAGAGACAAGGCCTGACCCAAAACTCCTTGCTGGGGAGCAGAGGGTGTCTTTCCTCAAACAGGCTTACAGCACAGGTGCTACCCAGCACTCAGCTTCTGCCTAATCCCTCCAGAAAGAACTCATGCTGGCTTGCTGGATTCCTGAAGCAGGCAAACAGGGAAGTGGAGAGGACTCTCTTCAGACACAACAAGGTTCCCTATCCCAAGGTTCCCTTTGCAGCTGCTGTCTTCTTACACCTTCTTACAGGTTCCCTTTGCTGCTGCTGTCTTCTGATATCATGATAAGATACCCACTCACCCACCCATTCTCTCTCAGGAAGTGAGAGAAGGTATAATTTAAAAGAATCTCAGTTAAATATTTAACTAACAACATTATTATTTTTCTCTGAGGGAAGGAGAGAAACAAAGACTGGGGAGGTTAACTTTTAAGCACTTTTAAAATGGCAGTATCTCACCCTAAGAAATTTTCTGGAACTCTGCTAAACTATCCTGATGAATACTGAGAAGGATGAGCTAGCTCAAATATAGCCTAAAGATATTTTTTAACACAAAATAAGCATTTACAAAACCTAAAGGTCACTGGAAAAGTGTCTATGAATTAAACAAAACAAGAAATCCAATAGAAATATTAAAAATAAGAACTTTCCAACAATGTTAGCAATCTAAATATTGAGACACACTTGTTGAATTGTCTGTATTTAGTGATCTGCAAAAAGTAAACTCATAGTAAATACATTCAGTTTACTTCCAGTATTCAAAATACCTTCCGGTTTTAATAAACTATGGTGTCAGTCATAGTCATGGCACAGGTTTTATAAAAATATAATTCATAAACTGACTGTTTCCTTCTAAATATTCCAGAGTCAAAAATGGGTACCGTATTTAGTGCTATAAAAGAAGTATTCATTTAATTTTTTACAAAGGCACATTGATTTCTATCGTTTGATAGGCACACTCCTAAGGTGGTGGAGAAAAATGGCATTGATTCAGTGACCTAACATTTTTCACCACTTTGCTTTTACTTTATGCAGGCAACATAGCGAGTTTTACAAGGAATTTGCTTGCATGAGCAAGATTCTTTGAATTCTTTCTTTTCTGCCTGAACCAAGGTTTGAGCTCAAGTCTAAAAAGGTGAAACTACATACTCCTATCATACATGCACCTATCACACTCCTGCAAATAAAGGCCCAGGAAAGGTTTGTCCTTAACTCCTTGACCATATCCTTGTAAACAGATGCAGCAAGAAAAGTCAGTCAATAAGATATCACATGAGCTTTATTCCATTCAATTTGGATTGTAATCTTTAAATATAACCTACTTAAAACTAAAGGTACATCATTTAACATGGAATATTGCAAATATAACTACCTAAAATCTAAATTTAAACAGTATAACATTTTTCACGATCCTGATCTGGAGTTATCCATATCTGTTTGCATAATCATCATCCACAAAAGAAGTGCGCAGTTTATAATATATACTTGCAACATACTGAAAGCAAACTATCCCTTGGGAATGGGTAAACCTAGAAGCAAAGTCCCAATACAATTCAAATAAACTCTACATCCAAATTATTTGGATTATTATTATTCAGAAACAATTCTTGGGTTTTCTATATAGTTCAAGTCATTTTTCCAATACTATGAGACTTTTCATAGTAATATTATAGACGCTGATAAACTGATGCCAATTTGCAGTACCTTGAAAATTACAACAAACTTGAACTGCTAAAGATGTATACTTCTGTATCTAGAATTAAAATATTACATAAAAGTAGCAGTAATACACATATTCTATATGAAAGTTTATCAGCATTTATTTATAATTAAGTCTTGTTTATGTATGCAATTTTTTTTAAGAGAGTTCAATTTCAGAGGTTTGAACGGAGACTAACAATGTCTATTTGAAAACTCGGCAGAGAAGAAACGAAGTTATAAAGCATATTTTAGTAATTCTAACAGGTTTAAAACATTTCATAAAAAAAATAATCCATAAAATATTAATTTGTTATGAGTAGCATGGAGGATTTTTTTAAATGCTCAAACTATTTTTATTTAAAAATGTATTATGCAGAACAAGTTGAGTAGCTTTGCTCTATTTTTTTTCTTAACATATTTTTGCTCAAAGCAATGCAACTATAGACAAATGGCAGTTAGATTCACATTAAAGGAAATCAGCTTTTAGGCCTCAATCCTGAAAGACGTGGACAAACTCATGCACTTACTCAGAGTCTCACTGAAGTCAATAGCGGCCCACCCATATGGCTGTACTTGCTGGACTGGGTTCTAAAAGAGTAGTGCCTGAAACAAATTCATACTATACTATAGATATAAAAACTAAAAGGTAACTTCAGAAAAAAAAATTGCTTTAGCTCAGCCATTAATAATTTGCTCAGTTTCTTGTATATTATTATTTTTAAATTGTGGGACAATTATAATAAAACTCAAACAGCCAAATTCTGCTTTCTATCATATTGGTACAATACCATTGATAAATGTTGCTGCAGGTATATACCGGTAACTACGGGCATAATTTGTTTCAAGTACAGTTATAAGGAAGACTTACATCCCAATAAGTAAAGAAATGTAGCAAGAACACTGTCACCCCACTCTTAGTCTTATCAGACATGTGACATATTAACTCACCCAGTGTGTCCAGACCTCTCAGTTAATCAGGCAGAGAGGAATATAGGGGCAAAGAGTTTAATCTGTATGTACTAAATGAGAATATTGTTGATATGAAACTCAACATATGTAATAGTTTTCAAGCAGTGCACACACTATTCTGCCTATTTAGCTTAAAAACTTGAACATATTTTACAAACTGATTAAACTGCTGCTCTCCTTACCTCCAATAAGTCACAATTTTTTCTTCATCACTTATATCAAGTGAATTTCTTTCAAAAGAATACATAGGCAGAGGGAAGAAAGGCAGAGCGTGCATACTGAGTTCAGTGTTGTGTCTGTTCTTTCCTACTGACATCATTAAACCTACCTATTTATAAATCTCACCACCTGACCAAACACCCTACATAGCACATCCACAGATCTGTATAGTCTTTAATCCTGACATATCTGCTTCAGCCAATACAGGAAAGATTATTAAGTAGCTTTGTTAGGTCTTCTGTAGCTTTGGAACTTGAGGAGGAAAACTCAGTCCAGCTTTCCAAACCTGATTCCATTTACAATACAGTAGTAACAAAGGATATTATTAATGTGAACTTTCAGAAATGAGACCATCTATCTCCCCCCCTCCCCCACGCTTCCTTTCTCCTTGCTCTACAAGAACCCACCCACCCCACACTCCACTTATACACAAGTAGTACTACTGCAGGTGATTTTAGCAAGCAGGTGTGAATTCCTGGACAGCAAGAGCAAAATAGCACATTTTACATCCCATTTGGTCATTTAATCACAGTAGAAATTACTGGGTAGTAACTAAGTAATCATGTTGCATAGCTTATAAATGTTATTTAAACTAGCAAATAAATACTTTTATCACACATACACAAATTAAATTTCCATTCTAAAAATTTGCAGGAAAGGCTTCCAATGCTTGTGATTTAGTTATTTACAGTTTGATTTATAAAAGCTTCAGCCCATTATCGAATAACAAAACTAATTAAAAAAATTAACATCCCTCTGCCAATACTGGCTCCGAGAACACTCCCCAAATTCATAACTGTGGATTGCCACGGACTCGCAGGGGCGAGGAAAAATTGCAGGCCTGTTATTTACCAGGTTGCACGTGGCAATAAACTATATAGGTAAGAGACGCAAGGGGAGTGTGGGTCAGGACGCAAGCTGCAGATGCACAGACACACACACAAGTAAAATTAATCAATTTAAAGTTTTACTGGGGATAATTACAAGGGGTAAGGGAGCAGTTTTTTGATTAACTAATAAGAGTTAATGAAACTTAAAACACACAATGACTAAAGTACCTACTAACAATATTTACAAACAAAGATGCAGCATTTAGTAATAATTGATACTTACAAATACAAACCAACGCATAACACGACCGGTAAACGTATAAGCTCTATTTGAAAACATGTGAGCTGAGAGAGAGGCTTCGAGTTGATCAGGCTCGGTTACGTGGGGTACACGGGATACACGGAAACACGGGATTCGTTTTCCTCTCTCTGTCTGCACATGGCAGGCAGAAACATAAGTACCAACTATGACATCACAAAAGTGTCATAGGGGACGGGTCCCAAAACCTGTTTGTGTTCACTTCTGATTGGCACAAGCAAAGTTTACACCAAGTAGGGGAGCAGGTGCCTCAAAGTCTGGCTTCGCCCCCAAAGGTGAGGAAATGCACATTGTTATAGAGTGCATGCGAAACTGAATGACAAAAGAAGAGGCCAGGGCAATACCGGTATGGGCAAGTGTTACAGGATGCAGACAGGAACTCATCAGAACAATAACTACCTCCTGCCATAAGACAAGACAAGGCACAACCTCCAAAGCACTTTTGTAGCTAATTGTATTGAGGGTTGCTCCGGTAATAGCTGGGGGATATTACTCACTTATGGACAACATCCCTAACCCATTACCTGAGAAATCCTAAACACAAGCTTTCACCACAGTTAACCCACCTCAGGCAAAAGTCAGAGTGAAAAAATGGGTTTTAGGACCTTGTGAGGTGAGAGGGTCCCTATTGTCAACCCCATTAGCTAGTATTTAGTGTAATAGTGATTCTCCCCTACCCCTACCCTCCTTTCCCCACACTCTCTCTCTCTAAATGCCCAGGATTCCGAGTAAAAACTAAAACAGAATGTTGAAGATTTCATTCTGGACATATCTTTAATATGCAAATACAACATTCTCTGTTTTCAACTCTCGGAACTAGCTCTAACATCACCTATTGTTCTAATGTAGAAGATTGCATTATAAATCGAGTCAAAAGAAGCAGTGCACTTGAAAAGCTAAAATTATGATTTTAGTATTATAATATATTCTTTGTAAAAAGTCAGCTAATTAGCAGGAAAAACATATTTTTTTAATCACCCCTTCTGACAATCATTGTTTAACAGTAAACAAGACTGACTGCTGTTTTTCATGAGTTTTAAAGACACACAGACCATATAATAGCCAGGCACTTAATGTCTCTAGTAAATACAAAAGAAAGGAATTCACCATTTTTCATATTTGTACAAATATGCTTTTTAGGCATCTTAATATATATTTTTCTAATGCCACCATTATGAAACATAAAATTCCTGATAAAATTTCTGTTCGATATACACCATAGGATATTTATTTTCAAAAAACTAAAAAGTATGCTTTGCAAGAAAATTCTTACTATGAAAAATAGGATGTAAATAGTGTGTGCTGAGATGTTCTCAGAGCTGCCTAGGCAACTTAAATGCCCAATTCCCAAGTTCCACCCTCAAGGATTGCACCTAGTTAATCCAGAGAGCCCCAATTAAAATGATTAATAAGGAAACAGGAAACAACTGGGGTGGGGAAGGAAGACAGACAAAAGTGTAGAACAAAAAAATAAGGTGGGGGTAGGGGAAGAGAAGAGAAATAAAATATATGGTAAAAATCAGAGAGACAGAGCCAAGGAAACCTCCTACAGCACAGAAAGTGCTGCCTTTCTAAAAACCAGACCCAACCTCTGGAAGTATCAGGAACCATATGGAAGGCACAAGGTAACTGACTTTAGAATGGAGCAAAAGCTAAGCTTTAAAAAAGTGGGGGGCAGGGCAACCAATAAAGAGAAAAGTTTTTGGAGGGGTTTTTTTTTGGGGGGGGGGAGGTTGGGGTGGAAGGAGGGATATAGTTGTTTAGAATTACAATATTTTTAACCTGCTTTCAATTTCCACAAAGTGTTCCAATTCAACTCCTAATCTTGGCAGTTCTTTATGCAAAAGATTTTGTCTAAAAAGAAAAACATCACTAGTCAACACTATTGACTAGTGTCATCAACAAGGGGTAAAGTAGGTGAGATGCACTATGTCAGTCATGAGACACTTGGTTTAGTCTTATTTCTGTTCATTTTAAAAAAATCAAGCTAATAACTATTTGAACAGTATAGTGTCACTAAGGAAAAAGATTTTCCGAAGAGATCTCTTTGTAGATCTCAGTTCTGAGGCCAAGGAGCATGGCTCTACTGTGTTGGAAACCTGCTTCACAGATTAAAATGAGAAATAGACATACATACTTTCATGACCCCACTAAGTGGAAGCTTTATCTTAGAGCTCATTCAAGGCTCTGTAATGTGCTAGGATTCATTGACTGCCAGTAACAAATGATTAGCTTGGAGAGCACTTGTGCCAGGCACAAACATGCTCCTGAACCTCGTTTAAGGTCAGAACAGTGCTCTCATCAACTATATGAACGTACAAGAAAAGATGGTCATAATTACTAATTTGCTGCTTGTTGGAATCCCTGATACGCAATGCTGCAAGTTGGAAGCTTTGAACCATGTGGCATCTCTATTGTTGCAGCAAGGAGAATGTCTGTTAAAAATATCAACCTTTTTATCTAACACAGAAAAGTTTTGTTTAAATTACACCCATGAGAAATTCAAATCTTAATGCAGCAAGAATAGCAGGAAATCTGGACTAAACAGGGCAAGGATGGGCATTTTGCCTGATGAAATTCCAGAATTATTAAGTGGGGGGCAGGAAAAGCCTTTATGTATATAAACAAACATCTTTGAAACATAAGCATTTCTTCACTGGCTTTATACTTAGTAGAACTTTTTGGTGGATCAACATATTCAAATCTCCAGTCAAATACTTTGTTCCACCCCCCCACCCCCCCCAAAAAAAAAAAAAAGAATTATCCCAGAGGAGAATACAGAAGAGAACTCTACAAATGGATTGGAAGCAGAGCAATTATTTGTATTTCTCAGAGTTGAGGGTAGCCTTTCTGCTATTTTCATTTAAGTTCATCTGATTCCAAGTTGTCCAGCTGTGCTCTTCCCCATCCTAAACCATATCTTCTGGGGATTTTTTTTCCCTATCAAATTATATTTGCATAAAAATATATTTCCACAACACCTTCTTTGATACTAAGCTAATTCTGTAAAAATGTTCTTACAACCCAAATTTCCTCAATTAGCCAATTACAGTTTTTGAACTGGAGCAGTATCATATCTTGGTAGTCTGGGCACACTTAATTCAGCACTGTGTGGAAATGAAAAGGACAGTGCAAGCCATTAACAATGGAGATGCTGTGTTGTGAGAGTTCTCCACTTTAGTCCAGATTAGTTTGGCAGCATTAGAGACTGCTCTTGAGTTCTTGAGGGTGTGCTTATGTTATGTATAGCTATCATAATTGTACTTTATTTTTTGTATTTCCATCACATCTACAAGCCCTAATCATGGACCAGAACTCCATTAAGCTAGGTTCTATACAAACAGTAGAAAAATACATTGTAAAAAATACAACTAGTTTGCCTTCTTCCTGCCTTACTCTGCCCCATCACCCTCCCTATCAATCACTTCCCTGGATCCTCTTCTCATATCAAGCTTCTTATCTTGACCTTCACACCCTACATTGCTCTTTCCTTTCCCTCCTGCCCCCGCCCCATCTTCCAGCTTAGATGATCTGATCTCTTACTGTACCATATCTCATCCCATTTCCTCTGCCAAGGAAGTCAGCCTCAAGATCCCATTTGTCCATTTCTCCCACCACTGTCTCTGCACTTTCTCTTATGCTCTCTACACCTAGAAAAATCTTTGCTGAGGTTGCCCACAGGGACCCCTGTGTCTCCTCATCCAAGTCCCTCAGTAAGAGTCACTTTCACAGTAATACCTTCCTTTTCAAATCTTTGTAGATCTCCACTGGAGTTTTAAAAAAAAAAGGGGGGGGGGAAGGAAAAAGACATCCTCTTGATACCATTCCATCTGCTGCTCATTACTGAGTAACCAGGTACTCTCATTAGGTTCCCCCATCTTACCTCCCCCACTGGTTAGGCTCCGGTAAAGGAGTACAGTGAGTCTCTCTTCTGCTAGTGAGAAAGGACACAAAACAGAAAAGTATTAGAGAAAAAGAAGAACCATAAAAGGAGCAAGTAAGAATCTAGGGGGAAAGCTGGTATTTAGAGGACCTGTAGTCAAGTGGGAAAGAGAGGAACTGGGAGATTATGGCCAATATTACAAAGTCTGGGAAGAGAAGGATTGAGTACAAAGCAACTAGATCTCCAGAGATTTCTGTTTTTTTACTTAAAAGGGTGTATACTGTAGTCCTGTATTGGGTTAGGTCACTACATTTAAGCTTTACTGGTTAGCAAGGAAGTCTGGAGGAATCAAGTCCTGTAGCCAGTTGCTCAATAACTGTATGGAAATTCTCCAGCTGCAAGGTCAGTATTGTTTTTCTAAACTATGAAAATAAAAACAGCTTATATGTTAAAAATGGAACTGCACAGTGCTGTGGATATAGATGTACTTCCATGGTATATCAGTGACATGATACATATTTGTCTTGCAGTTAAACAACAGTAATCAATAGCAAAGCAGGACTGGGAATTACTCTCTACAATTCCACTGGACTTGTATAGATTAATATGGTGCAGCAAGGATTGCATATTATTTATTTTTCCCGCTGACACGATTTTAAAATAAACTATCAATGGCTACTTTGGAATGCTTGTTAATTTTTTTAAGGCTTTTATATTTTTCACAATTTAGTATTGCAATAATGAAACCTTTTGAGTCTGGAATTTCCTGGGGATTAATTACTGGCTAGGTTAATAGCCTGAGAAAGTGCACAAACCAAAAGTTTCCTTATTGTTTAATCATGTAATTAATCTAACATCACCATGGGATGTCGTGATAGCCAAAAGTATAACAGGGCTCAAAACAGAACTAGAAAAGTTCATGGAGAATAAGTCCAACGGGGCTATTCATGGTCAGGGATATGGCCCCATGCTCAGGATGACCCTAAACCTAAACCTCTGACTGCCAGGAGGAGGAGGAGGTCTGAATTGCTCCAAAATTGCCCTGTTCTGTAGACTGTCCCTGAAGCTCTGGTACTAGCCAGAGACAGATACTAAGATAAAAGGACCCCACTGGTCTAACCCAGTATGTCAGCTCTTATGTTTATATACTTTTCTGGTAAAGCTCTCAAACTTTGTAACAGATTTAATATGTAACATAAAAAGTATTTTCTCCATCACCTTTCTATTACTTGCCCAATGTCAGGATTTTTTCCTTTTATTTAGTAAAGTGTAGACAGGAAAGCTATGAACAGAACTAATTCAGCTAACTCTGGGAACTTCAAAAAGACCAGTTTATTATTTATTTTTATTTTAGTGATGCCAATTCATTCTAGGCACTTCACAGAAATTAAAGGGAGAGCACTCAACAAAAGTAATTGTGCTCTAAAAGTTATTGAAGTGTCATATTATTACCTCAAGCCTATTCAGTAATGCTTAAATAATAACCCTCGTGTCTCCCTTATATCTTATTTCATGAACCCTCCTCCTCCCCAAAAGTCTGAGGGGAAAAGTAGACTTTGCAGTATGACCAAAAGGTTGGTAAATCCAGGATATGGAAGATGACAAGGAATGAGTGAGCTGCAAAATCATAAAGAACACTCTGAATGCAATTCCATTTAGAATGAGGTAGCACTCTCTCAAATGCTTCTGCCATGGTCAACTCCAGCAGCATGAAATAGGGAGTATGGTGGCCTCTCTGATAACTAGATCACATCCACTTAGGGCTTTTTAGGTGAAAAACACCATTAATTTTACCCACAACTTATTAAGTGCAAGAATAGTACAATCTTGAATAGAGATTCCATACCTTGTTAAGATGCTCTTAAGAAAGCCATATGCATGGAAACCCTACCACACTAAATAAACCCATAGAGAAATGAAAAGTGTTTTAATGAGGAAACTAACTTGTCAGAGCAAGGACAACAAAAAACACTTGTGTATTAAAATCCTGATGACCTGAATAGACAAACAGTTAAGTACTAAATGTTTTACAGCAGTTCATGAACCTCTTTGTTGCCATTTACAGATTTATAACACCTAACAGAGGACAGTTATTGTCTAAGATTTTACTAAGAAGGATTATGGCTAAAGGGATAGAATAAGAGAACAACATACCTCTGTTATTAAAGCAAATTTTCTGTTAAGAAGGACTGGTATCTGACTAAAAAGATTTAATGCAAAAATGCTTTTTAAGCTATTTAGCCTGTGTTTAATCAAACCCATATATAGTAGCCAGCTGCTAGAGAAGGGAATTTGTACCATTTCATTTCCCTAATCTATGCCATCAGACAAATAACTTCTGCTTTAAAGTACCTAGAATGCTAAAATGTACATCAAGTACTTCTGAGTTTCACCACAAAAAGTCATTAACAAGTGTAGACACTCCTGCTGTTCTAGTGCAAAAAAACGGACCTCTTGCGCTTTCAATGATAAATGTAGACATACTCTCAACTGGAGTACTATGTGCAGTTTTAGGCACCACATTTGGGACATAAGTGGACAAACTGGAGAAAGTCCAGAGGAGAACAACAAAAATGATTAAAGCTCAAAAAAATATTACCTACAAGGAGAGATTGAAAAATTGTGTTTGTTTAGTCTGGAGAAGAGAAGAATGATGGAGAATGTGATAACAGTCTTCAAATACCGAAAAGGGTGTTATAAAGAGAAGGGTGTTAATTGTTCTCCTTTACTACTGAGTACAGGACAAGAAATAATGGCTTAATTGCAGCAAGGAAGATTTAGGTTAGATGTTAGGAAAAACTTCCTAACTGTAAGGGTAGTTAAATACCAGAACAAATTATCTAGAGAGGTTGTGGACTCTCCATCTCTGGCGGTTTTAAAAAATAAGTTAGACAAACACCTGTCAGGAATGGTTTAGAAAATATTTAGTCAGGGCTACAGTCTGGACTAGATGATTTATCAAGCTTCCTTCCAATCCTACATTTCTATGATTCCAAGCCTGATCCCAGTTAACACAAATCACTGCATCTACACGGCAGAGACTTTTGTTGAATTGTACATTCATGCTAGCATTACAATCAGGTATGTCAAAAGCAATAGCTTTTGTGTATGCATCTTAAAATTCCCATTGCCATTCCAAACAGATATGTACTGTGGATGCTTTCATGCAGTCTTTGGGAAGACATGAGATAGGTGCCCAAGTAATCCTTCTAGGACTGCATTACTGTTAAATGCTACAGGTGCATCTCTACTGCATTTTAAAACCCATGGGAGCAAATTTCACAGCCCAGGATGACCGTTTCGGTCTTGCTTTACGGCACTAAAAACAGCAGCATAGCCTAGGGAAGAGGGTGAGCTTCAGAGCCATAGTTCAGGCTTGAGCTGCAACTTTTATACTGCTCTTTTTAATGCCAAAGTGCAAGGCTGAGTCTGCAGACCTGGGCTCAGATACTCAATTCTGCAGGTTTTAAAACAGCCTGGTCATACTCTTAGGCTCCTCCTACTGGCTACCCCAAAAACCAACTGTTCTGGAAACTGGATAAGCTCAATGGCAGTCACAAGTACATGTGGTGAAGGGATGTTCTGCTAATCACAGTCTGTCCTGTTTGTGCAAGTAATTGGCAGCAAGTGGGGGGATTAAAATGGCTAAAATTCCAGCTCTCAAGATTTTGTCAGTTTCGATCCCCTTCCTACTCAAAGGAAAGAATGAAGAAGCTAGGTGACAAATATGTGAGCAGAGTGGTTTAAAACAGTGGTCTCTTCAAACTGGGGTGCGCATGAGACCTCTCATGGAGGGGACGTGGCAGCCCTGGCCCCAGGAGCCGGGCGCCGCAGCAGGACCAGCTTCAGGGGCTGGGCACCGCGGAAGGACTAGCACCAGGGAGGCAGTTAGGAGACAAGGAGGGACAGTCAGGGGACAAGGAGCAGGAAGGCTTAGATAGGGGATGGAGTCCGGGGGAGCAGTCAGGGGCAGGGGTCCCAAGAGGGAGCAGTCAGGGGACAAGGAGGGGAAGTTCTGAGGGGGGCAGCCAGGGGCAGGAGTGGATGGGGCAGGGCTTCCCCCGTCGGGGTGCATGCTCAAAAAAAAATTTCTGATAGGGGTGCGCGATCAAAAAAGTAAGGAGACCACTGATTTAAAATTCTATGCAAGACTGCAGGGATCCTTCACCTCACCTCATCCCGCCCACACACAATTAAAAAAAAATTCTAGTGAGACTACTCAACAGTGGAGGACAGTGCCTGAGCACCTGTTCTTGTACACAACACCTACCCAGCAATTCTGGATGAAGCACATGAGTGTAAATGCTTGTCGCTTCCGCTGGTTTACAAGGAAATGAAATGTGTATTAAAAGAAGGGGCACAACTCCCTGGCTGCCGGTCTGCTACTAGAAAAGCAGGGGAGGGAAAGGTGCCTCAACAGCTCCCTGATGGTGACTGACTTGGATTGTTTTTGGCAACTATCTCTGGTGACTGCAGCATACATGAGGTCTGAAGTGAGAGACAAAAGGCCCTCCTCAGTTAGGTCACAAGACACATTCTTCAAGGGCAAGATGAGAGCATAATCTTGACCCAGCTCTTTCCTTCACAGGTCCCTCCTACATTCCTCTGACATGACTATCAGCAAGGAACCATATGGCCTCTGCTACGCCTGTGCACAGGAAGGTCATCAATGAATGGTCAGCAGTAAGACAGAAACATAAAGAATGCAAACTAAGCACTAGGATTTAATACTTCTGCAGCTTTCTCCTTAAAGGGACTAATAGTGAAAAAACTATTTAGGGGCCATTAAACATAAAATGAGGATTACTTTTTCAGCGTGTTTGTCCCTATAAAGTAGGGTGACCAGATGTCCTGATTTTATAGGGACAGTCACGATTTTTGTGTCGTCTTCTTAAATAGTCTCCTATTACCCTCACCCCCATCCTGATTTTTCACATTTGCTGTCTGGTCACCCAACTATAAAAGGATCTGTTTACACACTTTCCCCCGGGGACAGTTTTAGAAACATTTGAAACATCAGATTTTGGGAATAGCTCAATTAAATTTGTTTTAAATAAAACAAACTGACCCATGTTTTTGAAAGAAAAAAAATATAGCCCATTGCAACCATAAAAACAAAAAAACTCCTGTTTTGAAAAGCTATCAACATTTCCAATAAATTTTAAGAAACAAAATTTAAATCAAATTTTTTGGTACCATGCATTATTCACATTCTGAGTGCAAACAGACTTCTGCCCCAGAACGATATTAAGGGGACTCCTTCTGCAGATTAAAAAAAAAAAAAGGAGCGAGAAAGTGAGCTTCACATTTTTAATTTTCTCATTATTCATAGTCTCAAACTTTAATCAATGGTGCTTATAGGTAATGACAACACCAGACGTTGTCTGGCTTTGGGACTCTGTGGGATCTCAAAGCCTATATACAAGCTCTCGTACCTGCAACTGAAACCCAGACCATACTGACTTGGAACAAAACCCTGATCTTTCTGAAAACTAACCTTTCATGCAGTTTTTGGAACTGGACTTAAACTTTGAAAATAAATATGCTTCTTGTCAGAGGAAGCATTATACACATATACACTTTGAATCTGACCATGTTCTCTATTAACAAAATTACATTTTGTTTTAAATAATTAAAACACTGAATGGGTTTCTTATGGTTCCTTCCATTAAAGCTTGGATTGAAAGCCCAGATTTGTATGCTTGTAAAATGAAAAAAAATGCTTTATGTGAGTGAAGTTGAACCCTCCCTCATCCTCATCTTAAATAAAATCCCTAGATCCATCCTGTGAATTTCTGCACAGTGCCAAATGATGGACATACACAGGACTGTCCACGTGTGTAATGTCATCAACAGAAGCTAATTTAATGAAAATAAAGTAAATATTCACCTAATCAGCTGAATTTCTAAAAAAATAAATGGTATGTTTATCAAGAATATTGTGCCTCATGTATCAAGAATATTGTACTAGACCTTCCATTAACTTGGAGCCAGTTAAAATAGTAGTTAGACACTATTCAGGTTATTCAGGGAATTTCAGATAATTGATTTTTCAAATCCTTTCCTCCTCAGGGAAAAAAATGGACAAATTCAGATATTCTCTCTTCTTTATAGTTTGTTTTGTAGCTTTTTTATGAGAATTTCTTTTCACTGCTTAAGGTTGACTTTAATAAGAGAGCCATTAGACGATGGCAGACCAGTAACCTATTAAAGATTCCAGTTCCAGAGAGCAGGACCTTAAATTGCAGTATTTATTAGCAAATTCTTTTTTGTGTTTCCTTGAATAGTTGTAGAAAGCACGTGAAAATATCAAAACAAATTCCATAACTGAATTCCTCTACACTTACTCATTATTGGGCCAGTGAAAATATTTTAGCATCTAAAAAAGTTAAATATTTTAGAATTAGATTTCTGATTCATCTATTTAATACACTCAAAGACCACAATTGAAACTGAACCTGCAGTTTTGTGAGCACCAAATCTACAAATATATTCAGAGGTCTGCTTTCCCCAGTCTCTTTGCATCACCTGGAAGTATTTTGGTCCTTTTAAGAAGCCAGCTGAAAATTTGGCCCAAAATGTCAAAAAGTTGTTTGAAGAAAAACATCTATTAAACAAATATTTCCTTATCTTAAAATAAACATATGTGCATTGTAGCCATTAGTACTAAATTATAAATAAATGGTTTGCTAACTCTTATAGTTGCTCATTTCAATTTTCTCATGACAGTGATATTTTATCAGGAAAATCAGATCTTGGAAAAGAAACTATGAAAAAACCCCAGAGGGTGATACTGTAGCTAGATTCTTGTTTGAACAGTATCCAAGTACCGTAGTTTGTTTCCTTTTGATGTAAATCAGAGCTTCTCTAGTTTACTTAGCATATCTAGGCCAGCAGGAGAGAAAACTTATTCAACTCTGTCCACAAATATTTTGTGCAACACTGAATAGAACTGAAACACAGAGCACATTTTAAAGGTGCTGACATGCAAGCTTTAGCACCTTTACTAACTTTTACACTTAGCCTCGGGGATACTTTAGCAACTTTTGGGAAATGAGTCTACAACCAGTAACAGACAAAAGTTTGACTCTCTAATTTAATATTACTGTACTGTAGAGTCAAAGTCTTTTCTACTTCATATCCAAATTAGAGAAAGCATATACCGCAGCATTATGAATGCAATATGAAAGAGTTAGGACAGTGTCTACTACTTTATTGCAAACCTCTATTTTTGTCTAGTCAAACTATGTACCGGTATGTAAAAAATCGTTCTACCATGATTTTGTTATTTTAAAAATTAATTTTGTCACTTTTCAAATATATTTTGTGTTTGAGTTATAAACAGGCAAAAAATATTAGAAGTAAGAAACATTATTTCTGTTAATGCAGAAAGTGATTGACTGTAAATCTATTTGGGAATTTTTATCAGTTGATTAGTTGCCTTCCCTGTTTACAAAACACAAAAATACTCCTAAGGTATTATTCCAAAAGTCATGTTATTACATGTGCATAACTATTTTAGTCACCTGAAATTATAGAACATCTTTCAGTTTGGGTCAGAAAACATTTTTGGCCACAATTTCACTTTTTCTCACCAAAATATCTCAGTAATAAATGATATTAATGATCATATTAATCTTAATGTTCAAACAACATATTTTAGCAGTGACTACTATATATAATACTAGAACCATTAATCAAAATTACATTTTAGCCCAATTACATCATTTTATGAATTAGGACATCAGCTCAGCTACAAACTATTTTGGACTTTTCCTACTCTGAAAGGCGAATCTTTTCAGTCAAATGAAAATTCCAAAGCCCACTGCTAATTGTGCTGACTGCCAACTAACAACTGTATTTCATTCTCTCAAATGTAGCCCTGCATGACAGTTGTCTTCAACAGTCAACTAAAAAAAAAAAGGTGGGGGGAAATTACCATGTCACAGCAAAACATGGCATGGCTGCAGACATTTTGATAAAGTGCATTATGTCTAAACAGACAGTGTGATTAACCAGTTCATCACCAGACTTCGGAAATTCTTATTGCTGATGCCAAAAAATTAAGGGCTTACTCCAACACTCATTGAAGACAATGGAAACATTTCCACTGACACCGGTAGAAGCACAAACAGGCCCTAAATAAACACATACTGTACAATAGGGGTCATAATTCTTAAAAGAATGGTTAACTTTTAAAAAGCAGTCTAACCCCAGAAGAGTGTGTGTAATAGATAGATAGATAGATAGATAGATAGATAGATAGATAGATAGATAGATAGATAGATAGATAGATAGATAGATAGATAGAACTTTTAAAGACAACCATTCATAGAAGTACTTTATTGTGAAAATAGAAACTGGAGAATATTTTGTCTTTAAGTGACTTCCATATTCATGAAAGGTCATGTACTGACTAACAGGCATGAATCCTCTTTTTCTCCATAAAACAAGTACAGAAATAACAATAAAAGAGGGAGCTTTCCCACCTTACCTATGTTTTTCAATATTTTTCTGAAAAGATTTCCAGCAGTGAAACTAGTTAACTCTCTATACTCACTTCATATCTGGACCTTCTACTAAGAGTGGAATTAGAGTTTCTTGAGATGGTAGTTTATACTCCATGGATACATTTTTAGAGTAAAAATGATCTTAGATCACCAGTTCAGTACATAAATTATCAAATAGCCACCACAGTTAGGCACTAATAACTTAAATCATATTTTATTCTGTGATTTACTGAATACGGAACCTTTCATCTTTAAGTTAAAATAATCCCCAAACATAAAATTGAGACTGAAAGGTCAGTGTGTTTTGATTCCAAGGTCTGGTTTGGCCGACTATAGACTGACCTAGGTCATAATTTTCACACTTGGGTGCCTAAAGTTAGGCAGCTTAATCCATATTTAGGTACCTAAATAACAGTGCCTGAAGTTTCAAAGATCCTGAAAATCCAAGATTCCCATTGTTATTCTCACCAAATTAAAGTTCCTTTAGATAGTTAAAAAGACATTTACCAAAATCTAGTAAGCCAATATAATTGTCACTGAGAACTGGAAAAGTGACAGGAGTCAGTACATCTGGAAGGAGCTCACCATGGCAGAGGAACCCATGTTTCCACTGTGATTTCCCCATACATCAACCACAGCAACGTTTTTTTTTCAACAAACTGAATATCAGAAGCTGTGGTAAAGGAGGCACTTTGCTCTGCTGCTAAACAAGTAACTACCCCACGGGGTTTAGGTTTTGCAGAGGACCTTGTACACATACCCAGCCCAAGGGCGAATTTTAACATAAATAGGATATCTTCTAGGGTAAGTGGATGTCTAAGAAAACAAAACGTTTAGTAAAGACATGCCATTCTTATTAAATAGGGTATGGCACGTTCCCAGACCCCTTGGAAGGTAACAGAAAAGGAGTCCAGTCAAATGCTCTCTCATGGTCATGACTAACTGAAATATTGGACAAAGTACAAGTTCTGGTCACACACAAAGAACATTCTCTGGGTCACTTGGTTACACAGCTATGCATCTGTTCTCTGTTTATTGTTTTTAGATCAGAAAATGTCTTCCTTTAAAAGTACTGCCAATTTGCATGAGATCAGAAAAAACAGACAATACAAAGAAATATTTGGATTATTAAGAATGGGTACTTGATGGCATATAAATTCAGCATATCTGCAGAGCTACTCTTCCAGCAAATACTAAGAAGTTATCTCAAAATACTCCACTAAGTACAAACACTATCACAAGACCATGTAAGTAGCAGGTAATATTTACTCATGCGAGACGGAGAGAATGAGCCCAGAAATGGATGCTACAGATAGGATTGTTTTAGGGTTGTGTTACACAGGCAATTCCACATCAGATCCTGACATTTTCTTCTATTGCAAACAATCTAAAGGCATGTCTACCCTTACCAATGGAGCACTCGATCCAGCGGGGGGGTCGGTTTATCGCATCTAGTGAAGACGCGCTAGATTGACCGCTGTTCCATCAACTCCGGTACTCCACCAGAGCGAGAAGCATAGGCAAAGTCTATGGGGGAGCGTCAGCAGTCGAACTATCACAGTGAACACACCGCAGTAAGTAGCTCTAAAGGCTGGTCCCCACTACAGCTTAACGTCGACTTTAGTGACGTTAAGTCGATATAAACCTGTACCCGTCCTCACATGCATGCCATTTGCGTCGATTTAAAGGGTCCTCAAAATCGACTTCTGTACTCCTCCCTAACGAGAGGAGTACCGCTGAAATCGACCTCTCTGGATCGATTGTGGACTAGTGAGGACGAATGGGACGTTATTGGCTTCCAGAGGCTGTCCCACAATGCTCCACTCTGACCGCTCTGGACTGCCTCACTGCTCCACTGTGACCGCTCTGGAGAGCGCTCTCAACTCGCTGCTCTGGCCAGGTAGACAGGAAAAGACCCGGGAACATTTGAATAGCATTTCCTGTTTGGTCAGCGTGGCCAGCTCACCTGCACAGCTCAGTCGCCATTCAGAGAAATCAGCAGCACAAGCCGCCATGCAGACCTCAGCATCACAAGAAGTCATGCAGAGCTCAGCAGCATAGGAGACCAGCCAGAGGAAAAAAGCTCCAGCATGGTCCAATAATGAGGTGTTGGATCTCATCGCTATCTGGGGAGAGGAATCTGTGATGCTGGAACTCCGCAACAACAAACGGAATGCCAACACGTTCGCCAGGGTCTCCAAGGCCATGCTGGAAAGGGGCCACAACAGGGATGCCCAGCAGTGCCGCGTGAAAATTAAGGAGCTGAGGCAAGCGTTCCAGAAAGCCAAAGAGGCAAACGGACACTTGGGGGGTCTGCCGCAGACATGCTGGTTCTACAATGAACTGAATCTGATAATGGGGGGCGCCCCCACCACCATCGCACCGGTCTGCGTGGACTCCACACATGGGATAATGGCCAGGGACGAGGACAATTTGGATGAGGAGGCGGAGGATGATGCGGAGGGAAATGTCACGGAACAGCAGGATGCAAACGGAGAAACAGTATTATTACCAGACAGCCAGGAGCTGTTTATCACCCTGGATCCAGTACTCAGCCAACCCTCCCAAGAGGGTACCCAAGCTGGCGAAGGGAAATCTGGTGAGTGTTTTTTTTTTAAGGGATTACATGACTCATGATTTTTAAAGGAAGCATTTATTAATGATTAACTTGCCCTAAGGACTTAGCGTGCTTTCATTGCTGGTCAGTTTCGACTCAAAGAGTTTGTCAATATACTCCGGTATTGACAAGAAGTCCTCCACGGACATTTCACTGAAGCTATCCAGGAGGTAGCGATGAATCTTCTGCACCAGATTTCTGGGGAGAACCACCTTATGTGGTCCCCCATGATAGGAGACCATCCCACGCCACAAAAATAGTAAGTAGTCTGGTATCATTGAGCAGGCTAGCATTGCGGCGAATGGACCAGGACTTTGCAGCGACTCAAGGAGCATGCGCTCTCTATCTCTCTGAGAAATTCTAAGCAAAGTGATGTCGTTCATGGTTGCCTGTTTGAAATACGGACTGTAATTAGTCTGGACACAGTGAGCGAGACAGCCTGTAAGCCCCCCAACCCCTCCGCTCCCCTTCGCCCCTGCCAGCCCGTTGCGAGAGCAGTTAGAGGAGTTTTGAGCCTACAAGCGGATGCTTCCGCAGCCAGCCCGAACCCAGAGAGGTTTTTTTTGTTTTGCATTTCGCGGTTCACAGGGAGCCACGCGATGGGGGGGGGGAAAGGGGTGGAGTTACCCTGGAATATACGAGCGCTGCTGTAAAGAGCTTACCATAGCGGGCTGCATAGTGATTTCAGCAGCCGTGGTGAGGCTCTCTCCTGCATGAGGTGATTCTGTGACTTTTGACTGATCCAGTAACTTTTTGGTGAGGAATATGACCTTGTACAGAAACCATATCAGGCCTGTGAATACCGTGTTTCCCCACTGCATAGTAATCCCATTGTTCTCCACGACTGTATGTGTCTCATAACCTTATACCTTTCTTTCTTCACAGCTGCACACTTATCTGTGAATCCTCCCTCTTGCCCATCATGCCGGCTAACACAGATACGAAGGCGTAAAAAAAAAAAAAAAAAAAAACGCGCGATGACATGTTTAATGAACTTCTGCATAACTCTCATGCTGAGGCCACACGGCAGACACAATGGAGGGAAAAATTGTTACAGTTAAGGCAAGAATCAAGAGCTGCAGCAGAAAAGTTGCAGGAACGTGAAGAACGGCGGATGGATGCTTTGTTCCACATAATGGAGGAGCAAAGTGCCATGCTTCGTTGTCTGGTGGAGCTTCAGAAGGGCCAAAGATCGCCTCTACAGCCTCCCCAAGTAACCACCTCCCCCCCTCCCCAAGTCCCATAGCTTCCCCGCCTAGACGCGGGGTGAGAACCCGGGGGGGGGGGGGGAAGCTCCGGGGACCGACCCACTCTACCCCACAAGCCAGCACAAGCAGCAGCAGGCTGAGTTTCTCTAAAAACTTGTAAAAGCTGCTGTCTGCTCCCACCCTCTCCCCGCTCCTCCACCGCTGCGACTGCTGGTTTCCCTCCTCACCCACCCCTTCTTGCCTACCTTGCCAGTGATCCCCTGTATTTGTGATGCAGTAATAAAGAAACCATGATTTTTAAAACAGTGAATTTATTTCCTCTGCAAGCATGGGGGGAAGGGTGGAAAGAGGGTGCAAGGACGGCAGGCTTAGGGCTGAGCAGAGCAAGGGAGCGGGTTCTCAAATGCCATCTTGGGCACTCATAAAACTGGTTTTCAAGGCGTCCCTGAGGTGCAGCGCCTCATGGTGCGCTCTTCTACTTTCCCTGCTGTTTGGCTGCTGGTAAGCAGCGGACAGGGAATTTGCCTCTTCCTCCCAGCCCGCCATAAACGTTTCCCCCTTGCTCTCACAGAGATTGTGGAGCACAGAGCAAGCAGCAATAACAATGGGGATATTTCTGTCGCTGATGTCTGAGCGAATCAGTAATGAACGCCATCTCCCCTTCAGACGGCCAAATGCACACTCTACTGCCATCCTGCACTTGCTCAGCCTGTAGTTGAACAGCTCCTGACCCCTGTCCAGGGCTCCTGTGTAGAGCTTCATAAGCAAGGGCATTAAGGGGTAGGCTGGGTCCCCAAGGATAACGATTGGCATTTCTACACCCCCCACAGTAATTTTCTGGTCGGGGAAGAAAATCCCTTGCTGCAGCTGTCTAAATATCCTAGAGTTCCTGAACACATGAGCGTCATGAACCTTTCCCGGCCACCCCACGTACAGGTCGGTGAAATGTCCCTTGTGGTCAACCACTGCTTGCATGACCATTGAATAATATCCTTTCCGGTTTCTGTACTCTGCGGCCTCGTAGTCCGGTGCCAGGATAGGGATATGAGTCCCATCTATAGCCCCACCACAGTTAGGGAATCCCATGGCGGCAAAGTCATCTATTGTAGCTTGCAGGTTTCCAATGTTTATAACCCTGGGTAGCAGCAGATCGACGATTGCCCTGCTTACTTGCATCACAGCAGACCCCACTGTAGATTTACCCACCCCAAACTGATTCGCGACTGACCAGTAGCTGTCTGGCATTGCAAGCTTCCAGAGGGCTATCGCCACTCGCTTCTCAACTGTGAGGGCCACCCTCATTCTGGTATTCTTGCGCCGGAGGGCTGGGGAAAGCAAGTCACAAAGTTCCATGAACGTGCCCTTACGCATGCGAAAGTTTCTGAGCCACTGGGAGTCATCCCAGACCCACAGCACTATGCGATCCCACCAGTCAGTGCTTGTTTCCCTGGCCCAGAATCGGCATTCCATGGCATGAGCCTGCCCCATTGCCACCAAATTTGCCAGCTTGTCGGTCACGCTACTTCCAAAAATGTCAGTGTCAGTGTCCCTGTCCCTGCTGTGCACGTCCAGGTCCATCTCCTCCTCATCACTGTCATCGGAGTCCAGAAAGCGCAGTTGTCTCCGGATCGCATTCCTCTGCAGACGGTACAGCATAAAATCCACAACAGTGCGCGAGGTCTTCACAACGGCCAGTACTGCAGGGTGGCATCAGCGGGCTCCATGCTTGCAGTGCTATGGCATTAGCGAAGCGCGTAGAAAGGGCACGAATAATGGAATGCCTACCCACAGTACACCGCTCAAAATGGGGTCGGCAGCACGAAAAAAGGGCGCGAAATTATGAAATGCCTACCCATAGTGCAGCACTCGAAATGGTGCCTGCTGGGGACTCCGGGAACTGTGGGATAGGTACCCACAGTGCAACGCTCACTATGTCGACGCTTGCAACAGTTGTGCGGACAGACACTGTCGACTTGCTGTGCTTTGTGGGGACACAAAATCGACTCTATACAGTCTGCTTTAAAAAATTGACTTAAAGGAAATCGACTTACTGCTGTAGTGAAGACATACCCTATGTGTGTCAACTTCAGCTATGCTATTTTCATAGCTCAAGTTGTATAACTTAGACCGACTTAGTTCTCACCCCGCTCATCCCCCCTCCCAAGTGTTCACTCAGTTGGGTGGCTTATTTATACGTCCAAAATCATGCTGGGTCTTTCACTTAAGGGCATACCTCCTCTTGTGGAGACCTTACGATCTAGATTTTTTGATAAGACATGTGCATTGAGGAACAGACAAATGGAATGGCTTGTTTGACCTTTCTATGCTTTTCTAGATTCTCTGATTGAAGAGCTTATACATTTCCCTCCTGCATCAGCTGTATCAAATATCTGTTTTGCTTGTCCCCAGAACAGAGCTGATCAAATCTGTCTTTCTCCAGATGTGAACAAGACTTTCTCATGTAACTACCTCCTAAAGCTGTGATCTCAAAAGTCATGTTACTGATGGAGAGTCTAGAATCATAGCAGCATCTGGATTTTCCTTCCCTACCAAATCCAGCAGCCTCCTCCTCAAGAATAGACTTCAGGTCTGGAACCTACAAGCCTGACAGACACAAAAAGGATTCTCTATTTCTGATCAACTGCTTCTGTGCTGCTTCATGGAAAGACGGGATTTATCCTCCCATCTTTAAATAACAGAGGGTGATCAACAGCATCTTCTTAGAACCTGAAAGACGATTCTTTCATTTTGGACTTGTATCCTTTTTTGTCATATCCACTTCCTCAGGCTATATTTCCAATCTCAAAAAAGGGGGAGTAAGGTGGTGGGATAAATAGTATGTGATCATGTAATCAGAGAATACATCTTAATGTATATTCACAAGGGGGGCAAATTAAGATTGCAAAGGCAACCTGTATTTTCTGGCATTTCCAAATTTTTGATTTTGCAATCTTTTAGCATAGCTTTTGGATGTAATAACTTATACATCAAGGGGATAGAAATGAGTTTATAGCAGAAAAAGCAACCAGGAAGAGTGTGAAACAAGGGGTAAGCAAGATCCTCCCCTCAAAATGCATTTATTTTGCACCATCTGTCAGTTGCTTTTCTGGCTAGTCTTGTCCCACTTCCCACTGGACATTTGACTTTCAAATCTGCCACCTGTACGGGACCTAACCCTCACTAAGCCATACCACCACAGCTAAGATCACCAGGGCTGGTGTGAGAAGGGGCTGGCGGCAGGGCATTTTCTGAGAGAGCTTCCTAGTTTTGGAATTCACTTCCCTTTTTGATTCAGAAATAGCCAAAGTCTGATGACCGTCTAATCTTTTGTTTCCAGGCATTTGGGATTGTAGGGGAGTGCAGAGGAGGAAGGAATTGCTGGAAAGAGTAAGTGGTTTTTAATTCTTATTGTACCTGCTTGCTGGTTGGTTACACATCCTATTGTACAGTAGAGCTGCACTCTAGTTATACTGGAGTTCTTTTTTTATATGTATTTTAAAGGTATGTCAAGGGTGCCTAGCTATAAGTGCCTTTTTTAAATATGTATAAATCCAAGTACAATAAGCAGTTTCACATTTTTCTGCAAAACAAGAAAACTGATCAAAGCAAAACATTACTATGCTGCATATTTCCATGTTCCCCCTAGTCTAGAATTAAGATTAATCCCCTCTTCCATCATTTCACATAGAGTAGACCCTGAATATGGACTAAGTGGGCTAGATATAGCCCATGAAAGCTTATGCTAAAATAAACTGGTTAGTCTCTAAGGTGCCACAAGTCTTCCTCGTCTTATTTACGTATAGAGTAACACGGCTGCCTATCTTAAACCTTTATTCTGTCTGTAACTGCTATTTGTTAAGTGTTTTACTATCATGTGCAAACATAACTGCTTTGTTCTGCAAACTGATAATTTGACAGTAAACAAAAAAAAAAAAACAACGGATACTTCTGGATAGAGAATTTAAGATCTAGGTCATTACAATTTACCTTTTAAACCAGATGGGTTTGGGGCATTTCTGCTGGAAAAAATCAGACATTAAGACTGTGCAGTCAAGAGAAAGATGACAAAATGTTCTGTGTATCATAATCCTCTGGCAATCCACTGGAATTTCCAGTAGACATTAAAGTTGTTAGACTCTGAACTGCACAGAATTTCCCTATAAAACTTTTCTCATAGGAAATGCTGATCAGACCTGTGGGTTTAAGAATAAGGCTGCAACTTTCTGTTACTAGCACAAAACTCCATGCATGCACAGGGAATACCTTACTGGAACCCCAGTGCCTGCTGTCTCCCAATTATAAGAAGTTTCTTCAACTTTTCAGGTGTGCAACTCACTATTCATGTATGTACTGAATTTAAAAAAAAATCATGATCCCCACCCCCTTATACGTTTTTTCCATTAATAGAAAAGGTACCAATGATACGGCTATAGAAGTTGGGTGCGTGCAGGCATGCAGGTATTTTGGAAGGACAATATTTGACCTTCAGAGGTAAGGATGTGGAGGGAGTGGGGCTATCTTTACTTTATGCTGAAATAAAATTTTCAATGCTGCCCCACACACCCCTGTCCCAGATTGTCTTTTGTGACATCCCTGTGAACTGCAAACCATCTGTTGAGAAAACTGACCTAGTGGACAGGGCACAGGACTGGGAAGCAGGAAGGGGGGGCTCTACCACCTCTTCCACTCACCTGTTGTCTGATCTTGGGCAAACTGTTTCATTTCTCTGTGCCTCAGTTTCCCCCTCCTATCCTTTCACTTTTGTGTCCATTTAAGTTGTAAGGTTTTCTGGGCAGGAAATGTCTTTTACTAGGTGCTGTGCAGGGCTTGGCATAATGGAGCTCCAATCTCAACTGGTGCTTCTAGGCCAGGGGTAGTCCATAGACAAGGGGCAAAATTCAGCCAGATGCTTTCGAGCAGACCCTGAAATCTTTTTATTTACTTATCATCATCATCGGGGTTTTTTATTATTATTTTCTCTGGAGTCTACCTCAAACAACAAATCTGGACCGTCACAAAAAATAATTGACTACCTCTGCTCTAGGTGCTACCATAATACTAGTTATTACCAATACCAACAAGAACAATGTCACATGTTTCCAGGCTAATCACCACTACCGACCTGACTTCTCCCTGCGTGTCTCTCCAGGCTCTGAGACACAAGAGGAAAATAAAATGAGAGTAAGATCTTTAAGGCGGGCACCTTGTCTTTTCATTGGTTCTGTGCATGTTGAGGGCTAGAAATAAATAACCTCCCTATATCCAAGCGATCTGCATGTTCTTATGGCTATCTGGTGCTTGGCCAGCATGGGAGCCATCAGACTGGACCTTCATGCATAATCCCATTGTTGCAATGTGATTACACATGGTAATAAGCATTGTACCCACTAGTGTTGGACTGGAACCATTTATTTTAGTCTTATGTACATCGTTTTTTATTTTATATAAAAACTAAGTGACTACATGTTGCCTGAATGTACATATGAATCTATTTTACTAATATGATAAATGTGACTCATTTCCTACATCCAGAAAGATGAGATTTGCTACTGTTATATCTCATATTCTAAGGAAGTAGATGATTTTTAAGAAGAGATAAATCTGAACCAAATGTTTGACAAAAAAGCAGTTTCAAAATATGCAGAAGTACAACTTGGTTATGATATGTCAATAAAAACTCTTTAAATATCTTTAGTTTTAGACTGACTCACATATGCTAGAAATGGAAAACACCAGGCAGTCAATCTGCTGCCAGTACAGGGTGGTTCCTTAAACTACATTTTTAGCATTATATCCAGCCTAGTTATACAAGTCTCAAGTGATGGAGTTTTCAACGCCTCTCTTGAGCAACTAATTCCAGAAACTGTTACAACTTACCATCAAGAAGCTTTATCTCATAGCTGACTATATTTTACATCTTAATTTCGTCCTGAAACTCCAAGTTACATCCAAGTGAGCCGCCCTAAATAATCTTTACCTCTTTGGCATTTTCTGCCTTAAAATTCTACATTGCTATGTTCCATCTGGAATTGTATCACATAGAAACTTAGCTACTTAAAATAATGTTTATTTGGCCAACCTGCAATTAACCCTCTGCAAACTCCTGAAATACTATTTTCACACCTCTCTGGTTTCTTTCATTTTCAATTAAACTAGAGAAGTAGAAGGGCATGAACAACAGATTTCAGAAGCACAAGTGTTACATCATTAGACTTGTACCGCATATCTAGAGCGGTGGTTCCCAAATTGGGGTACTTAAACCCATGGGGGTTCATGAAATGTTACAGGGGGTTCTTGGGGAAAAAAAATCCTAATGGCGGACAGAGTTGTTCATAGGGACCCTGTGCAGCATGGGGCCAGCAGCCCAGAGCCTTGGGGACTTCCAAGAGCGAAGCAGATCAAAGCAAGCATATCTATCACACTGAGGAGATTTAAAATTCAAGACTCCTTTCATGAAATAGAAATGGAGGTGGATATTTTTTGTTTTTAAAATGAAACAGGCTTCTAGTGTTTTAAATATTATTAAGAACAAGTTTAAGCTTTGTTATAATGTGCATTGTTTGCCTGGACTGCTCAAGATCTCAGTGTTTGTGCAGGGGGGACCCTGAGTTGGCTTCTTAAATACCTTCATTCAGTTTCACATCATATACTCCCTGATGAACATAGGACCCAGAGTGGTCAGTATGGGGAGCGACAAGGGTCACATGCCACCTCCGCATCAGTACACACCCCATTGGGCCCTCTGCTTTTTTCCATGGCGTGCACCCCTTTTTTCTACTGGCACCTCTGATAGCCTGTTATAAGATAAGGCTCCTTACTCAAAAGTGATACAAGCTACAAAATTGAGTTCTTGGAAGGGTTACCATTTTCATAATGTAATAAAAATACTGTAATGATAAATAATAATTAACAGTGTGTAATAAGTATGTTATAAAAACAAATTTTATATTTCTAAGATCACTGCTTTTATAATTTATGCTGAGGTAGGGGAGAAAATCCATGGAAATATTCATTTTTAGGAGGGCGTCACAAGACTTAGCATTTTAGTGAAAGGGGTTCATGGGTTGTTAAAGTTCGGGAACCACGGATCTAGAGGAATGATTATCAGATGGAAAAAAATAGGTTTTTATAACAATGTTATGCATATTAAGAATGGCAATGTCATTCCAATACTGAAATGGCAATGAAATACCAGGGCAAATGAAATTAAACAAGATTTTAATCCCTGTGAACTTCATGGATTTCTTTTTTATGAGACTATCTACAAGGGAGGGAACATGCAATGAATGCCTAAAGGCAAACTAAAGAATAGCTATTATTCTCATTGATAAGGATTTTTTCAGCCTTAAACAGGATTTATTTTTATATTCCCTCACAGCTAATCCCAAACGTACATGATTTGTCTGTTAAGGATGCTACACCAGTGAGTCACAAATCAGAAGTCTAGTAGCTCATAAGCTTAATGCTGGCCATTAACCAATTTGCATGTAAGAGGTCTTCGAACAGCCATGGACCATCCCACATTATCACGGCCAAAGAGACACCTCAACTCCTACTGCAGTCAAAGCCCCTTTCCCTTTTAAACATTGTTTAACGCCACACACACACACAAACACACTGAACAACTAAGATAAATGGGGTTTGTGAACCCACCCAGGAATTTGGACTGAGTGGGCAGAGGGCTTTTTCTGAGTTTGGTTATGTTTTGTGGGGTGGAGGAAAAAACAGAACTGAGAACAGAAAGAACAAGAGAGGCAGAGACAAAACAGCAAGAGAGCCGGGCACTAGCCTGTGAGCACAGTGTGACCCTGGGAAAAGCTAGAGAAAGAGCTTTTGGGTCTGCTAGTAAAAAAGGCTTGGATCTGTAAGCAAGAAAATGTCCCTTTTGGTCTTGGTTCTTCCTACATTCAGAAGACGAAGACGAAGACGAAGAAGAAAAAAACGACTTTCTACATTCCTCATAAATAAATAAGATTGTGTCAAAGTAAATACCCATCACCAATTTCTCTTCCTTACTGGAATATCTCCAGAGCCCTGAATTTTGACTAGCCACTCAATTTGAAAAGAGACAACTGTATTTGAAATTGTTTAGCTTCTTAGGGAAATTATCATCAGCTTCTACATATAGTCAGTAAGTATTCACTCCTCAAGAACTCGAATTTTAACTTTAGAGACAAAAATAAGATGTTTAGCCCAAGTAGCTAGGAGCTGTAGGATTTCATCTAATATTTTAGCCTGGTATAAGGAAAAAATAAAACCCTCCAAAATCAGACAAGCTATTCATTTAAGCTTCTTATGCACTCCAAGCTTGACCTTAAAACCAACTATTTAATCTGTTACGCTATTTTATACTTTGATTGATTCTGATCTGAGATGCACACACAAAGGTCAGGATCCATCATCCTCCAAAATTATTCCATTTTTAAAAAAAAATCCACTGTGAATCAGAAGGGGTTAGATAATAATTCACATAAAACTTCCTATTACTAAGGGCAGGAAGAGAAATCCAGAAAAATAGGACAAGCCAACAGAAAGGAATCTAAATCGATTTTTTTGTTTGTTTTTAAAAAGCGTACATAGAAAGAGAACATCTGAGCTGTTAAAGCAGAATGTTTAGAAACGTCCAGTGGTGCACAGGGTTCTTGCCTTACCTATCAGTTTGGCACGTATGCTCTACTACAAAGAATTTGTCCATTTTGTAAAAGGCACAACAGGTATGTGGTTCCTTGGTTGTCTATTTTTATAACAATGTATCAATTATGTGTGCATGGTATGGTAAGGAGGAGTCATAACCAGGGACATTCAGAGGTATTCATGCACATTTCACATACTAGGTGTAAAGGAAGTTGTAATTGCTCATCAGCTCTGGGGTAAATTAACTTTAAAAGAGATCATTCCAACTTTTAGGCACATGTATAAAAAAAACCCTTTCATATAAATCCATATGAATTGGACCAATGGCCAAACAAATAAGCGTTCAATTCATCCACCCTCTCAAACAAATTATCCCACCAATATTAAACCCTTCCTGCCACTCTCCAAGAGCCCCTGCTCTACCAGCAACACCACCCCCAAAATACTGAATAATTGGGCTGGCAGTGTAAGACAAAGGTTACCATCAGCCCTAATGGCAGACCACAAGGGCTGATGGGAAGTGTATTCCATTGTCTCTAGAGCACTCTACAAAGGACAAAATATATCCTCTCTTCTGTTACACACTTTCAGCCTTTTCAAAAAGCACCATTGCAACTCTCATGATTTTATCATGAATCTTACATTTGGTGTTGTTTCTAAAGTACTAGCGCCTGGATTCCTAAATTTCAGTTTTCATTTTGAAAAAATGACATTCTAGCCCAGATAGTTGTAGGGAAAGAGAGCTTGAAAACATTAGCCTTACAGGCTCAAACAAAATTAAAGGCAAATTAAAAAATCCCAAATGTACCACCTTAAAAGCTGATCTCATGGGGTATATATGTTGTTGTTTGGTTGGGCCTTTTCTGTTTATTTTGTTTTATTGTTGTTGTTTTGTTTTAAAAGCATCATTCATAATTTTTGAATGCTTGGGCTTGGGAATACAAAGCCCAGAATAGCTATTCATGTGACCAATAAATCTCGCAACGGTTTGAGACTCTGCAATGTTTCAGACAGGCTGTTTGAACTGCTGCTATATTACAGTGAGTGCTTAACCAGTTTAAACCTGGGGCATTTTAGACCAACCTCCTCCACTGACTAACTCCTATGGTATCACACAGGCAGGGGTGGTCTAAGAAGTAGCAAGGGCCAAAACCATTTAGGGCTTTAGAGGCCAAATAAATAGAAAGAGTTCAGTTGGGCTTTTCTGTAGGGACCAGAAGGAAAAAAAGAGGTTTATTTTATTCAAATTCCCTCTATGGGATTCATGGAACAAGCTCAAATTCACTTTTATGCTCCCAGCCAACAATCAGCTGAAGGGTCAGACAGCAGATGGTATAAATGCATCTCTGACTTGCATGTTTTAGTGCTTAAAGCCTTTTCTAGGTGCCTCATTGAAAAAGGCACCTTTTCATTTTGACAAAAATTATCTTATTACTAGGAATATACTAGCTGATGAAAAAATTTATCTAATCTTTAGTTCTCACTTGAAGATACAATCCTCATGACTTTATAGCTAGTTATTGCACTGGTAATTATGAGGCCACAGAGGACTTCAAAAAAAGGAATAATCAGCAGCAGAAGACTAGGCAATAAAAGTCCATATTTTAATCTTTTATGAGTGACTCTTTACTGGAGAAGAGGAAAGCAACACAGATAATATGACACTTAAGCAGAAAGCCGACTAAACTGAAACATGTCAAAGTTTGATCTTTGCTGAGAGATGCAAGAGACAACTTTATTTAACAACCAACCAATCACTTATCAGCCTTTCTATGCACAACCTTCATTTAAATATTTCTGTTAAAGTCCATGGGAAAGGACCATTCACTGTGTTGCCAAAACTTGTGAAAATTGCTTTTAGAAAAAACAAATCTTAGATCAATTTCAAGCACAATATACACCAACTGTCTACTCATGCCGGCAAATAACCATCTTTTGCCATTTATGCTACCTGCACCCTATTTACTTTAGGCCAATTATGGTTTATTTTAAGGAGTAAATATTGCTTTTTAACTAGTCTCTTTGAGATGTTGTTCATTTAAATAAAAAATTCACCTAAAATCAGAACATATTTGCAAGGTTTATATATTTCCAAGCTAGTTATTTTTCCTATGAATGTTTTAATGTTTTACTTTAGTTTTGAGGCACAGATTAGACATGCATAAGCAATACTACCAAAAAAACAAAAAAAAACCCCAAAAAAACAGAAGCTTTCTAGCTGCAGTGGATGCCATCACAAAAAAGTCTTAAGAGAATTTAACAGGAAATTATATCCTTGCTATAGAATTCAGCATTGAGGTTCAGTGAGTCTCTAATAAATATTTCATTCTCAATTAGATTTTGTAAGTGGTTATAAGCATTTGTTTAGGTATGAATCTGATAGGGTTCTTTAAAACCTATAGGACTTTTCCCCTCCCTTAGTGGAGAATAGTTAGGAAAAAAATCAGTAAGGTCCCAATCCTGCAGTTACAAACCTGCTTCATTTTATGCACTGTAAACAGTCCTATTCAGTACAGATGTGTAACTCGTTTCAGGATCAAGGCTTAAATCTTAAAGAGCTCCTCTAAACAAAGTATGCATTAAAAGAAATAATGAAAAGTATTCAAAAAGTGTCCTTTCAGTGAGTAATAGGCCTCACCTACATTTCTGTTAACTGACCTAAGTAAAGCATTCATACATACGCTTAGCAATGAAAATGTGCTTAAAAAAGAAAATTTGAACATAAAAATGTAGCTTAATCATAAACTCATAGAATATCAGGGTTGGAAGGGACCTCAGGAGGCCATCTAGTCCAAGCCCCTGCTCAAAGCAGGACCAATCCCCAACTAATCTAACACAATTGTTTGGTTGACCCACTCACAATATTCTTAAATGAAATGAACTTTTCGATGTATATTTAGACACTTTCATTAAAAATCTTAATTCATACATTAAGAGAGGCCATTACCATCCTCACAGTCTGACTGATTGTTCAGACTTCCAACCTGTGAATGTCTTAGATGAATAATGGCTGGGCATAACAGCCCAATTTACGGCTGTTTGAAGTTAGAAGTTTAAATGTTCCATTTTCTGGACGGTACACAACATCGGTCCCCATTGAAGGTTATTTTATTTTTACACACACTTTATCTATAAAGTTTAGGTTTGCTCTTTTAGTTTGAACCATTGTAGATAGAGGTACAAACTAGAACACCAGGCTCAGCATCTTCACCTCTCCTTCAACCTTCAGGGGAGTTTGGATAGGAACTCGGCAACTATAAAGAGCCAAAATGGAAACGTAAATCCAAAACACCAAACGCTGGAGAAAATAGGGATTCAGAACATAAATTCACAACTGATTATATATTACAACAAAAAAACAACATGAATAGAATATTAATGTTGCAAAGTCAAGCCCTCAAAAGTTAGAAAATGCCAGAATTAAGATTGCATCCGCTTCCCCCACTCTCTCTCTACAGAAACCCTGCCTCCCAACTCCAAAACCTCCTATTTTCCCTGTCCCTGCCTCATCCCTCTGCTTTCTTGTCAGGCTCTTTATTCCTTCTCCTCCTCACTGCCTAGGCAACAGCAATGGGAGCACTAATAGTGCTGCAGAGACAATCTCCCTATTCCCAGTTCGTGCACAACAGCACAACCACAGCTCTAGAGCAGCTAATGCAGAGAAAGTGCTGTGCAGTCCTTGCAGCCCTGGCTGCAGCATACCCACTGCTGGCAAACTCTTCAGAAAATTTAGCTGCCATAATCTGAGAAGTCTCTATTGAGCGTGTGCAAACTGAAATTTGTCAGAAGCTCATAACTTGGCCAAATTTGGACAACTTTTCATAGTGACAGCAAAAGGCATTTCGGACATCAAGACACTCCCTTTGTCAGTTTCAAGACCCTGCTCTGAAGTGTGGAGACGCTAGAAAGGGTTTCTCAGCAAAATGGCTTTACATTTGGGATTGGGTGTTTTTTTGTTTTTTGATTTTTTTAAGATACGGGCAACATAATGTATTTTTCCCTAACTTCATTCTTAGACATGGCTGATCTGTTTTTGCTGAAACTTTCCCCAAAAAAATGCAGCCTGAGATGGGAAATTTCAGCCCAATGGATAAAGTCTACCAGAGTTATAAGTAACTGAAAAACATGTCTCAGGCAACCAAAATATTCTGGTATTTCTCTAAACATACTTTCTGACCATTAATATATTATTTTACTACTAATGAATTCACATTTTATAAAGTGTGTTTTAAAAATGAGGAAAAATATTTTTCCTCAGAGCAAAGTATATTATTTCTGTTTCTTCATCTAATTTTCCTTTCCGGTTCGTGACCAGCTCTCCTTCCTGTACACAGCTGTGATGGTGAACTACTACAGTGGAAGAAAAAATAGAGCCCAATTTCCCTTTGACAATTAGCTATATTTACAAAGCTTGGGTCTGGAAAAATCCCCCGTCTACTCCAGCTTGCACCTCCCGGCAAGCTGGAGTCGACGGGGGCACCGCGAGCGATCGATTTCTCACGTCTTCACAAGACGCGAGAAATCGATTGCCAGAAGATCGATCGCTACCCGCCAATCCGGCGGGTAGTGAAGACATACCCAAAGTATTCCATTTCTTCCCTACCTTTGCATATGTCACTATCACTCTTCTGATGTTTTTCATAAGAACCAATGTGGCTGAATACCTTTGCCAATGACAAAGGTCAGTAATATTGGAAACCTTTAATGAGTGGTACAAGAATAATTAAAGTAACAGGCTGTTCTGAATTAAGATATTTAAAACTCTTCACTATTTAAAGATTTGCTAGAATTTTCTAAAATATTAAGGCCAGTTACAACAAAGACAAGAGTGACAAGGATGCACTGCTATCTGTTTCCCTTGTTGGATTCCTAAAAAGGATTGAATATTGTTCCTAGAGTAATGATTGGACACAACCACATAAAAAAGGTGATTATGTAATATTCCAAATATGAACTCTAAAGTGTGCAAAACACAGGTTATAGTGCAATGGTTTATTAGTTATTGGGTTAACTCTTGGCCCTATTGATGTCGATGAAGCTAGGATTTCATCCCTAAATTTAAGGTCCTATAAACTCTTACCTCTACAATATTACTACTGCATTTTGTTCCAAAACAAAATTTTCTATTTTATGGAGAATTTTCATGAAAGCACCACAAGCTTGGATAAGGACGTTTTTATGGTAAATTGTTTTGTTTGAGGATATATATAAAAACAGGGGTGAATCGCCGCGCTGCAACAGGCAGAAGCAGCAACCATCAATGTAAGCAACACAGTGTCTACACCTATTCTAAGGGATATTCAGTGTAAAGCAGTCCATTAACGCCTCTGCAGTCATAGGAAAAAAAGGGGGGTTAGTGAGTTATAGATTGTTGTAATAAACCATAAATCCAGTGTCTTTATTAACGGGTCACTCTACTTTGATGGGTTCCTTAGCAGTCTGTCTAATCTGACATTTCAATGGACCTACTCCCTTCTTTTGGTATACCTAAAATACATTTGATTATGATTATGTCTACTTTCAATTGTTTTGGAATTGAGGTGCTGTGCTGATGTGTTAATAACAGAATAATATGTCAAACATTATACTATGTTTTAACACTTTAGAATTAATTATGGAATAAATTAGGGCTTGATCCTGCAAACTTTACTCATGTACTCAACTCCTCTCATGTACTGATTCACATGGAACCCAGGGTACAACTATTGAGTCATAGGGCCAGACAATAGGAGCTAGGTACCTAAATACCTTTAATAATCTTTAGCCCTTTAGCTTTATAATTTCCATAAAAACTATAAAATATTATAACTTCTTCCATACCCTTTATAAAGGAAGTACCTCATGCTGCTTTAGGGCTAGACTATAGAGCTCTTCTACACTTTAGTGAGCAATTACTCATGTGAATAATCCTATAAAACCGATAAAAATACTTTTTCACACAACCTGTAATTAAACTGTGGAACTCAGCACCACAGAAAGGGTGTTGAGACCAAGAACTTAACATCATTCAAAAAGGGATTGAATAATTATATGAATGTCAAGAATATCCAGAGTGGCCATACTTAATTATAAACAACAACTTTGGAAAGGATATTAAAGTTTATGATTTAGGGTTTATGTCAATATTTAACTATTGGGAATCAGGATAAAACCTAATGATGGCGCAAATTATCCCACATCTGCCTACTTACTCTGAAGTACCTGGTACTGATCACTGTCAAAGACAGGTTAGCAACTAGATGGACCTCGAGTCTAATCCAATATTGTACTATATTCCTACATAAAACTCCTTAGAGATTAATGTTTAGCCCGAGTGCAACAAGAAAATTTTTCTTGACTTACCTCAAAAATCTCACCATCCTGGAAAGAGGCTACAAGATCACTTACAGCAATGTTTCCCCCCCCCTGCTTGCAGCTTCCTGGTAGTAGAACCATACCTGCCAGCCAAGGATGGTAGAAGTATCTCTGCAAACCCTACCACTTCAAGATACTTCTACAGCTGCTACTTTATTACTAGTTTCTCTACAAATATATTAACTAATTTTTGAACATAAGAATTTACATGAAAACTTCCTACTTCTGCTCCAATGTGTGGCAGACAGGAATAGATTTGTGCATCACAAAGAAAGGAAAAGAAAGTACCATAAATATTTCAAGCAACACTTGGTCCCAGGAGCTATTTTCCCACTAAACAAAAGGAAATTTTGAGGTAAGTCAAGAATAAAAAAAAATCTTCACAGGGAAGGTCTACAGATTCCTTTCAGTGGGATTTCCAATAGAGTATGTAACCAGTAAAGGTAGCAAACCAAATAACTATTCACAATCTGAGAAGCACCTTCTTATCTGATTACTGGGATACCACAATGTGCAGAACCCTTCTACCAAAGGCACACATCTAATTTACAAAACTCAGTAGAGGTGTGGATGGATGGCCACCCTCTCTCTTTCTTCATACAATACATTTGACATTTCAGTCCTGCAGGTCGCCCATTCATTCAAAACTATGGCAAAAACTTTTGAAGGAGGAAGATTTTTAGCCTTGCAATTTCTGATATGCACCATTTTTACAATCCAGAAATTGACACCTTGGATGTGCCTGTGCAAGGTAGATTTTTTAATGTTCTCCTGATACCTAGTACATGCCAGCACTTTTAGTGGGATGTTTCAGATTTAGGCAGAAGGCCGGAAGTGTTGTCTCTCGTTAAACAGATCTACTTTTTCTAGAAACCAGATTTCCAGTTTTCCATGCCAGAAACGGCAATGGGACACTCAAGAGTTCAGATTATGATTTTGTCATGGTTATTTTTAGTAAAAGTCACAGACAGGTCACGGGCAATAAACAAAAATTGACAGAAGCTGGTAACCTTTTGGAGATTTTTACTAAAAGCAACAGGGGGGAGAGTGGGAGGCTGACTTCCGGGGAGAACTGAAGGCCAAGCCCCACGGGAGAGAGGGAGGAGATCTGACAGTCCCACCGCAGCTGCAGGGACCAGAGGACAAGCTATAAAATCCACCCCACCTCTCCTACACACACAAGAGATCTGTAGATCTATACTGAGAGTGAAAAGGGCATGTTAAATTTAAAATAGGTTTCTCAACAGGTTCCCCCTCTCCCCTCCGTCCTTAGGAGAAGGCAGACTATGTTACTGGTCAAAATGAAGATTTCTCAAAGTAATTAACTTTATTCCTTCTAAATAATATAATGTAAGGGGATATATTCAGAAGTGATTATTCAGTAAACAGGAATATTCCTTAAAAAGGGAAAAATGTTATAAGCTTAAAAAATGAGTGAAATCTTACTTCGGACATTTCGTGTAGAAGATTGTCTAACTTTCTCAATCTAATTCCTGAGCCGTCTAATGCAGTTCAAGTTAATAAGATTGTAACATAATCGTATGACATCCTGTGTTTAATCAACATGGTATTATTTCTATGCATTACAAAATTAACTTATAAGTAAACAAAAGGAAGGCACCATGCCCAAATAAATGCCTGGGTTAATGGTATTTCTAAATATAAATACAAATACAGCAGCATTTTCCTGATGGAAATGAACATGTTTACTGCACTAACATTGAAAATTTACTGAGTTTGTCCTGAAATTAGATCTGTAAACATACAGGTGCTTTCCGTTGACCTCAATGGGACCAAGATTTCACATACTAAGGGTATGTCTTCACTACCCGCCGAATCGGCGGGTAGCCATCGATCTTCTGGCGATCGATTTCTCGCATCTGATGAGGACGCGAGAAATCGATCACTCGCGGCTCCCCCGTCGACTGCATTACTCCAGCTTGCCGGGAGGCGCAAGCTGGAGTCGACGGGGGAGCGCGCCGCCCGCCGCCGCCGCCATAAGGACGGTAAGTCGGACGGTAAGTCGGCTGCAGATCCACGTAGCTGGTGATCCACGTAGCTGAAGTTGCGTATCTGCAGTCGATTCCCCCCCCCCCCCTAGTGGAGACCAGCCCATAGTTTACCTCATATGCAAGTGTTATCATCAACAGACAGGCCTTAAGAAACCTACTCACTGGGTCTCCCCAGGTGAGTAGTAATTTTAGGTGAATATGAGCAAGGCAACTAGGGCCAAGGGGTTGCTAACTCCAAAAAGAAAGCAGCTTTGGGTGTGACACATATTTTTCACCTTAGCACTCATCTAGAATGGGGTTAAGCAAATTTTTCAAGCCCTGCCTAAGACTACACAAAGAGAAACATACACAATTCTAGTTTATATTATTGCACATGATGAAGCTTAAGCAGTTGCATTATAAGTCACTATTTCCAAAGATTTATAACTGTGCCATAAAAAATTTGTTCTGGATTGAGTCTTGGCAAGCGAGGCCTTTTTGAAGTCATGTTTCAAACTGATTTGTTGGCTGTTTTTAAACTCTGGAGATGGAGAGCCAGGAATTGTTTGGGGGGTGGGTGGAAACAAGCTGGAAAAATATGAGCAGTGTCTTTCAAAAAAAAAAAAAAAGGAAGAACCACTCTACCACACAAGTAAGAAAATAGAGCACTTGTTTGGTGCCATGGTGATTTTTTAGGTGTAGTCGATATTCATGTTGCTAAAATAATCACTGTATATTTTTGAAGTTTGTAATGAACATTTGTGAGTCACTTCACTATTTTTTTTTAATTCCATTCCAAGTTCCTGGGCAAGGAGACATTACAGGGAACTTATTTTGGTAGGAAGACTGGAAGATGACATGGAAATACCTGGAGATTGGGAAATGGAGAAGAATCATAGAAAGCTGCACAGAACACAGGGCAGAGGGATCCCAAAATAGTCAGATAATCATCACGAATGATAAGGATCTTTGAAGGTGTAACCCAAGTATCAACACCATTATAAATAAAGGAGTATAGTACGTAGAATAGGAACTTTTGTGTGTCTTAACCTGAAAAAGCAGAGTATATGTTGGTTAGAAGTGAGTGAACCTCAAAACGTGCCATTTTTTAACCTTCTATTAAAGAGAGGGCAACCTCAATCATAACCAGAAAAATGCACTGAACTTGTATTACAATAGGGTAAACCATGTGTCTACTGGAAAGGATAAATTATTACAAATCCTCTATTATTGCCCAAGGGCTAATCACAAATAATGTTTCTGATACTTATTTATGGTATTTGAAAGTGGCAGCAGTGTTAAGAAGTGGATGGAAATAAAACATATTGATCACCAGTTCTCTTTGGTAGGAAACTGCTCCAATAATCTGTCAAGCAGACATTCGGTTTGGTAACTCCAATTCTAGGGAGGAACAGTGTTACATTCAGAACATATGTAATATATTCAAGGGGCAAAGAATTTGAATAAACCCAATACAGTGAAACCTCGATATAACGGACTAATTCGGGTGAGGGGGGTGTCCGTTAAAGCCGAAAGTCCGTTATTTAATCTATATATATAAAAGTCAAGTGGTGTATGTATGTATGTACGTATGACAGCGAACTCCTCCCGCACCGTTTGAGCCAGAGACTTGAAATTTGGTACAGTGAAGGGTATTAGGGTCTAGATGCTGGTAAGGGTCGAAAAATTTTCGGATCTCACCTCTGACGCCCCCCAGGGGTGAAAGTCTTTCAGGGCCAATCAAATCGGCTGGGCGGTTAGGTGGTGATGTTGTCATAATACCCCCCCTCCAACAGACACCTCACTCGCTCAGCTCACCCCTCCCTCCTCCAACGGAACCCCGGAGATTCTTTAGTTCTCTGCCCCTCCCCCCTCTCAACGGAACCCCGGAGATCCCTCAGTTCTCTGCCCCTCCCCCCTCCCAATGGAACCCCGGAGATCCCTCAGTTCTCTGCCCCTCCCACCTCCCAACGGAACCCCAGACTCCATACGTTCTGTGCCCCCCCCCCACCTGCGAAGGTCCCCGGAATCCCTCGGCTCTGGGCACCCTCCCCACCTGCGACGGATCCGAGTTGGGTTTGGTGGGACGGTAAGTGAGGTGGGGGTGTTGGGTTCGGTCAGGGGGTGAGGTGGGGGTGTTGGGTTTGCTTGGGGGGGGTGAGGTGGGGGTGTCGGGTTCGGTCGGGGGGTAAGTGAGCCGGGGGGTGTCGGGGTTGGTCTGGGGGGGTGGGAAGGTGTCAGAGGGGTGAGGGGTGAGGTGTGGGTGTTGGGTTTGGTCTGGGGGGGGGGGGAAGGTGTCGGGGTGAGTGCCCAGACCAAACCCGACACCCCCCGGCTCACTTACCCCCCCACCAAACCCGCCACCGCCACCTCACCCCCCCACCAACCGCAACACCCCCTGACCAACCCCAACACCCCCACCTCACCCCCCGACCAAACCCGACACCTCCACCTGACCCCCTGAGCAAATCCAACACCCCCACCTCACCCCCCGACCGAACAGTGTATTTAATAATCTGTGTGCTACACAGTGCACCGTGAGCTGGGGGGGGGGGGTGTCAGGTTTGGTCTGGGGGGGGTGGGAAGTTGTCGGGGTGGGTGAGGGGTGAGGTGTGGGTGTTGGGGTTGGTCAGGGGGGTTTGCGGTTGGTGGGGGGGTGAGATAGGGGTGTCGGGTTCAGTCGGGGGGTAAGTGAGCCGGGGGGTGTGGGGTTTGGTCTGGGGGGGTGGGAAGGTGTTGGGGTGGGTGAGGTGTGGGTGTTGGGGTTGGTCAGGGGGTGTCAGCTGTCTGCCCCCTCCCCACCTCCGACTGACCAGAGCAACGCCGGGCACTTATGCTAGTAATTTTTTAAAATCATTAAACAACAGGACTTTTGGCTTTAAAGGACACCCCTCTCACCCGAATTAGTCCATTATATAGAGGTTTTACTGATCACGGCCGGGAGCCGGGAGTCAGCCCGCCCAGCGGCAGCCAGCAGCCCGCCCGCCCGCCCGGGACCCCGGCTGCTGGGACCCGGGCGGGAGCCGTCAACTCGCCCACCCAGCTCCCCGCTGCGGGGAGCCGGGCAGGACCTGTCAACACACGCCCCCCCCCCCCCCCGCCTGGCTTCCCGCAGCGGGGAGCCGGGCGGGAGCCGGCAGCCCGCCCGCCCGCAGCGGGGAGCCGGGCGGGAGCCGCCAGCCAGCCAGCCCGCCCGCGGGCGGGAGCCGCCAGCCAGCCAGCCCGCCCGCGGGCGGGAGCCGCCAGCCAGCCAGCCCGCCCGCGGGCGGGAGCCGCCAGCCAGCCAGCCCGCCCGCGGGCGGGAGCCGGCAGCCAGCCAGCCCGCCCGCGGGCGGGAGCCGGCAGCCAGCCAGCCCGCCCGCGGGCGGGAGCCGGCAGCCAGCCAGCCCGCCCGCAGGCGGGAGCCGGCAGCCAGCCAGCCCGCCCGCAGGCGGGAGCCGGCAGCCAGCCAGCCCGCCCGCAGGCGGGAGCCGGCAGCCAGCCAGCCCGCCCGCAGGCGGGAGCCGGCAGCCAGCCAGCCCGCCCGCAGGCGGGAGCCGGCAGCCAGCCAGCCCGCCCGCAGGCGGGAGCCGGCAGCCAGCCAGCCCGCCCGCAGGCGGGAGCCGGCAGCCAGCCAGCCCGCCCGCAGGCGGGAGCCGGCAGCCAGCCAGCCCGCCCGCAGGCGGGAGCCGGCAGCCAGCCAGCCCGCCCGCAGGCGGGAGCCGGCAGCCAGCCAGCCCGCCCGCAGGCGGGAGCCGGCAGCCAGCCAGCCCGCCCGCAGGCGGGAGCCAGCCAGCCCGCCCGCAGGCGGCAGCCAGCCAGCCCGCCCGCAGGCGGCAGCCAGCCAGCCCGCCCGCAGGCGGCAGCCAGCCAGCCCGCCCGCAGGCGGCAGCCAGCCAGCCCGCCCGCAGGCGGCAGCCAGCCAGCCAGCCAGCCCGCCCGCAGGCGGGAGCCGGCAGCCAGCCAGCCAGCCAGCCCGCCCGCAGGCGGGAGCCGGCAGCCAGCCAGCCAGCCAGCCCGCCCGCAGGCGGGAGCCGGCAGCCAGCCAGCCAGCCAGCCCGCCCGCAGGCGGGAGCCGGCAGCCAGCCAGCCAGCCAGCCCGCCCGCAGGCGGGAGCCGGCAGCCAGCCAGCCAGCCAGCCCGCCCGCAGGCGGGAGCCGGCAGCCAGCCAGCCAGCCCGCCCACAGGCGGGAGCCGGCAGCCAGCCAGCCAGCCCGCCCGCAGGTGGGAACCGGGCGGGAGCCGACAGCCCCCGAATAACGGATTTCGGATGCATCGGAAATTTTGTCCGTGTCATCCGAAGTCCGTTAAATCGGGGTCCGTTAAATCGAGGGTTTACTGTACTGTGTTTAAACAGAACTGGTTGGTAACTCCAATTAAAGTTACCTCACAAGGTTTTGCTGATATAGCTCCCAAACTGGTCCACTCACAAACAGTATAAGAACATGCAGGTTACACCCTGGGTGTTTGTGTATAGCTATAGTCTTTACCCAGCAGCTTTAACCCCAACAGCCTCTCCGCAACAGTTCAGTCACACTCTGGCTTCCACCAGCCTTGGTTACTACTTGCAGGGTACCCCAACACACCCCCAGTTCTGAATTTTCCCCCAAATGTATGTTCTGCACTGTCCAGCTCTCACCTGGGCAGTTCAAATATTGGAGATCCTCCTTCCCCATAAGGGGCAATATCCAACATTTAATTGTAGTTACCAACCAGTTCTGTTTAAACACAATACTGGGCTACTGTATATGAAAATAAGAAATTTATTTAACTACAAAGAGATAGATTTGAAGTGAAAACAAGTACAAGGTATTAAAGTCAGAAATTATTACAAGAGGAATAAAATGCTTTCTAGTAGCTAAAACTTGACAAGCAAGACTTGCTTCAAAGTAAAAGCCTTACAACATTGCCAACAACATTGCTGACCAGTCAGTATCCCTCGCAAAGTCAAAGGGCTGGTTCCTTTATCTTCTTGGGGGGGTGGGGGGGGAGGGGGGAAGAGAGAGAGAGAGACACACACCTTGGGGTGTTTTTGACCCTCCTTTTATACTCTGAAATGGATTATTCTGTGGATTAGCTCTCAGAGCAAAGTTTACTCAAACAGTAAAGGAGGTGACATGGAGTCTTGTGGTGAAGGTGGCTCCATGATCTTTCCTCTCCCCTGTGTGTGCTGAAATGAAGATTTGCCTTATCTCCTGCTATTTCCCCTTCTTGCTGTCTCAAGGACCCTTTTTACTACTTACATGTAAACTGAGGTAAGCACACATTTCTTTGTTTAGGATAGACCCGTTTAACAACTTTTGCCTAGTCGGGTTGTGTGGGCTTGAACTCGTGCTAACATCCTACAGGGGGAATGTAAAACTTTACATAAAATCTTATTATATATGTTTCACCATGATGATATTGACCAGCAAGTTATTAGTTTTCAAATGATACCTCACAAGGCATACTTTGTACAAAAATTATTACAATGGAGTGAATACAGGGATGAAAGACCATGAGTCAGAGACCGACCTGCAGAGAATTAAGAAATGTTGACAGAAGCCACAGAAGGAAGGACAGAGGAGAGAGAGTAACTGGGGAGCAATCAAGTAATGATCACCGAGTGGGAATACAGGGACCATATTCAAGAAAGAACTTTATTTGGTGAAGATCAGATCAAATTCATTAAAATGGCAGGCAGTCAAATACCAATGATCCAGCAAGGATGTTAGAGAAAGGTACTGAAGGGTGGCAGGATATTGACATGAAAATCAAAGTTTCTCTACATGTGAGGCTGGATTGAGGAGAAGGAAATATTATGAAGTTGCGGAGTAAAAAATCAGCATTGCAATGGTGCAGCTTGCACTCATATTAATACTTAGCACTTTATGTACTTTCTGAAATCATCTTAAATACATTCAGAGTGCTCACCTAAAAAACACACCTGCTACACCTCTTCCTCCTGTCTCTCTCACTGCATGGAACAACAGCCAGGCTAATCCACACAAGCACACAGTTTCTGCTCTCCGTTCCTGATGCCATTCTGCCTTAAGTGTTTAATTCATGTTGCCTCACACCACTGAGACCTCATGTGGCCTCACACCACTGAGACCTCATGTGGCCTCACACCACTGAGACCTCATGTGGCCTCACACCACTGAGACCTCATTCTTAAAAAATTAACTTGGTGTTTGTACACATCTTCTTTTTTTCTTCTTCAAGTGAATGTAATGATCAAGAAAGGCAATACACCAACTGACCTGGAGACCAAATTATTCTATTTACCTACATGACAAGTACAGTCTGGACACCTGCAAAGCAAACTTCCTTTTACTGCTTTGCTAATGGGCCTCTCTCCTGACCTACAACTACCCATGGACAAAAGTGAAAAGTTAGTTTATTCTCCATGCCTATTCAATCATTGTCATAGTGAATGAGCCTGCCAATATGTCAAGGTGGACATCTCCATAAAAGGAATCAAGACAATGGCTAATTTTACCTGGTTCACTGAACAGCTGCCATATGGTAATAATTTTTGGCTATTATAAACCTGGCTTTAATTCCAAGGATGAACTTCATAATTTATTATGTATAGTTAGGATTATGATTTCCAATGTGCATTACTTTGCATTTATCAACATTAAATTTCATCTGCCATTTTGTTGCCCAATCTTCCAGTTTTGAGAAATCTTTTTGTAGATCTTCACAGTTTGCCTGGGTCTTAACCATCTTTATTAATTTTGTATCATCTGCAAATTTTGCCACCTCATTGTTTGCTCCTTTTTCCAGATCATTTATGAATATGTTGAATAGGACGGATCCCAGAACAGACCCTTGCGGGACACCACTATTTACCTCACTCCATTTTGAAAAGTGACCATTTATACTCTGTCCTTTGTTTCCTATCTTTTAACCAGTTACCAATCCATGAGAGCACCTTCCCTCTTACCCCGTGGCCACTTATTTTGCGTAACAGTCTTTGGTGAGGGACCTTGTCAAAAGCTTTCTGAAAATCTAAGTACACTATATCCACTAGATCCCGTTGGTCCACATGCTTGTTGACCTCCTCAAAGAATTCTAGTAGATTGGTGAGGCATGATTTCCCTTTACTAAAACCATGCTGACTCTTTCTCGACAAATTATGTTAACTTATATGTCTGACAATATTGTTCTTTATTATAGTTTCAACCAGTTTGCCTGGTACTTCAGTCATGTTTACAGGCCAGTAACTGCCGGGATCTTTTCAAAAATTGGTGTCGCATTAGCTATCCTCCAGTCATCTGGTACAGAAGCTCATTTAAATGATAGGTTACAGTCTACAGTTACTAGTTCTGCAATTTCACATGAGTTCCTTCAGAACTCTTGAGTGAATGTCATCTGATCCTGGTGACTTATTGCTGTTTAAATGTTCCAGAGGTTCACAGTGATCTTAAAAACAGAAGAATTAAAAAGGATGATTCAGAAGGATAAAATTGAAACTGCACTGTAAAGAAAACTGCACTATTCAAATTTCTAATAATGTTAATTTAAGATGCAATTTGTTTGGAAGACGAAGCAACGTGTTACTCAATGGGAAAGATACAGAGCAAAGAATAGAAATCGTACTGCCATTGGCATTTGAAAGAATTCAAGATCATGACTTATGCACAGAGTGAGCATTGTTTACACTGTTCTGGGAGTTGTACAAAGATGTCTTTTTTAATAAGATTGAGCCATATTTTCCATACCAACACAAAATAATTATATTTCCAGAACTGAGGTGGAAAAAGAATCTTCTCCACATATTTCCTTGGATACTGAATACATTTATTATAAGAGCTGTCTCCTCTGCAAACCATTAGTAAATTTTAAAAACTAGCATAGCAAGTGCTTTATCAGAGCATGAGTTTGACTTCTAGCTAAAAATATTCATGTGGAGTTCCCTATGCCAGTGAAAGAAAACACAGCAAACAATTCCCATCTTGCTGAACAGCTGACATGTCTTTTAACTCCCTGGCAACATTTCCCAGATATATCAGGATTATATCCTTAATCTCAAAGAACCTTTCTATTCCTTACAATGAAAAGACACAGTATAAACTGGAGTATGTTTTTATATAAACATCTACATACACACATTGGATCTCACTTGCTAGAAAATTACATCCGTTTTTATCCAATTAAGTAACTTTCAATTCTATAATAAATACCTCATGTTCTATTAGCCATGTCATTCCCCCTCCCATACATTTTTTATATCTATTTAAAGCTCAATGAACTGCAGGAATTTACTAGTCTACCTTCTGTACATAAAGTTAAATTTCAAACTGAAGGACTGCACAATAGGTGGGGATTCAACTTAAATTATCACAACTTTTGAATATCCAGGGAACAGCTCAATGCAATGTTTTCTTTAACTCTTCACTATTCCCTGCTGTACAGCCAGAGAATTTCCTCTTCATTGTACTAACAAAAGATGTGATCATGGAACTTTACAGGGATCCCAGAGTCAACATCTAGGTTTCTCTTCATCTACTAATGGCTTGATATCAACTTGCAGATACCTACTGAATTCTACAATACAGTAGTATATAGCCAGCAAGTCTTACAGTGAAGAGGAATTCCTACATTCAGACAACAGGCAGCAATGTGAACATAAATCAGAATGCCACGACTGCAGTTAGAGAAGGTAACAAAAGTTGGGGGGAATGGAGAGAAAAATGTGGAATTAAATCTACTTTAACTTGCAGGTACTTATAAAACAGATTCATAGATTCTAAGGCCAAAAGGGACCATCGTGATCATCTACTCTGACACACACAGGTATAACCCAGGCCGGCCAGAGAATTTCCTCAAAATAATTCCTAGAGCATATCTTTTAGAAAAACATCCAACCTTGATTTTAAAAAGGTCAGTGATGGAAAATTCACCATTGTTCCAATGGTTAATACTCTCACCATTAAAAATTGACATCTTGTTTCCAGTCTGAATTTGTCTAACTACAACTTCCAGCCACTGGATTGTGTTATACCTTTCTCTGCTAGATTGAAGAGCTCATTACTAAGTATTTGTTCCTCACGTACATATTTATAGATTAATCAAATCATCCCTTAACCTTCTCTTTGTTAAGCTAAATAAGATCAAGGAAGTCAAACTATCACAATAAGACATGTTTTCTAAGTCTTTAATCATTCTCACAGCTTTTCTCTGAATCTTCTCCAATTTACCAACATACTTCTTCAATTGTGGGCCCCAGAACTGGACAGTATTCTAGGAGCAGTTTCACCAGTTCCAAACATTTAGGTAAAATAATCCCCTCTACTCCTCCTCAAGAAATACTTCATTCATTTGCATCTTCAGATGACGTATCTTCTATGCCTATTCCAGAGGACACTGAAATCTCTGGATTTTGCTACAAGAGGTTTCTCCTTTTCTCTCCTTCGCAAGTTACTGAGCATGAACGCTGATTTTTAAGTGTCTCCCATTTGAACTCTGTCTTTCCATGTAGACAAAAGCATCCCAATCTTTCGGATGATAATACACAATTATTCATTTCCTACATAACAGAGTGCTAAGAAATAAATTATATAATGTTTAACCAAAAAAAACCCCAAAAAAACCCTCCACTATTGAATGGCTTTTCCTTTCACTATATCTTTGACATAACTATTTATCAACTCCTTACTTTCATACTGGCCCTTATTTTTCCTTTTGACAGGATACTATTCATCCTGGACAAAGACTTGAAATGGCCCTGCCTACTTTTCTTTATTTACACATTATCCTGCCACACATTTTGTTACCTTACTATCCACATTCCCTAAGCCCCTAAAGTTTCCTTGATCTCCTTCCCACAGCAACACTCTCCGATAGTGAAGGGCTATAACATTACCACTGAAGACTTTACTAAACGTTTAACACAGTGATTTCTGACCTGACAAGTTTTACTGGGAATCAAACCAACTCTCAAATGAAGCAGCTAAGACCAACATACAATTGTGTTAGACAACTATTTGATGCTGTTTCAGTTTAAACAGATCCGATATAAACAGCAGCTATCTAAAAAGTACTGGTTATAATCAGCTCAACTACCTTTATGGCAGGTAAACACTGAACATTTAACAGTAAGCTAAAATGGCTCTTTATAAGATCTAGATGGAAAATAGTCAATTTTATCAGTTACAAATATGTGGGGGGGAGGGAGGAAACTATCATAGTAAAGCTGAACGACACTGTTGCCAGTTTGATTTTTCTCTTTTTTTTTTGTTGCTTTGTTTACTAAACATATTTTCTATGCTCCTTACAGTTGCATATATTTTTATCTTATCTAAGACTAGACCACTGGTTAGGACCCCAGTGGACCTGTGCTTATTAATCATACTCCCAGGTGGACATTTGTTAAGAATTCATTCATGCATTTCACAACGACTGGAAGCATCCAGCTAGGAGAGAACAAGAAATGGAATCACAAAGGTGATCTGACTCTGGATTTAGGTAAATTGGAAGCATGTGCTCTCTCATAATTAATGCTAACTGCAGCTACTAATTAGAATCGTAAGCACAATCGTCTTGCTCTCTTTCACCCATAAAAATATCCCTGTATACTGATTAAAATGTCACACTTCCATAATCGCTTCTGATGTATGTATGCATTCTGTAAACTTCATAACAAAACAGGGAGTTACTAAATAATTCCATGTAGAACTCCAGCAAAGATTCTGTTACTACATATGACTAAAGTGAAAGTATTGCTCCTAGATTTTCAGAGGTACTAATGAACTTCACATTTTTTTCATTTATCACCACAGGGAACTTTGCTTTTAGAGAATCTCACACCATTAATGGAATATTAAAACAGAGAGTTCACAGATTGTATGCAAACCTTTAGAACTTTAGTATAGGTGTTATCTGACTGTTTCACAGCAACAATTTATTGGCTGAATGCTGCAAAGTCTAATATAATAAATTAACCTGATGTTAGTGTTTACAAAAAAAAGATACTATATAATTCCATTTTAAAACAGTTCATTGTGCTTAACATTTTCTAAATTGTTCTGAAGATTTGTAGGAAAGATAATGGGTCCAATTCACTGAAGGTACATTCAAAAACCTCTCCCCACCCCCCAAATCTGCATCACACTGCCCCCACCATGTTGTGACCTGCATAAGCAATACATTAACCTCAATTCTCATTAAAAATCAGGAGATTTCAAAATCTCATGATTTTAAATCAAAGTTAAATTTTGGATTGAGTTTTGAGCCTCTGGAGTATGTTTGGGTCAGGTTTCAAGCTTTCCTCTGCAACTATGAAGGCAAGATACTTACTTAGCGTAAAAAGGAAAGCAGAGTTTCACGTAAAAATATAATGACTGGAGATACCTGACTTTATTTCTTAATCAGTTATCTCTAGACTTGCAATAAAATTGTAAGAATCAGCAATACTATACAGGCCACAATAGTAATCCCAATGATTGATGAAGCACAGAAACTGCTTAAAGGTAATAAAAGCAAGTCTACTTAAAAAAAAAAAAAACAACACATAACCTACTATCAACATTCCCATGATATAACCCCTACGGTAGCTATATGGGGTTATACATGTGCAGAAGATGTTTAAAAGAACCTAGGTTACTCTTCATTTTATGTATTTATACCAGTACAGATTCTCTAATCTGATCAAGAGCATATAATAGCATTAAGACACATCGCCTAGGGAACATCAGGTATTTCCTCCAATCAGCTCAGCTCCATGCACAAACTTTTTGTTTGGTTGGCTATAGGCCTGCGTGGAGACATGAAGTCTTTTTGAATACATTTCTGCTTTTACCTCCCTTATCTTCCTCCATCTCATCACCTCAGAATAACCTACTGAGATTTGTAATGACAAAAAAATAGTGAACTCCCCACTATTATTTTGATATACTTTAACCAATAAAAACTGTGAGCAGCAGCAGCAGATTCAATAAGACAACTGTAAACACCACATATTTGGAATATGGTTTTCAAACCAATGGCTAGATGTTGAACATTATTTTATAATAGAAATTTAAATACTGCAGAAATTGATGGCTCAGCCTCCTCCCCTCTCTCTCTTGCCAAGCTCTTAACCCTCCAGTAAAGAGAGAATTTTCCCCAGCATTGACGTAAGTCTGCTTTTTGCTGTAGGACATTTTTATAGTGTTTTTGTTTGGAAAGAGAATGTGTTTGTATTCTGTCAGAAACCATTTTATCTTTAATTATGTAATAAATAGAAGTGTTGATAGTACAAACTAATCCTATTTTAATCTTCCAAAGAAAAATAATCAGGTTAGCTGTACACCTGTTTGCAAAACTGCCTCTAGAATTTACCAATATAGTCACAAAATCTAAAGATTCTAAAATTTAAATAGAAATATAAATTCTGGTTGGTAGAAGTATTTCTATGCTATAAGCATGGATTTTTATTTAAGACCTGATTCTGAAGTTCTTATTTCAGAAAATTACTAGTTAAGTGTTTTAGTAGCTGGGATAGTCAGAAAAGCTACATTAAAAAATAACTGTACCAACAGACATTTCTTTGAAACTCAATGTTTTAGTCAGCAAACTCAGACCATCTTCAGGAAATAATGAAAACTGCTAATAGACGGACCCTGTTGTAAAGAGCTAGGAAGAAACAATGATAACATTAATTTCCAAAGCAACAGTTATTTCAGAGTTGTTAAGTTGCCTGTAAATATGCCTGCGGGGCGAAACAAAGTAAGTTTTATTAGCTGAACTTTTTAAAAAAATGAAATGTACTTGCTGACAGATGTTTTAAGAGGTATTAAAGAAACAGACTATTTTACTGATTTACAGCAAAAATATAGTAACCAGAATTCAAGTCATAATTCATCAAAAGTAATATGACATGCTGCAGGCCTAAGTAAATTGTAAGAACAACTGAAATGGCATCATATAGCCATTCAAACTTTTGAAAAAAAATGAAATAAGCATGAACAAGGAACTTAAAGATTTCAGAAGTATAGTTATAATGCAATATTTGCATGTTCTCACATTACTATTATGTGCTTGATCTTTTGCTGGAGCAACCAAAACTTGATTTGCATGCCCGAAGTCTTGTAAACATAAAAAATAACCCTGTCTTGTTCTATCTCTATGAACTGTTTACCCCTCTTTTAAATATCAGTTCTTAATGACTTAATAATAAGTATAGGCTTGCTACAAGGCCATAATTTTATAAATACCTGTTCCCAAGAGATTCATATATGATGTGGACATATGGGACTTGAAACAGATCTATCTATAAATCTAAATTTTATTTTCTTCTTCCGCTAATCTAATAATCATAAATCCAATAATTGTATTCCCAATTATAGTCTCACATTCGAGAAAGTGTTTATGTTAATATAGAAGTGTGTTCACTTCTAAAACTGGAAAGTAAATTGTATTACTTTGGAATATATGGCCTGATTATCAACGGTGCTGAACACCTGCAGTCCCTAACAAAGAGAATGGGTGTTATGGGCATTCCCTCTTTTTGCCATTTCATAAATCTGATTCCTCCCTAATTTCCCAAAACAGAGCAAGAGTAATTTTGTTTATGACAGTAGTCATGTTCTTTAAATGATCAATCTCTAATTTATATTCAGATTTTATTTCTATTAATTTTACAAAAAGTATAGAATACTTCAATCTACATAGTAAAGCACTGGTCACTCAAATTTTAAAGAAAAACTTGTGAACTATCATGGATTTAACCATACAGATAAGAAAGGAAAATAAGCAAAAAAAGAATTACAGTATCACAATTTTACAGCATTAAAAATGACACAGAACTAAAAATGCCTCCAACTAAAATAACTGGTCTACACCAATGGTATTTCATATCATCACTGTCAAGTAAAAGAAAAGAAAAAGCTAATTTTCTTATCTGTAACACTAAAAGGATTTTAGATTGTTAAAACAGACAGAATTTTAAAAACTAGGTTTTGTTTATTCATACTGAAGCTGTCTGCCCACTTTTTGCCTTTCACATTGGACAATTACCAAAGACCTGAATAATTAGCTTCACTTTTCTCAATATTCAGCTAATTTCCTGGCCCTCATACAGCAGCATATTGCTGCAACTCTTCGGCTGCAGAGTACTGAGGAATATTTCTTCTGTGTAATTAAACATTTGTTAGCACTGTAACTAGAGTTTTGGGGTCCTGAGAATTTTCTAGTCTATCACCAACATTTACATGGACAATGATATGAATAAGCAGGTACTGACTTGCTTCTAAAGAAATTCCTTTCATAACATTCTAAGAGAAAATTACAGCTACACCCATTAAATAATTCCAATATGAATTCCAAGTAGCTTGTTTTTCTTAACACCTAAGCAAGAGTGTGCATCTTTGTATTATCTACCCATCTGAGTAAAATATTCTTTATGTCAAAGACAGAATAACTTTTTTCCCCATGAAAAGAGAAAACAAGCACATGAAAGTTCTCTGATTCTTTTGGTTCCTAGTTTTGGTTTATATTCTTGCCAAGGTGAATGCTTGTGTTCCTCTCCAATTAATCTCAGCATAAACTGTTGGGGGGGGGGGTTGTTTGTTTGTTTGTTTGCAAAAACTAACTTTTCCCCCATTTTGTTTCCACAATTTCCCCCCATTTTGTTTCCACAAAGGTAAATGTTTACATGACATTTTATCACATGAACTCTACTTAAGTGCCACCATAAGCGTATTGGATAAAAAGAGTGAAGAAAGTTAAAGCTGAAGACTCCATCACTGAGTATCTGCCAGCCAACCAGCACTTTAGTCTCCTTCAAGTTTGTTTCCCTTTCAACATGGTTTGTGTTTAGAAACAAGCATTTATTGCGTTTGATTGCAAAGTGATTCCGCAAATCGGATTAGTCACAATTCCAGCCCCTTTCAGAGACCCAGAGAGCTGCCTCGTCCCGAGGCGCAGCCATAATCGTTCCCAGGTATTACCTTTCCAAAGCTCCAGTCCCACAATAGCCCCTTGTTGAGCTGCACGTTGCTGAGGTGGTGGATGTGCCCCGATCCAGGTGCTGTGTGCACCTCCCCTTCCTCCCCTCCCCTGACTGTCAGCTGAACTTCCACTTGCCAATCCGCGCAGACCCGGTAACCTCGGCAAGGAGGAAGAGGCGACCGACCGCCTGCAGCTCGGCAAGGGAAAGCTCGCGCGAGCCAGCCGCAGGGAACAGCGGTGCCTGCACAGCCGGGACCCGGGCCCTCACACACGCCAGGAGCGGCTGTCTTCCCGGAGGGAGGCAGGGCTGCCGCTGGGCGCTCAGCGCTTGGTCCCCGGGGCAGCTGACTAGGCTCCGCTCCGGCCGGGCCGGGACTCCGAGTTGGCCGGGAGACAGGCTCTGCACAGCCCCTCGGCTGCTCTCCTCCCCCGCCACCTGTTTGCAAAGCGCTCCGGGAGACGTCGCGGTTCCGCAGCGCAGCGCCGGCCGTGTCCCGGGGCGCGTGTATCCCCCCGCTCCCCGGACAGCCGCGGGGCGCGTTACAAACCACACCTCGGGAAACTGCACGGCGGAGAAAACTTGGCGCGCGGAGCCGCCTCTGCTGCCGCCGCGGGCCGCTCTCCCCCTACCGCTCCGGCTCCGGCTCCGGCTGAGCAAGCGGCTTCCCTCCCAGCCGCTCCTGGCACAGCCCCGCTCCGCCCCGAGAGCCCGGCCGGCGCAGCCTCCCGCTCCTCTCCCCGCCGCGGGGAGGCGGGGCAGGGCTGGCCTTCCTTCGCGCTGGAATTTTCCTCTTTCCCCAGCAAAGCGCCCGAGCCGCTGCTGCGGGCTCCGCTTCCCCCAACCCACCACTAGGGCGTGCGGGAGGCCGGGCGGAGAGCCCTGCAGGTGGGGAGAGCCGAGGCGGGACACAAGCAGCGAGGGGTCTGGCTGCCGCCGCCACCTGCCTGTGTTATCCAGGTGGCGGGGGAGGGCGCCGTTCAACTGGAGAGGGAGCTGCTGGGAGGGGAGGGTGATAGGCGAGGATCCCTCTCGTAACCCCCCCCCCCTCCCCCCCAGCAGTCAGACCTCGTCTCCCTGCCTGCTCCGCGCAAGCAGTAGGACTGAAGGGGGCGAGTCTGCGGCGTGCTCTCCCCTCCGCGCTCTGGTCCCTTGCACCCTGTCAGGTTGAGCAAAACGAGAATTGGACGGCAAGCGAACTTGAAACTGATTCGTCTGAAAGCAGCCGGTGCCCTGTTGTTGCCGTGCAAATATAAGACCGAGGACAAGTTTTGCTTGTTCTTACGGCCCAGCATAATGTTGCAATGTTTGGGTTGCCAAAACTCAGAGGATAAATTAAAACAAACAAAAAATCCGTTAACTAAAAAGTTATTTCCTTCAATAAAATCTAAATGAGGTCTCGTGGAAATGTCAATTTAATCACATTTGTGATTAGAAGGAGGGATGGCGGATGTGCCGGACCCAGGGACAGCCCTGCCCATAGATAATGAATTCATTAAGAGAGAAATCTTTATTAAAATGTTTACAATGTAGTACTTAGCACTCGATTTTTTTCATTGGCTTTTCATTTTTGCCAGTACAACACCTAGTTCTAGTGGTAGCACATCAGAGTGTCGATTCCACCAACTTAATGCATTAGTGGGGAAACATACAAATGTATACAATCTGTTCAGAAAAAGTCGACCTAATTTCGTAGTGTAGACACACCTACACTGTCACCTCACTCAATCTGTCCTTCAGCCATCATATAGATTGCACTGATTACAAGTCTTCCATTCTTCTCATATCCTGACCTTCCTTCTCCATGTGTGGCCATATCTTTTTGCTATCAAATCTTCCCATCTCTTTGGAGGTCGGCCAAGGGGTCATTTCAATTCCTGTGGGTACCACTCAGCAACAGCTGCAATCCATTGATTGTCAGGGTGCCTCTCTATATGCCCACCCCAAAGCATTTTACTAGGCCTGCTCTCAACAACTACATCCTGCACTTCCGCCTGCTGTCTGATCACTTCATTGGATCCATTTCATGGATTGAAATTCCCTAAATTCTTTCCATTACCCTTTCCGTGATGGACAGTTTCTGCTCCTCTTTAATTGAATCAAATAATTATTCTATAAGGAATAGTGTAACACAGACATTGTCTGTATGAGGGGTGGGCAAACTATGGTCTGTGGGCCACATACCGCCTGCAGGACCATCCTGCCTGTGCTCCCAGCTGGGGAGGCTCCCCGGGTCCCATCCCTGCTGTCCTCCCTCCCCTGTTTCCCCCCTCTCTTGGAGCCTCAGTGCGCCACATTCAGGAGCAGCCCTGAACAGCGCTGAAGCAGCATGGCTCCAGCAGGGCCTGAGCTCCTGCTGCTTGGTGTGGCATGGTAAGGGGGTGGGGCTGCAAGCCCCAGCGGGCCACGCAACCTTCAGCCACGCTGCTCGAGCGGCATGGTAAGGGAGTCGGAGGGAGTTGGATAAAGGGCAGGGAGTCCCAGAGGCAGTCAGGGAGCAGGGGGAGTTGGATGGGGCAAAAGTTCTGGGGGGACGGTCGGGATATGGAATGCGGGGTTGGACAGAACATGGGAGTCCCATGGATCTGTCAGGAGCTGGGGTTGGGGCAGTCAAGGGATAGGGAATGGGGAGTCTCGGGAGGGAGCACTCAGGGAACAAGGAGCAGGACGGGTCAGGGATTCTGAGTGGGGCAGTCAGGGTCAGGAAGTGGGTGGGGGTTGGATGGAGGTAGGGCCAGGCTGTTTGGGGTGGTACTGCCTTCCCTACCCAGCCCTTCATACAATTTTGAAACCCCGATGGGGCCCTCGAGCCAAAAAGTCTGTCCACCTATGGTCTGTATATTATGCTTTCCCTTTTACTGTGGGTATTTTTCTCAATTGTATTCTCCTTTTACAATAAAGAGTACATAGGCCTGATACTACCTGATCATCAGACCACAAGTGTGTGGTTACCCACACCCTGTATAATCACACACCATCATTGGGCACACCCAACTAGTCTGTCTCAGTTCCCCACACCAAAAACTTAATAACTGATGAATCAGATAGGCTCCCATGGCCATTCCATAGCACAGCCTCCTGAGAAATAGTGACCAGTGAATCCCTGTGAGTTGAAGTATGATCCAGGAGTCCATATGGAAGTCTCTCTCCCCATTTGTCTCTTTTGCTAATCCATCTTTTTTTCTTGACAGTTCTGATGGCCCCTAAAATTGCCAAGTGCTTGTCCCCCCCAGCTTGGTGTGAAGGTTGAAAAGGTTTACCATTTTGCAACCATAAAATTCTCCCCTCTCTACCTCTGGAATAGTCCCTGGGTGATGCTGGTAGAGTCAGAGTTTCCACATTTACTGCCAGGATATCCTGATATGTTACCAATACCAAATAAACTAAATGCACAAGCCAGCTGATTCTTGGGTGGAGTCATCAAGTAGGTCATCCTATTGAAAGTTTCACCCATTAGTGAAGTGCAGCTACTTCTAAGGTGTGAAATAGTAACAGCTTAAAACTGAAAATGAAGAATATCATAAGCAACTGATAATTCAGAGGGTGTTTAGATTGCCATATTTTTATTGTGGTAATTATTCTGCCTAAGTGCTCTTAAGCAAATTTCATTGGTTCTTTAGTTACAGTAAGTCACAGGACATCATCCAAATGGTCAGAAACTAAATTTTATGGCTCATTTAAAAGTACTGCACACTGCCCATCCCCTAACACTATTCTAGCGCTTTGGTTCAGTACTATTTTTTTTTTTAAAAAAAGAATGCCAGGTACTTAATCACTTAGTTGTGCCAATGATAGAAACTCAGTAATGACAGGGAGAAACACAGCTATTAGGTAAACTTTCAACGCCAACATTGAAAAAACATAAGGAAACCAGTGTCAACAGTGACACACCCAAGTAGATTGAACCCTGAGGGGAAGCTCCCAGTGGCCCAGCCTAGGAAGAAAGGGTTCACTGGGGAACCCAAGCCACAGAGAGGAGCCGAAGCTGTGCTTCCCTTTTCACACTTCAAATTCCCTTCATTTAAATCCCTAGTTGTTAATCAAATGCAGCATACCACAGGCAGGATGCCTGCAGACCATTCTTCAATCAAAACTTTATAAATATTATATTAAAAGTAGTTGTTTGAGACAGTTTAGATTTTATTAACCTATGTATCATTCTTTAGTGAGGTTCAAAGTGCGGTGCTGACTTCAAAATGCTGCTCATGTAAAAGCTAAGTGAGAGTACAGTAGCAGTCTTGCATATTGGACACTAAGTCTACTATGAAATAACAGCCAGGGAATACTGGTCTGTTAACTCTGTGTCCCTGAAAGTGAACTCTTTTCTGTTACTGTAAAGCAATAAGTTTAAGACAAGGCCTTCCACTTTTTCAAGCTGATCTGGGAAGCTACCATTTAGTAAGTGGTCAGATCGTTAGTTGTATAGCTGACAAATTAATGACTTCCTTTTAGAATGGTCTGAGGTACCACAATCATTTACTCAAAAGCATTGACCCATGTGACAAGTCCTGGCCTACCGTACATTTTTAATGTACTCCTAGGTGACAGTTCTGACCATTGTTAGTGTAACCTTCAAGTACCAGGGACTGTTAGTTACAGTTTATAGTTTAAGCAAAAAATCATCCTTTTCAGGTAGGTACATAAATTTCCATGAAGTCTTCTGAATGTAGGTCTTTCATGAAGAACTGAAATTAATAAAAACAAGATCTGGTCTGAATAAACACTAAGCAGCCTGTGGCACTTTTTGTAATAGTAGCTGGTTGTCCAGTTGTTTTTTGAAAAAATCCCCACATCATGATCCCCACTGGGCATCGTGTTGGTGGCTTTCCTTCACTGGACTGCAGCCACCTCTAAGGGAGTGATGCTGTATGTAAACACTTTGGGATGAAAGGGGCTTTAGAAATGTAAAATATGGTATAATTTTAATGCAATTCTGCCCATTATTGCCAGTGGTGAATGCTATTTAAAATATTAAATCAAATAGAACTCAGCAATTCACTGAATTCCATTTACAAAATGGGAAAGGTCATTTAGAATTTTGTTCTTTTAGCATTTCTTTGTATATGTAACTTTAACATTGTGTGCAGTGTTTTAGCCATGTCAATCCCAAGATATAAGGGAGACAAGGTGTGTGAAGTTATATCTTTTATTGGACCATCTTCTGGTGGTTCAATAAAAGATTCTAACAGAAGTTGGTCAAATAAAAGATATTACCTCACCCACCTTGTCTCCCTAACTTTAATGTTGTCATTTCCTGATTTTGAGATATTTAAGCAAACTACCTTTACATTCTCAACTACCAAATAGTTTGTGCATGGAAAATATAATACAAAGGCTGTTTTGAATAGCATTGTGAAATAGGGGAGTGGAGTATGAAAGAGAAGGGTGTTTCCTATGTTAAATTAATATTATGGTGCATTACTAAATAAGGTGGAAAGCAGAACTGCCTTATTCTATCAGTACAAAGGAAATGGGTATTTAAAAAAAATCAAAACTTTTGGCATCCCAGCAGAATGGCAAAACATTGAATAATTTATAGGGCTCTTATAGGCCCGTATTTTTGTTTACCAAAAAAACCAAAAACAAATCTACAAGTGATTTTACTGTAGAGTAGCCATCAGCTTACATAGCATAGCATCCTATTAGAGTTGCCTTTTGTCATGTTTGAATTCCAGTATCTGGGTGGGGTATTTAGTGAGCATGCATATGCATGCACACAGCCACTGAAAGTATAACTATAGACATGGAGACACATTTTTGTATGCCAATCTAAACTATTAGGTTCTCACATGAAGACTATTGCACACTTCAATCATGCATTCATTTATAAATGTATAATAGGACTAGTTTGCATTTCTGGAGCACCTTTTACCCAAATAGCTCAAAGCATTGTATAGTTGTTAAGAGGCTTAATTACTTTGAAAAGTAGTTAACAACTGTTATTTTTGTTTTTCAAATACAGAAACGGAGGCACTTTCAGGTTAAGTAATTCACTCAAGATCACAGCTAGTAAGCAGCAGAGCAGTGGTCCCCAACTTTTCAGAAGTGGTGTGCCGAGTCTTCATTTATTCACTCTAATTTAAGGATTCGCATGCTGGTAATACATTTTAATGTTTTTAGAAGGTCTCTTTCTATGGGTCTATAATATAGAACTAAACTATTGTTGTAAGTAAAGTAAATAAGGTTTTTAAAATGTTTAAGAAGCTTCAATTAAATTAAAATGCAAAGTCCCCTCCTCCCCCAGACCCGGGCAGCGTAAGTGCCACAGAAAATCAGCTTATGTGCCGCCTTCGGCACACATGCCATAGGTTGCTTACTCCTGCAGTAGAGCCAGGAATAAAACAAATTATCTTCCATTTTATATCACATCCTGTTGTATCTCCTGGTCGCTTCATTACCCCTCCCCACATGTATGTGTGTACACACACATGTATGAGGCTAGGGGCTGATTTACACTGGCATAATTATGTCACTTTGGGGTGTGAAAAATCTATATCTGAGGGCTGGTCTTCACTGGGGGGGGGGGAAGAAATTGACTGAAGATACGCAACTTCAGCTATGTGAATAACGTAGCTGAACTCGGCATATCTTCAGCCGACTTACCTGCCGTCCTCATGGCGGTGGCGGTTGGTGGCGTGCTCCCCCGTCAACTCCAGCTTGTGCCTCTTGGCGAGCTGAAGTTCTGGAGTCAACGGGGGTGTCGCTGGCGATCGATTTATCATGTCTTGATGAGCCGCAATAAATCGATTGCCAGAAGATCGATTGCTACCCACGGTAGTGAAGACAAGCCCTCTGAGTGATGTAGTTAAACCTACTTAACCTCCCATGTGGATTAAGGGCCTGATGCTGAATCTTGCTAAAATTATACCTTGCTACCAAACACTTTGCCTGCTGTGGACGATGTGGAGTAACAGATGGCTACAAGTATACCTGGGTAATAAGACCATCTCACCCCATATTAGAAACACAAAGTTCTGTACTCGTTCCAACTCTTTTTAATATTTACATAAGTTACATGGCTCCAACTAAATCACAGAACTTTGGATATGCAGATGATCTTGACATGACAATCCAAGCATCAAACCTCCATGACATTGAGAAAGAAAGAATTAACTGAGGACTTCCAAAATATGGAACATTTCCAGAAATGGAGGCTCAAACCAAACCCTGGAGAAACAATAGTAAATGCATTTCATCTTGATAACAAGAGCACCAAAAACATACTGAAAGTAGCTTTCTGTGGTAAAAGTGTGCAACACGATTGCACTCCAACGTATCTTGGCGTGAAACTCAATCACACCCTCTCCTTCCATGATCATCTTGAGAAGGTAGCTGAAGAGATAAAAATGAGAGCCAACATAATCCAGAAACTAGAAAGTACAACCTGGAGTGCATCAGCATCAGTGCTGCAAATATCTGCAATAGCCCTTGTATATTCAGTAGCTGAATATCATGCACCGATATGCAGCAGATGCGGCCACACACGACTTGTGGATACCCAGCTAAATGCAGTAATGCAGTGCATAATGGGAACCCTTAACACAACTCCAACACCATGCCTACTGTCATAGGCGCCAACTTTTCCCGGCGCTACAAATATTCTAATTTGTAATTTTTAGGCTAATAGGTGCTCTGAGTCTTGTACTCCTGGGGGAAAACTGCACCATTGTGCACATGCAGAATTCATGTCTACTCACAGATTCCCCCATCCCCTCCCCCTGCCACCAAATAGGAAGATTCTTCCAGGGAGATGCAGCAATTCCATCTTTTGTCCACCAGGGTTTGCTGTGGTACCAGAAGAGAGGGCAGCCAGCTCAGCTCTGGAGCAGCCAGCACCAGAGAGGGAGGGGTCAGAGACTGCCTTCCTCACAGTACCTTACTGCAGGGCCACAGGATATGGGAAGGATGGACAGAGCAGGGCACATTGAGCTGCTAGGGGGGTCACATAGATTGGGGTTAAGAAAGGATATAGGGAGGATGGATTAGGGTGGGGCAGAGGACCTAGTGGGATGACAGCACTGAGCCAGCAGCTGAATGGGGACAGGGAAGAGAGGGGTGCAGGGACACTTGGGGATGGGGGAAGAAGGGTGCAGGGACATGAGGACAGGAGAGGGGGTAGCTGAGTGGGGAGGCAGGGACACATGGGGACAGGGGAAGGGGATGGAGAGACACATAGGGATGGAAGAAGAGAGCCAAAGACCATAAAGTAGCCCTTATGTGCAGGGTAACACAGCCTTATGGCCAGAGTCTATAGTGCAGCCCACAGCACATGGCAGTGAGGCCTTACAGCCATAGTCTGTGAAGCAGGGGTTCCCTCAAAGAGGTGGGGCAACTCCAGTAGGGGGGCCCAGGCCCACCCAACTCCACCAGGCCCCAACCCAGAGTCCTAATAGTGGCTTGCCACTGACTCAGCGGGGAGGTCCTACCGAAACATGCAGAGGCTTCCCAGGCAGCCGGGGCCACTCCTTCCTCTGTCACCCTCCCTGGATCACTTCCTACCAGTGTGTGAGTTGGGGTCTCCCATGAGTCTTTGGGATCTCCATGGACAGTCAGGACAGTCACCTCCTCTGGATCCTCCAGTCACAGGCTTCAAGCAGGCCTGGGTAGGCTCCTGTTCCTGGCATCATCAGGGGCTGTGGCTGGTCCTCTGTAGGAGCTTCCCAGACAGGTCTTTTCCCTGAGGCCATCAGCACGGAATGAGCTGAGCTCCCTCTCTTTATACTACCAGATCATTTGGCACATGCCCAGTCCTGCTGGGGAAGCGGAACTTCCGCTGTCAATACCACAGGCCTGACACTGCCTGGGCTAGTGTGGGGTACACAATCCCCATCACACCTGGGTGTAGGGTTTCATTTCTATTGAGGTTCCCAGAGATATTACCAGTTAGCTGCTAATTAAGTACAGCTGAGTCTGTTTAGACTTAACTATTTAAAAGGAGGGTGTTGCTCTCCAAGCAAAGAGAGAAAATGGATTGAATTACCCTGGGGCTAGGACAGGGTGTGGTTCTCTAGGGAAACAGAGGAGTCACCCTAGATAGTTTGTACTTTTTCTTTTGTGTATTTGAATGCACCATTTTTGATCCTGTCTGGGAGGAATGTGCCACGAGAGACTTTGGCCTCTTTGGTATCAATTTGTGTTAAACTAGAACTTCTGAGGCCAGGTCTACACTATACACTTACATCTTTATAACTACTTCACTCAGGGGTATGAAAAATCACCTGAGCGATGCAGTAAAACTGACTTAACTTCCAGCTCCCATCAACATAGCTATTGCCAAGTCAAAGGTGGATTAACGCTGGGATAGCTGCCCATAATGCACCGCTCCCAATGCTGCTGCAAGTGCTGCAAAGGCGGCCACGCTAGTGCACTTGCAGCTGTCAGTGTGGACAGACTGCAGCACTTTCCCTCCTACACTCTCTGAAGGCTGGTTTAACTCAAAGAGCTCTACATCTGCAAGTATAGCCAAGCCCTAAGAAAAGCCTTGAAGTGATGCACAATCTAAGCCATGCTTTGTAATGCAGCGCTTTCTTGCATACATTTCACTTGACCTAAAGTTATTGTAGTCCTAGCCAGCATGGTATGTTTCTTGCGCATGCTTTATGAAGAAGACTTTCATTAGAATCCTGCTCATCTGTGCAAGGCTGGCAGCTGGGAAAGTGCTATGCTACATTCTGAGTGCATTGCTACCATGCCTTCAGTGCTCCAGTGCTGGCCAGGAAGGCATAAATTGCAATTACTGGTCATTGCAAAGCTTGCATCTAACTGGTAGGCATTTCACTTTTTCGGAAACTACATAGTTTTGACTGAGCCACATACATCTTTTGTTTTCAACAAAGTTTGAACCACAAACACAACATGAAAACATCCACTACATGAATTTCAGGCAATGCTCTACCGCTTCTCCTTATTAATGTAGCTCAGAATTGATGCTTCACTGCCTTGTCGTTTAAAATTAATTCAGCTCAAGGATAGAATGAGATAGCATGGGATATTCATCCATTTACAATGGAATATGCTATAAATTACCTGTGTCGAAGAATCCTCCCAATCAGGGACTTGTTATGAAGAGGAAGGCACTTCTGGAAATTTAAGTAGAACATGCAATGTCAGGTAAATTTATAAAGCTCAAACATCACTTTGATGAAGAATCTGACATGTGGCAACTCCTTGAAGCAAACAGTTTAACTAATTGTTATGTATGTGCATCCTAGGTATACATACATTCTTTAAGAAAGATAGAAATCCATAAGTCAGCTCTCTGTGCTGACTATACAGTCGGCCTGTCAGTCAGTTAAGTGAGAGATTGCTGCATTTGGGGGAGTGTAGGTGCTTCAGTTTTGCTCTGCACTTGGGAACTCACAATATGATGTATAGGGAGCAATGTGAATTTGTAATGTCATGAAGCCAGAACTACAATAACCTAGGGCTGGGGAGACTAGCATGTGAGAAATCCAATTAAATCCCTCTCCACAAGGTATTCTTCCCACGCAGTCTACTACTTTTTACCTAGCAAGCCTGACTTTCCAGAGATTTCTCCAGGTTATACCACAAATCAGATAGTAACACACATTACAAAATTAATACATAGTAGACAGCAATCTGATTAGGACCTTTACTAAGGCTGAGGCACAACACATGTTGTGATAGGTATGCATAGAACCCAAGGATCTTGAAAGATGGGTTTTTCAAGATCCTTGGGTTCTATACTTTCACACTTGCTGTCTGGTCACCCTAACGTATTCCTAGGCAACAAAACAAGGTGATTTTAATAACTGGTGAGGTAATAGACTGCTTTATTTTCAGAATACATTAATTATGTAAACATGTCAAGATGTATAACAGAAAAATAGATAATAAGGACACACTGTACAATGTTTTTCTATGCCATCTATTCCCATGACAACTAGTCTTTTGCTTGAAGATTGGTTATGTAAAATGTCTGTTCCTTACATGACTGCTGTATCCAGAGTAAGCCCAAGCACTCCTTAGATGGTTATTACATGGTACCAAAGTTTCACGTGAACCTTAAGCTAGAGTAGGGATCTAATCCATAATGATAGTTGCAGCAATGCCTTTCAACTCACCTAGATGTTAATTCATTTCTCTAAGAACACCATGAATATATCTTATTTACGAAAAGAGATGGGATGAAGAAAGGTTGTAAAACGAAGAATTCACTCACTCACAATGTTCTTGGATTCAGAGACCAGGTTTACTTTCTATTTCCTGTTACATCTCTTAAATACTCGGGGTCTGGTTCACCTACCTGTAGACTAAGGTCAGATTACTATGTGGTGGAGTTGGTCATCTGGACTCGGAGAACAAACATGAATCCCCTGGGATCTACTTGGTCTCAGCATGATACACAGATGTCAGAGGCATCTTCCTGATGCCATAATTCTCTTGGACTCCCTCTGGCTTCCACACAGGGAAGTTCCTTTGGAGCCATTTTCCCAAGGATTCCTGGAAGCTTCCATGACAAGGGCTGTACCACACAGGTAGGACATGGTGAAGATGATGGAGTTATTTCACACTTTGGGCACATTAAGCTTTTTGTGATTCTCTGAGGGGATTTGGGGTTGGGGTTGGGGTTGAAGGATGGCAATGTGCAGTCCCAACTCTACCTCGAGGCTCATCCTTCACCTACTTCCACCCTAGCTGTATATCCCACCTGAACCCCACTAAAGAGTCTCCAAAGTGTCTAGAACAGGGGGCAGTTAGAAGAACAGCCACAACCCCCTTTTTCCCTCTTAAAGATCCCTAAAAACATAAGAACCAGATCCCAACATCAACCCCACTCCTACCTAGAGGCCTGGAAAGTTAAACCAATATTGCAGGATCAGCCTTATCTATGAGTTATTAGTATATTTATGAGTATATTTCAAGGATGGGCAGTTCCACAGAAATGTTATGTCTATTAACAAGAAAAAAGTTTCCTGGCTCTTCTAATACTTGACAATCACTACTACCCTAGTCACTTTTCAGATTTATAAGGATTATAAAATATTTTACTATGAGTGTGAATAACCAGGACAGCCTCTGGATATAAAATATGACTCAGAAAAGCAAGTCTGAGCACACCATCTGCAGCAATCACACTCAAATATTTATTATGCAAGTTTCACCAAGGAATGATCAACACACTTTTGTCAGATAACTGTCAGGAAGAAGTTCAGAGGAGAAAACTGTTCACCAACCAATTAGTGACAGAATAAAGAGACTGCAGAAATATGTGTATTCAAGATGCGATCTGTCAAGTACTTGGTAGTTGTTATATCACATTATTTCACTACCTGTGTAAGGTTTATTGAACAAGAAGGTGGCAATTCATTTGATTTTCACATCCTGCACAAATTCAAGTTACTGGAGAACTAATGAAAACTGGGGAATGTAAATGTAAATTTATAGTACTAATTTAGTAAATTCTATTGTAAATTCATCCTGCATTTCAGGTGCAGCAGAAAGTTGTCACAGCTTGAGAGAGTTTTCAGCTGTTCTTTTGATGGCATTCCCTTTGAGAACTACCGTTTATAAATGGTTTCCCTTACTTTCAAGACACGGGTAGAACCATCATGGCTTCTGAAAGTGAAGGAGTCATCCCTGAAAATAACTGTGCTCTCTGCCAGCTCGAAGCTTCTGTGCGGACGCTGTCATATTTACTTCAAATAGTCATAAATAGTGGTTAGTGTTCACTCTTCACTAGATGATTGTTCCAAATGATGTGCATGCCCTCTAGAGGTATAACAAGAAAATACTGCAATTGTAGCTTTATTTCAGGTTCCCTACAGGTAGTTTATCAAGTCCCTAATATATAGTAGTGACAATTTGCATAACTGGTAAACTGTTTGTTTATAATTGTGCTGACTGATAACCCCTCACAGTCACTTCCCCACAATATACTCAGTGACCATTGGGTGCCAAAGAACCACTATAGCAACAGTTTTCAAACTTTATTGCACCGCAACCCCCTTCTGACAACAAAAGTTACTACATGACACTGGGCGATGGTGGGGAGGGGATGGAGGTGGAACCAAGCTGAAGCCCAAGACTTGGGCTTTAGACCAGGCCCTAGCAAATCTAATGCTGGCCCTGGCAACCCCATTAAAATTGTCCTAACCCACAGTTTGAGAACCACTGCACTATAATATAGTAGTGACCTCTTGCTGTCCACAGAATCTGAACAAAGCCAACAAACACGCATTGACTAAACAACTATCACATGTCTGAATTCTTTTATTTTCAATTCCATGGATTCAGTCTCAAAGTCTCTACACTAATACTCATATAGGTCAGGTCTGCCATAATCAAGATCACTAAAAGATATACATACTTTATTTAAGTAAAAAGTGAACTCATTCTCTGGTCATAGAGGAGTATTAGCAAAGCAGGGAGCCGGCTATTATGTTTCCAGGGAGAGACTAAATGCTTTTTTATAAAAGGACAGGAAGAAAGAATGTAAAGTGACAAACCTCTGCCAAAAGTTAATGGGGTGGGAGGAAAGAAAATTTGACTGAGGGGGGAAAAAATCTGTGTCTTTCTCCAAGTATATACTTTGTCAGTTCTGTTAGTCACAGAAATACTTTTAAATGTCTTTATCATTAAATTTCAGAAGTGCCCAGTTTTCTGAGTTCTTCATGTTATGTGTTCCCAATTCTGTTCAGTCAGGTTGCAAATTAACTACAACTGAAACATCAGGGTGATAGTTACAGAATCTAGATGGATGGATAATTGAATTATTTATAAAACAGATCCATCCCAAATTTCATCTAAGTACTTGGGGTAATGCATATAATTCATAAAATCCTAAACACAACAATAAAAAAATAAAATGAAAACAAATGGTTGGGATGCTACCTGAGCAGAAGGGGTTCTACATACAAGAGCAGAAGCAGTCAGTATTATAGGGAACTGGGAACAGGAAGCTGTTTGATATTGTCCTCAGATTAAAAAAAAAGTATACTGGAATAGTGCTCCCATGTTGAGTTACTGAGAGAGGGCATTTCCAAAATACATCTCCCATGGATCAATTTTCTCTTCATGTCTCCAGCAACAGGGGAAGCAGTCCACCAGTTTTTATATGGATTTGGAGTTATACTACTGGCTCCACAGGTCTTAACTCAGCAAAGCACTTAAGCACATGCTTAATTTGATTTTAATGGGAATTAGTTATATGACAACATTGAAAAAGGGCCATAATTTTTAATTGTATACTCATGTCATCTAATGCAACAGAAAGATATATATGTATTTGGAGAGTAACTGACCTGAGTCAGTTTAGAGCAGGACACATAGCCCCAGGAGAGATATGTCTCCTATGTTCAGTAGGTGTTCTTTTCTCACTTTTGGGGGGGGGGGGGGAGGAGAGAGAATAAACCAAGGGACTGTGTCTGTATGAAGAGTCTTTTGCAAAGGTCACAGTCCTGTGTCAATGCCTCTCCTACTTGCGTGCTATCTAAGCCAAGTGTCTTGGGGTTTTCCCAGTGCATCTGTAGAAATATTTACAGAACTTTTTCTGGATGATCAGGTAGCATAAGTCTGTTATAATACTGCTATAACAGTAGAGTTTTATTTAATACTTTGAAAGTTTATTTTTAATGATTTTTCCTGTTTATAAATTCAGTCTTTGCTTCTGTCCAAAGAATCTAACACGTGTGCTTCTGCTTCCGAAGCCATTATATCTGTGCATATTTAGCCTGTAGCTTTTTTTTTTTTTTACATTGTAAAGCTCAGAATAAACTTGCTTTGATAATACTCGGTTCACTTTGTGTCTCCTATTTATAGTTAAAAGGAACAGTGAGATAAGGAGACAAGGAAGCAAGGTAATGTGACTACCCTAAACAGCGTAGAAGAATCATGGAAACAATACTTAGCCCGAGAATTTCAAATAAACAAGCTAAGGGTTACTTGGGGACAGCTTAAAGAATTTCATTTCTTTTTTAGAAAAAACTCACCCAAATCCTTTGCTATTGTTGACTTTGGGTCTTTGTGACATGTAGACAATGAAAACTAGTAGAATTTAAAAAATCCTTATGGCTTTAGTCTGTGAATTTTGATTTAATTTATCTGAAGTTTCATGACTACTTATCATCTCCAACTTCCTCCCAACAATATTATCATTATAATTAATCTTATAGTGAAAGATGGTGGGCCTGAGAGAAAGCTGTTGCCAACCTTACATGGGAACTGAAGCTATAGTAATTTACTAAAATAAATAATGAAATTAAAAACAAGTGCTAAGGTGGAAAATCATTAAGCTAGTAACAATTCACAGATTAAGTGCTGAGAGGTGTTGGGTATTCTGTGCTTCCACTAGTCATTTCAACACATTTTTACTGATTTGTCCATGTGTCTATTATATACATTCCTTTTTGTTTGCAAATGTTAATCATAACCTAAAAAGGTTCTTATTAACTCTGGTAAGCCGTGATTAATTGTATACCACCTGGTGGCCTGCTCCTACAACATCGGTCTAAGCAACCAGATGCACCTTGATGTGTTGCTCTACGGATTTACAACACATTTTTGCAGCACACCCAACAAAAGATTTTGAGATTAATGCCAAACATGCATTATCACGTCAGTAGGCAAAAGAATCTGTAGAGGTAGGTTGAACTGGTTCAAGTAAAGCTGCCTGTCTCTGAGTACGGTGAGCTAAGAATGTGTGATAATGCAGTTAAGTTTATGTTTCTAAAAATATGCCAGAATAGAAGACAAAGTGAGTGTCATTATTTTGCAAGTACCATATATCATCCTCACCATAACTCTTGTCAGCAGGGAAAGAAGAGATATCCATGTCATTTTATTTTTGGGAGACGCTTGGATACTGCAGTGATAAGGGAAATATAGGAAATGACATAGAAAAAACTCTGCCCCATGTACACTGCTACATTCATTTCTTCTCTGCCTCTTTGTTTTCTTCTTCAAACTACTCCTTTCTTTCCTTCTTCTATGTTATAGCAGTCCCCATCTGTGCTATGCAAAGGGGGATTGAGCTCTGCATGTGGAGCTTACCCTCCATTCATAAGTCTTGAGGTGGATGATCTGACTATTGGTACCTAGCAGAAGACTCAATAACACTTCTCTTGTGACAGGATGACAAGCTCTATTGTTAGGAGCCTGAATTCGAAAGCTTTAAGTATTCACCAACCCATATTCGTGGTTTGGTTCTCTCCTCCATAAAGTTCCCAACATATATAAAACACACACACACACACACACACATGCACACAAAAAAGCTGTAGGATACTGGGCTGCTCCATCTCCTTACACTGATAGCAATGCAACACTGATGCAAGTCGATGAAGGATGTTGTGAAAGAAAGAGGCTATTACTGTTGCTTTTAGATATCGATATATTATACAACATTATTTTCTGATGCTGCATTGACACTACGAAGGAATGTTACAATATCATTACTAAATCTAATGTGCATGAACATTAACAGATTGAAAGACTTCATTGTTTCAACTATTTTTAAATATTGCCCATTGAGTTCAGCCAGATGCAATGGAGATAGAATATTAGACTTTACAAGCAAGTGTTACAAGGGAATTGCCAACATAAACCCAACTACCAGTATAACAGAACTACCACAGTACTACTATTTTTCCCCCCTTCGGTCTAGCTTTGACAATAGTAACCTTCAGTCAGGAATGTTAAGGCATGTCCATACCTCATTTTTGTTTTTCATTTTGTAAATATAATCAGTGGAGCAGCAGCATAGAATATACAGGACAGTACTCTACTCAAAAATATCCTGCAAACACATTGGGCTACTTCTGTGTTGTTAAGTGCCATAAAATGTTAACCTAAATCTGAAAAGGCTTTTGTGATGGTTTGTGAGGTACTCAAGACTGAGAGTCACCTTGTCACATACACACCCAACCCCCTGCCTCTAGCAAGGAGCTTTGCCTGTTGAGGCTGGGGTTTAGCAAGCTAACACCACCAGCTTTTCAGCCACTCAACCACTCTCCTCGGGGCTATGGCGCCGAATCTCTGCTTGAAGGTTAATAAGAGGCAGCAATCCCCTTGAATCATTCCCCTGTGATATCCAGCCCCTGACACTGGCTACTCATAGAAATCCTAGTTCTTCTGCTCCCAAAGGAGAAGTATACCCGTTTACTAGTTTTACCTTCACTTCTCCTATATAAGGCACCGCACGTCTAAGCAATTCTAATAAACCAAAAGGTTTATTTAAGAATGAATAGAGTGATGGAAACAAATGGTTACAAAACAAAATAATGAAACTCAAACTAGGGCCTACACTTATCAATTGTTGCCTTTCCTTTTTTAATAAAGCGAGTTTTCCTCCCTCCCAAAGTTCAGTTTGTTGTACAGCTGTCTGACTTTACAGGAACCAGGATCCAGTCATTCATGAAACACATTGCTCAGCAAGATGTCACTTCAGTGACCGGATGTAGAGTCTCTTTCCCAACCCTGTGGTATACTGAGTCAGTCTTTTGTCTTTAGTTCCCAAACAAGCAGGGTAATCACCCATCAGTTATAATGTTATTTTTTTTTACTTCCACATGGTTTTGATGTTTATAGTTTATATTGGATGGTTTTTTCAATTGACTTTTTTTGTATTGGTGCAACTACGGACAATTGAGCAATGCAATGCTGTCTGCCAATGACGGGGTCGGAGGGCAAGCCCGCTGACAGCAATTCCAAGCCCTAGGGCCAGAGCCGTCCTCGGGTGGGGTGGGGCCTGGGTCAGAAGTGACAAATCCATCACTTCTGGGACCAACTGCACTGGCCAATTGCGCAGGCCAGTGGGTCCCCGTGGTTGCCCTGATTCACCAAACCCCTAGGGATGGCTCTACCTAGGGTAGAACAGTCAATGGGCCCCCTAGAAAGGTCTGTATGATATTGGGTGGCGCTGTGCCTGTGCTGTCTGGTGCCCAATAAGATACTGCCAGCTGTGCTGCTGGGCATACTCTTCGGGCATGGCCAGGGCTTCCACATGCCTGCCTGGCTACCTTTGGCACTGCCAGTATCACCCCGTGAGCCCTGGTGACTCACTTTCCCTCCAAGACCATAAGGCATAGTTTTCAATATAGTTAAATTATTATTTCAATATTATCCATACACACATCTCAGAGTTATTATAAGTATTGATAAGCTACAAGCTATCAGTAGAGACCTCACATGCTACAAATACCAAGAAAGCAGTGTATTAGGTGCACTGAGTTTGTTGGGTCTGAGACAGGATTTGCTTGTAAAGAACAGTGAACCCATTGCTCATTGATATCACTAGGCTTCTGTGTCACAGCTTTATAAGACAGTCCTTTTGTGAAAAGATAAAATAGAGACATGGCTATGGGAAAGGTAGTGAATGTATATGATTACATTTCTGGGGTATGTACATTCTTCCTATGTGTCCAGATATTATTGTATCTTTTCCAGTTGCTCCTGTTAGTTTCTCCATCTGTTCCATGGTAGATAATGCTCTAAGTGAGGCAGCAGCTGACAGACCCTTCTAGCTAGGACTGATTAGAGCCTGCAAGCTATTCCTTGGTGTTGATTGGAAGCCCTTGTTCATTTAACATCTACAGCACACCAAGGTTAGGGAAAGGGCAAACTTTTAGTGCCCAGCATTCGTGGAAGTGTTTTAAATATACAGCCCAGTAGTCATGTAACTTTTCTCCCTGTAATCCATCTTTAATTGTTCCATTTTTATCTAGGCAATTAGTTTTAGCTTTTATGACAGAAGCTACTTGTCAATTTGTCCAAAAAGTCATAATTTCAAATGAATTCTGTGAGGTCAGCAATCAGACAGCCATCATGTGATTCCCCCTCTATACCTTATTTAATTACTAATTAGATTTCCACAGAGCTATGACAGCCAGTACTGTACTTGAATATATTTTGTGCAGTGGTCAGTATATAGCAATATCCTGTACTGAAACAAATGTGTTGCCTTTTTCACCAAAGTTCTCAGTATGTTACAAAAATGAATAAGTACTAATCCTTTTTGCTCAAGCACAGCACACAAAGCATGAAGGCCTCCCCAGTCCTTTTAAAGAAAGTATTTGAATAACTGTTAGCAGTAAAAGCGAGAGGGACCATCTATGATCCAGTAACATATTTCTTTCCCATCACCATAGAGCATCTTCACAGAGATGCACTTCAGTTGCAGTTACAGTTTTAATGAATATTGAAAGACCTTCGGGAACTAAAGCAATGTGTATACAAGAGACAAAAGCTGTGACAGAACCATAAGGAACTTTCACTGAATCTGTATACTGTATGATCTTACAATCCCAAAGCAAAACAACAAACTGATGGAAAATAACATGAATTAGTGACTCCCATTTTCTGAAATATTCTTTTCCATAGTGAGTAATTCAACACTGCAACCTGACGCTTTGGCCACAAAATTGCTATACATCATTACAGGATAGCAGAAGAAGGGAAAATTAATCTAAAAGCTGTTTGATGAGAGGTTTGGGGAAGACAAATTGGTAACCTAGCAAACTCTATACTGATATATGGCCAGCAGAACCCAGTGCAGTCACAAAGTTTATAGATTTTTATTTAGAGATTTAAAATTTTTTTATCTATAATGGTAGTATGGGACAAAGATTGCTGAAGGGAAGAATGCCTTGCTAGACACTTAGTATTACTCCCTGCATCCCACAAAATCAAGGCCTCTAACCAAGTTCTAACTAATGATTTTGTAAAAAAAGTGAACCATGCACCAAACATTTTAAGAGTATATTATCAAAGACTCACATCTGAGAATTACTGCTAGTGGTTTGACCTAGGTTCTGTCTCTAACCCCCAGCATCATACAGCAACTCAGCATCAGTCTCTGTGGAAAAGATTTCATATGGGTGAATACTGAGATCTCAGCAATTAGATACAAGTCACCTTTCACCACCTCTCCATATGCATCCTGTGCCCATTCAAATCAATAGAAAAACTCCCATCTGGTACAGTTTAAATGAATGTGGCCAGATCCTGTAAAGCTCCCCTGCATGGACCCCATTAGCTCAGTGAGATTTCCATGCACCTGTGATTCAAGTCCTTTGTGTGAACTGAAATCACAAAGAATGAATAAGACTGAAAATGGCAATATTACTTTGATCTCCATTCTTTTCAGAGGATATTAAATGTTTCAAAAAGAAGCACATTCTGTGTTAAATTGTCCATATATAATTCAGTAACTGTACAGTTCTTAACAGCAAAAACATTAAAATGATGAATCCCAGAATTGCAAAATCAATACAAAATCTTTTCAAATATTACATAAAGTTGATACCTCAAAGGAATTCTGGTTGAATTTAATAATGTATCAGCAGTACAGTAAAAGTGCCTGTAGTGCCAACATACATATGTCTAGATGGAAACTGACAATTACTGCAATATAATGTACTGTATAAATTAAGAATATGCATTATGCACCTAGTCTGAATCACCTTGGTAATAAAAGGAAACATTTATGAACCATTCAAAGAGTGATACACTTAAGCCCAGAAATTTAGTATTTAGTTAATTTCTAAGTGATTTAGTCTTATTATCTATTCCCAATGGACAGAACAAGCTAATCTATCATTCATAAAAAGTATCCAATAGTGAAAAAGGCTATAGCCTAGATAGTTAACAGTATTTAGGCTACTAACTTCCATCTAAATCAATGAGAGTTATGTGCCTAAATGCCTTTCAGGATCTGGACCTACATACCTGTTTTACAGCCCTGTGTATCCTCACATTTGCTGATGAAGTCAACTGGAGTTGAGGATGATCAGGTCTGTACTGGACTGAGGCCTGAGTTGGATTCTGTCAAAGACAGAATGTAGTTTTCCACTTACCTGAAACCATTTCTGTATACAAAGATCTTAAACTTGATCTTGAACTTTACCTTGAATTAATCTCTATTAGACAAAGTTTGACAACACATTCACATACTACCAGACATTTATACTGACTATGCATACATGGTCCAGCAGACCAGGTCTCTCAAATGAGACACTACAATACCCATTAGAGAAACTGGATGTTTGCCTGGGGGCATCAAAATATAAGGAGTTAAAAATTTATCCATTCTCCAAACTGTGTTAATCTAATTTCATTTAATAACTGGATGGAAATACCGCTTTCTCTAAAACAGTAGAGTTGATTACCCTTTTGTAGCAGATATTACTGGTTTGGGTTTGTAAGATAAGTGTATAGTGTAGGAAAAGAAGGAAGTGTAGCTTGTGTAAAGCTGTTAGCAGAAAAGTACTTAATTTAAAATTATGGCATCCATGTTATCTGACTTTCCTTGTTTAGTATATTTATGCCTGGGAAAACCTCAACTTTAGAAAATGAATATATCTGAAGTAAAAACTGTTCTGTACAGAACAATATGCCCTGGGAATAGAGGTAGGAGACAAAAGTATGCAGGCAATTCCTCTCTTCACTAATTCCAGACAAAACACCAATGCCTGGCATATGGAATAATTCTGTCCTCAAAATCAACTCTGGGTAGGGAGATTAAGGCAGTGTGTTAACTCCCCTGATTCTTTTCATAGCTTCTCACCTTCCACTCAAAGAAGCTACATTACAAAACTAACTACAATACAAAGATTTCTTCAGAGACTGAACAGTGTTCACACAGTAACAAAAACAACTAGTAAAACTATATCTAACAACACTATCTAGTGTCTTCTACCATAATAGCAAACTTGCAGGTTAAAAGTTTTGATTGAAATTGTTTTTCAAGCAATAAGGACAGTGGGAAAACTTTTCAAACCTGAAACCTAAGTTAAGTCCTACATCCTGATCAGAAGTTGCCTGATTTTCTTTTGAAGTCAACAGGACTTGCAGGTGGGCTCAGCAATTCTGAAAATCAGACCAATCGTGTTTAGCTTTCTAGATATGGATTTCAAAATCTAACTTATGCATTCAGGTTTGAAAGTGTTGAGCAGTATCAAAACATCTCTGGCTAAGGTAGCATAAAGACCTTAAGGCAATGAAAACACAGAGTCAGTCAAGTAGTAGGTGATCAAACCATTTGATCTGGATGCAAAACAAGTGCTCAGAAATCAAATGGGAAGCCAGGCCTATCCTTCACATTATTTACATGTGAATTCTTAGTTCACTTGTCTTCTAAAGACCTTGATATAAATCCTCTAAGTGAAAGTGAGCTTGGACATTAATATGATTCTGCCATTTGTTTCAGATGGGGTAGAGTTCTGCTGAACAAATGGAATGTACTGAAGAGGCATGGAATTTGAGATTTAAGTTCACCAATGCAACTCCTGGGAAAGATCAGATAGCACCTGCTCAGACTACAGCATTATCACATTAGATTTCATAAGCAATAAGTTCATTTATGAATTTAAGGTAAGTTGTGATTCCTGTAAACTACAATTTCAATTCTGTCAATCTCATAGTAACATTTTTAAAGCAGACTATATCTTCAGTCATTTAAAAAAATATCAATGCTATTAATTCATATAAAATCCTTTTAATAAAAAACACAGCAAACAACCTTGTAATTCACTATCCAAGAGTATAAAACTGCACTCATGCAGAGGACCAACACAGTCTGTGCACAACAAAAGTCCCCTTAAACCCTATTTTGAGAATTTAAATTAGGGTGATCAGAGATCCTGATTTTATAGGAGTTACAAAGAGTCCTGTGGCACCTTAAAGACTAACTAAAGTATTGAAGCATAAGCCTTCGTGGGCTAATACCCACTTCGTCCGACAAATACCCACAAAAGCTTATGCTTCAATACTTTAGTTAGTCTTTAAGGTGCCACAGGACTCTTTGTAACTTCTGCAATTCCAGACTAACACGGCTACCTCTCTGATTCTTGATTTATAGGGACAGTCCCAATTTTTGGGTCTTTTTCTTATATATAGGCTCGTATTACCCTCCACCCCATCCCGATTTTTCACATTTTCTGTCTGGTCACCCTAATTTAAATGCACAAGTCTTGCATTTGTATTGTCCTCTGCACCAATGTGATTGTCACTCTAAGCCAGATACACTACAAATGACAGACAAAATTCATAGGGGTATCCCCACTTCTCAGCAAAAATGTAAGAGAGAGGTATGGTTAGGTCTTTTAATAATATAGTTTCAGGACTTTTACAAAATATATTAGAGTATGTTAACTAGCATTCTATGAAGAGTTACCAAATATAATTAAAACTAAAACTCCATTTGTTAAATGACTAGAGAAAGTATACTTTGAGATGCCTAATCTATATTTGATTACTAATTTGAAAAATTACATACTTAGCATTGGTTTTGAGTTATTCAGTAGAGCCTCACTAAATTGGATGAATACTCAGGTTTGATGAAATGTACCTTAAAACATTTCGCAATCTTAAAAGTCAATTCTCATCTAGAAACAGACAATAGCATAAAACACAATACACAAATATAGTTGTACAGTTTAAGATTCTTAGTCAGTATGAAAACATAAGAGGACTCTGTCCCACTCATATTTAAATTAGTATGGACTGACTGACAGGCCCTTTAGGTAAGTTGGCTAAAAAGGCGGAAGGGTACTGTTGTAAAGAGAGGCATTATTAGGGAAGCAGTAGAACATTTCTTTTCCATGGCTACATTCTTGGGGATGCAAGATAGTCATAACAAATCCAAATGTCATCACTAACACTCCAACAGTAAGAATCAGGCAGGATATGAGGTTATCTGAATGGTTCCATCGCTCTTCAGACAGCTTCAGATAACATGCTGTTGGGATGATAAAAACAAGTGGAGTAGCACTGAGTATCCCCTGGGAGGAGGAAACAAAAACTCCATAAATGCATATATTCACATCTCCAGCACAAAACATACATTTATAATTAGTTTATAGTTAAAATGGTTGAAATTAGATCTGTGCAAAAAGTTTCCTTTGAAATGAAACTAGAATAGTGGCTTTTCTTCTGGGTGGCTTCAATCATCAAAACACAAATATGTTGCAAAGGAGTCTGCACTATAATTTGAAATGCCTCAGGGTGAAGGAAACAGTTACAACTTATTCATTTTACTGTAGGAGGGTGAAATGTTACCCTGCATGAACTTGCTTTCTATTAAGCCAAAATTACCTGAAAAATTTCAGCTCCTAAATCCCACATTTTGAATAGCTTTGAAATATTTTATCATGTAAAATATTTAGGAACATTTCCTGATATGGTTTTAGAAGAAATGTAAAGGGGCAGTATTATTCATTAATCCTTACAGTTCTTCCATGCACTATCACAAAGCACCTACTTGGATCTCCTTAAAGTTTTTACCTTCAGTAAAACAAAGAAAAGCTTCCTGTGCATGATAAACATCAATCTAATTATCTAATTATTTCCTAACAAGTGTCAACATTTTAACAGATCCCATTATATCCCACTGTCTTATTTAACCTGTACCTACTGGTAGTCCTGGCCCATAGCCACCAGCCACATTCTTTGATAAGTCTATTCCACTCTACATTTACTCTTGAAGGTTATGAAAGTCCTCTGACTATCCAGCCTGAACTTTTCTTCTTTAGCTTGAGGGCACTGTTCTTTTATCTTATCTTCTGAGGAGTTAAATAATGCATTTCCTTCCATGGCATTGTTAACACTATACTATGTTACATTTAAAAGAATACTGTAGTTTTGGAATTCCATTTATATTTAAGAGTGATTAGTAAATAATGGAGCATTAGGTGCACTTACGTTCAGCTCTAAAACTATTCCAAGGCAATCATACACTAAAGATATGCTTGTGGCTACAGCAACAACAATTACGGTCACAGCAACATGGAGAATGGTGGTAAGGGTCCCACTGAAAAACACATTGGCAATTACCTGAAATGAAAACACAGTTTATAACTTTGCTTTGGCCCTTTACTTATTTTAACAAGCAGCATGTTTTAAATTCTATATGCTGTGATTTATAATGCAATGGAAAGGAGCAGGTGAGAATGTTATGGCTCTCAACCATCTCAAATTCTTGACTTCAGTCAAGGAGGTAGCCCTTCTTTTCCAGAAATTATTTCATATTAAAATTACGCAACCCCGCCCCTCCCATTTTACTTTGCTATATTTTCAGGATTTAGTGGTGCTCTTCTCATTCCCCTGATAAACACAGTGAAGACTTCTCACCATGATGTCATTTATTAAAAGAAAATATTTCCTACAGATTTCCCATTAATCAATTACAGTACAGTGAAATATTCCAGGACTTTCCCTCTACTTCACTATAAATCCCCTGCCCCAATCAGTTGCAACCACTTCCTGCATACTATAATTGTGAGTCACCATACTGGACTTCACTATGTCCCAGTTCCATTACACTATAAAGAGAATGTAAGTAGCAGCAGTATTCAAGAAAACAATATTAAATTTATGAAATCACAAGGAAAAGCCTACAAATGCTAAAGCTAGCATGCACCAGACCATTAGTCAGTAACTGAAATTAGGACAGATCTCACCCTCTATTTTACAGATTAATCATATGATTAAAAACATCATGGAAAAAAAAGACAAAATGTCTCACTTCTCTAGTCACAAAACATTCAATGGGGAAAGTCAGGATTATAGTGACTCCATAGCAAAACCTTCCAAATGTAGCAAGATCATCGTCTCTGCAATAGTTTTCAAATATATCTCCTGGAGAACAGTGAAAAATGAAATGATTTTCAAATTAATGACAACTATGGAAAATGTATTAGCTGATATTCACACTTATGCAAATAGATAAATAAACAACTATACCAAAATTTGAGATTTTCTGACCCACTTTTGGAGACATCAATCAGAAAACAATTAAATAATCACAAATTACATTCAAAATTAACTTTCTCCACCCCAATAGTAACAGCATTTTCTATTTCTTGTCTTCTCAGGATCATTTCCACTTGAGTATTTACTCATCCATCATAGACAGATTACAGGGTTAAGCCTATTGTCATCCTATTTTTTGCAGCTTTCTTTTTGAGATGACTTTGTAATGGTACTTCTGGTGTTTGTTTTTTAATCGGTATGTGACAATGTAAGAAAGAAAAACATTTGGTTAAAACAAACATATTTCCTTTTTGTTATTCTTAGGACATGTACAATTCCATAAGGAAGACTAGATGGGTACAGCTAGAGGCCTGAATTTCCTGTGTATCATATTACAACATCTAATCTCAGCTGCCACACTATACTGAGAGATTTCAAAATGTCAAAGCCCTATGTAAACATATGGATTATGAAATGGTAATTCCTTTGGCATCAACTTACTACTATACAATTTAAGTAAACACCTTACATAGTGATTCTAGCAAAGAACCTGGGGAAAGGTGACCATGGGATCTAGTTCAGGCTGAATGGCTAATTTACCATGGAATATGAACAAATCTTAAAACTATACCTAGATGGCCTACCAGGTCATTTCCACCTCTGATTTCCATTAGACTATGACTTGCTACATTTTAGGAATCCAGTAGAGCTCAAGAAACAACCAGATTTGTTCTGGAGAAAGAAGAGATTGAGGGAACTGGTGAAAAAGATGGACAAGATGGAATTAGTATAGTGTATAATACATATACACACACACACAAAATGGGAATGTATGATTTTCCTAGTCCTGAAATATGTTTTTTAGTCATTCTGTGCTCAGCCAGTCCAGCTAGAAAGATGTGTATAAGCCTAGAGCATGTTGCTTTCCTGGATAAACAAATGGAGGGAGGAAGGGAAGTGAAAATCCCCTACTCCAAGCACAGCTAAATGCTGCTGTCTGCCACAAAAAGATGAGATGATAAACCTTCTGAAACAACTGAAGAAGTGTCTCTAAAATTGTTTGGCTGACTGAGAAACGATGTATTTTACTCCCTTAATGCTGACATCCCTCTTCCCACTCATTCCCAAAGACAGAGCGAGCGAGCGAGCAAAATATGCTACAAAGACAGCGAGAACCCTATGCTACAAAGACAGCGAGAACCCTATGCTACATTTCTGATATTAATAATCTAGGCTGCAGTTTCAAAGAAAGTACCTGAGTTGTGCATATGAAAATTTAACCCTGTTTAGATAGACGATCCTCAAGGCAAGTCACTGTATGGTTTTAGGAATACTAGACAGAAAGTTGCTCCTTGCATATGCCAACCTCCTCTCCCCTCATTGCTAGAAGGGAAGCTGACTCCCTCCCCCTTTCAGAATGTCTCTTTTCCCCCTCAGCAACAGGGAAGGAGTTCCCTCTCCCCCACCCGCATCAGGTGCTCGATTCTTCCACAGAGATTTGTGTGTGTCAGTCATACCAGTCAGTGGCAGCCTAGCCACTTGTACTCCAGGGCAATTTCATCCTGAAGGAGTGCAGGACAGGTGATGGAAGTATCATTGCTCCAATCTTGTCAAGATTCTGCTGGGCGCATAGGAAACAGCTCTAAATTAGCCACTATAAGAGCACTGCCAGCAGAATGTGTTGAGGGGATGTGTAGAAACTAAGCTTTAATATGTACTCATCATATTTCCCCATCCGCTCTGGCCATGCTCTTCCCTTGGGCAGCGATGTTTATTTTTGTGCTTTGCTAATCCCATGCAATCCTTCCAACAGAGGGAAGCAGTTTTGTGTTAATGTTTCCCCTTGGCGTGGACTTTCCATCAGCAGGGCTATGCTTCTGGGTCGACACCATCTTCCATAAGCACAGACCCTGGGCTGGCTTCTCAGCCCCAGGGCCGGCGACAGGGGGGTACTACAGGTAGAGCTGTACTGGGCCCCCGGTACACAGCTGTACCTGTAGTCATCCCCCCTTGTCGCCAGGCCTGGAGAGAGGGGAAAGGGCGGGGAAGCGGCGTGGCTCTCCTCCGGACGAGCGCACGTGTCCCCGGCAGGAGCCGTGAGCCCAGCCGGCGGCAGCAGCGCAGTCCGGGGGGAGAAAGTGCGGGCGGGGGGAGCAGCAAGGGCGGCTCGCGCTCCCGCAGGACCCCGCGCTGCCGCCAGCCGCTGTCAGCTGGGGGGGGGGGGGAGCGCCGGCTAGGCTGGGGGGGCCCGGCTGGGCTGGGGGGGGGCCCCAGCCGCTGTCAGCTGGGGGGGGGGGTAGAAGTGGCAGCTGGGCTGGGGGGCCCCAGAGTAGGGGGCCCCAAAATTTCTGTCACCGGCCCTGCTCAGCACACTCCCATATTTTTTGACTACTAGGTAAGAAGGATAAATCCCAGATATTTTTTTTCCAAGTATAAATAAAAAGACAGTGATCAGCTTGGCATTTCCTCCTCTTTCTATCCTGCAGGGAGTTAACTGAACTCAAACAAAAAGGATGGAAAGTATCAGAAGGCCAAGATAAGCCTTAAAATAGATGTGTAGAGTCTCTTACCTTCTGTGTAGCCAGTAAATGTCACATATCCACACACAGCAAACAGCACACTGATAAACAGAGCGAATGATACAGACGCATGAGTGATGCGAGACCAGTTACTCAGAGTGGGTTCTTCCAAAGAGCCATAGATTAAAAAGCTGTTATGATGGCAAACGAATGCTGAAACACACATGGCAATTAAAAAAAAAATTGTGTTTCATTACAAATAAAAATTTAGTACCATGCTAAGCTTGTGGACTCCAGGGCAGTGGAAATACAGCACAGTTTAAATCAATTCATTATTACAAATACCAATGAAGGGTGCAGTGCCTAGCAAACAAACAGCTTCACATATTGGACATATATCTCAGTCTACGTGGGTCTCCACCTTCCACTCAGACCATATGATTCTGACTTTTCATTCCCTACAATGCCAACTGGTTCTCCCCTGCCAACCCCAGACATAGCTTCCTGCTCACAATTCCACTTCAATCTCCAGTGCCTCCTTCTGGTGCTCCTCTCAGGTTTTACACCATGGCCCACAACAACTACTGAGATTTCTGGAGCCTAAACTGCCATTTGATCCAATCTGGGCCTTCTCTGTGCCCGACAATGTACAGATGAAAAACTGCAGAAGATGTGACATTTCCTACTCTGGGACGACAGGCATGTTGTGCAGTAACAGGTAATAGGAAGACCTCAGAGTACCTGCACACTAGAGCCTACAGAGTGATATCAGAACAGTGGGAGTAGAAATTAGAGTGGGGACTATGCATATGAGAGGAGATTTATCTAAACCTGAATAAAGGTTTAATTCTGGCTAATTGGGAAAGATTAGGACTAGATTGAATTCTGCCTTAACCAGTTTAACACTAAGGTAAAAACTTAGAAGGAAAATGCATATGCAATGCAGGTCCAGATGTAAGGTAAAATTCTTTCAACCATTAGGGCTGCCTGCAGATTGAGATGTTCAGACACACACACACACACTTACCAAATGACATCACCCCAATGGCTTGTATTGCATTAGACTTTGCAAATATCCAGGCATTCTCTGTTTGGGGTCTAAAACAGAAATTTGTTTTAATCAAATGGCCCCTATATGTGATCAATGGTTAGAATTATTTTAAAATACTACATACAGCCCAGTAAGGCTAGGCAGACCATTCTGAAAAGAACTCCTCTGCGTTTTGGTAATAAAATGCTTGTCATTCAGAGATATCCCTTTTTCCCCCTGTTGTATTTATAAAAATCTCATTTCTGGGAGTGCTGCTGTGATGTTATTGGCATGAAATAGGACTAACTAGATCATTGTCGCAACCAAGGTCCTGTAGGGGCACCAAATCTTGTGTAAAGGGGATCAGATAAGGTGTCTAAAATCAGGTTATGGTTTGCCGGTTAGAATTATACTATCTGTATGCCTAGGTCATTTTTGTATTTAAAGTTATGAATATTGGCTCTATACTGTCTGTATCTCAAATTTATGCTATGCTTCTGGGTAACATCCCAGACAAGTTGCTGTTAGCTCTTCCTAGCCGGCTTGATGGTCCATTAAGGACCATCAGCTATACAACTGAACCACTGAAAGCTTGGGATCCACATAAGAAGTCTACCTAAGAACATTCCAGGTAGCATGTGAGTAATGGCTGCTTCCTGCAAGTCCTAAGTCATGCAAGGACATGTGACGTGACCCCAAAACTACATTTTGCTGTAATTTGCCAATAAGAACAAAGAGGGGTTCTTGCACCTGGAAAATATATAAAAGGGTAATGCACTACCTCAATTTGGTCTTCATTTCCTGCTTGTTACTCTGGAGGAACTTTTGCTGCAAACAGAAGCTTTCAGCAAAGGACTGAAGGACGCACTCCAGCTATGGATGTTTGTACTCCAGAGACTTGATTTAAACCTGCAGTTTATTCTACCATTGATGCAAGCCTTAACCAAGAACTTTGCCATTACTGTATGTAACTGATTTCATTTAACCAATTCTAGCTCTCACCTATATCTTTTCCCCCTTATGAATAAACCTTTAGATTTTGGATTCTAAAGGATTGGCAACAGCATGATTTGTGGGTAAGATCTGATTTGGATATTGACCTTGGTCTGGGACCTGGTCCTTTGGGATTGGGAGAACCTTTTTCTTTTATTGGGGTATTAGTTTTTATAACCATTTGTCCCCATAACGAGTGGCTGTTCGTGGTGAAACTGGGGAACTGGCGTGTCTAAGGGAATTGTTTGTGTGACTTATGGTTTAGCCAGTGGGATAAAACTGAAGTCTTCTTTGTCTGGCTGGTTTGGTTTGCCTTAGAGATGGAGAAACCCCAGCTTTGGGCTGTAACTGCCCTGCTTGAAGAATTTGTCCTGACTTGGCACTCTCAGTTGGGTCCCGCCAGAAACAGCACCGTTACAGCTTCTTATGGCAATGATGTGCCAGCACTTTTAATGAATAGTTCCGGTACTGAATTTTTTTTTTAAAAAAAAAGAACAAACATTACCACACCCAAAGAAGTGGCACATCTGGAAATGGCAATCAGGACAGTGAAGGCTATGGTGCTGATCCCATGCAGGGTCAGGTTAGCCAAATAACACCTTAGATCTCTACTCTGAATATTAAGGGGCAATTTTTTCCTTTGGAGCTGCACATGTAGATCCTGTGGATTTCAATGGGAGCTCCACATTTGTTCCTAGGGCTTTAGTCCAAGTGGGACAAATTCTGCCCTCATTCACATTTGTGCCACCCCACTGTCCCAAATAGGTCTATTCTTCGGGGAATGATATTCTCTCTGGTAGGGAGGGTCCTGCACATCCCTGGAGCCCTGTGGTAAGAAACAAATTTAAAGGATGTACAACTAGAACAGTCCTGCATGTGGAGGAGTTTAGGGTAGGATAACGAAGGAGCCAAGGGATTCAGTATTATGTGGCTCCATGTTGTGTGAAGCCCTGGTAACAGGCTAGTAGATTTTGGTGGATTCCCCCCTGCCCCACCCCCCGGCCCATACACTGCCCCTTCTACCCTGAATTTACTCAGATTTTATACAGAGGAAATACATTTCATTCTAGGCGCTTGCCAACACATGAGATTTTTCCAGATATACTTTCACAATTAAACTGCAATAGCTAGATTGGTTTAACTCCCATGTGAACACTCTTATCCAGGAATAAAAGTACCTTTTTTCAGTTTCTCTTGAATTGCTTCCAAAGCAACATAAGCTAAACAAAATAAATATGCACCCCTTTTATTCTGGTAGACGGGTCTGCACAGGGAGTTACACTGATAGGACTACAGCAGATTAAATTCACCTTACGAATAAGTCCCTGTTGAGGGAAGCCCTAAGTGTATGTACTGAAATAATCAACTGTCAAACAGAACAATTTCCACTACACAAATTCATTGTCTCTGGGCTGCAGTTACAACTTTGATTTATGTATTTTTTTTTAAATTGTGCATAATTTTATCATCTTATTATATGGAGACTCTTGACAGTCTAAACTGCTGTCACTCTTCATTTTAAAAATATACTCAGGGAATGATGGCAGAACACAGTTTAGATGAAGGCCCAGAAATGAAAGTTGGTGACAATCTGTTAAATCAGATCCAGAGTTTGACACATGATATTCCATCCTATAAAACGAATTTAGACACTCCATATATGTTGATACACACTCTGGGGAAATGGAGAAGCAAGAACACCTTTTTTCTCAGATGCAATCTGTTCACATACCAGATGGAAGCTGTATGCCAACTGAGCACTTATCTTACAGAAGTTCTACAGAAAAGACAAAATGGCATTACAGTGGAGAATGCTGCCATACAGCTAGCTGCTGCTAATTTTGCTTGCTTCAATTTCCACTTTTTTTTTCTAGGGGAAGCTGCTGCCACCTGCTGCCTCAGCTGCTGCACTCTTCCTTCCCTGCAAAACAGCATGTCACAGCCATCACACCACCTCTGCCTCTCTCTCCCGCTCTCTGTTACTAAGTCAGCTCTTTCAACTAGCACTTTCCTTGGCAGGTGTTACTTTAGATGTTATTGCTGCCAAACTTTTAAACCATTTCAAAACAGATTTTTTTTTGTCCATTCTCTCCTCCCATTCAGTATCTTACCATTTCTTGAAAGGTGTTGGATTTGCCCTAAGAACAGATTTTAATAACAGCAATGACCGGATTATTCCAGCCTCCATATATAAAAATGCTGGGGTTATTTATAAATTATGTTCCTTTACTATTACATTCATATCAACCAAATAGTAAAATCTTCATTTTCCTTCTTAGAAATATGTCTTATTAGATCCAGCTGCATATTTGGCCCTGCTTCAGAAAAGTATCCCTATTGATGACAGCACTTAAATTTGAAGTGAAAGGGTTTTAAGCATGTGCTTAACTATAAGTATATGCTGTTCTTTATCAATACCTATAGAAATATTTTATTAGAACTGGTTCAAGCTGAATTCTTGGTTCACAGGGACAGTGTATGGTCTTCACTACAGTAATGGGTGTTTTTTTTAAAAGATAATTTCAGATTATTTTTTCAGCTGAGAACTGGGAAGAGGAAGAACATAGGAGGTTGAGAAAAAAAAAGGAAGTTCTGTGGAAGAAGAGGCTAAGCATATTCCAGTCTTCATAGCCTTGTTTCTATTAGTTTATTTGGGGAAATCTCCCCCAAATTACTACTCTGAGTGGGATGAGATAACTAGTACCAAAAGCACCAGTGCTCTATCTACACTTGTGCTTGCACAACTGCTACCACTGCTGGAGCTGCACTGCTCACAAAGGAATGGCAAGACATTAGCCTGAAGCCAACATAGCTTAAGTGAGCAATAATCTATTATAAAAATAAGCAGATAGTATACATAAAAGAAGTAAAGAGATGACTTTCAAATGTAATAAAAAAATATATTTATTGAGATGAGTGGTAGCAGTGCGTGCGGGTTCTTAGGCCTACTGGTATAATTCAAGGACTAAACAAGAACACTGAGACCGAAAATCAATGAGCGAAAATTGGTGAGCCAGAAACCAGGCCATGGTGGATAAAATCATGAGGGAATGATTGGCTTACCCACTACTCCCTTTTTGATTCCTTAAAGAAAGACTTAGGGAGAAAAACTGTCTACTCGAGCAGTGGTTCTCAACTTGAAGTCCAGGGTTCACAACGAGGTTTTAAGGGGTATGCTAAGCAGAGCCAGCGTAAGACTCACTGGGGCCCTTAAGTTACCCTTATAAGATCTGAAGCCCCAGGCTCTAAGCCCTGCCACCCAGGGCTGAAGCTGAAGACAGCAATATAGCTTTTCAGGGCCCTTTGTGGCATAGGGCCCCAGGCAACTGTCCTGCTTGCTACCCCCTAATGCCAGCCATGGCTTGAAGATGCAGAAAATCAGTTATTGTGGCACAAGTAAGCCATGGAGTTTTTATAACTTGTTGGGGCGGGAGGAATGGGAGGTCTCAGAAAGAAAAAGGTTGAGAATCTCGGTACTAAATCCAGCTTCATCATCATGGCTGCCAGACCCACCATCTCCTGGGACCCTAGGTCTTTTTAATCCTGATCCTGAGAGATGTCCTGACCAGACCAGGCCAGAGAGAGCAAGAACCAGGTGACATCACCACCTCTACCAGCTTCATCTGAATCCCTCCCTCCCCACCCATTTCATTTTCCTTCCCTACCTTTTTTTCCCCTCCCCTGTCCAATCTCTCTCCTTTTGCCTTCTGTTTAATAAAAGGCTGCCTTACGTGGCCAAGACTGCACATTCTGCAATACTGCTGTAAGCATGTGACCAGAAAGGCAGCTAAAAGCAATGTACTGTAATAGCCCAATGCTGATACAAATTTCCCAGGTTTCACAGTAGCTGATAAGACTGGTGTGTTGTGCCTGTGTTTTTCCAGCAGTCAGATTGCAAGTGAAAGTCAATACCAGAGACAGAAGCTACATTTTCTATCTTTGCTATTCTGTTCTCTCCCTTCTTGTACGTGTTCATCTTGTTTTGGCTTTTGGGACATGGAATCAGAGTTGGAAATGGAAACAGCAGCAGCAACTACAGCAGCTCCACCTATCTCAACTAAACCTCCGCCCCCAAACAAACAAAACAAACAAACAAAAAACCCCAGACACATATTACCATCTTTAATATACCATCTGAGACTGTCAGTTGAGGGGTTTTTCCATCTAAAAACTCTCTCCAGCTGAAGGTTAAAGGGCCACTATTAAAATGAAGGCCTTATTTAATACTCTAAATTTCAAATGCTCTAACTGTTTTTTCTTCATTTCTGTATCTTTAATTAAGGGTTAAAAGGCATTTTAATGGTGTGTTTGGTCTCTGTAGACAAACCCCAAATCTGTTAAAAACTGTTTAATGTTGGACAGAGACAGTGTCATTAATACTTTTGACTCTTTGGGTGCCTTCATTCCAGTCAAATTAATACAGCACCACATCACAGAACTACTACACTATTAAGCCTGATTGGTTCTATCTGAACAGCAGAAAAACTAGGACCTTAACTACAATAGCATTTCAGGTCAGGATGAGGTATATTGGAGATAAGGTAGGAGCAAGAGTACTTGGAACATTGTTGCTCTATTCCTTGCCATCCGATACATGTTCATGAAACAAACAAACAAACAAAAAAAACCCTCACAAAATGTATCAACTATTTAAAAACCAGCGACAACAAGTGAAGCTAAGATATACCAACTAAAGCCAAGGTATTGAAAAATTAAAACCTACATTCTGTCTAAATGCATGCCTTAGTGGAGGGGAGAAAAGCAAATGAGGTTTTAGTTGGGCTTGATTTTCTTTATTGATATACGTTAATTTAAGAGTTTTGATTTGTACAAATATATAAAAAATCTTTTTAAAAAACATTGAATCAGTTTCATCCTTTAACAGTGACAATTTCAAATCAAGGCTAGCAGCAGCAATTAAGTTAGACATAGCTATTTGTTGCTGGCTAGTTTACTAAATATGGTACATTTATTAAATCATTTAACTTATTAACACTTATGAAACAGAAATGGATTAATAATATTTAAAACTAAACCACGATAGCATTGTAAAAATTTAGTTCTATTGCCACTGGAGGTCAGATGTTTTTCAGTACACAGACATGGAAAAAACTAATTTATATTATCCTTTGACAGAATTGTGTACTCAAAAAGAATTTGTGAAATCATTCTAAGACTTATGATCCTAAAACCCTTTCCATTATAATATTAATGGCAGGTTGTGACAGACTGACAATTGCCTGCAATATCCTGTATGGACGTTATTGACTTAAATTAACATTACAGTGAAACCTCCATTTAATGGACTAATTCGGGCGAGGGGGTGTCCGTTAAATCAAAAAGTCCGTTATTTAATTAAAAAAAAAAAAAAAGAGCTGTCGGAGCAGCAGCCCGCCCGCCACAGGGTTGGGGCAGCAGCTCCACAGCCCGCCCGCTGCTGGGACCCGGGCGGCAGCCAGGAGCCGTCAGTCAGCCCGCCCGGGTCCCGGCTGCTGGGACCCGGGCGGTAGCCGGGAGCCGTCAGCCAGCCCGCGAGAAATGGATTTTGGATGCATCAGACTTGCTCAGAAATTTTGTCCGTTGCATCCGAAGTCCGTTAAATCGAGGTCCGTTAAATCGAGGGTTTACTGTATTGAATTAGATGAATACCTTTGGGGTCAAGTGTATTAAAAATAAAATTGCATATGTGTTGCTGTGAAATTGTATGTATTTCCAGGGGACCAGGCAAATTCACTCAGATTGTATTATTTCCAGAAAAGTGCCACAGACCCCTGAAAAAGTAAGCACGTACTAGCTCAGACAAGGTTCTCCATGCACCAACAGACAAAGCAAGGGGTTTGGGATAAATAGCTTGGTTTTAAAGTGGGTCAGGGCCTTCTTCCTGATTCAGCAAAATGGACAGGATTCCTGATCCATGGAGGGCCCCAATCCTTAGTGTAGAGTTGGAGGGTCTAGATGCTTGTTCTGAGCTAAAACTATGATAAACTGGTTATCACAGGAATAACCCCTGTGTGAGGGTTTGAAGGGCTCGTCCTGCCAGAATCCATGTTAGGGTTAACTCTGGTAAGCTTATTAGCATGTGTGTAGGTTCTTTTATTATTTTTAATACATTCTCTACAATACTTTTTACTTTTAAGAATAAGTAGGCTTGAACAGGAAGTGCTGTGTCATACCTTTGTAGCAATTCATCTCTTAACTGAAGAGAAAGCAAGAAGGTGCCCTTGAGCAATCTCTTTGTGCTGGGAATAACAGTTAAGGGAGGGAACTGTTCAGCCTGGAAATACCCCAGTTAGAAGGGAGAGTGGAGTGGGTCCTCACCCAAGGGAGACAACAGCAAAGTGTTGGAAGCTGAGGGAAGGTGCCTTTGTTGGAAATAAGACTGAGGGGAATACAGGAGCAGTCTCCCTGAATTGTGAGACAGGTTATAGTTATGTAGTACCTTATGCATTAACTGAGCATTTAAAATGCAACCAGAAAATGAAAATAATGATTTTAATACCACTGACGTTTAAAAATTATTGTAAAGCTCAAGCTGATTTGAAAATGGTTGTAAAATGCCTCCATCACCACATGCATTTCTTTTCATGAACATTTTTAAATGAAATGGAGTTTTTACAGCTATGTTATAAACTCCTATAAGATGAAATGATGGTAGGATTCTGAACTTCAGTTACCAGGTTGTGAATAGATAAATAGTTATTTTCTTTAAAAGAGAGCTTAGTTTTAGAAACATGGAGTCCAGCATCCAGTACCTTATACGTTAAATAGTTTATTCTCTGAAAAAAAGAGTAGAGAAACTTAAATGAAAATTGAAGTGAAAGACCATGGAAGCTAGCATAGAGAAACACTAGAAGTAATAACAATCACAAGGAGAAAAGACTGGCTGACATCCAGGACAGGAGGGAGGTGGAACATGAAGGATGAGTACAAGTTATAAGAAAAGCAGAAAGGAAAAAAAAATGTATGGGGCCATTTAGCCCGGATATCTGCAGCAAAAATAGGAGAAGATTAAACTGAAAGAGATCCTGTGGGAGGTCACCAGCCCAACAAATAATTAAGAAGCCACAAATTAAATGAAGCCAATAGCAAGACAGAATTGGCAAGTATTCTAATTGCTTACTAGATGTGTGGCCTGAGACGTATGTTTCCCAGATAAAGAAAGTAAGACTGTATTCAGTCACTGGGATACCAATAGGATGTATATCTCAATAAAGATGCTGGCTAATGTGAAGAGTGCTGGGGAATCCCCACCATTTGTAGTCCAAGAACAGAAAGGCTACAAATGCTGTTGTGGTGGAAGGTGCATCACATAAAGCTCTGGAGTCAGACCCTGACAAAATTGTTTGGTCATGTAGCAGAGTAATGACTCACCAGCCCAGTGCCTCCTGCTGGTCATCCAGGAATTAGCTCTTTTACAGCCTCAGAGCCCCCTCTGCTGGGCAGTGGCTCTCCTGCCTCAGGCCCCATGTTCCTCCAGGACCCTGGTGCCCTTCACTTTAGGGTTCTGCCCACAGCAGTACCCCCACACTCTGGGTCTCCTCTCCCAGGGGAACCCCCAACCCTCTAAACCCACCATGCCTCAGTGGCTACTGCCAGTCATCATCTAGCCCCCTTTCCCTGGGGCAGATTGTACCCTAATAGCCACTCATCATTGGCAAGGGGGTAGGGCCTGATGCCTTTTCTTATCCCCAGGATACACCTGTATAGCTCCAGTACCTTCTTAGTTCTTCAATGAGGCCTGCAGTTGGGGGTTTACCAAGCTGGAGCTCCACAGCTCTTCTTGCCCTTCCTCAGCACTGCTCTACTTCAGGTACCCTGCTCTCAGGCAGCTGGCCTTTCCCACTACAGTGAGAATCCTGTCTCCTGGCCCTACAGCCCTTTTATCCAGGCCAGCTGTGGCCTGATTAAGCCAGCCACACCTGGGGCCAACTACCTCACCAGTCTCCCTCAGCTGCTCTTAATCCCTTTTACCTTGGAATGGGGCAGCCGCCCCACTACAGGTCACAATATCATCTGGGTCTTTTTTGTTATTAAAATGTTAGTCTCCATCACAAAATCCATTAGGGGAGTAGGAGAATCATTCTGTCTTTAGTCTTGTACACTGTCAAATAAGAGGCAGTGATCCTGGCTTTTCAGAATGTGGAGAGAGCAAGGTTATCTCTGATTTCAGCTCAGCCACACGCAGCAGGTATAGAGAGCTCATTGAAATGAAAACGCATTTACAAAAGAGGAACAGGAGTTACACTTTTGTACCCAATGAGCTGCATGTTTTGTACCAGCAAAAAGACTTCCATCTTCCTGAATGGAAGATCAATGATAAAACTGCTATATTAAGGTGGCAATTATCAAGATGACTCTTCTAACGGAGCACCAGACAGCAGATTTAATTCAGGTTTGACTTCTAAATTTATGGACTGAAATTGTGGAATTCAGTTTCTGTTCTGTGGCAAAACTGTAGAAAAAAATAGGGAATGTGGAATGTTAGTTTTATGCTCTGGATTAAACTATTTCATAAACTGTAGCCACTGAATTTAATCTTAGTCAACATTAAGAAAGGTAAATTAATAACACTCAAGTTAGCCTTTAATTTCTAATTGTCAGAGGTCTTTCTGATCATCAAGGAAAATAAATAGCTAAAATTAAGTGACATAATCTAAAGTTCTGGCATGGCCGTATTTGAAAATAATTGGTGAATTTCCCCACTCTTTCTTAATGAACTGTTTAGCACTACTGCAAATATTGAGCGTCTCTGTTTTTACTTTTGGATTTCACTATATGGTAAAGTTTCTTTGGTTATTACATGACTTTTAAGAAGCAAGAGAGCATCATATTCCTAACTTCATGTTGTTTTCTTGAACACTTGGTATTTCATCACTGTGATCAGCTGCTAGATGAATAATTCTCTCGCAGCTATATTTATGTGCAATCTTTATAGGTTGCTCTCAAAATTTTTGTGGTGATTTATTTATTATGCAGGCACTGACATAATTGTATTCTTTCAAAATCAACACCAAAAAAAGTTAAAATGTTCTGTCTTTATAAATGGTATTACCTAGTATCCCTTTTCTATCCATGTATATTCATAATTTCACCATTAAGACATGAAATAGCTTTATGCAATATTAATGTGTTTGAAGACTGTTACATTCTGAAGATAATCCTAACCCATTGTTGTTTTTGAATGTGTTAAAAAATTAACCCGGTATAAGTAAGTGGAAGTAAAATGAAGGAGAAACAGTCCCTTTTTTTACTCCAAAACCTCTCAAGTGTAAGGAGGGCACAAACTGCAGGCTGCACATTGAATGTTCTTAACAGCTACACTATCAGCTTCAGACTGCAGTGATTATTTATTCATATAGCTGGCCGTCGCTTCACTCAGCTCCTATTTGCACGGGCGGCCGTGCAAATGTAAACAAACTGTCTGGTGCATTACTGTGATGGGCTGCATGCGACCTGAAGGCCACAGGTTTCCAACCACTAACCTAGACAATCTATTTAGATCACACACCCATCAATTAGTGGTGTGAAGTTTGAGATCTTGTCATATAAATAAACTCTGTGTAGCACCACTGTGAAAGCTAAGCATAAAAAAAATCAGGGAAGTCAGAATATAACCTGGTAAGAAGGAAATTAAAACCTGCATGTGATGGGGTGGACTAGTCCAAAGACCCTCTGCCAGAGGTCTTACGACCCTGCCTCCACTCAGCCCAAAAAAGAGCAGAGGCAAAGTCCTCCAGGCAGCCTAGAGTGGCTGCAGGGGAGGAGCCAATCAGAGGGACCGCTGGAGCAACCAATCAGGGGCCAGAAGGCCACATAAAAGTAAACAGCAGAGCAGTCAGGAACTGCTTGGTGCTTGAAGAGGGAGGACTGGGTGCCTGGCTGGAAGAACATCAGGACCACGGACAGGTCACTGTGACAAGTTGCCCCAGGGGACTGAGCCCAGAACTTAGCCAGACCAGGTTAGGGTATCATGATGGGCCATGCTGGTCTGGATGAAGACTGAGCCCAGGTGAAGGCTGCTGAAAGAACACTAACCAAGGGTACTAAGATGGGACCCTGTTAGGCTATAAAAGAAGGCAGTGTCTTCAGGAAGGATGCCATTATACTATACCACTAATACACCTAGTGGTACATAATATTGCAGAAGCCAAGCATCACTTAGAAAGAGCATGCAGGGAAGGGGAGCAGGGAGATATATTCAATGGCTGTGCACTGGAGAAAAGAAAATTCCACGGTATACTGTAACCTAATGTTACGGTCAACCCATAAAATAAGCCAGCCAATCAAGTGGCCCAACACAGGCCAATGACTTAAGGCAATGGCAGCATGTTCTCCTACAAAGACATGTACTATTGGCAAGCACCATATTTTGGTTTTGTGCAAGGTGATGTGGGAGCAAAGTAGTCTCCCTTGTTTCCCTTCAGAATAAATAATTTTGAGATTTTAGGTTTAGGGTCAGTCTTCACAGGCCTAATTTTGCAAACTCGTATACCCACAAAGTAGGTTTACACATGTAGTCCCACTAAAGCCAATAGGACTATTCATTAATTACTTGGTTTATTTGTTATAATAAAAGGATGGGACACACATTAGTTAGCGTACATTTGTATTGCTATTGTCTCATTTCCTCATTAAGAGGAGAGAATACTAACTGAAAATGAAAAGGTTACACAATGAAAATGTCTCATTCTAAATATACAACTAGAAATACATACCAGAAAAAAGGTTTATGGGGCTTCTAGAAAAAGTTAGTTTCTTTATTAGATTAGATTTTGAAAGGAGAAGGGTTAAAAAAAAAGTCTCAAAGAAGCCTCAAAGTAATCTACCATAAAATACCAAAAATCACTTTAAAAAAAATCATTGTTGGTTTTTTTTAACCCTGAACAATGCCCCATGTTTTACAATACCCTATTACTATGGTGTTACCATAGTAACAAGGTCATCATCAGTAGCCATTATATATTACTTCATTTTTGACAAGCGAGTTAGAAATCTCTCTTTCAAATATGCATTTTACAAGCTCTGTGAGAAAGCACAGCTTACCAGATCATTCCACTGAGGCTAAACAAGGAAAAACATGCACAGTGCTGAATGGATCATCTTTTATGGATCATGCACATGTACCTTTGTCACATTTTCAGAAACAAGACTGCCATTCTAGCTACTGTGCCAACACAAAAAATATGCCCTATGATTGGCTTAATTATCAGACCGTGATCAAACAAGACAAATAAATGGTTATGTGAAGCAATGTTCAAACAGTTATGCTAACAGCTCTATGGCGTAAGAAGCTATTTCACATACAAACACTAAAAATGCTGCATAAACAAAACCCAATGGATAAAACATTAATTATATGTTCAAATAAAGGCTGTTTTCCTTACTATGGGAATTTCACATACAGCTGAGGACACCATTCATTTAACAATGGATAAAGAAAATGTTTGGGGTTTATGAAGGAGGAAATTAGATCCACAAACACCTTGCTGTAACAGAATTACAAAAATGATTACCACAACAAATGCATGCAGTGAATCATCTGGAACACTGCAATGACAAGTATTATTCAAAGTGCAATGGAGTACTGTACTGCAATTTCTGCTTGCTCATTCATCTGAGAATGATGTAATGGTGTTTTTATTTACCGTATAGTTCAACCTTTTTCTGTTCTCCCCTACTTGTTTTCCAATTCTGGAATTTGAAATAATTGTTTTAATGAACAATGAAATGTCAATATTAATTACATTAATTTAACATCAGTTCCAACATGACTGTCCTCTATGTGAAAAACAGTTAGATATGACATTTCAAGGATATCTACTCTCGGAATCATCATTTCGGAAAGTACTGTCTTCGAAGAAGAGAATGAGAAGAAATAAAATATCTGAGACAGTATCTACAAGGAACAAATCCTTATGATAAAGTAGATTTAATCTAATAATTTTAAACCACTACATGTTAACCCAGAAAACATGCAAAGCAGCATTAAGGATGTGCTGTAGCACAAATGGGAGCAAGAATGAAAAATATTAAGACTGAAACACCATCCTCAATCTATACTCCTTTGACCAGATTGGGCCATTACGACACTGGCTTACTTTTGCACTCATACACCATTCGAGGAGGAATTCTGGGAACAATTGTGTCTTAGGAGCCATGATTTCTCAGCTAACACTCTACCGTGTGGATGAAGTATGTCCACTGAGCATCCTTTGTACAGTTGGCTTGCTACCTAGACTAGTGCTAGGGCAGAGCATGGCTATGGCTATGCTTTCCCCTTTGGAGTAATTCACACACCCAGATGGTAAATGGAAGCAGTCCCTAAGCTCTTCCAAGCACACAACTGCTATTGTGAATGGTCCCTTGCTCAGGAAATGCAAGAAAAAGAATGCCCCTGCTTGAACCAGGCACAACCTAGCTTTTTATCTATGGAACCGCTGCAATAATGGGTGATCTTGCATACCATGTGAAAATGTTCTAATCCCAGGAGACAGCTGCACAGTGTAGGTGAGTTAGGGATGAGATTTCAGTCAGAATCTGAGTAAACAACAGAAGAATTTAAAACACCACATATGTAGCTGCATCCCTTCCTTTTTCCTATATCATCAATTCTACTCTCAATAGAACTGAATGACAGGTTTAAAACACCTTTTCATTTTGCTATTAGTAAAATGGATGTTATTTCCAATCCTTAAAAGAGACAAGACCTGGTGTTTTAGTTCTACACATACAAATGCAATATAATCACAATAGATAAAGTACATTTAATTTGTAAAGTTCACTCTGTGGCAGCCAGAAGTGATAAAAAAAATACTTACACTAGTGAGCTAAGGGTAGCTGTCCTTATCATCACAATGACCAGGATTATAGTTGTCAAAATCAGAGAAATGAAAGATACCTGCAAATTACAATCCAAACGGTTGATCACTTCGCTGGTGAGAATTTCAGTAGTTTTAGCAAAGTATTATTCTATTTGAAAACTTTCTTCTTTCTTCAAAAAAGTGAAATTAATAGCGTAGCTACATTTTCTGACTTTCTATAGAAGCAGGTCTTTGTTTTTAAAGAAGCATCCCAAGATTTCTAAGTTTTATTTGCTGTGACTGTCTTTTGACAGCTTTATGACCAGCCTTTAGTCCATTGCTCCTACAAAGAGTCTTGTTTGTAGAAATGCTGCGCATCTTTGGTTCCCCCTTATTTTATCTAGAATTGTGAGTACTCAGAAGCTCTGAAAAATCAGACCCACTGTAGCTATCATTAAAAAAAGCTTATTTTATGAGTAAGTGGCAAACGCAATTATGTAAGTACAGTAACTCCTCACTTAAAGTTGTAGTTATGTTCTTGAAAAATGTGACTTTAAGTGAAATGATGTTAAGTAAATCCAATTTCCCCAAAGGAATGAATGTAAATGTGTGTGGGGGGGGAGGGGTAGGTTCCAGGGATTTTTTTTTTTTTTTTGGCCATACGGTACAGTACTATAGTTGGGAGGTTCCCCTGCCTTACTTCACACAGGCACAGCTCAGTGGCACTGCAGACAATGAGGCAGGCAAGGAGGCTGAAGGTGCTGTAGGCTAGGAGAACCATGTTGCGCAGCAGCAGCTTCCCCTACTCTGCAAGCAACAGGGGCGCGGGGCTCAACCCTCAGCCCGCCCACTCCACCCCTTCTCCCAAACCCCACCCTTAACCTGCCTCTCCTCCCCCCCCCCCCAGTCTTCCCCCTTTACTCTGCTTGCCACATTCTCGCTCCTCCACCGTCCCTCCCCTGCCTTCTGCCCCTGGCAATCAGCTGATTTGCAGCTTGCAAGAGGGAGGGGGAGGAGTGAGGAGTTGGCATGCAGGCTTCCCCTCCCTCCCCTGCCTCCTACCCGCAGCAATCAGCTGGTTTGTGGAATTCAGAAAGCAGAGGCGGGAGGGGAAGCCTGCATGCCAACTCCTCGCTCTTCCCTCCTCCATCCTGCATGCTGCAAGCCAGCTGATTCCTGCGGGCAGGAGACGTGGGGAGGAGGGTGAAGGCACTGATCCATGGGGTCTGCTGGCTGGCAGGAGGTGCTGTAGGGGGGCAGCAGGGAGGCTGCCAGATGTGGACAAAGCAGGCAGCCAAATGCCGTTAGAGCGAAGTATTGCACAATTTTAAATGGCGTATGTTCTGTAATTGAGTAGGGACATAAGCTCGAAATAACGTTAAGCGAGAGGACATTAAGTGGAGAGTTACTGTACAGGATTTTTATTTATTTATTTATCCTCGCTGACAGACCAATGTTTGTGTAGCAGCAAATATGACTCTCTGTCCTAGCTAGTCCTTTCCTCTGAATAGCAATGTTTTCCTGTATTTGGATGGTTGTATAACACAACATAATCTGAAATTACGAAACATCAGACAGATTCTAAGCAGAAGTAAGCAAGTACAACTTCATGAAAGTCAGTGAAGTTGCATCTGCTTACAATTGATTTGAATTTGGCTTTATATCTTTTAGGACATGAGACATCTATACATGTTTTAAGTTTAAGGTGTTATAAAACATGCAATTGTAAAGCATACAATTATATGTAAATTTAATATACATAGGCCTCAATTTTGCATTCTAATAAACATGGACATAAGTGTCCACCTGCAGAAATGAGACTGAATAACTGGAGTAAAAATTTGCCCTGATTGGCTATTGGCTGCTATTGGTTCTCCACTGTCATCATTATACACATGATTTGAGGTCTTAGGGGGAGATTATGATGCAAGATTAAGTAGCTGCAAACCAGATTGTGGTCGCCCCCCGGCCATAAAAAAGGTTGCAATCTGTAGCATTGGTCTTAGAGTCAAATACAGCTCACCAAACTCACCTTACTTCAGTCAGTTGAGTGCCCTTAGTAAGAAGAGGAGCCGATTAACACTCTAGGCAAGCCACCAAAATGTTCTACTCTTTCATTACAAATTAAAATTAAATTACAATATAAGCAATCCATGCCTGAGAAGAAAGTGATCAAAAATTCAACAGTTAAATCTGACTGATTTCAGAGCACAATGAAGAAAGTTAATTTTGTTGAAAGTTCCACATTAAAAGAATTAGAATTTGTTTTTAATACTTTTAGAAATTAGCAATATTTGCAAGCAATCCAAGCAACAAATTTATTTGCAACTTAGATTTTATTCACGCTAAGAGGGGAATTAAACTATTTAGGTCTTTTTTATTGAAAATTATAATTTAATGAAATTACATAATGTTGAGTTGTTTTATACTGCTAATAATTCCACCATTTCAATACTTGCTGTAAGTATATTTCATTTTCATTCAATCATAAATTTAAAGTGCTCGTTCAAAATGTTTAACATGTAGGTGTGATAAATCCCTTTATATTCGTTAAGGACCAGATTGTGATCTCTTTTCCAATAGTATCTTGCAACATAAGTATTCCCACCGAAATTGATGTGACTAGTTGGGGAGTAAGGTACTACCCAATTGGGCCCTAAATTTCACGTGTGGTTTCTTTAGGAGGGCAATAATAATTTAATCTCTCAGCTAACTTGATGTTATTGGCTTGTATTCTGTTGTACTTAGGACTTCAGAACAAGTCCATCAGCCCTAGGACTATTCAGTCATAATGTTAAATTCACTTGTCTCAGCTACACAATAGGACTCTTCAAATATGTTCTACTCTCCTAATGTGCACTGTCCAACATCCATTTAAGTGTCTCAATGACTTAAGTGGGCAGTGAAACATGCCAATGAAATTGCAATGAAAACAACAGGGAACACACAAAAGAAGGGAGAACAGAATAGAGATGTTTTGCAGAGGGGGTGATTTACTGTGCGGTAAAAAACTGTTGGCAGTGTAACGGGACATTCTCTAACAATATAATAAGCTGAACCAAGATAGTCATTGGCATTATGATACAATATGGTATTATGATACAATATGGCAATATAATAAGCTGAACCAAGATAGTCATTGGCATTATGATTTACCTTTGCCAGTTTTGCTATGTCACGATAGAGAGACATAGGCAGGGTAAAGATGATGGTAACACACAGAATAATGACTTGGCGGTAAGTAAGTAAGTTATCTGGACCAACTAAAACATAAAGGAAAAAATTATATATTTAGATTTCTCTAAAACATGGAACAAATAAGTTACATTTGAAACACTAGTAGCAATGTTAGACCATGCCCCAAACTGAAATCAAGGAAACTCCCACAGATGTCAAGGTAACTGGCCTCAGAATAGTTACACCTGCCCAGTGCATGCTCACAGGGCTTTTGTGAGAATAAGGTGAGCACATGCCAACATATGTACAGTATTGTGTGCACATAACTGTGAAATTCCGACCCAACATGGATAGATATATTATAAACATCTGTCATGGGTGGGATTTTTGAAAGTGCTCAGGGTTGGTCTAATTACTCCCACTGAAATCATAGAGTTTTACCATTGACTCCAGTAGAACTCAGTTAGGCCAAAGCTCAGTGGTTTTGAAAATCCCATCCTACCTACACATACATAGCCCCCACAACAGAAACATCTAGCCCTCCAAGGTGAGGTCTGAAACAGCATCAAAGTTTTAGCCAGGAAATCCATCAGTCAAGAACAAACCCATTCACTCTGCACTTGCATATGGCAGCGGACAGAATTTGATGTGCAGCTCAAAGTGAACCCTGGTTTTATTATTGGTAGTTTGCTTAGTTGAATAGGTTGATATTATTTTAACACTCATGCTAGGAAGTCTGATTTTTTTCCCTTGTGTATCAGAGGATATTTTATTTTTAAAAAATCTTTCAACAGGGCCATAACATTTTGGATTTATCATATTAGAGAATGTCCTAAGTGGTACATTTGTAATACATGTTCAGCTACGTAGAAATGTTACTGTTTAAACAGACATTAAAGAAACAATTTGCATACCACTCTAACACTGATCAACAGATCAACAACAGTTTTGAATGATTATCATAGCTGATACCATTAAGTACTACAGTGCAGGATATGCACTGCATAGGCTGAAGCCATGGCCCTGCAATCATATGACCTGGCACAGCAATCTACTACCATCAGGTAGCAGGACTGGGGATGTAGAGTGCAGGAGAAGCACATGTAGACATTAAAAATATATAAATAAGGTTCTTTTAGATTATTAGGAGACTGTACAATAGGTGAGTCATAGAGGAAATAGGGGCCATATTTACTTTAGACCAGCAGTTCTCTACCCGTGGCTTGTGGCCACGTATGGCCCAATTAGCAGACAGCTGCATATGCTAAAGGGGGCCCATGTGGTGGGGTCTGGGCTGTCCCATCACCCAACATGGCAGGTGCGGGCTGCCAGCTTGCCCCACATGGCGAGAGCTCGGATCCTGTGGGGTTAGGGGTCTCAGGCTCCTGGACGGACCAGTCCCGCAAGCTCCAGGACAGCCCCCCCCAGCCCCGTGCAGTGGAGGCGGGAGTTGGGGGCTGGGCTGCCACTGCCTCACTATCTGGCCCCTACAGCCCACATAACACATTGTGGGCCGCAACTGCTTTATACTGACACTCTACCTAGTTAATCTCACCCCAAAAAATGTTACATAAACACTTACCTCCAGGAATTGTTTGAAAAACTTTAGTCAAAGTGTCTCCTGTTATTATGTTGTAACTAATCATGGCTTTAAAATAGAAAGAATTATTTAATACACATCAGATATGATATAAAGGCCCAAACATATACTAGAGACTGTTAGATTGCATGCAGCTGAAACCCTTGCCCCCCATCCTAGCTTTTTTGGCTGACTCTCTGATCTGCTGCATTCAGCTGCTCTGAACAGATCTCCTTTCACATTTCTTTTCAAAGTTAAATCAAGAGTTATAAAAGCAAAACATTAAGTAATAGACGTGAGAACTTGAGAGGAATCCAGCCAGAGGAGCAAGACAGTTGAATTTTGTGCCCAAGGACACTTACTTTAAAAGGAATAAAGGCTTTTATAATTGTCTCTAATAGAAACTAGAAGTTGAAAGTGGTCTGACTGTCCATGAATCACTGCTGAAAGCTTTCAACTACTAGTTTCTATTAGAAAAACCAAATTATGGGCATTCAACAGTTCTTGTTTTATCTTTACAGCCAATCCCATGGGATGTCAAATGCATGGGGCTATACAGTGAAACCTCCATTTAACGGACTAATTCGGGTGAGGGGGTGTCCGTTAAATGAAAAAGTCCGTTATTTAATAATAAAAAAAACCGAGCTGGAGGAGCAGCAGCCCGACCACCACAGGGTCGGGGCGGCAGCTCCGCAGCCCGCCCGCTGCCGGGATCCGGGTGGCAGCCGGGACCCGTCAGCCAGCCCGCCCGGGTCCCGGCGGCTGGGATGCGGGCGGCAGCCGGGAGCTGGCAGCCAGCCCGCCCGCTGCCGTGACCCGGGTGGCAGCCGGGAGCCGGCAGCCAGCCCGTCCACTGCTGTGACCCGGGAGGCAGCCGGGAGACGGCAGCCAGCCCACCCGCTGCCGTGACCCGGGTGGCAGCCGGGAGCCGGCAGCCAGCCCGTGAGAAATGGATTTGGGATGCATCAGACTTGCTCAGAAATTTTGTCCGTTGCATCCGAAGTCCGTTAAATCGAGGTCCGTTAAATCGAGGTTTTACTGTATCACCACATACTTTAACTTGCAAAATTAGCTATTATGCATACTTGTTCAGAACAGTAATTGATTTTACAAGACATAGTGGGAGCCACTAAAGCTGAACATTTGTCCATCTGCAGTGATCCAGTTCCACAGTGTCTCAGATTTAAAGATAGGAAGATACCAAGATTACTTCAAGTAGCTTTTACAGAGATGTACATTTTAAATGGCAGCTGCTATACACGATGTGGTGATATGTGTCTAGATAAGTGAGAGCTGGATAGTGGCAGTTGTTAAAGGTTCCCTAGCACTAGTGAAGAGTCACTAAACTCTATCCAGCATAATGGCAGAGGGACTAAAAACAATGATGCAAAGAAGCAGCTAAAATACAAGGCTCCTCACTTAGGCATCCATTGACTTCATTAGGAGCCTGAATAAGGACTGAAGAATTGGGGTCAAAATGTATACACACAAATTTCTGAACTAGAAAAAGTACAGATCCTACAAACACTTATGCATATATTTAACTTTACTACTGTGACAGTTCTGTCAGACTCAATGGAACAGCTCATGATACACATGTGCTTAAGTTACCAAGTCTTTGCAGGTTATGTCCATGGTCTTGATTATCCTACTCTATTTTCTCTGATAAAGCAACTATTATTTTCCATATAGAAAGATTATGGGTCAAAGTTTTCCAAAGTAACTAGTGATTCTGGGTGCTTCTATTTTTGAATGCCCAACTTGACACCTTAAAGGGGCCTGATTTTCAAAGAAGGACTGATTACCCACTCTGTGGATTTCAGACCCCTTTTATGTACCTCATGTTGAACACCCAAAAATTGAAGCACCAGAAATTACTACTCACTTTGGAAAATCTTGGCCAGGGTCAACAGAATGATTTTTACATTTAAAAAAGTGGATATTGAAGCAGTAGTCTCACATATGTGTTCTCTCCAGCACACACAGACCTATCACTGGTCCTTGAAAGCACAAGGTTCAAATATAACTAGAGTGAAATCCTGGTCCTATTGAAGTCAATTGAAGTGTGGCCAGTGACTTCAATAGAGTCAGGATTTCACTCTTTAGAATGTATATGATAACCTGATTAAATTCACACTAGCATGTTTTCTTATTTCAAGTAAGCAAATATTACAAGATAAACTCTGAAGCTTTTGGTTGTTCTATAAAGGTGTTGTTTATTAAAAGGATTTGTTTTCTTGGGTTTTTCGTGAGAGTCATAAAAGATTGCCTACGGATAGGCAATATTTCAATTTTCCAGGCCAAAATAATGAAATACAAGCTAACTCTTTTCAAAGGTCCATTTCTAAGTATTTTTAACTTCAACAGTGTCTCCCTCTGGTAATTCAAAAATGATAGTTAATTATAAATTTACAATACATAACTTTATAGTGATCTTACCAATAAATGGATATAAAAACTGTAGTGTTGAGAGAATTAGGTATCCTATAAAACCATATGATTTATTGACCAGTTCCTGGTAGCTGTTCGTACCAGAGAGGTTTCCTCCTTTAATCAGTAATATAATGGAATAATCTGTTAAAATAATATAAAAGTAGTATTTGAGACTATAATTTTTCTATGTTTAGAAGAAATAGTTTGCAAAGTATTTAAAAAAAAAGCAAAGAAAGCAATCATTAACTGAAGCAACTGTAGTGAATAGGAAGGGAAAGGAAAACACTATGGTGTTGTGAGTTTCTTCACAATATTTATTCCTAAAGATTCTAAAGATTCCTTTACCCACGTAAATTTATGTGCCACAGCATGTTTGGGGATCAGGTTAAAAAGGCTGTTCACAAGGCTTATTCACATGGAAAAGAACTTACAAAAAGAGTCCCATTGAAGCCAATGGGGTTTACTTAGGTAAGTAAATGCTTACCTTGGGACTCTGTAATTTGTCCCTTTATGAATGAAGCCTAAGCGAATTTAGGTCAATTTTTGTTGAAATTATCATATAACAACTTACTTTTAACTTATTAGTTAAAACTTCTTAGTTTCAATCTATGTTGTGAATTTGGAACACAAATGGCACTCACTTGAGCATCAGGGTCCTATTTAGCATTGAATTTTTTTTAATACAAACAAGTGATTTGTAAGAATAACCCTTATTAATATCTTACACTAACATCATACTCTAGTCTAGGAAACTATACTTCCCCCTTAATGAATCTCCCACAATAAACAGCTTTAAATATTGTACTGTACTGCATAATTCTCCACTCTTGCTAATCTGCTCAGAAGATTAATGAGGTAAGTAAAATAAAACAACCCTCTTCCTTTAATATAAAGTTTTAAATTACAGACATTCTTATTTAATTATTATGAAGTTCAACTGAAGTTAATTTTGGCAAGATTGGCATTTTTACTTTAATACAGCAACTGCTTTCATGGTACCTGTGATATAGGCAACACCAACTAAAAGCAATACTCCTAACGGAAAACCAGCTTGCTTCATTGAATAAGGCAATCCTGTGAATAATGAAACAAACAAAAGATTAGAGAAAAGCCTTTTAAAATACTTGCTATTTATTTGTGGTTTATTTGTTTGTTGTAAAGGAAGCAGTCTGTTTTAAAAAAAGTCTATTATTTGTCCCCAAATCAGCAGCAAACAGTTTAAAGTTCCTCAGCAATGTCCTATATGTATACATCAGACTTACTTCAAAGGGATCATTTTTGAGGGCAAAGGGTAGATCAGTTTTAAGTCCAAGCAGTACTTGATCTCTGTTAGCTGGGTCTGCTAACAAGGTTGCACATTATTCAACACAATGGGGCCTCTGAACACAATTGGCACATGTGTTCTCACAATACAAATACATTATAATAATACCACAGACACAGCAGTAAAGTAATGTGAGAAAAACATGCTTTTCACACAACTGGAGATTTATACATATATGAAAGGATGATTATCCTAAAGTGAAGAAAAGTATATTTACCTATTATTCCCGATCCTATGATCGAGTTGATAACATTAAAACTGGCTGATGGGAGATCACTGTTTCCTCTTTTAGTCCTAGGTTTACCAACCAACGCTGTTCTGTCATCTGTTTCTATCTATTCCAGTAAGAGAATATTAGTGTTATACAAAAACATATTAGACTAACAGAGAACAATTATGTCAGACATGTTTTGAGTCTTACTAAGTTACCAAAGTTTGTTTTATCAATCCTTGCAGCTTGTTTTGTTCTGATTATTTATCAGTTGTGTCTGGATCCAGATAAGTTTCAGTGGTGAGATGATGGCCGAAAAGCTGTTCTCAGTGAGATTTTTGGCCTCCAAGGGCTGAAATATCATGTGATTGATCGGGTATTCTTCCAAGATTTCAGCAACATCTGACCAAGCAGTAGAAAATAAGCCACTTCTGATTTGGATCAGCCCCAGAACCAAAATCAGAAGAATGGATTCAATTCCAAGAATTCAAACCAGAATATACCAGAATCTGAAGAAGTGCCAACTCAAGGGTCCAGTGCTGAATTTTTTCTGCTTCTAACAAATAATTTCTTTCTCAGCCAAAGTTAGAGAACCACTGCTCTAGAAGGTTCTTCTTACTCTAGGCACATCCTTCTCTTAGAAGAGGCAATACACTGTCCAGGGAAATATAGTCCCATCAACCAGAAGGTCAATAAATGCAGTGATATGTAATTAAAAGGAGGAACATAAATTTAATTCTGATTGCCATTTTCTTCATTAAAGTATGATGATTTAGCTTATACACACCATCTCCCTCTCGGAATTTTATTCTGAGCTTGCTTGCTTGCTAAATCACAGATTCCGTGATTCTCTGGGACCTCTGTGACTTCTGCAGCTGGCAGGTGCGACTGACCCTAGGGTTGCCCGAGCAGCTCTGGTGGCCCTGAGGCCAACCGCACCAGTGCCCCCTGCAACCTCTCATGCCGCACCAGTGCCCCCTGCAACCTGTCATGCAGCAGCTGTCCCAGGCCGCTACCCCCCCACCCTCCCGCAGCAGCAGCAGCATGGCAGACTCAAGCCGGCATGGCTGCCCCACAGTACCAACAGGTGCCCCAGAGGCCGCCCTCCATAACAGCAGTTGTGGCTCTGGCGTCCCCCAGAAAACCAAATATTTAGTCAGGGGTATATAGTACAAGTCATGGACTGGCCACGGGCCATGAATTTTTGTTTATCGCCCATGATTTTTACTAAAAATGCCCATGACTAAATCTTAGCCTTACACATGAGGCACTACAAAGAATAATTCAGCTCAGATGCCTGTAGCCAACACCACTGGAAAAAAAAAGTTAAATATGACTGATAAACCAAAGATTGATTTACTTCATAGGAATCCATGCAGTGCCATAATCTGACAAGCATGTAAGAACATCACAACAAAATTAAGTGGCTACATGGAACTCTTCAAAGTTGCCTGCTGCTAACAGTGATGTACATCATCAGCGCTTCCACTGGACTGGGACAATTTAGGCTCTCTCCTTCATATTAGGTATTTGTGTGTTTCTTTGGATTCTCGCATTCTTTGCACTTGTGTGGTTCTTTGCACCATTTCTTTGACCTAAAATAATTTTAGTTACTCAAAAAATTGTACTATAGAAGTCAGAAACTCATTCTTACTTTTATTGACTTATTTCTGGACCGCTACCTAATATGCAAAATACAAATTTCTACCTATTCTTTAGAACAAGTGACTTTGTTATCAGACTGCATTGGCACCCCTGGAGTTGAAGCATCCATTAAATATAAATCCTTATAGTCAAGCTTTGTGAAAATGGGTGGACTAGGTGGACCCTTTTTAACATTTTTACTCTTGCGGAACCGGCCTTCAGTCTTAGCAATAGTATCAATAAAGCATCTCCGAAATTAGTGGAATGCTAGACTGTATTTGGTATACATGGGAGAGGAAGAGCCCATGTTAAGAGATGTATGTCCAAGAAATCTGATTCTTTAGGGCTATCAATTTGTGTCGGATACAGTAGGATGTAGTATATTAAATGAATAGTTTATTCTAGGGCTGTCAATCGCAATTAACGAACATGATTAACTCAAAAAATAATTGTTATTAAACAGTTTTAATCACACTGTTAGACAATAACAGAATATAAATTGAAATGTATTAACTATTTTTGTGTTTTTCTACATTTTCAGCTATATTGATTTCAATTACAACACAAAATACAAAGTGTACAGTGCTCACTTTATATTATTTTTATTACAAATATTTGCACTGTAAAAAACAAAATAAATAGTATTTTTCAATTCACCCCATTCAATAATGTAGTGAAATTTCTTTATTGTGAAAGTGCAACTTACAAATGTAGATTTTTGTTAGAGAACTGCACTCAAAAACAAAACAATGTAAAACTGTAGAGCCTAAAAGTCCACTCACTCCTACTTTTTGTTCAACCAATTGCTAAGACAAGTCTGCTTACATTTTCAGGAGATAGTGCTGTCTGATTCTTATTTACAATGTCACTTGAAAGTAGGATGACCAGATAGCAAGTGTGAAAAATCGGGAAACTTTTTTGGGTGGTGGAGGGATGCGAAAAGATAATTGCCTATGTAAGACAAAGTCCCTAATATTGGGATAGTCCCAATAATATCGGGACATCTGGTCACCCTATCTGAAAGTGAGAATGGGCATTAATTTGGCACTTTTATCTGAGTGACTGGCTGAACAAGAAGTAGGACTGAGTGGACTTGTAGGCTCTAAAGCAGGGGTGGGGAACCTCCGGCCTGCGGGCCTTATACGGCCTGCCAAAGCCTTCCGTCCGGCCCGCGCGTGTCCCTGGCCGGCGGCTCCCCCAGGCGCTTCTCGGCCCCTTCGCCGAATGCGGAGCCGCCCCCCCCCCCCCCGGCGGCCCGGGGCGGCTCCGCGCTCAGCGAAGAGGCCGGAAGTGCCTCGGGGAGCCGCTGGCCAGGGACGTGTGGGGGTGGCTCTGTGCTCCGGCCGGCAGGCGGGCATGGCTCCGCGCTGGGGCCGGCAAGCGCCTGGGGGAGCCGCCGGCCAGGGACGCGTGTGGGCCGCCAGGCGGGGGCGGCTCCCCCAGGCGCTTCCCGGCCCCTTCGCCGAACGCGGAGCCGCCCCCGCCTGGCGGCCCGGGGCGGCTTCGCGCTCGGCAAAGAGGCCGGAAGCGCCTCGGGGAGCCGCCGGCCAGGGACGCACGGGGGTGGCTCTGCGCTCCGGCCGGCAGGCGGGCGTGGCTGGAGCGCCTGGGGGAGCGCGCGTGGGCCACCAGGCGGGGGCGGCTCGAACCTGGGGGGGGCCGCCGGTGCCTCCGGGAGCCGACGGTCAATGGGGTGTGGGGGGGAGGCAAGGTGTGGGTGCAGGAGGGAAGGAGGCTTGGTGGGGGGAGGCTGGGCTGGGTGGGTCAGGCATGGGGGGCAGGAGGCTGGGTTGGGAGGTGGGAAGAGGTTAGCTTCGGTGGGGTGGGCTGGGCCGGGCCAGGCAGGGGTGGGGGAAGAAAAGCAGTTAGATGGGAGGCTGGGCGGGGGTAAAGCAACAACACCCCCCTACACCCAGGATGATAGGGAGCTGACTGGGGCAGGTGGCAGGACCCAGTTCTGGCAAGGGGCCAGCGGGGAAACCCCAAAGCAGTGCAGGGCTAAGCACTCCGCTTGCCACTGCTTTGGGGTTTCCGCCACTGGCCCCTTGCCAGCTGGGGTCTCAGCTCCTGTTGCCAGCCTGGGCTTCCTCGGGGGGGGGGGGGGGTGAGCGGCCCACGGGGGGGGGGGAGTGGCCCACGAAGGACATTATAAATGTCCAAATGGCCCTTGGCACAAAAAGGTTCCCCACCCCTGCTCTAAAGTTTTATATTGTTTTATTTTTGAATGCGGATTTTTTGTTCATAATTCTACATTTGTAAGTTCAACTTTAATGATAAAGAGACTGCACTATAGTATTTGTATTAGATTAATTGAAATATTTTACAGTGAAAATATTTGTAATTAAAAATAACTATAATGTGAGCACTGTACACTTTGTATTCAGTGTTGTAAATGAAATCAATATATTTGAAAATGTGGAAAACATCCAAAACATTTAAATAAATGGTATTCTATTATTGTTTAACAGTGTGATTAATCATGATTAATCATGATCAATTTTGTAATCACTTGATAAACCTAGTTTATTCACATGTTTACCACGTCATGCATTTTCATGTTGCATAAAATAGGAACTTATTCTTGACTTGGGATTCTTTGCTCTATTATAGAACCTTCTATATGAGGATCTCAGAGTTCATCATCTCTATATACATATTTCTAAAGTGCCCACCACTCTAGCAGAGTTAGAAACTTTAATGAATTTGCTCCTCTTTGATATCCATGTGAAAAACAAAGGCTCAGGGGCATTAAGGGACTGATCTTCAGACGCATCAAGCACCCACAGCTCCTGTGAACTATTTCAGATGACAAATGAAGTGTGCGTTGTGGAGGGGAGGGCGGGGAGGAGTTAGGATTAAATCTCGGGCCGCCTGACTTCTGTTGCTGTGTTTTATCCTGTCTTCCCTATTGCTCATGTGGAGCCACTGAGATGAAAAGAGATTCCCAGGAGCAGTTGTTTCTGGTGACTGCCCACTGAAGACTTCGAAAGTCTATTTACGAACAGTTCTGCTGCTAGCAACGATTTTTATGGCCTTTCCCCTTTTCCAGTTTATTTTTCTAACTACCTCTCCTAGCATCATTTACACGAAGACGGCTGTTTAGTGAAGCCTACTGCTAGTTACGTATTGACATTCAGGATGGGAAAAGACTCAATCATAAAGGTGAACGAGTAGATCGTGCCTGAGCTTGTCCGCTTTCTGGAAAGTTTTGCAAAGCTTTTTTCGTGTTTTAAAGCCTGTTCAAAGTAAATGCAGAAAAGGTGCCTTTAAATAAATACGTGAAGGGCTTTCTCCGTGTGAAATGGAGCTGGGTGAAGCGCAGGCTTGGGTCCGTTTCTTCTGTCCACACCTAGGAGGAGTTGGACGTCAGACACGGAGCTCCAAAGCGAGGCGATAGTAGGAGGATTTCAAAGCGCTGGGAGTGAGGATTTTGCATGTAATTGCCCCCCCCCCCCGCCCTACCCCCCAAGAGCTGCGTCTCCAAGAGCGAGCAACGTGAAACACGACCCGCAAATTCGGGTCGGCCGGAGGCTGCGCTAAGGGCACCGCCTGCACCCGGCAAAGGAAAAAGGGGGAGGTAAGGGGGGGAGTTTCTAGCAAGCCAGCGACACTGACCCTAATTTCCCCGCGGTACCTGGTGAGCCGGGCTCGGCAGCTGGCGCTCCGGTCGCGTGCGCGGCTCCATCGCCGGGCGAGGGGCGAGCCAGGCTCGAGGAGGAAGCCGCCGCCAATGGTCCTGCGGGGGGCCCGTCTGCGGCTGCCCAAGGGAGCCGTGCGCTGACTGGCTGCTCTGCCCAAAGGAGCCGTGCGGGCAGCGGCGGCCCTGAGAGGCGGGGAGCTGCCCGCTCGGGGGCGGAGGCGCGGAAGCCCCCCCCAGTCCCGTCTGTACAGGAGGTGTCGGCGCGAGCGCCCAGCATGTGACGTGTGTAAGTTCCGCAGGGGAGAGGTGCCCTGGGGCAGGGAGTTGGTGTTTTATTTACAGACAGGGGCAGGGGCTCTGGAAGTTTAGCCTGAAAACCAGAAACCGCCCCCCTCCCGCGTTTTAGAGAGAAACGGGAGATTTGGGGGTGCAGGTGAACAGAAGGAGCGGGATAGCTGTGCTATAGAGAACTTCCCACCCACTCACGCAGCCCCATCGCCGTCCTGTCTGAGCGCTTCACAGGGTCCACCTATTTCTCCTCACCCCCAGCCCCTCAGTGAGGTAGAGCAATGCTGTAATAGCCCAGTGTACAGCTGGGGCACGGAGACACACACAGAGCAAAGGGCAGATTTTCAAAGGTATTTAGGCACCTAGTGGAGTTTTCAAAAGTGTCTAGAAAGTTAGGTGCTTTGTAAATCCCACTAGACGCCTAGCTGCATCTTTGGGTGCCTAAAAGGTTTTGAAACTCTCTTTAAGGCCATACAGGGAGTCCCTGGGGGGAGTAGAACGCAGGTCTAGCATGCAGAGCTGCTGCCTGTACCCTGAGCTTCACTCCATACCGCCCCCCCCCCCCAGCACAAGGGGCAGATTTGGGGGGCACAAGCCTGAGCAAGAACTGAAGAAAGGGTAGGGTCCATGGCTGCGACACCGGCGGGAGAACTAGACAGGCAGAAGAATAGACCAGAGTAAAGGTGTGTTGCTTTCACAGGTCCCTGCAGGATCTCCCTCAGAGATAAAAGTAGATACTCCTCCCCCATCTTCCGGGTAAATTTGAAGCATCTCCAAATAGTTATAAAAAACAAGCCCAGCTCCTGCATCTGGACCAGTGTGTAGGGATGTGCATGTGCAGAGCCCTCTTGAAATTAAGAGCCAATTGAGTTCAGGTGTGCTGCTTACAGGAGCTGTCAAGGTCTATTTCCCCACACTGAACTCTAGGGTAAACATGTGGGAAAGAAGAGATAACCCACATGAAAGAAGAAATAACCCCCCAAGCTTATTTTACCAGCTTAGGTTAAAACTTTTCCCCCAAAACCCAAAATTCTCCAGTTGGGGCTTGGAAAATGCTGCCACCACCAATTTGAGCCTCCAAAACCATGGATTAGGGTAAATTGGAACCCCTATTGTAACAACCCCCAAACCCCTTTTCCTGGGAGAGATTCGAGAACAAAGACCACAAATGCTCACTAGCTGTGAGACGTGCCTGATCCAAACTAGGATCAATCCAATGGAAACAAACAGTCAATTTCTTAAAGAAAGATTTTAATAAAAGAAGAAATGCAGATCCCTGGTACAGAAATCAATAGAGAATAAAAACTCCTTGCATCACACAGCCTCATTGACCCCCTCCCTTGGAATTTCTCCCTCTGCCAACTTATCAGCAAAGAAACACCATGGATCAATTGTCAAGTAATACAGTTCAAGATTACAAATCACTTACTGCTGGACTTGTTTTTCTTAGAAGATTATAGAAATGTAGAATAGAAACATAAGTGTGATTCCTCCCATAGCCAGGGGAATGCACAGACAGACCCCCGAGCCAGTGGAGAAGAGAGTGAAAGAGCGGGAGAAAATGAAAGTAAAACCCCCTTCCTTTGTTCCCCTTACTCATCTCCCTCTCTGGGTTGCTTCAGGTTAACCCTTCACAGGTAAAATAGTAATTCTAAGCTACTTCATACTTATGACAGGAGCTAAAGCCAACAGTTGCATCTCATTTTGAAGCATCAGAGCCCTACAATAGGGACTGTGTTATTCTATGGCTGTGCGAAAACCTTATGCAAGAGGGCCTTTATCTTGATATTTGTGTCTGTTACAGCTTTCCCCCTACTCCATTTTGTTTGTTACAGCTGTCCCCTTCTCCATTTTGTTTTTGCTCTCCTGTGGCCGCCCCTCCCTGGCTGTTAAAATTATTTACCAGGGCCACTGCCCTTCTCAAAGGGAGGGCCCCTTAAGTTGTTTACAAAGAGCCATTGCCCTTCTGAAAGGGATGGCCACTTGTGCTCAAGTGGGATAACTGCCCTGTTCAAAGGGTTGGTCCTGTTATCACCTTGTTAAACCTGGGCTAGGTGTAGGGCAAGGCTCTGTCCAAGCTGTAAGATCAATGTACTTTGAAGATCCTGGGCATGAGTCATAGGCCTCATGTGCTTTTGAGTCATGAGGGGGAACTCTGTCCAGGCATGTCTCTATACTCACCTGTAGTTTTTCTCTGAACTCCTCCCCTGTGACAGAAGGAGCCTATCAGCATCACTGGCAGGGAAACTGCCTGAGTTTGCTTTTAAGAACAGGCATTTTGAAACTAGCATCAGAAAGGTTCCTGCATTGCTACCTGGCCTGATCAGGCAGGGGTTCTGGGGGGTCCTTTCTCCGCTCTCGTTTTATTTTTGAGCGTACCCCCGTTTTTAACCCCCCACCCCACGAAGGACAAATTGCTGCCTGAGAGACCTATTGCTGATCAAGACCGTGCTGAGCCCTCCTGGCTTCTTCTGATGTTGATTGCTGCTTCAGTCTTTGCTGCTGTCTGGGGACTGGTGAGAACCTCTCTTCTGTGAAACTTTCTATACTTAATTACTCTAGCTGCTGGCTCTGTTTCCCCAACACACAGACTTAAACTCCTTGCTTAAAGCCTCTCTTAAACTCCTTGCTTAAAAACCTCTCTTAAACTCCTCCTTAAACTCTGTTTCCCCAACACAGAGACTTAAACTCCTTGCTTAAAAACCTCTCTTAAACTCCTCCTTAAACTCTGTTTCCCCAACACACAGACTTAAACTCCTTGCTTAAAACCTCTCTTAAACTCCCCTTGGTCTGTGTCTCAAAACCTCTCTTAAACTCCCCTTGGTCTGTGTCTTAAAACCTCTCTTAAACTCCCCTTGGTCTGTGTCTCAAAACCTCTCTTAAACTCCCCTTGGTCTGTGTCTTAAAACCTGTCTTAGACTCAAACTAAACCTTGGTCTGTATCTGTAATCTGTTTCCTGTGTCTTCCTGGACTGTACCTGGGCACACACCACTCTGCCCTCTGAAACTACCCCTAGTATAAGGTGCACTCATTAGGTTAGATTTTGTCTTTTAGTCTAGATAAGTTGTAATTTCATTTTGCATTGTGTTTGATATTTGCTAATTTGTGTAGTTTGGTTAAGTTAAATCATAGATAAGATTTTGCTGTGTTTGTATAATTGTTTCTCTGCTGTTTCAACTTACAGCCTGTCTTCTCTCTCTCTCTTTCTAGCATAAAACCCCATTGGTTACCCCTTTTCTCTCTAATGCACCTCACATTCTACATTTACATGTTCACCTAAAATTGTTGGTTATTTAACACACTTTATCCATGCTGATTAGTTGATTATATGCTGCTGTGACACACTCTTTACATAGAAATTGTTAGCCACCTGTTACATTTATGCTTCAGTATTAATTGGTTGCCTACTGTATTGTACCCCACTGTATCGTACCCCACTGTTGAAACCCCCTATCCCATTTACTAAAACAGAAACCTCTCCCCAATTGTCCACTTTAACAAACCCCATACCCCTCACTATTGAATTTTCCCTGTTTTCGCATTTTCTTAATAAATTTATTTTGCACCCCACCTGTGTGGTAATTGCTCCCCAAGATCCCATATACCTGCTGGCAGGGACAATTTGTTCCTAAATATAACCCCAACAAAAATAATACTAGAGAGCTGAGTCCTGCAATGAGCTTGCTGGGGCTAAGTGCCTGTGCCCAGGTGGGGCTCATTGCAGCCTTTGGGCCATAGTGTTCAACATTGTTTTGGAGTGGGTTTGGAAAGGCATATGCTCCCATTTTATTTAACTGGAAATACCATTGCTCTGGTCCCTCAGAAATTAGGTTCCTCTGCGTTTCTCCAATTCTTGGGAAAGTGAATGACTGTAAACAATATAAATGTTAAATAATGATGAATAAATAAAGTAGTTTAACATCTGACTTGCTCACAAGCCATACTGCCACTGTGCAGGAAAAACAATTGAAGAAAAACCAAACCCATGTGCTATTACAGGAACTGACATTAAAGGAGTGTTCAGGTCCTGCTGTAGTCCAAGATAACATTCGACAATTGGCCAATTTAGGTAGTGTTTCTGACAAGAAAGTGCACTTTCATATGTAATTCAGAGATTATAATGTTGACCTTTTTTCATGATGATTGCACTTCTTCAGTCAGGCGATAGGCTGGAAATAACAAATCACAATGCCACCGACCTTTTAACTTTCAGAGAGGTAGCATATTTTGAGGAATCATGTCACCACCCTCTGTTGAAATTGAAATCTCAGCCAATCCTGGTTCTTTTAGTGCAATTCCAATACACAGTTATTTTATTGCCAAATAATAAAAGTAGTACGTCTTGTGAGAGAATGTCATTGCTCTACTTGGGCCCTGGTACATAAGGTGATAAGAAAGTGAAATTATAGTTCTAGGTGGTCAGGAAAGGAGCTAAGTAAGTGTTGCTAGAGAGAGAGTGTATAGGACCGACTGACAAGCCTGAGGTTTTAGTGAGTCCTACACAAGCATTTGGAAGGTAATATATTTTCAATATAGAATTAAAATAGGAAAACCATTGATAAAAGTTTTTTAATACCTCAAAGATGACAGAGTGATTCCGGAAGGTCCAGAAAACCCCAAGATGTTCGCTTCATGGAATTTCCAGGGGAGTGTCACTCGTGGTGGGTGGAGCATGGGGGCAATGTTGTTGATTCAAGGTGAAACCTTTCAATGTACAACTGCATGACATAAGGAGAGCCCCAAATCCAAGGATGTGCAGCTGTCCTGTATGGATGACTCATTCACTGGCCCTCTCCTGCCAGCAGCAAGGTTACAAAAGAAAGTATGATATTCCTGACATTGTGTCTGTTTGCCTGCTTAGTAGTAACTGCAGAGAGGACACTGGAGGAGTTAACACTGCCTCAAGTAATGTTAATTCTGGAGGGAAAGTTTGCACAGAAACCCCCCCATCTTCCTCCTTCTGCAGTTCCTCACCCAACATCTTGTGAACATAGGCATCGACCTCTACCCCCGGCCCAATCCCAACTCCACCTGTGCCCTGCCCTGCCCCCACTCTGCCCCGCCCCATTCAAACCCCTTCCTCAAAGTCTCTACCCCCTCTCTGTCCGTATTCCAACCCCTTCCCCAAATCTGGGCCCCACCTTCTCCCCTGAGCATGCCATGTTCCCTCCCTTCCCCACTTCCTCCCAGAGCTCGTTATGCCGTGAAATATCTGTTTTATAGTGGTAAGCACTGGGAGGAGAAGCGGGGACACAGCACACTCAGGGGAGGAGGTGGGGGGGAGGGCAGGGAGGGGTGCTTGGCTGCCCGTGGGTGCAGAGCAGATTTCCTGTGTGCGCTTGGGCAAATAATATCACCTCACTGTGCTTCAGTTTACCCATCTGTAAGTAGAGGATGATAATAGTTACCAACTTCACGGAGATGTTTATTAAACAATCTTAATCTATAGGGTTAATTCATTAAAGCTTGCCAAACTTGGTGTGTAACACAGATTGAAGATGCAAAATGTTTTTAAAGTAAGAGGCAGTATGTTTTATGAAGTAAGAGCATGGCTATTAAATTTCTATGAGAGACAGATAGCAGCTGGTTATCATAGCAATTAACATATACAAGATAATCATCAGAGAATTCAAAAGGGGCTGCATTTTCCATTTCAGCAGTTGAGGAAGGCGTCAACGGATACAGAGGAATATCGATCTAGAAGTTTCAATTCTGCAAAGAAATCATTATTCTTTATCATCTCAGAAAAAAGTTGTTCCTTCAGATTCTATGGCCCTTTTGATAAGAGTTTTTATTTGAAAAGTGTACACGGGTCACAGAAAAAAGCAGACTTCTAAGATCATAAGAGTCTTTTCCACATCCTTAGTATTTTATTTCTACCTTTTACTGTATCTCTAATGGTGTCTCCTTCTACATCTGTTTCCTCCTTTTGTATTTTGTTCTTTTCTTTTTTGTCCACCTCTTGTCTTCCAAACTCTTTATTTTTAATCAGCTTCTTTTCTATTAAGGTAGGTGCTTTAACATTTTCTACGAGACCACACCTTTTATTCATATCTCATACTAGAAGAGTACAGTGCACCTTCTAAGCAATCCTCTCCAGCTGCAAACTGATATTTTAAAAAAGTAATAGTACAGTACTGTATAACTGAGTTGAGACTAGGCAAACTTTAGAAGATATGAATTCTTTTAAAAATGAAGATAAGGACTATTCTTCAATCATGGAGCAAAGCACACTTTAGCATCAGTCCCTATTACCTTTCAGCTCCATAATCTGATCAAAGTATGGTCACTACAGTCTTAAGTAACAAGCAGTGTGTATTGCTGACTGAAACATTTTTGCAGTGTGTTTTCTTCCTGGCTGTAAAGATCTTGGAAGTAGTCAGAGCAGAATAATAATGACTAGCATTATTTTCAAACTTGTAAAATACATTTGGAGGCAAAACTGGTGACATTAAGGGTCACATGCTGGCAAGAATTTATGTTGTGGGTTTATTCCAAGGCCTCAAGATCCCTGTTTTGTAGGCTGCAAATCATAAGGGATTTGGAAGAATATATTAGATTAGGAAAAAAAAAATGTGAGAGACAACAAACCATAAAGCATTCACTGAGTAGCAGAAAAAAAGCAGCGGACGTTAATTTGTTCTCCACAGTATGAAAAAAAATGTATACTCTAATCATGTTTTCTGTTTCTGTTTAAAGGAATACATATGTTGTGCATCAATAATTTTTGTTAAACATTTGCAGTGCACATGATATAATATGGATAACTAAATCCATATAAAAATATATATTACATTTTTGTTCAACAACAATGAGCTGCTTGAAAAGTTTCCATTCAGCTCCCTGATAAGACAAAATCTGACATGTATTTGAGTGTGACTGGTCAGCTGACATGACTCAGCAAAGGAAACTTTAGAGGCCAGAGATGCAAAGGAAATTCTTTCTTTTGGTAGCAGCATAGGCATTTCATTTGTACAGTAAGAAGAGCCCCCCTTATACTGTATAAATTATGTAATGTGAAAACAAATCAAGAAAAAACTGCTTTAAATAAATATTAAATAAATGTTTTAAAGCATACAGTGCAGTAAAGCTGACAGTAGGCTTTGGCGATATCCCCTCAGAGCGTATAAAATGATCCCAGTACTGCAGCAACTTGTAAGCAGCACTCCACTTTCTAACAAAAAACGTTTTTGTTTGAGTTTCATGGGCACTACAATAGTCCTGTTGTTTTTAATTTAGATGGAATACATGGGCCCAAACAGTTAAAGGTGTCTGTCTACCATTAAACAGTTTTAAACAATATTACGGCTTTGGTATACAGAAACTTCAGCCTGCTTCGTACCATGGCAAACACATCATTACAAGTCCTTTAATAAAAGATTAAAAGAGAGAGAAAAGAAGGAAAAAACAGTTTTCACATTTAAAATGTAAAGTATTAAATAAGGCTTTCATTTTAATAACATGCCTTAAGCTGTAGAGAGTTTTTAGAAAGAACCCTCCTTCACCCCAATCTTTGAGAGTCTCCTAGGCCTTGTCTACACTGGCAAGTTTCTGTGCAGTAAAGCAACTTTCAGAGCTGTAACTCCCAAGGTGTACACATTGCCAAGCCACTTAGTGCACAGAAACTTCACAGTTGTAGTGCTGTAAAAAAATACCATCCCGACGAGAGGCATAGAGAGCTTCTTGTGCCAGGGCTACAGCGCCTCCAGGAGGGGTCACTCAATGTCTGTTCCCGCCTCTCTGGTCATTAGTTTTAACTCTACTGCCCTGTCCTCAGCTGACTAACCGTGAGCCCCAATGCAACATTTTACAGAAGCAGTATTGTTTGCAACACACAGACCACTGATTCAAGGTCTGGTGCTGCACCCATGAGCTGCCAGTTCTACAAAAAGCTGAACGCAATACTTGCTGGCAACCCCACCGTAAAGGCCACTGTGGATACTTCGTTGGCTCACGTGCCAGTTGAGAGTGGACCGAGCCAGGAGGAGGAAATCTTGGACGAGGATGGAGTCCTCCTACCCATAGGCAGAGGACGACTCAGAGGTCAGAGATGCATGCAGCCAGGAACTCTTCTCTACCCTTGAATCAGTGGTCTCTGTGTTGCAAACAATACTGCTTTTGTAAAATGTTGCATTTTGGCTTCACAGAGTTGACCTGGGGAGCCCAGCCTCACTCTTTGTTATTGCCAGCTGAACAGCTGCACAGAATTAGAAAGTGGCCACAGAGAACTAACGGGGACTTTCTGCATGAAGTCATGCTGCACTCCACAGCTGAAAGACAAGAATTGGAGGAGTGGCAGGACAGCGAGAAGAGGGACTGAAAGGAGAACATGGTGTGCCAGAACGAAGCCACGGAGCGGCTCTTAAAAGTTATGGAGGACCAAGTGGACATGCTCTAGGCAGGGCCGGATTAACTTTTTGTGTGCCCAGCGCCAAACGTATTTTTGAGCCCCCATAGGGCAGGGTGCAGGGGGGAGAGATAGTCAGTCTCCAGAGTGAAGAAGGGTGGGCTGGGGGCAATGAGGCACAGTGTAGTGGAAGCAGCTCTGCTCTGCACAGCCCAGCAAAGACAATTCACATAAGTACTGCACTCAGTAAGTGAACCTCCAGATTGCAAGAACTGCATGGCAAGAGCCTGGCTCAATTTATGTTCATAAAATGCCTCACAATTTATCTATTTAATAACAACAATAATATATAGTATAGATAACATTTACATACTAGAAATTCTTACAAAATGTTTCTTCACACAATAAATTACCTTATACTCCTAAAATAGATTTAAAATAAAATCACGGCATGTGTGTGGACAGCATGTGTTTGGCCATACAAATTTACCCTGATTGTGAGCTCACGTCTAAAAAGTGAGTGTTAATGTAAAAAAATAGGCCTAATTGTGAACAAAATAATGAGGGGGTGGGCTATTCCACTCACCACTTCCTTTTGGGGTCCTTAAAGACAGAGATTTTGGGGCCAAAAAATTGGCTACTGGAGTGAGCTTCTCACGGATCCTGTTCCCACCTTATCTTGGGATCCTGAGCCTTCATTATCCTCATTATGATCCGACTGGGCCAGAGAAAGGAACCCAACTGACTGCCACCTCCACAGGTTCTGGCTGAATCCCAAATACCACCTGGTATTGGGTTTCTATTTCAATTATATCACAGACATTTTAATTCTTGACCTTGAAGAAGGGCAAAAAAGTCTAGGATTCTTATTTTCTTGGAGTTATCATGTTCTATAGCAAGCTGAGATCTGTGAGGTCCCAATTATGAAGCAAAGCATAGTGAAGGCTTCAGTCTGTCATGAGAAACAGAGACATAGCTTCACTTGACCTGGGTGCCAGTCTCACCCAATGAAGCAAGAGCATCTCACATTAGAGATCACTCATTCATAAGCTTCTTCTTTTTTCCTGACAGCTCCTTCTTCCCTGTTACCTGGTCTAGTCTTGCCCCTCTTGCTTTATCCTTGAAGAGCTTCTCCAGCAGTCATCTTTGTAAAGAAATAAAGAGGAAAGAATTGGGGGAAATAAATCCATCTCTCTCTCCTGCCTCAGGCTGGAATTTAGTAGCTCTGGATTTATCATTATACAGCTACCAGTTTGTCTTGTCAGCTTTAGAGTGATTAGGAACCCTGATATATATGAGTCTCAAGTTTTCTAATATTCTCATACTGGAGCTGTCTATATGAAAATATCCCCCCTCCCCCCATAAGAGTAGGCAGGTTGTTGACTATCTGAGCAGAGTAACATGCCACTAAAGGGATACAAGGAAACAGAACTACTTTCAACCCCTCTGGTGGTCCTCCCTGTGAGTCATCACAGTTGAGACATAATGGCAGGCTCTTATGGAGAAGCTTGCATTGTTACAACTAGTGCTTTACTTATTTTGTGGCTGGAGAACTTCATTTCCCGGGCCCGTCAAACAGACTGTCATCTTTCAGAAGCACTACATTCACTAAAACAAAAAACACTAAACGATGAAAAAATTAATAAACTGAAGTTATTTGCATAGTAGAATCTGAAGCTGTATTCTAGAAAGTTTGAAGATATGCATGAGATAAAAGAGATGTAAGGGATAAAGATAAGACACAAACCATGTCTGAAAATAAGTCATGGGAAATATAAGCATGTGATGCAACTTGAGATACAGAAAAAGAAAGAGATCTTGTTTCTTTCTGACCTGCTTCTCTAAGTGAATGGATAAAACAGAAATAAATGGGTATTTTCATAGGGAATGTATAATTATAATCACATGGTATTTTAAAGTCAAATTTGTCAGTCCTTGTTCCTTAATTTGTCTTTAACCACCATAATTTTCAACAGTAAATTAGTTAAGCTGTGCAGATATGATAACAGTGAGATGGTAAGAACTGTATTGTAACTCTTTTGATTGTAAAGGGACTCTGCCAAGATCCTTTAACCCCTATTATTGTGCCTGGGCAACAGAGAGTTAAAACTCTTTCTTTCTCAATTAGAGGTCCCCAAAGGGTCTTGGGACTGCAGGAGAATGCAACCTCCTGATGCTACTAGCTGCAAGCAATCTGCCTGCAATGCTTAATTGAGTAGCTTAATAAGCAACAAACACCTGATCCCTGGTAGAAGAATATATAGAACAATAGGGAAGATGCTTACGAGAACTTAAGGTTTGAGAACAATGTTTACTTAGAGGTTTGAAAGCTTTTTTAGGGCCTTTTTCATAGAAGCTTTTATTCTTTAGTGAGTAGGTGGTGGATGAATTCTAAACAAACTAAAATTATCTGGGCAGCTTTATCTCTCCTTTGAGATATATTGCAGAGTCCATTATGGCTCATAGGCTGTTAGTCACAGATCCACAAATCTATTGATTTCAATAAAAGTTAGGAGCCTAAATATCTTTGTGGATCTGATTCAGTGAATCTTCCAAATATTCCTCAGGTGTTATTTAGTCTTTACTGCTTGTAATAAACTCTCAGAAATTTTCACCATGGATCCCTCATTATCACTTGTATACAACATCATCAGAAATTCTGTTTAACTTTAGTTGCTTTGCTGTGTTCAAATGGCTATTTGGTTATATTTTTAATAATGAAAATAGCAATATATATTTTTCATTTGAGTTATTAAATCACATTTTTGAAAACAGTTAAATTTTAAAAGCTAAGATTTTACTGGTGAATGTTTCTCAAGAGGGATTTTTCCAGGTTTGAAATTTAAACTTCCCCTGCCGCTCCAACTTCAGTCATGGGATCTGCATCTGCCTCTGGCCAATATCAAAGGCAAAATTCCGGGGAGTTCAAAGGAAACCAGCTGATGCTCCAAGTTTCAGATCATACAAGCTATTTAGGTTGCAGTGTATATATCTTCACTTTTGCATAGGTGAAATGTTCAATTTCTGTCAGGTTGTAGTTACTGCCTGCAGCATATGAGTTCTACTGTGGAGATAATAGGATAACAGCTATGGGTTTTGTACTTATATTGGCCCCTAGTCCCACAAGCAGATCCATTTAGGAAGTCTTTGCACCGGAACAGAGCATCACTGACTTTAATGGGAATCCAAAATGTGTTTGTGTGACTTCAACTGCAGGTTTGGGTTCACAGTGTAGACTTTTGTGCGTTAAAACAAAGTAGAGTAGAGCAGCTGTAGTTCTTACAGTTTCATGGTGCATTGTTTTATTTTTTCTTTTCTGCTTTAGTTTTCTTGCTTTTTTAAATTAAATGCAAAAACTATCTTCATGCAAAATTAAGGTTACAAATTTGTACTTCCTAACTTTTATGTTTAAAATATTAGGTTGTCATAGTTTGTTTTCTCACCTAAACTGTATAATGTAGTAATTCCATTATGTCAGTAGAAATGGCTGAAATATTTATAAAAATATTTTTCATTAACTATTGCCTGTTTCAAAGTATGCAAAATACCTTTAAATTAAAATTTATATAAACTAATTCATAAAAATTAGTTAGTTATTTGTCACAAGTCACTGGTTCTGAATCTATGATTGGCAGAGCTTACCACATGCTCAGGACAGTTAATTTAACAGAAGCCACTTTAATCCATTTACTTAGAAATAGTAGCTGTATATTTGTGTTAAACCAGTAAGCAACAAAACAACTGTCAGTAGCAGGAAATGCCTGTGTGCTGCTTCTTGATATCCCACATATTTTATAACTGCCCTCTCCCCAAAATAATGCTTTATTTTAGGGGCAACAAATGTCTTAGTTTCCTGGGATTTATCCAGTTTAGAGTGGATGTTTTGATTGGTTTTAATTAAGCCATCCCAGTTTCGTAGAAAGCCTGAGAGATGTATGTCGCTCTTTCCACTGGACCAGCTCTTGAGAGAAGGGGCAAGAAGGGGAGCAGCTCCAGACCCAACAGCTCTTCGTTGCCAGTTACTTGGGTTCTTAAGTAGGATTAAATAATTTGGTGTTACTTTATTTTTAGATTTCTATTATTAAATCTCACTGTTTTGATTCCTTCCTCCCATGTGCAATTCTTGCATGTCTTCAGAGTGAATACTGGCTGATTGCATGCTTCCCTTTCCCCTCCAGGAACATTTTTTTGTCCTTATGTTTGAGGTGGACACTAAGATGAGTCTGCTTACATTCTTCCACTACCTTGTGCTAAGGATCTAACATGCCTTCCTCTACCATATAGATCCACTGTCACCTCATTTAGAAAAACATATCCACTTTACTGTAAAAATACTCACTATGATTTGTTCTAAGAACATTTTTTTAAATTAGCCAGTCTAAGCAGAAATGTAATTTAAAAAGGCACCATTTTGCACTATTTAAAAACCAGTGGCCTAAGGGAGTATTTTCCTTAATTTTTTTATAGTGTCATTATTTAGCTTGCTGAGTATTAAAGCTCCAGTGTATGCCTCTTATTTTGACGTGCATGGCCTATTTTGAATGTGCATCCCCTAGTGCACCATTTTACATCTAAATCTTCTCTGAATTGTTGCCAGTGTGTCTGATGTCTCTCTGCAGAAATGTGTAACTCGTGCTAACGTAAAAATGTTTCTGAACTATTTCAACTATGTCTTCTTCAGCAAGTGCCAAGGAGCCACTGTTTTTTACTTGGGTTCCATATTCCCTTAATCGAGGCACACTTGTGCTGTAAACTCCAGTTGAGAGACTAACAGTAGCTCTGCCTATCTGGTTACATAGCAGAGACAATAATGTTATTCACTAGGAGTTGATGTTGTCTTTATTCAGTTTTATATATCAGCCATGAGAGGGCAACATTCAACTTCTTTTAGTGGTGAATTGCAAAGCTTTAATAAAACATGTTTAAGCTCCCAACATGGGTAGCTATGAATACAGACCAGGCTCAGTACCCACTGAAATCAGTGCATGATTCCCATTTACTTCACTAACTGCTGTGCAGGCTACATTTGAAATGGAAAACTTAAAATAAATACTGAAAAAATATTGAAACAATATCTTTCTCGCCCTGGAGCTAAGGGTTATGTGTTTGTTCTGAGCTGCTGATGCTAGCTCAGCTAATTTCATTGCACTCACTGTACATGGAGTGATGTCAACAACCCTTGTAGAAAAAACATGTCTTAGGGCTGGTCTTCACTGGGGGGGGAGATCGGCTGTAGATATGCAATTTCAGGTACGTTAATAACGTAGCTGAAATTGGCATATCTACAGCCGACTTACCTGCCATCCTCACGGCAGCGGCGGCCGGCGGCTCACTCCCCCCATTGACTCCAGCTTGCACCTTTTGGCGAGCTGGAGTTCTGGAGTCGACGGGGGCGCCGCTGGCGATCGATTTATTGTGTCTTGACGAGACGTGATAAATTGATCGCCAAAAGATCGATCCCTCCCCAGCGTAGTGAAGACAAGCCCTTAACCTCTGCACTTGGGGCCTGTAGAGGGGACTGTGTGATTGTAAAGGTCTGTTGGGTCAAATCCATTTTCAGGATCAAGGTCTTAGCACAGGGTATTTAGAGCATGGGAGGAGCCCTCATCTCCCCGCACACCTGCCCTGATTCCCCCTCTCATTCTCCAAACCCCTCGATCCCAGCCTGGAGCACCCTCCTGAATCCCAGACCCCTCATCCCAAGCTCCACCCCAGAACCTGCACCCCCAGCTAGAGCCCTCAGACTTTTCCACACCCCAACCTGTAGCCCCCACCTGCACTCCGAACCCCTCAGCCGCAGTCTGGAGTCCCCTCCTGCACCCCAACCCTCTGCGCCTGCCTGGTAATAATGAGTGAGTGAGTGAGGGTGGGGAGACAGAGCACCAGAGGGAGGGGGGAGGGAGCGAGCAGGGGTGGGACCTTGGAGAAAGGGTAGGGCTCCTCCTCAAAGGAGGAGCGGGGAAGGGAGGGAAGCAGAGCAAGGGTGTTGGTTTTGTGTGAGTATAAAGTTGGCAACTCTACTTAGCGTACTCAGTCAGGATACTTCTAGTCATAACACAGAAACACACATTTGTGCCTGGAAAGTGTTTTTGCACAGCATTGAAAATCTGCCCCAATATTTAATTTTGTGCATCTACACTAGTGATTATTTGGAGTAAAAATATTTACAGTAGCTTTCCAGACCAGTTTCCAAATAGATATAGTTTCCATCAAATTATTTTTGTTTCATAATAATATATTTTGGAAATTAAAACTATTAGGAAATATATTGGCCAGTTTCTTTGACCTAAAATGTTTTATTAAGATCGTCCCAGATTAATGGAGTAGCATATCAGTGGATTAATAATACTGTATACTTTGGATTTATTTAGCATTTAATAATATCTGAGAACACTTTTTTCACATTCAGCATCACAGTAGCCTATTTACAGAAGAAATCAAATCACCAGGTATTTGAATGACTTTCTTAGGATCACATGAATTAGGGGTGTATTTGGGATCTAAGTGCTAATTTCCACCCAGTACATTCATCTCATCTTGTACCTGGATTAGAGTACAGAGGGCAAAGCCAAGGAAAAAATGGTTTCTATTCATGTATTTCATTTTGTTATGCTAACCTTGAGTTTGCCTTGCTAAGAGAATGGAGGCAGATAGAATTTGACTGGCCCCAGAAGACATTTAATGTAATACACTGATGGGAATACCCAATTGCATGTTATTTTCAAACACATGCATATTTTATACCACTGATTCACTATTTAATTCATAATAGTTGTCTATAAAAGGCAAATCTCATAAATGAGCCAGCCAAACTCAGCTTGATAGCTTTAGCTGGAGAACCTTTCTAAATTATCCATCGATCTTCTGTTTCTCCATCCTACAATCAGAATAAAGACAGCACTGACAAGTATTAGCTTTGATTAAGTTAATAATTCTTCACTGACTGGTTACAAGGTGTACTCTATTCATTGTTATTGCATAATTGCAGCATAAAACTCTCTGTACACTTACCGTATAATAAAAACTGCAGCATCAAAACTGTCCTTATGCTTACAGTATAATAAATCATCCAGACAAGTATTGGCCAGATTTTTAATATAAACACACCCATATGTTTTGGGTTTCAATAACTAAACCAAAAATAAGACCAATCTAATTATTAAGGAGACATGAGTTACTACTGTGTTTTCTTACCCATTGCACATATGACACATTTCCTGCATTTTTGAGTGAGCTGAATTCTAAGGACAGCTATCAGGTATTGCATACTTTGTGTTCAGCAGAGAAAAGTGTGCTCTTCTCGTCTGATCACAGGATGATTAAAAAAATTCAAAGTTGTCCAAAAACTCAACTCTAATCTGGCAACAAACAATTGCTCTTTTAATTAACTATTTTCTGGATGGAAAACACAAATGAAAATAGGTATCAATGCTGTAATTTAATCACACATTCTTCAAAACACAATACCGTCTTTGCAAAATTATATACATACAGAAAACAATGGGAACATTTTAGAATTTAGTTTCCAAGGTTTTGGCAATTGGTTTAGGGCAGGGGTCTCAAACTCAAATGACCATGAGGGCCACATGAGGACTAGTGCACTGGCTCGAGGGCCGCACCACTGACACACACACATACCCTCGCTGCCCTGGCTCTGCCCCCACTCCACCCCTTCCATGAGGACTAGTGCACTGGCCCGAGGGCCGCACCACTGACACACACCCTGCCCTCGCTGCCCCGGCTCCGCCCCCACTCCACCCCTTCCAAGAGGTCCCACCCCTGCCCCACCTCCTCCTCTGAGCACGCAGCTCCCCATTCCCTCCTGGAAAGCACTAGGCACCACCAACAGCTGTTTGGCAAACAAAGCAAGAGCAATCTAGGCAGTCCAGAGCTGGAAACACGCGCGGCCCAGCCAGGCAGCAGAGAAGCCTCCACTTCTGGCCCCTCCGTTCTGCAAACTGCTATGGGGGGACCGGGGGAGAGGGGGGGCACCAGGAAGCTTGGCGGGCCGCAGGGAAGGGCTTTGCGGGCCGCATGTGGCCCCCGGGCCGCATGTTTGAGACCCCTGGTTTAGGGATTACTGTGTCTCTTTGAGAGTACCTACAAAGGAAAGAACAACTTCTGGTGACCATTTTTTGAGTACAACTTGTCCATCTTGTTGTAGCAAAAGGTGATGCAGTGCTTTTTGAATAATTTTGGTTCCAACACACAGTCATTTGCAATCTTTCCTCTTTTATTTTTATGCAGAAACTGGGAGGCGATGTTGTAGATATTTTGAGGGAAATGAAGTGATATCAAACTGCCTAAAACATTCAATTAATTAAAATACAGCAGGAGAAGATATAAACACACCATAGATAGTATGCATTATATATTAAACGTGTTCCCTATAACTTACGTTTTTGCTATAAATTGACAATGAAATCATATTGACTAACTTCCTAGAGGTATCTCTTTATTTAAAAAACAACAAGGAGTCTGGTGGCACCTTAAAGATTAACAGATTTATTTGGGCATAAACTTTAGTGGGTAAAAATTCCACTTCTTCAGATGCACTTCTTTATCCTTTACCCACTTCTTCTTCTTCTTTCTTTATCTAAGTATCTTGATTGTAATACCTTGGCACCAAGGATGAAATCCTGAAATCAGTGACAAACTCCCATTGATATCAGTGGGGGAGAATTTCACCCTAAATACCCTGTGAAGGTAGCAGAGGCCAGAGTACATCAATTATATTATATATAAGGCCCTACTTGTATTGCAGGATGATTGTCAAATAATTGCAGCTTAGTTGCGGACAAGACATGGGAAATCACAGAACAATAATAATGGACCTTTATTAATTGTGGTAATTTGGAAACGCCACAGCAGACCTATTTGTTGAAGAAAAATTTGCTAGAACAATATAAACACTCAAATATTATGTTACGCTTGCTAATCTTTTTGATAACTGGATATTTTGCTGCAGCTATATTAAAGTCATTAATATGTGGGGCTGATGGCAGGAGCCCCACTATGCTTGGGATTGACATTGGAACCCCATCAGTCAGCCATCTGGAGCTGATGGTGGGAGCCCTGCTGTGCACAGGGCTGATAGCGGGAGCCTCAGCATGCATGGGGCTGATAGTGGGACCCTGTGTGGAAGGTAACTAATCAAGTACAACACCCCTATAAGTAAATTGTTAATTACAGCTGTCTCCACTCTACAACTGGGGGAACTGAGGCAGAGTTGATGATTTTCCCAAGGAGTCAGTTGGTTTTAGAAAGCAGGAGTTTTGTGTTCTAGTTGCTGTCCACAGAGCAAAACACCTCTCTCCCAAAGAGCACTCTGCTACAGGTTTTCATTTATTTTATTTGTTCTATTGTCACAAATAAGCAATACAACTGAAATGACACAAGTCTCAACTCTAATATGTAATGGCTTCATGCTGTCTACCACTTTAATTTGACATTAAAATTTCATAACTTCTCTAATAGCTTGTTGGCCACTCTAAAGCCCCAAAGAGTGGTTGATGAAGGAAAATAATTTGTGAGGCAGCTTATTCAGACCTCTCCCCGGCACCAGAAAATCAAATTATAGCAGGTGAGCATCAGCATAAGAAAAAAAGGAGGAAGCAGTAACATTGATCTAGGAACATAGTAATCAAGTGCAGCATGGAGTGGGTGGTAATGTCAGAAACTGAGATTGGAAAATGTATGGAACAGAGAGGGTTTGTATGGGGAAATGGCTTGGCAAATATGGGATGACACAGAGCTGTGGGGGAGAGATAGATACACTGGAGGGTAGGGATAGGGTCCAGAGTGACCTAAACAAATTGGAGAATTGAGCCAAAAGAAATCTGATGAGGTTCAACAAGGACAAGTGCAGAGTCCTGCACTTAGGATGGAAGAATCCCATGCACTGCTACAGGCTGGGGACCAACTGGCTAAGTGACAGTTCTTCAGAAAAGGACCTGGGGCTTACAGTGGATGAGATGCTGGATATAAGTCAACAGTATGACCTTGCTGCCAAGAAGGCTAACAGCGGGGGGGGGGGGGGGGGGGGAAGGGGGGATGGGATTTGATAGCAGCCTTCAGTTATCTGAGGGCTGCTTGGTTGTTCTCAGTGGTGGCAGATGACAGAACAAGACACAATGGTCTCAAGTTGTTTGGAGGAGGTATAGGTTAGAGATTAGGAAAAGCTGTTCACTAGGAGGGTGGTGAAGCACTGGAATGAGTTACCTAGGAAGGTGGTGGAATCTCCATCCTTAGAGATTTTTAAGGCCTGGCTTGACAAAGCTCTGGCTGGGGTCATTTAGTTGGGATTGGTCTTGCTTTGAGCAGGGGGTTGGACTAGATAACCTCCTGAGGTCTCTTCCAACTCTAATATTCTATGTTTTATATAGCACTTATGGGTAAAGCTAAGATTTTATCACGGTTATTTTTAGTAAAAGTCACAGACAGGTCACGGGCAATAAAAAAAAATCACAGAAGGCGTGACCCCTGTTTGTGACTTTTGCTGCTGAGGCGCCATGGTCCTTGAACCAGATGTCCCCATTTTATAGGGACAGTCTCAATTTTGGGGTGTTTTTCTTATATAGACTCCTATTATCCCACACCCCTGACATGATTTTTCATACTTGCTGTCTGGTCACCCATATTTGGACTCCAAATCCTACTGCTGTGAAGAAACCCAGGTGTAGGTGAAGCTGGACTTTAAAGTGGTCATTTTATGTTCTGATGCATGACTCCCACCTGATTCTTAGACCAGCCAACATTGCCTCTAACTTTGACAATAAACTACAGTCACAAAATGATGCTCAAATTAGAAGTTAGGCAGATCAGATTTTTGGGAAGGATGGGCCTGTGATGAAGGCATCAGGGATATGGGTTCTGTTACTTTGCCCTGGCACAGAATTCCTGTCTGACTTTGGACATGTCACTTAATGTCTCTGTGTCTCAGTTCCCCATCTGTAAAATGGGATAATGATGTTTCCCTACCTCAGAGGGCTGTCAGGAGGATAAATTAATTAATGTCTATGAGGTGCTGAGATCTACTGTGATGAACAACATAGAAATTATTAAAATAAACAACAAGCAAATGTTATGCTTTATTTGGATATGGAAAAAGTCTATGTTCAGTAAGATTATGTAATAAATTTCCTTGTCATTTTATAACAAGGTTTAGTTTCCTTTCACTTTAGATCCAGGTGGAGAAAGACTTGTGTAGGAAGAAATCAGAGAGAGGTTAGAACTTGCTAATGTGGGGCCTAGATGTAGTTGCTAAAAAAGAAAGCTATGTAGGAAGAGCCTATAATTTTCAGTGCTATCTTTGGAGTTGGATTAATGCCCAGAATAGTGACAAATAGAACGTCATTGGGAAAGACTCAGGATCAGCTCCACTGGCAGTAACAAATAGCTCGGGAAATGGAGAGCTTCATAAAATAAAAACATTAAAATCCTTATAAATAAAAATAATCAATTTTTAACCTATTATGGAACTTGTTTTGAAAGAGAAAATTAATTAATTATGTTCTTATGTAGGATTTTTTTTTAATAACACTGAAAGTAATAATTGGACTGGAAAGAGGTTTTGTGAGTTAACAATTGACATTTTATACAGTACTTTAACTAATGATATCAAAGTGCTTGATGTGATCATATACTGGATTTTAAAAATCTGTTATTTCTACAGAGCCAAAAAAGTGTGCTATTTGCATTTATAGATGAATTGGAAGAGAGGTCCCTACCCCACGGAACTTGCAGTCTAAGATTCCTTAGTCACCCGAGTGGTTGCATTAATTTCTTTGAAAGTCAGTAATCAGAGGAAGTGGGCAGGGATGCAACACAAATCTTTCCTATTTTTTGGTCCCCTCCACCCCAATTTAAAGCCTTCTTGGGTGACCAGAAGCCCAACTTGTAATGATAGCTTCTCTCCTTGGAGTTGAGATAATCAGCTGTATTTCTATGATCAGAGCCAGAGTGTCCATCGCATGTTTTTTGATCAGGAAGTCAGTTTTTTTTCCCTGCCTAATCAGTAGGGATTGGTTGGGGTTTTCACCTACCTACCAGCATTGTTGTGGTGGAGTTAGGTTAAAAGAGGTAAGAATAAGGAGTCAAACATTCTTATATTATCTCTTAATATTAAGTTTGCCAACTTGCAACCAGAGTCCAATGCCGAAAAAGGCTAGAGGGACTAGAACCCAGAGGGACTAGAACCCAGAATGAAACCCGGTAGTTGGCTCGTGGACTCTTTCCCTGTAAGGAGAAGGGAAGGCCTGAAGTGATTTCAAACTGATGTCCCCTTTAATGCCCTTTACCCCTCACACAGGTGTGTGTGTGTGGGGGGGAAGGGATGGTGGTGGTGAGAGGATTCAGAAGTGAGCTGAATCATAGGGGTAGGCCGAAGAGGATTTACCTTGAGTTACTCATTATGTGAGAGCCCTGCATGTGAGAGCCCTGTATAGTTAAGTGTCTAGTATGTGAGAGAGGGTGGGTGTATAACACCCTCCCATTGTTAGATTGAAAAAGTTGTGCAGTACTGTGTCTGGGTATGAAGAGACACATTTGAATAAAATATAGTAACTATAAACATTTTAAATGTAAGAAACAGCATTTATTTTTATAGATTTTCATATACTATATATTATATAATCCAAATATTTTAGACATTGATTTTACTTCTCCTTACACACAAGAGAAATACTGATGCCAAACACTGAAAGTGATATTATTTCAAGTAAAAGTTGAAAGTTTTTAAGAGCAACCATTTTACTAAAGGCTGTCTAACCTTCAGTGCCCTGGGCATTGACTCAGTATTAACACAGAGAAGTGGTTCCCTACTGAAGTCATGCTGTGACTAAAACTAATGACATTGCTAAATATAAAACTTTGAAATAGCTGTGCATTTAAAGAGATGTTCTAAATATGAACCAGTGTGACTCAAGAGTGAAACACCTTGTTCAAGTTGATTGTTGGTACAGATTCTTTAACAACAAAAATCTGTTTGCAGGCAAGAGCAGGAGCCATGTGATAATACAGTTGAGCAAAATGCAGTGCTCTGTATTCTATACTGTTGCTAAGGATATAAACCTATCAATAATATCTCATTTTAGGAGTGCAGAGAATGAATAATAGACCTATGACTAATTATTAATGATACAGAGAAAATAACATTGTTGGGTGATGGAAGGTATAATCATTTTAATATCAGCAGCAATGCACGTTACCTTGCTAAAACATTAAAGCTTTTGAAGCAGGGTGGGTGGAAGTGCAGCTTGGTGGGTTGTAAACAAGGAGATTGAAGGCTAATGATTGATGTGGGAGAAATGCAATCCTGGAAGTAAATTGTAACATTAAAAATTAGGATTGCAGGGAGTTGGGTTTCTTCAGGTTCTCAGATTATGACTGTAGTATGAATTCTATATTAGTGGTATCATTATTTCCATAGCAGCCAATCATTTTGTTCCTAAAGAGGACTGTAACTAGACATCCTATTACATGGAGTGCATGCTATTTTGTATTCCTGATTTATTTTTAGTGTGTTTGGCTGTTTGTGCTTTTCTTTCTCTTTCAGGTTCTTTCAGTTACTCAGTCAATTGGGATTGTGTGTCTGGGGACTATTAGAGCCTTTGTTCCCTGGGTCATCCTTGATCATCTTTGATCAGCCTCAATCAGCCTTGTGATCAGTGTGTGATTAATGAGGGGGTAGGGTTGACCTAGGAGCCTTAAAAACCAGAGGCTAAGTGACCAAGGGGAAGTAGCGAACAGAGGACCACAAACAGGGGAGTTTATAAGAGGGAGCTGCAATAAAATCGCTATGGTTAGGAAGAGTCACATCGCCAGTACCAGCGCTGCTCATGTCTCCTCCACCTGCACCTGTATTCAGACAGAAATCCTAACCATGGATGCCTCTACCCAGATCCTGGCGTGGATTTGCAGACTGTGGCCTGCACTTCCCACTCTAAGAAAGCCAGGCTGGGGGGACCATCCAGTGTGAAAGATGCCTGCTGGTGGAATCTCTCAGGAATCAGGTGGAGGAGTTACAGGAGGAGGTGGCTAGGCTGAGGAGCACCCATGCATACAAGGAATTCTTCGAGAGTATTCATATAGAGACATCCAAGGCTGAGGAAGCTATTCAGCTTCAGAGGATTCCTGTCACACCAACAGGGGAGGAGGATATGGCTCTATCCCAGGGAGGACACTCACAGCTGGTTACTTCTGACAGAAGACAGTGCTCCACCTCTACTCCCAACCCAGCCATGATGGTGATGGAAAACCAGTATGCTGCCCTAGCAACAAGTGATGAAGAATCACCCCCAAAAGGAGGAGGAGGAGGAGAAGGCATGTACCCTCAAAACTGGGAGGATTGCAGCCACCTCTCTCAGGAGGAAATGTAGGGTAGTGGTGGTTGGTGACTCTCCTGAGGGGGACAGAAGCATCCATCTCTCTCCCTGATGTGGAATCCCGAGAGGTATGCTGCTTGCCAGGACATTACGGAGGGATTGTCGAGGATCATTCAGCCCTCTGACTGAATTATACCCCATGCTACTCATCCATGTGGGTACTAATGATACTGTGAGGTATGACCCTCAGCAGATCAGAAGTGACTACATGGCTCTGGGAGTAGGGTGAAGGAGTTGGGAGTACAGGTTCAGAGGGTGTGTTCAGAGCACACGTGGTGGTCTCTTCGATCCTTCCAGTCAAGGATAGGTGCTCGGTCAGAGACAGATGTATCCTGGAAGTGAATGACTGGCTGCGAAGATGGTGTCAACAGGAGGGCTTCAGCTTCTTTAACCAGGGGATGCTGTCCCAGGAAGACAGACTGCTAAGCAGAGATGGGGAAGAGCATATTTGGATACAGACTGGCTAACATAATGAAGAGGGCTTTAAACTAGGTTCGAAGGGGGCAGGTCACCAAAGCCCACAAGTTAGTCAAGAACATGGAAACCTAGGACAAGGATCGGAACATGGGGGGAGCATGGGATGTTATAGGAGGGAAAAAGGAGAGACAAAACAGAACTGGGTAGGGAAATCAAATGAGTATTTTAGAGTCTGTATACTAATGTGAGAAGTATGGGGAACAAGCAGTGTGGCGGGGATGGTACCTTGTCAGTTCCCTTTGGGTCTCAGGATGAGAGGTAACCCCGCCTATTCTACACCTCCCTAACACCCTTTCAGTAGTCCATTCTGCGGGGCCTAATGGCCAACATACTTATAAACCTTCTTCCCTTTGCGGGGGAGCACGGCCTAGTGGCCGAAGTCCCTCCCCTAGGCTCTTATACCAATGTGGATTGTAAGCCAGCATTCCATTGAAACATGCAAGAATTTTGATCTGTGAGAGCAAGATTAGTGTATATTGCATTACCTTGCTAGCTCACAAGAATACAGCGTAAGGGCATAGTGGAGGAATATCATGTTCAGGAAGCAGAATAAAACTGCTGTCTAATTTTAGGCCTAGCACCCTTGACAAGGTTTTTTTTTAAATCAAAAGCAGGTTGAAAACCACCACCAGTGAGGCACATGAACACAATACTTTACTTTGCAGTGTCCTAACTGATTCTTTTAAAGGCTTATATATAATGTCTATGCCTTTGCAAGCTGTGAGATGTTTCCAGTGGTTATAGCTTTTATAGAAATTTTCACACATGTTCTATAGGAACGGTCATAAGGCATTTCAGTGTCTCAGTAGTATGTTTTATTGCTATTTAATAATGTAAATGAATGTTTATCCTACATATTTAATGCATTGGGCATATATGAAGCAAATAGAACAATTTCTTTAAAAACATTTCTCTTGTTGATTCTGTGTTGAATGTGTAACATTTCTGAGAATCAGAATCCCACAATCCTTTGTTCATGCAACACTCTCTGAAGTCTACTGTCAGAGAGGTAGCCATGTTAGTCTGGAATAGCAGAGGTAACAAAGAGTCCTGTGGCACCTTAAAGACTAACTAAAGTATTTGATAAAGAACCATGATGCGCATCATACATGTATAGAGGCAAATTCTCGGAGCACTGCGTGGGCACAGCAGGACACTTAACTGGGTGTATAGTCAAAATATAGGCCAGAACTTTATTGTAAACATTAAAAACTATGCAGAGAAAATCGTCCAGCCATCAGCTAGCACAGTGTGGTTCCATATATCAGTCAATCTAGGCTCCACCAATATAGGGTCTAGCCTACCCTTAGCCTTTCCCCCATCTGTTTTATCCACTGGACTTGACAAAGTGTCCGAATCTTCCAAGCCTCCTAGACTCATAAAAGGGATCTCCCCAAACAAGGGATACCTCAACTGGTGTGTAACAGTGAGAGAGAGAGTAAGTGTGTGTGTGTGAGAGAGAGAGAGAGAGAGAGGGAGAGAGAGAGAGAGAGACTCATCATACTGAAAGACATATCCTCATTTTGTCATTAGCAGTGCAAGACTGGCCCAATTTACCCAAACCCTGTATTTGGATTAATAAACACTTTCTGCTATCAAACTTCGTCAGGGGGTTCTTGACACCAAAGCTATGACAAAGCACAATGACAAGCTAAACTCTTCCAGTGTCTAACAATTTTAAAACACTTGGTGTTAATGGCTATCACCTGAGTAACAGAATGCATGATTGTGAATGGAAAGGGGTTATGATCTTGTGGTAATGATCTTCATCCTCAGTCTGTACTCAGGTTGATTTCCCATGGGTTGTAATGGGAGTTCTGCTTGAATAAGTACTGCAGGATTGGACTTGACAGCAGTTCAGCTCTAAGGAGAAAATATTCTTATGGTAACAACATTACTATGTGAGATATAAAAAGGAAAGTCCAGCTGAAACCCATTAATAGTAAGACAATAATAAAAATGTTTTTATGCATTGATATAATGCCCTAACAATCTGAAAGATCTTTATTTTAAAACAGCTTCATTGCACTTCTAGATCAGTGCATGTTTGTGGAGACCCAGTTATGTCAAAAGAGAAACATTGATAAAAAATGCATAGTAAAAGGATAGCAACCTATAAAACTCTCTTTAAAATAATATATTAATGTCACAAATTGAGGATGTGAGTTAAATCTGCCGTAAGTCTATTAATTAATATAAATCTAGATGCTCCTAGACTTTGTAATACTTAGACTTTCTATCAATTTTACAGCTACACCTAGTTGAATAATAGAAATAACATATTCATAGTTTATTATGTTGATGACATTTTTGAAATTCTCCAAATTTTATATAGCCATCTAGAGAGCTTGTCAAATAATGAAAAAATATTAAATAATGTATTTGAAAAAAAACAAAAATCTTTTGTGTAAATTGTTTGCAGCAAATAATTTTAGCAATTACACTTAATGCATTTTCCTGTTTTATTCTTTAGTGTATTCTCAATAAGGAGTAAATATGTGGCTAATATACATCTATTGGCTTAAGTTCTCCCAAATAAAACTAGATAAATTGTGCTTTATCAGGCTGAAATATGAAATGAAACAGAGGTGAAATCCACCCTTCAGTTCAGTGCTATTCAAGGGGGTGTATTTCAGCCCCTTACCCTCTTATCACTATGGGTACATATACACTTCGAGCTGGAGATGTAATCTGCACCTTGAGGTGACATACTCACATTAGTTCTGATCTAGCCAGTGTGCTAAAAATAGAGTGTAGCTGTAGCAGCATGAGTGGTGGGTATAGCTAGTTGCCCCAAATACATACCCATTGAAGAAGCTAGGAATGTATTCAGGGTGACTAGCCTGTCTCACCACAGCTACACTCTAGTGCAGGGGTGGGCAGACGTTTTGCCCTGAGGGCCACATTGAGGTTGCAAAATTGTATGGAGGGCCGGGTGGGAAGGCTGTGCCTCCCCAAACAGCCTGCCCCCACCCCCTATCTGACCCTCTCCCACTTTCTGCCCCCTGACTGCGCCCTCAAAATCCCCAATCCATCCAACCTTCCCCCCCCCCCTCCTTGTCCCCTGACTGCCCCCTCCAGAGACCTCCTGCCCCTAACCACCTCCGGGACCCCAGCCCTTATCTAAGTCTCCTGCTTTCTGTCCCCTGACTGCCCCCTACTGAGACCCCCTCAGCCTAACTGCCCCCCCCAGAACCTCATCCCCTACCCAACCCCTCCTGCTCCCTGTCCCATGACTGCCCCAGCCCCTATCCACATACCTGCCTCCTGCCAGGCCCCCTGAGACTCCCATACTTATCCAACCCCCCCCCCATTCCCTGTCACCTGACTGCCCCCCCCAGAACCTCCACCCCATCCAACTGCTCCCTGTCCCCTGAATTCTCCCCTGGGACCTCCTGCTCCTTATCCAACCCCCTGGCCCGGATCCCTTAACACACCACTCAGAGCAGCATGTTTGGCAGCTGTACGGAGCCAGACACGCTGCCGAGCTGCCCCGCAGGAGCATGCAGCCCCATCCCCCAGAGCGCTGCCCGCATGGTGGCATGGCTGTGGTGGTGGGGTGATAGTGGAGGAGGGGCCGGGGGCTAACCTCCCCAGTCCAGAGCTTAGGCAGGACGGTTCCGCAGGCCGGATGTGGCCCGCGGACTGTAGTTTGCCCACTCCTGCTCTACTGTGCTAGCTCAATCAGAACTAGAGTGAGTATGTCTCCTTGAGGTGCAAATTACACCTCCAGCTTGAAGTGCAGGCACACCTTATATCAATTTATCTGCATGAGATGCAAGGTCTATTAAGGCAAATTTATCCTGATAAATGCAAATGGTCTGTCCTTTTCCCTACTTAGCTGCTCAATACAGACCTATATAGAAGATGCCCTTTGTCATGCAGGAGTTCTTTTATTAAGCCAGTTAGCCAGGATCCAACAAGACTTAAGTGATGTGAAGGACCTTGTGCTGTCTGTCAGCATGAGCATGAATTTTGCTCCCTACGAACAAGTTGTGTAGAAGCATGTGTAAAGAACTCTCTGAGGTTTTTAATATGTTGGGAGGTCTTGAATGGAGGACTACATCAGATGCAATGGCTAAGTGTCATTACATCCAAATTTCCTTGCTTTTGAGACTAGTATATCTCATCAATATAGACTCTGAGAGCTTTACATAAATGTAAAAGTTTGGCAAGTGAGAAATTTTATACACAAACCGAGATGTTGCGAAAGGGATACCAAGGGATGTAGTGAAAGGGATACGATGGAAGACTAAGAATTTTAACTGAAACCTGAACATTTGCATTTATTATGTTTTTTAAAATGTATTTGCTGGCTTTTCTGCCTATTGGTAAGTGTATATAATGTGTCAGTTTTCTGCAACAGTAGATAGAAAATTTCTGCACTTGTAATCTACTGCCAGTGGTGCAGCTACTGGCAGTGGATAATGTTTTAAGTATTTTGCATCAGTGAACACATTTGAACTACTCTACCATTCATTCTTAGGAAACATTGTATCTATTTTGACCATACATTTACTTGCAATTCTCTCTTTTATAAAATATCAAAAGGCATCTGATGTCTGACATGTTTAGTTTTATTTTTTAAAGTCAGCCTTCTTAAAGCAGAGCAAACGGCATCATGAAGCCTCTGACAATATATATATATATATATATATATATATATATATATATATTCATTTATATTCATTTATATTCATGCATTCTTCGTCTGGGTATCTGACAAGGGCCTATATATATATATATATAATCTATATATATATATATATATAATCTATATCTATATCTATATCTATATCTAATATCTATATCTATATCTATATCTATATCTTCATGCATTCTTCGTCTGGGTATCTGACAAGGGCCAATATATATATATTGGCCCTTGTCAGATACCCAGACGAAGAATGCAAACTTCATGAAATGTGGGAAAAAATTGCTCTCCAGTGGAGAATGTATTATATCAAATTTCAACTTCACATTAGTTCAGCACCAAGTTTTATGTACATGAAAATTGTATTATGTGGTGTCAATGGCAACTAAACCTCATCTATTGAGATACAAAGGCAGTGATATAATGCCACATTAATATATTTGAGCGGATTCTTTTGCATAAGGTTATTGCATCCTTGCAAGCTTTAATAACAGCAGGAGACTAAAAGTTTCTTTATAATAATAAAGAAACTATAGGATCACAGAAGTGACAGAAGAAGATCACAACTATTATCAATATGAGTTATTTGCTTACTTTTTATGTATATTTTTAGTGCTTAAACAAGCAGATAGGTTGATAGCCTAATGTGGCAAGTTGTTCCATGACTTCTCTGCCCCCTGTTGGAGGTGTGGCCACCATGACGTATCTGCCTGAAGGAAAATATCACCCTGGAAAAGTGAGGTAGTGAATTTAGACTTCTGAAGATTGCCTAGAGAAGCCACTGAGGTGCCAATAAGAGTGTAATCAACAACACTTGATCCTTTCTTGTGGCTAAAAAGAACAGGAGAAGTCATCAGCCTGGCGAGATAAAAGGCTTGCCAACTTCTTTTAAGGCGAAGTTCTGGGTGAAGCTGAGACAGAAGAGTACCTCCCCAGTCCTACCTCAAACACCCAGGCCTAATTCAGGGCCTAAGGAACTGACAGCATTGTCAATTAAAGCTTGTGACAAACTGTTAGTTGATTGTGGAGTTTAAAAGCTCAGGTGACCATTCTGAGTTGAATTTCCATTAACGATAACAGGACTATCATGGGGTTTACTGCAGAAGATGCCTTGCTCCTAGTGAGCTGTGACAACTTACAAAATGGAAGCCATCTTTTCATCCACAAGACAGCTGCCATGTATGCAGGAACATGTCAAACCTCCATGCTCTGCCCTGGCAGAGTATCCCAGTCCCTGACCTATAGAGATCATTTTAAGGGGAGGAGAGTACATCAATCTGTACTCATTTCTCCTGTGATTGCCAACAAGAGTGCCAGTTAATCAACTGTAGTGTCTTTTGTGAAGTAATGCCTGTCCTCTTGGAACTCAACAGAGACCAGCAGGCAAAAATAAAAGTGTTAGTTTTTTGCCTGTAAGTTTTTTGCCTTATTCAAACCTTTAACTTAAAAGTGAAAGGTTCTATGTCCCTTTACCAATACTTTCCATCATCCACTTTCTTCTCTTAATGACTTAAATAATGAAAGCTGTAGCAAGTTAATATAGAGTTCCAATTACAGTACATGGGTATTTGGTCATTCCTGAAAACTCCTGGGGGTAAGAATAGAATTCAAATCAGCCAAACCTAGATATTGTTGAGAGGTAGAATAACCAAGCTAATATAGGATCCAGTGGGGCTGGGCAGAAAATAGTCTATCTCTGGTTGAGGTGGTCAGGCTTCAGGGTGGATGAAGGCCTCTAAACCTAGCAGGAGTCTATGGAGGACACAAACCTCTTAGCAATTAAGTTATAGATTTACTTTTGACTTGCTGTGTTTACTCTGACTTTTGCTAGATAACAGTACTTTTTGTGTTCCCCCTGTCCAGATGCTGGAATCATGGGAGTGAAGTTCTTCCAGGCCCAATTTGGTGGACCTCTCCCCATCAAAACTGGCACATAAATGGCAGCTGTGTCTAGAAGGGGAGTTGTTTAAAGATAGCAAGGAGTGATGTGGGACATGGTGCAGATCCTCCTGGTAAGTAAATTTTATTTTTCTCTTCTATACTTTCTTCAGTAACTGTGTGCAAACTTGTATCTAATTAATATGATTTCAGATCGGAGAAGTGGAGGAATTCCTGGGGGAATGGTAGACTGGAGAAAGAACTGCATTTTTATTTGAGTGTGTTATTGTAAATTCTTAAGAAGTTTGGTAATTTATAAAGTAATTTTTGGCTCGTACTAGGATTCAGGATGGCTACAGTTTTTCACTGTTTTTCTCAGACAGTTCTGTGTGCAAGTTAGTGCTTTCCTACTTTTATGGTGATTTATTTTTTCAGGGGAGAGGAAGGGGCTGATCCTTAAAAGCAGTAAGAAGGTGCAAGTATGAGCAGGGGCATACTATGTCTACTGATGTATATGGGCAACATTTTAAGTAGAAGTTACTCGTATGTATGCAAACATGATTGGAAAAATATAGGTTTGTAAAAGTGCTAGATTAGTTTCTAAGTATATCTAGTGTGGCAAGGGGGCCCCCCTGGGCACCCCAGGCTCCAGTCCTCTGGGCAGCTCCCCCCGTCTGGGTTTGGCCTCTCGCTGGTTAGGCTGGGCTAGCTCCCTCCTGGGAGGGGCTCCTTCCTGCCTCCCTGCCTGCTGGCAGCCTCCCTCTAACTGCCTCTCACTTGCCTTTACCTCCTTCTGCTTCACAAACTCAATCTTCTAACTCCTCCTGCCTCCAAACACACTCCTCACTCCCACACCCCTCTCTGGGGAGAAGTCTTTTTAAAGGGCTCTGGCTTGCTCCTTAACTGGTCCCAGCTGGCCCTGCTGCTGGCTGCAGCAGCCTTTCTCAGCTGGACCTAATTTACCTGCAGTTTTCCCCTCTCACCACAGCCTTCCAGCCCTGGGTTTACCACACTAGGTATATTGAAAATGTAGCATTAAAAGTGCTAGATTAGTTTCTAAGTATATCTAATGATATCTAGTAGGACCAAGATATCATTCTTTCCAAGTGGATACTTTTATCTTGGTTTGCAAAATCTTAATGTTCTCATCCAATTTTTGTCATAGTCTGTCATAAATCCTCTTTTCCATGTAATCAATTTGAGAAATGTCAAAATCTAACTCAGTCCCTGATAAGTCAAAGTGTGATTCAAGGACATGGACTCCCAAAAGCACGGTCTCATGTGGAGTGTCTGAAATGTTTTCCAAGAGAGACTGATAAGGTGAGAGTCTTTCCACTGAATGAAAAGCATTGTAAGTGTAACACTGACAGATCTCAGTCATCGCTGGGTAGGATTGAACCTAGGGTCTCTGGCACTTAATGCATCAGCTTCTACCACAGGAGCTAAAAGCCAACTGCCTGTAGAGCAAACTCAATCTCTCTGTGCCATTATATTGGACAGAAAACCACATGCTGTGGAGGTTACATACTTCCCCTAGCTGAAGAAGCATAGCTCAGTGGTTTGAGCATTGGCCTGCTAAACCCAGGGTTGTGAGTTCAATCATTCAAGGGGCCATTTAGGGATATAGGGCAAAAATAGGTTGGATGATTTAATTGGGGATTGGTCCTGCTTTGAGGATCTCTTGAGGTCCCTTCTAACCCTGATATTCTAAGCAGATTCAGAGACTTCCTATCTCTGATGAGCCCAGGCTTGTAACACCAACAGACCCAATTCTCTCTGCACAGGATTGAACTTGGGACTTCTGGAGCTAACTACACGAGTCAATTACTTTTTAGCTATGGCTGTAGAGCAGACTCATTAATCTCTGTGTCTGAGTGGTCTTGGTGTCACTAGATGGGACAGAACATGAGATCCAGGAGGTGTATGGGTTACATGAGCAGCTGCAGATAAAGAGTACTAAAGAAGCTGGATAGATCAATGAGTTCTCTTCCTAATACCTTGTTTTCTGCATCTGGCACCTCTTTGCTCTGTTGATGCCTCTTTGAAGTAATCTTGTAAAATTATAAAGACATAATTAGGAAAACAGAGTGGCCTAAAATTCACAAGGTTAGTGCCTGAAGTTAAGCTCCTAAAGCCATATTTAGGCTCCTAAAGAGTGACGTGATTTTTTTTTCAAAGGTGCAAAGCACTACAATTCTCAGTCAAGACAAGGTGACCTGCAGGTGCTCAGAAAATCACATTTGAGAAAATCAAGATACTTGTTTAAGAGCTTAAATATGGCATTAGGAGCTTAACTCTAGGTCCCCCTGTCAGAAAATTCTGGCCAAATATATCTACACACCAGAACAATATGTCAAGTATACTGTGCTAGACACCATAAGTATGTATACAGTAGTAATAACATAAATCTCATCTAGCAGAACTAATTCATGACAAGAAAACAATCTTCAGAAAATTCAAAAATATGCAGGGAGGAGTAGCCTTTTTTTTGAGGGGGGGTTTCAAAGAAGTAGGCTCACTGGTAAAGCTCCTGCTTTTGGCAGAGGGGGAATTGAGAGTGAAGGTAACAGTAATAAGATCATTCACTAGTAATAAATTAGTGACATATGTATCAGAAATTTTGAGTTTGTCAATTTTTTTGTTGGGAGGGTATGTGTGGCAGGGTTATTTCATGTGGGATTACAGTTGCTGAAAGAAGAGAACTAGGGTTTGTAGGCACTGGTAAACAATACAACATTTTTAAATGGTGAATAGATTGGACTGAACAAGAATTCCATTCTTTTCCTTTATCTTCCCATATGCTCAGCTGTATAGGGCATCTACCAGTTTCCACCATTTGTTTAGAGGGTATTATTTTTGGAAGGGAGAGCCTTAGTCCCTATAAAACTGACACTGATACAAAATGGTGGCTGTGAAGTGAGCAGACATGACCATCAGTTTGTACACTAACTAGTGTAAATGCTAACCTCTTCTAATGCTTTCAATGGAAATTCTGTTTGTTGTAGATTTTTAAAGTCAGAAGGGACCACAGTGATCATCTAGTCTGGAAGATGTAAGACTGTCACCCAGTAATTTCTGTATCAAGTCCATAACATCTGTTTGAGATCTAGCATCTTTTTTAGAAAGATATCCAGTCTTGATTTAAAGACTCAAGTGATGGAAAATTCATCATCTCCCAAAGCTAGTTGTTCCAGTGGTTAAATATAGGCAATGTTAAAAACATGTGCCTTATTTCTAGTTTGAATTTGTCTAGACTCATTATGCCTTTTACTGCTAGATTTAAGAGCTGTCCACTAACAGAAATCTCTTCTTCCATATAAGTACTTGTAGACTGTGTGCAAGTCACCTTTACCTTTTCTTGAACAAGCTAAATACACTGAGCTTTCACTATAAGTCTTTCACTATAAGATCTGTTTTCCAACCAGTGGCTCTGAACCTCTCCAGTGTACTGCACCCCTTTCAGGAGTCCGATTTTCTTGTGTGCTCCCAGGAAACTTCACTTAAAAACTGCTTGTTTACAAAATCAGACGTAAAAATACAAGAGGTGTCACATCACACTATTATTGACAAATTGCTTATGTTTTCATTTTTACCATAGAATTATAAAATCAAATGGAATACAGATATTGTATTTACATTTCAGTGTATAGTATATAGAGCAGTATAAATAAGTCATTGTTTGTATTAAATTTTAGTTTGTACTGACTTCGCTCATGCTTTTTAAGTAGCTTGTTGTAAAACTAAGCAAATATCTAGATGAGTTATTGTATCCCCTGGAAAACCTAATGTAATCCTCCTGATTGAGAACCACTGTTCCAGACCATAAATAATTCTTTCAGAATTTTTCTTAACTCTTTACAATTTCTCAACATCCTTTTTGAAGTGTGGAAACCAGAACTGGACACAATATTCCAGAAATGACTTCATTAATGCAATCAGAAGTAAAACCATCTCTCTCCTTCTTGATATTTTCCTGCTTATGAATTCTAGGATCACATCTGCTGCCTTAGCTACAGCATTGCACCAAGAGCTCATAGTCAGATGGTAATCTACCATTGCCACTAAGTCCTTTTCAGTGCCATTGAGTTCCAGGAAACCATCTCCCATCTTATAAATTTGGACTTATGTTGTTTGTCCCTAGATGGATGACCTTGCATTTGACTATATTAAAATGTATATTGCACAAATGAAGCCACCTTATCAAATGATCCATATCAGTTTCTATAATTACCCCTGGCCTCATCATTATTTATTACTCCAGCAGTGTGCATGTGTCATCTGAAAATTTCATCAACAATCATTTTATATTTGCTCTTAGATAATTGATGAAGATACTGAATTACGTTGGGCCAAGAACAAATCCCTGCAGGACCCGTAAGAAACCTCCCACATTTGTTGATGACTCCCATTTACATTTCCTTTCGATATCTATCCGTTATCGAGTTTTGAATCAATTTAATGTGGGCTACATTGATTTTGTATCGTTTTTTGTGTGTGTGATAACATCATGAAAAACTAAGTGAAATGTTTTCCAGAAGTCTGTTATGTCAAAAGAGATACCTTGATCAGCCAAACTAATAATCTCATTAAAAAGGATACCAAGTTTGTTTGACAAGACCTATTTCCATAAAATCATAATGATTGACATTAATTATGTAACCTTTAATTCTTAGCTGATTGCATCCCTTTATCAGCCTTTCAGTTATTTTGCTTGGGATCAGTGTTAGACTAATTGGGTTACAGTTAGATGGCTCCTTCTGCTTTACACTTTTAAAATATTTTAAGATTAAAGAATGGGAAATACTTACAGTAATGTTAACAAAGTCCTGTGGCACCTTAAAGACTAACTATAAAGTTTTGAAGCATGAGCTTTCGTGGGCTAATACCCACTGAAGTGGGTATTAGCCCACGAAAGCTCATGCTTCAAAACTTTATAGTTAGTCTTTAAGGTGCCACAGGACTTTGTTAACTCTGCTATTCCAGACTAACACGGCTACCACCCTGATACAGTAATGTTGTAGCTGAAAAGAAAAAGACACCCAGAAAACTCAGTTAAGACTAAAATTAATAGAAACCCAAGTGTCTGAAAGTATGGAAGTGCACAAAGAGTCCAAACAACCTTAACTCTGTCCAGTCACAACCTCCAATTCTTTTCTTTCTTTTCATACTCCTGAAATTAAGAGTTTAGACCATCAGGACCCTGAATTAGAAGTTGTCATTTTTGAATCAAGGATTAATTTTTAAATTCACTGTGTGTGGCTGTGGACACTTCAGTTTTAGAAGAGACACCGTAGATGTCTAGTGCTCACACAATTACCTTTTTCCCATCTTTCATTTGTCATCTCTTTTTATATAAGAATTTCAAGAATTCTGTGGTCCATGGAAGCAGAAATCCTAAATTTTGAGAAGTCCCTGCACTTCTACATCTTTTGCAGGCTTATATGTCTGTTACCAGTTTTATGTGCTCTGTCACCAAACTAACTAACCTTTGCTTTTTCATGTCAGTGCTATATTTTCATGAGCTAGGCCTAGAAAATTTGAATATGTACATCTGCTAGAATATATTTGTTATGTACACAGCATACACACAGAGAATTTTTATGTATTTATCTAATACTCTTTCATGAAGTTTTAGGCTACTTTATTTCTCAAAATCCAGAACCTTACAGAGATACAAAGCAGGCTGTTCCATAAGGCAGAGAGACACAACTCATCCCAACTTGCTCTAGCTAGCTCTTTGCAGATTGACTGCAGAAGACCCAGATCACACACTTCCCAAAAGAAACCTGTAGTCCGCAAGCAGGACCAGGAAATCTCTTTCCAACTTAGTGATAGCTTGTAGTTTTAACCCCCTTTTCAATACACTGCAATATTAACTGATTCCTGTACTTGTATAGGTGATGGCACATAAAGGCTTAATGAAGAGTGTGGAATAGTGGTGATCAGTATGCTATTTTTTTTATAATCAAGACATTAAGTACATCTTTTTCTGTGGACTGTGTATGACGGGACAACATTTGGAGTTTACAAAACCACTGTCTGATTAAGCATAAAGCATTCTAGTGGTTGTGGTCACATTGTTATAGGTGGATGAGATTGTTTCTTATGCAACCTCTAGAATTGCTGTGAGGGCAAAGTTGATGTTGCTTGAGTGCCTGCACTATGCATTTCTATACTTTAAATTTGTCTAGACTCATTATGCCTTTTACTCCTAGACTTAAGAGCTGTCCACTATCAGAAATCTCTTCCGCCATGTAAGTACTTGTAGACTATGTGCAAGTCACCTTTACCTTTTCTTGGATAAACTATATAGATTGAGCTTTCACTATAAGTCTCTCACTCCTCCCGCACCCCAACCTCCAGCCTCAGTCTGGTGAAAGTGAGTGAAGGTGGGAGAGAGTGACTGAGGGAGGGGAGATGGAGTGAGTGGGGCAGGTCATCAGGGAAGGGGTGAGGTAGATCCTGGGTTACCCTTAAATTCAAAAAGTGATCTTGTGCATAAAGAGGTTGGAGACCACTGGTCTACAAAGTCACAGGACTGAGCATTTTATTCTTTGTGAGGTATCATGAGTACTGAGCAAGCTATATAGCACTAAATTCTAATGCATTCTTTCTTTAATGCTCCAGTGTTTAATAAAAATGTTTAAAAGCAAGACTCAAATGGCTATCTCCTACTGGCACTCAGGAAGTTATTTTGTTGTAGATACTGTATTATTTCCATCTCCTGCCATCATAATTTCTATGATGTACATGGCATTTGCCATCTTTCTGTTACTAATCCATATTTTCTCTCCAAATTTATAATGTGAGCTAACAGCTATAATTAAGAGCTGGTCATAGTAGGTAAAATATCAGTTCACCCTAACACTGCATTTTGTAGCATTCAGGGATCTCAAAGTTCTTTGCACACATTAATGAATTTACCCTCAGAACAACTCTGTATGTAACTATTATCTCCATTCAGTACAACTCTTTTTCCATTTTATAGATGAGGAAACACAGGAACAAAGTTATAGTATTTTGATAAAGATCACAAGGAGCTCTGTGTCAGAGGCAAGAACAGAACTCTGATCTCTTGATGTCAATACTGTATCTTAACTAAAGAGCCAACTTCCTACCAATGACTGGGTAGATTTGTATTCAAAAAGAATAATTGGTTGTCTGAGCTCTAGCTGTACACCTGCAAAAGTAAATGCCATAAGTAGGTTATCTTGAAGAGGAAATTAAAAACCATATTAATTAAATTGCAAATGTAAAGCCAGTTCCCTCCTCTGTCTCTCCCAGTGCATCATGGGAGACGTCAAAGACATAAATCACAGGTAGCTGCCTAACTTCCATGGGAATTAGTGCCTTAGTGATCTTTGTGCCTTTGAAAATCTCCCTTTATCTACTCGGTGTCTGCTTTGTTTAGATTGTAAGGTCTGTGGGACACAGACTTTGCCTGTGTTTCATGTCTTATGCAGCACTGTGAATATTGTAACAAATAATATGCCCAAGAAATACCGTAATACTTCGTCCAGCCTAAAAGTACTGTAAGCGTTAAATGCTAACACAGATGTTGCCACCTGTGAAAATACATATATGTGCAGTGAATGATAAGCTAGGCAAATATAAAAACACTGGTACAAGTTTATTCATTTGAGTACTTAGTAATGTTTAAAAGCAGGAATTAAGATGAACAGTACTCTAAGTGTTTGGATTTTTAGGTAGTCATGTGCCAAAATACACAGGTCAGTTTACTTGTTAGCTCAGATTAATTTCTTACTTGAAGGGTGTTCTGTAGTATTATGCATCCCTTAAAAGATTTATGGATAATAAAAGTATTTGCTTGCATAGCTTTCATGTAATTTTTATCTGCCAGTACTATTTTCATATATTTCTGTATACCTCTTGGTATTTGTGTGTGTGAGTTTTCTTATGGTCAATGGAAATAAAACAAAGACTATTACTGTTAAGTAACTTCTGTTACTTTGAATCTTGATATGACTTTGTGATAAACATTAGTATAAGCATCTCTTGCAGAAATTTGAGGCAAATAAAAGGGATCATTCTCTTGCACTTGTTTAAATTTTAATTACCTTTTCAAGTAGCAAACAAGCTTCAAGCTAAGACATGCTGATGTTGAAAACTAGGTCATCTTGTTTATGCACAAACTGTTTTCTGCACTGCAGAGTGATGGTTTAAAAGAAACGAATGAGAGGATTTTTCCAGGATTTAGCAAGTCCATATAATATATTAGGAGACCCTCATTGCACACAGCTGTATCCATTAATTTTCCTGGGTTGTAAACAACTTATTAGAATTCTTCTGTTCTGTATGGGCTTGGATTTACTTTGCTTTAGCTGACTCTGAGTGAATAAATAAGGGCTCTCTTAATTGAAAAGATAGCCGATGGAGTCAGAGTAAAAATGTCTCAGACTACATCTAATCAAAATGATCTACTGCCTTCCATGCTTTTCAATCCCATGTAAGATTTGTAGAGCTCTGCCTTTATTTATTTTTTAACACAGACTCTTGATTGACCTGAAATTTGGTGATACTTTGGGGGGAGGGGCGGGGGAAATTACGGGTCAGGTGAGGGTACAATGCAAGATTATCTTAATTTAATTTCTTCTGTTTCCTTCTAAATGATCAAATTTGGCCCTTTGTGATTGGAGGCATTTTTTTTTAACTCTAAAATTTAGCTCTTGCCTTGGGACTGTCTCAGCTGCTGTAGAGGCTTCCTATGATCAGCTAGGTCTATGACTGGCTAAACCTGAGTAGATGATTTAAATCTCTTTTCCAAATCACTGTCGTCCTGATTTTGGATGAAAAAGAACCCCCCAAATTCTTTCAGTTTCCTAAACTTCTTAAACAGAAATGAGCAAATCTCCAAGGTCTTGTCTTGTCTTAGGAAATTTTTACTATGTTTGCACATGATTGTGAAGATTCAGGTTAGCTAGAATGATGCTGACCAGGACTGATTGTTAAGGCTATGATTTAGTCACGGGTATTTTTAGTGAAAATCATGGACAGATTGCAGGCAATAAACAATTATTCACGGCCTGTGACCTGTCCATGACTTTTACTAAAAATACCCATCAATAAAATAAAGGGGGGCGGCCTGGGTACCTCATGGGGGCTGAGGGAGGGTAGCCTGTTATGTGGGGACGGGGAACAGCAGCACGCAGCCTGGGGCCCCTGCTAGTGCTGAGGGAGAGGGGTTGGCAGGGCTGTCAGGCTCCCTACCTGGCTCCATGCCTTTCCCCAGCAGCAGCAGTTTGGCGTGTGAGAGGAGAGGAGATTGGGCATGGGACAGAATGAGGCGGGCTCTGGGCGGTGCTTATCTGGGGAGCACCCCAGAAGCAGCAACATGCCTCTCGCTCAGCTGCTAGGCGGAGGCATAGCCAGGTTCCTCTGTGCACTGCCTCTGCCCAGGGAACTGCCATTGGCCACTGTGGCCCGAGACTTCCCCAGCAGTGACTGGTGCAGCTGGTGCAGGGGCTGCCTGAACTGCCTCTGAGCCACCTCTGAGCCTGGCACACTGGTCGCTGCAGAAGTCACAGAGGTCAAGGAAAGTCACGGAATCCATGATCTCCGTGACAAACTAGCAGCCTTACTGATTGTTGATTGTAGACCAGAACAAGACATGTTTAGCCTCATGTCTGCTACTCATATTCAAATGCTGCAGGGACCAGAGTTTAACCATGGCCAGCTGACCTGGGCAACATTTTCAAAAGCACCGAAGTTCTATATTCAAATAGACTTAGGTTCTTAGGTTACTTTGGGACTTTTAAAATTTTTACTCCTGATGCTAAATAAGACTTGCCTTTAAATTAGGCTGACCAGTTAGTTGTGATCAATATCATATCAGCTAATTTGACTCTTCATAATTATGTTTAACTACGATAAGAATTCCTAGGGAAGACATATCCAACAATTCAGATTTGGTTAGCATGAGCACCCGTCAGGATTCTTTTCTGTTAGTTAACATAGCTAAATCTCTTACATCTAGACAACTGAGCTCTGCAAGATTTTCAGAACTCCTGATTTTAGTCTGAAATAAAATAACATGAGAAGAGCAGGAGTATTTTTGAGCTTTATTTATTCCAGTCCTGTTCATAACCAGGAAGTGCAGGGTTACATAAAAATGAGAGAACAGAGAATTGCTCATCTTTTTTCAACATCCAGTAAAGTTTGGTTTAAATTATGAGAACACTTTAGGTCACTTTTTATTCTCTACAAACTAGTATACAAGTCTAGTGCTAGTTTTCAACTCTTATAAAAGTTCCTCCAAACAGACTGATTGTCAAGCATCCTGTCAGTTTTTATTACTTTGTAGCAGCATGGGAGCAAATATACAAAGCAATTGCACAATTCATTGTTTCTGTAGGCTATTGTACACGGCAGGGTCTTCTTGAATCCCTCCATTTTCCCCCACAAGTTCCCAATGTGCCACCCACCCATCAATCTCTGTTTCAGGGATGTATGTAAATAGTTAAGATTGTAGCTGATATAACTTGTAATTTGTAAATTATGCCTTTGCTTTTTGTCTGGGAGAAAAGTCATTCAAGGTTTCGACATTTAAAACTTAATTGGGACAAAGGTCAGGGACAAAATGGGATGTTGGTTGAGTATAGGGCCTTGTTTTGCTTGGCTAAAATGTTTCTTTTTTTCCTTGTTAGCAACAGGAACTTTAAAGAGATCACTGGGCTGGTCGAAACTTTCAATCAAAACTGTTTTTCAATGGGAAATTGGATTTTGACTAAACTTTTTTTTTTAAAGTGGCTGCTTTACACGGAAAATGTTGGTATTTTGTCAAAAAGTTGCCTTTTCTGTTTTCAGTTGAAAACAGTGCTGTGGTGTCTGATGGTAATTGTACTTGGAGTGCCATATGCTTCCATTCTCCGCTCTGGGCTGGGGTCTTTGCCTGGACTTCATTTCCCATCATGCACCCAAGATGAAGGCCTCCCTCATTCCCTAAGGGAAGAAAGTTGTGCATCCTGGGACATTAGGATTGCCAAAGTTCTACTTGCACAAAACCGAATACTCTTGCCCTGCCCCCTGTCCCTGTGCCGAGGCCCTTCTCCCTGCTCATTCCACCTCCTCTGTCGCTTGCTCTCCCCACCCTCACTCGCTCGCTCAGGAGGTTGGCTTGCAGGAGGGGGTAAGGGCTCCGGCAGGGGGTATGGTTTCAGGGGAGGGGACCAGGGATGAGGGGTTTGGAGTGCAGGAGAAGGCTCCAGACTGGGGGATGGAGCCAAAGGGTTTGGAGTATGGGAGAGAGCTCTGGACTGAGGCAGGGATTCGGGTGTGGGAGGGGGTAGAAGCTCTGGGCTGTGAGTGTGGATTCCAGGCCAGAAATGAGAGGTTCAGGGTGTGGGAGGGGGATCTGGGCTGGAGGGTGAGGTGTGGGCTGAGGATGAGGGATTTGGGGTGCAGGAGGGGGCTCTGTGCTTGGAATGAGGGGTTTGGAGGGCAGGAGGGGGATCAGTGCTGTGCAGGGGATTGGAATACAGGAGGGGGGCAGGCTCAGGGTGCAGATCCCAGAAACAATGGCATGCTCCTCCAGCTCCTATGCAGAGGTGTGGCCAGGTGGCTCTGTACGTTATCCCATCTGCAGGTTTTGCCCCCGCAGCTCCCATTGGCCACATTTCCCAGGGGAAGGGTCAACGTGGGGAGCCCCTTGGCTGCCCCTACACATAGGAACCAGAGGAGGGACATGCCGCTGTTTCCAAGAGCCTGCATTAACCCTGCTGCACCACTGATTGGACTTTTAACAGCTTGAAATGGTGTCAAAAACTGGACACCTGGCAACTCTATGGGAGCTGTAATCCAGAGAGATGGGCCCATCAAGAAGAATGGAAGTATAAGACACTCTAATTACGAGGCACCATGGCAGCATTTTGAACTGAAATATTTGGGTTTTCAATATCTTGCTGAAAGGCAAATTCAAATTCATTTTCATTGTCAATTTTCAACAAGTAAAAATAACCCCTATATTTTGGCCAGAGATCTCTCTGAGTAGAGGCATTAATGTCACAAAGAGGGCTGGTGGAATAGATTGCTCCTGAAATTTGTCAAGCTGGAGTACCACCCAAGCAGTTAATTAATGGCATGTGCATGAGCAATGTTACACAGCAGTGTAGCTATGAAAGTGACGTAGACTATGTTCTGTGTATAGATTAACTCTGAATTTGTTAGTGTAGGAAGAGTTCCACAAAACTAATTAAAACAATTAATGTTGATATAAAAGGTCACAATCTGAGGGTCGTAGGATTGCAGTTGTACCTGAGGGCAGCATTTTACTGGAACCTTTGAGAGGCAGTGTGTCCCAGTGGATAAAGCTCTGTATAGGAACTCAAGAAACCTGGGTTTTATTTCCATTTCAGCCACTGGCATCGTAAATGACCATGGCTAATTGTTGTCTCTCTGTGGCTCTATTTTCCAATCTGCTTCCTAAAGCTCCATAAGATTTATGGATGAAAAATCAATGTGTAAGAGCTAGGGGGCATTTTTATTTATTTATTTACTTACTTACTTACCAGTGAAAATAAATTTTCACATAGAACTTGTGAGGTTTTTCCTGAATGAGGTATTAACCCTTCCACTTTTTTGCAGCTCCAATTTTGACTGTCTTGATTGTATTCCATATTTTTTAACACAATTAATGGAATTGCTTTAAGAAATGCCTGTATCTGAGCCACACACAACTAACTACATACTACTGAATGAAGTCAAGTATTTAATTATTTAAATTTAATAATTTAATTATTTAATTATACTGCAAGTAGTGTTGTGTTTGAAGGATTTGATTTACAGTACTGTAGTTCCTGTTCATTCTCCTTCCTAATATGCAGAATGGGTATCTGATGTGGAAGTTAATGAGCTGTTTTGACTTTTTCTGTTCCAGTTGCAAGTGATCATTATAGTCTGAAAAGATATTTTCCCTAAATTATATTTCGTTTTTTCCTATAAAAATTTGCTTCTAAAATTACTTAATCTTTTTTAACATATTTTCTCTCTTTATAAACTGTAGTAAAGCTCTAACTAGATGCTTGCTGGATACCACCATAAGACAGAGTCCATTTGTATTTTTCACACATCCTTCTTAAATATTACATTTATTTCTTGAGGACAAGTTTAACACTTGCTTTTTGACATACAAGTTCCAGGCATATTTCATGGAAATAGGATTGATTTTTTAAAATTTTTTTATGACATATAATTAACATTGGACTCTACCTATTGTCTGATTACAGAGATTTGTTCTTATATTTTGAGGTTAACTGACTCTGAAAGCTTCTTAAAACATTGTGGTTGGTTTGTAGTTTAATAAGTATAGTTCTCTTTATAAGCTGTTCTGCTGCTTTTGTAGCCTGTTAGTCCCCGTGAGTATGTGTGAGAGAAAGAGAGAGCGAGCATGCACACCGTATGGTTAGTAGGAATTGCTCCATTGGTTTCACCCACATTATGTCAATTTCATGTGCCCCACAGAAACAATTTCATGTGCCCCACATTATGTCAATTTCATGTGCCCCACAGAAACAGTAGGCTAAATAAATGTGCTATGAGGATACATAGAAAGGATACTTTAGAAACCCATACTCCCTATGTAAACAGTAGATAAAAGTTAATCAGTAACTCCCATTGAAGCCAGAACAGAGCAAGAGAAGCATGTCGAGGTACAGCAGCGGTGTTAGTGGTTCTGTTAATCTGAAGTTCTGACCAAAGCTTCCACGAAGACTTAGCGCTGCTTTAGACATAGAAGACATCTCTTTATGGTGGTAAAGTGGCATAGTACTGAAACTGACATGGTCACCCACCAACAATCCAATCCCAAATGCTCTTCTTTGTCCAAAGAATTTTTGTGCCCTGTCCTGTTCTTTGGGGTCTCCAAGTCCTCACCATCCTGTCAGATGCTGTAGCACCTCTTTTGACTTGTTGGAAGCTGGAGCCCCAAAGAATTTGAAGATGCAGCTGGTAATCAAATGTCGGCTGCAGAGGTCTGGGCAGAAATGGAGAAGCCCTTCTAGAGAAGCAAAAATTACTGATCAGGGTGTGTAACTATGAACCAGTTAAAAAAGTGAGCATTCAAGGGGTTTTCGTCTTCCCCTCCCAGCTCAAGATGCCAACAGGAGAATACACACTCAGCTTCTCTAGGATTGTTGGATGGGAGATATTTCTGCTGCTAATTATTATTAAAATTCATATTGAAACTAAACTCTGTGGTGATCAGAATAGAGAGACAGTTATATCTACAAGTCAGCAATTGTATAGCACTGACTGAATACCATTCTCTCAAGGAAACATTCAAAAGAAGATCCATAACTATTTTGGGGGGTTAATTCTATCCTTCTGATTCATACAAAACCAGATACACTACCTTTTGCCATGGCAACTATATCTTGATAACTGTTGTCATATCTACATGAGTTATTCTTGGGAGGGATAATCTGACTCTTTCTATACAGTGCACTGCAGAATCTTGACTTCACTTTAAGGGATGGAGGATGATGGGTGAATATGTGTGGGTTGCAAAGAGAAGAAAAGTGTTCTCTAAGTCTCAGGCTAAATATAGATAGTGAAGCTAGAGTCTACATTTTGACCATAATATTTTCTGTGGAAACAATCTCTAGAGCATAAACAAAGGTCTTGGTTGTTCCTGAAGAATATCCTGTAATCAACACATTGTTGTCACTATTTTCAATATGAATTTTGGATCTTTGTATTCTACCGAGTTTTCAAAATTGCAATTAAATTATGTACACACATAATAGAAAGAAAGTGCTTTAAAATAGAACAAGATACCATCCTAACCTTCAATATCACTCACAATATGGCATATATTAGAATATATTTAAAATTCAAATGTTCCTGGGTTTTTTTTACCCTCAAATGGTAAATCATTTTCTCAATTAGTTCACAGGAATTCAGTTCTCAAATCCACTCCAGTAATTAGAGAAAGGTTAAAACCAATCCTCTTGAACTTTGGGGGGGTGTGTGAATAGTGTTCAACTTGAAACTCCAGATCTAGATATCAGATTTGGAGTAGCTGTTGGATTGAAGTGGACTGATCCAAAATACTGGATTGGAATTTCCCTGAATGGTCAGTTACAGATAGTTCAAAATCCAGTTCTTAATTTTGCAGCCCGTTCCCAGCTCCAATGATATTTAACTGAAGTTACCCAATGCCTCATGATGCACTCTCATACAATTTACAATCCCCGATGAACTGATTGTTAAATCAGTACCCAAAAATAATAATCTAAAATAGTAAACAAAATTAACCTTAAGGATTATATAACCCAGATATATCGTATTCTTAAACAAAAATGAGTAGTTTCCTGCTTCCTGTATCTACCTCATACAATTTTCTACATTAGTTTGATTTTTCTTTTTTTGTTTTCTCCTTTGAGAAAGCAGAAAATATCTCCTATTGAGTATCTGCACCTGGTCATTGTGACAAGAAGTTCATCATATGGTTGGGCAAAAATTTGAACCTGCCTCAGATGGCTGGACTCTGACTGGCTGAAATGAACCTACACTTTAGAAGATCATACACACCATCATATTGCTTCTTTTCATAGAGAGCCAGAGACTTCCCTTTTGCTAGATGTGAGAAGTGACCCAAAAGAGGGTCTTGACAATCATTGTTCTCCTATGTCCCATATTCCACATCAACAAAAGGCAATATCTATCTGGGTGGAGGGAAGCTACAACCAAGTCAGTTTTCCAGCAGGAACCATGGATAAAGAAGACAGGACATCTGCATCTAAGTAGTGGTTGAAGGGGGAGGCAGCTGCTTGGGGAAAGGGGGGAGGGGGTAATCTTTTCACTTAGTAGAAAGGTTCTGTAAAAATGTCTGTATCTTTTATTTTCTGACTTTTGGGTTGTTGTCTGTCTTTGACTAAACAGGCAAGAACTGAGGATCTTGTTTTGAAGGAGTTTGTTTGCTCTGTCTGAAAATAAATCCCAAGCCCTCCTTGTAAATTGAGGGGTTTTTTCTATTTAATTGTTCTTGTGTATTTGTGGGGAGGAGTGCTTAGAACTGGGATCTGCCACATTACTCCCATAGAGTCACATCTTATTACATCCCACCCCCAAGGTCTTCAAGACCCCACCCCAAGAGTGCAGCAATGCAGTGAGGCTGGCCAAGAGTGAGCCAGCCATTTTCCATAGCCATCCTAGAAACAACATATGCAGTGGAACCCCAATCCCAGACTGTGGGTTTAGAATTGAGTTTGCCATACTTTACATACAAAGCTTGGTGTCCCCCACTCAGTATTAGGTGGACATCCAAAGGTTCTCTGTTTACAGATTTCCATCAACTTTTCTTTAGTTTGGAAATGAAATATGTTATAAAAGTGGCACCTCAATATTTGAGCATGACAGGAATAGAAGAATCCCCATGAGATAACTAGTCTATAACAAGGGATTTTTTGCGTTGAAGACTGGCTTTCTGATGAGAGAAAAGGGGATGAAGAAGTTTTATTTTGGGTGACAAGGAAGGGACCATAACTGATAGAGTGAGATTTTCACCGAAGACAAATGTTTTATTACAGCCGGCCTTTGGAGCCCCAGTCATGGAGCAGGGTCCATTCGTGGTAAGTGCTATATAAACATGTACAAGTACAATATAAGAAGAAAACTTGAGGGTGGCTTGATTGGGTAATGCGGTTTTAAATTAGTTTTTAAGTAGGTTGGATAATTTTAAGTATTACTTCGTTAGGTTGACGAAGATAAATGACATAAATCAAAAACATTTTCAAATGCAGATTTCTCTTTCTGATCTGTCTGCTCAACCAATCTTCCTTCCACACACTCTTGCCTAGTGATCCTGAGTGGAGTGAACTACGAGTCTTTCACTTGAATAATTTATATTTTATGAAATTCCCATAAAATATGAATGCTGTTGAGGCAGTGAGTGCATGCTTATTTTAAAATGTTTTTTTTCTTTGTAGCCAAGAGCTATGCAGGATCTAACCTTCACTTGAATTAAGACTTGAGTACGCTGACCTGTTTGAAAGGAGAACTGCTGCTTTAGTGGTTCTGGATTTAACAGTTCACTGGAATCTCTTGGGAGTGAGGCTTAGGAGGAAAGTGATGTTTAGGAGAGTGTTTCTAAACAGAATGGAAGGTCATTAGTTGGAGACTAAAAATGTATGTGGAAGTATGGTTGCTTAGCCTGGTTTTGAAAGTGAAGAATAGATGGTGATTATTCTGTCTTTCTGCTTACACAGAATGGTATGACCTTTGTGTCTGATCTGGGATATACGCATCTCCATAGGTTCTTGCTATTCATGCCTTTGACGTATTGTAGAAATAACCTCTTCTGACAGCATGGTGCTCATTTAAATCTTTGCAAAATTGCCCATGTTTGGTTCATGTTATGGTCAAAGCTATTATGAAAATAAGTCCCCAAAGTGACATGTATAGAAAGGCAGTTTGTAGGATAAAGCTGATATGTGACTTTGGCATCCACTGCAGCTTGGGATAGTGTGAAATAAATTCCTATTCACTTGTCCTATTGCTCAGATGGTATAGCCAGTGCCTTGCTATAGTTACTATAGGTGAAAAATGTCACAGAACCCAGTGAGAAATACAAGCCAATGTGCCCAGAAGTTAAAAAAACATATCCTGGAATTTTCACTATCTCATCTTGTTTTCCCCCACTCTGCCAGGGAGTTCTGTACCCTCACACACAAGGAACTAAAGGCTATTCGAAGACATGTATATCTAATGCCGTTATGAACTGTGGTGCAAATAAGCCAGGATGTAAATATATGCTTGTTCCTGTGGTACACAGAAATTACATGGTCACCTTGCCTTTAGTTTAAATGCTTAGAAGAATTTAGATTGGATTGCCTGGAAATGACTGAATGGTCTTCCCTTGAGTACTGTCTGTTTCCATTCATACCAAAATCTGGATAACTGAGCACAAACAGCAAAATACAAAGAGGAGACTAGAGAGAAGAAAAATCCTCTAATTGTGTTATAAAACTTCCTCCTGCCTGTATAAACATAAGAATGGGTCAGAACAATGGGCCATCTTGCCCAATGGCTAGTGCCAAATGCTTCAGAGGGAATGAACAGAACAGGGCAGTTATGGAGTGATACATCCCCTATCATCTAGTCCTAGCTTAGGATCGCCCCTGGAGCATGGTCTTGCATCCCTGACCATTTTAGCTAATAGCCATTGATGGGCCCATCTTCCATGAATTTAGCTAATTCTTTTTTAAACTCCATTGTACTTTTGTCCTTTACAGCATCCCATGGCAACATATTCAATGTGTGCTGTGTGAAAAAGTATTTCTTATGTTTGTTTTATATCTTCTGCCTATTAATTTCGTTGGGTGACCCCTGATTCTTGTGTTATGGGAAAGGGTAAATAGCACTTACTTTCTCCACACCATTCATGATTCTATAGATCCCCATCATATCCCCCCTCCTTAGCTGTTTCTTTCCAGATGAACAGTCCCAGTCTTTTTAATCTATCCTGATGTGAAAGGTGTTCCATACTCCTAATAATTTTTGTTGCCCTTCTCTGTATCTTTTCCAATTCTAATATATTGTGTTTGAGATGAAGCAATCAAAACTGCATGCAGTATTGAAGGTGTGGGCATAGCATGGATTTATACAGTGGCATTATGATATTTTTTGTTTTATTATTTGTCCTTTTCCTAATGGTTCTTAACGTTCTGTTAGGAACAGTCAAAAAAGCTGCACGTTGAGCAGATATTGCTAGAACATTATCTGTGTTGACTCCAAGATCTATTTCTTGATTGTTAACAGCTAAATTAGAACCCATCATTTTGTATGTATTGTTGGGATATGTTTTCCAGTGTGTATTTTTTGCCACTTCACTGTTCAACCTCTTTTCAAGATCATTTATAAATATGTTGAACAGCACAGATACAGTACAGATCCTTGGGGGACCCCACTATTTACCTCTCTCTATTATGAAAACTGACCAACCATTTATTCCTGCTCTCTATTGCCTATATTTTAACCAAAGACTGATGCATGAGAGGACTGTCCCTCTTATCCCATGACTGCTTTCTTTGCTTTAGAGCCTTTGGGGAGTGATCTTGTCAAGGCTTTCTGAAAGTTGGCATACACTGTATCAACTGGATCGCCCTTGTTCACATACTTCTTGACACTCAAAGAATTCTCGTAGATTGTTGAAGTATGAATGTTCTTTAATACTGAGTAAGAATCAACATAGCTTTTGTAAAGAAGGCAGCTAACTATACACACACGGTATATGTGCTTGTATGTACACATATGCATGCCATGAAGTCTCCAGAAGACAGTGGAGAAGTAATCCCTTCATGTATTACCTAAAGGAGCCTGTTACTGTCCACCCTGGAATGCATAATACTCAGTTATGTTTCTAATGTATTCTAAAAATCTGGAACTACATGTGCACAGAAAAAAAACCTAAACAAACCTTTTAGATTGTATATTTCATCACTAGATTCAGAGTCTGTTCCTAGGTGTGTTTGCTCAAGCTCTTAGGAAGAAAAATGATCTTTTAAAGCCATGCTCAAATAGACATATGAGATCTCATTAGATCCTGCTGTATTATTGTCTGGGTGGTTATTAAGGAAACAAGAGTTTATTTGAGTTACTAGAGATATTATTTGCTGATTGCCAAGTACTGAATTAACAGCACATGCTGGTTTTTTATTTTTGTTTTTTAAGGTGTCTGAGGGAACCCTTTCTGGTTTATCTCCTGGTTTTTATCTCATAATAGAGAGAGGATAGGGAAACAAGGGTAAAGAATGAAGGTGTCATGTGGCTCATATTCTATGAATAATAAGCTGCTCCAGTTAATCTCCACAAACAACATTTCTTTAGTTTTCTTTATTACTTTTGGTTACTAAATGGTTATAAAGAGAAGCAATGAGGACATGATAGCTAGGCATACATAACACATTTGTTCATTTGCAATCTGTTACCGGCATATTACATCATCATCATAATTTAATAATTAAGGTAAGTTACTTCTTATCTTTCTACTAAGATATGTTAACTTAAATCTTAATGCTTCAGTTTTGTTTATGTTTATAATAGATCTTTGTGATCTGGCCTTTTAGCCCTTACTCATGTGAATAATTCTGCTGTCTCCAATGGGACAATTTACATTTATAAGTGCTTCAGGCTTTGGCCAGTAGATTTTAAGTTTCATTTAAAAAACAAACAAACAAAACTTTCCTCTTTCTAACATCAAACTATTGGCCTTGCTGTGATTATTCAGAGTGAATACCCTAACTTAATTCTAAAACCCTGGATACAATATGTCAGTATGTTTACATTACCTTTTTCTGATGTACTTCATTTGCTGTAAGTGGACTAGGACTAAGACCAGTGTACAAATATCTTTCATGGACTGTTTGTTTAGCATAAGCAGAGTAATACACTGAGCTAGGAAATGCTATGTCTCTCAATAGTTGTAGAAAAAAACTGAATTAGGTACAGCATTAGAGAAGCATTATGCTCATGTACTTATAGACTGCATTGCAGTGTATCACCACAAGGTGGCAGAGATACCATTAGCATTTGCTGAATTTGCTGTATTGAAGTAATTAAACCATGCAACCCCAAAGGTTTTATAACAGAAGGCCAAATTCTGCCTGGCTTTTACATGGGTGCATATTGGGTGGAGGGGATAAGAAGCCCTTATTCCTCCCCTGGTTTTTCCTTCTTAAGAGTCAGACAGAATTGTAGCTCCTGTGCTTTTGAGAGCACAGGGCCTGCTCCCTCGTTTTACTTCTTGTTACATCCAACGAGGTTAAGTCATGGTTTCCCCTTTGGCTTCCCATCCATCCAGCACCAACCAGCAATGGTTGCTAGCTGTACAGGGAATGTGAGCTGCTTTCCACAAAGGTGTGAAGTAAAAGAAAGTCTCCCGGAGCTCCTTGTGCTGTTTCCGCTTCTATTCTCCCTCCCTCATTCTTGGTTGCTAGGCACTGATACTTGATTGTAGATGTACTGACAAGGGGTAGTCCACAGCATCAAGGGAAAACTAGCAGATGTTACCAGCCTTGGGAACATTTGAGCTGTATTAATTTCCCAGTGTTTTCCCTGTGTTTTTGGAAAGGGGAATCTGGAAGATCACAACACCCTCCCTCTTTGCAAAGCTGCAACTTAGGGCTTGGTTACACTTACAGCTTTATAATGGTTTTGGTTATACCTGACCTCGTATACAGCTATAGGGGTAGCGCTATAGCATTTCCACATTGAGATCTGCCAGCGGTATAGCGGCACGGGGAGTGGTGCATTATGGGCAGCTATCCCAGCATTCAGCTGGGTGTGTCATAAGTGTGGAGGGTGCCTTGCCTGGGTGGGGGCTACATTACCTAAGACAAGTGACGTAAGAGTTTCCCTGCCATAAGGGAGGGAGGAGCCTCCAGCCCATGAGGAAGGGAGGAGTTAAAAGTTCAGTTCCATCTTGGCTGGGCAGGAGGCCAGGGCCGGGGGGGGGGGTGGAGTTTATCTCTGGCTGTAGCGATAACTCAGCTTTTCTTTTCTTATACTTCTGCTTACCTGATGTGAGTATAATCATTTGATTCTTCTATTAAGCCTGTGCCTTTTGGGGTGTTCTTTCCATTTCAGAAGGGAGCTAGAGAACCCCAAATTGTGAAGTGTCTGTATTTCTGTTTTAACCTTTTTTCTTTATTAAATTTTCTAGTTATAAAACCGTCTGGTTTATTTCCCTTAGGGTTTTCTCTGCTTCCAGTTTGGGAAGGGAGAAGGGGAGGGAAATAGGGACCAGGGCAGCTAAGTGTATAGCTGGAGTGGGGAGGCTGCCTCTCGGTAGAAGGGAGCAGCCTCTGAAGGTCTGGCTCTCAGGTAGAGAGAGACAGGGTTGGGGGAAGTCTGCCTTCAGCCAGGAAGGGTGAAGGGAAGCAGCCCCCAGGTGTCTGGCTCTGACTTCCAGGGAGGGAAACAGAGTGCAGGGGGGGAGGTAGATCAAAGGATCAGCTAAGTGTATAGCTGAAGTGTGGAGACTGTCTCTCCTTACCATCAGGTTAGACGGGGGAGGGGGAAGCAGCCTCCAAGTGGCTGTCTCTTCAACGAGAGGAGAGGAGGCGGGAAGGTGAATATCCTTCAGGTGTCTGACTTTGGCCCTTGGGGAGGGGGACAAAGTTAGGGTGGGGAAGTTCGCCCCCCCCCCAAGGTTTTGGAAGTATACCCGAACGGTGGCAGCGATTGGCAACCCCAAAAACCCCAACTGGTAAAGTGGGGGTGTGGGGGGAAAAGGACTTGTTGGTCTGGCATATAAAAGCCCTGATCTCTGTACTCGGAGCATAGGGACAGGGGAACCCCCTCTTACAGGGTGCAACATGCTTTTCAAACAGGGGGTGAGGAGGAACGTGTTGTGTGTATGCAGATGGAGAGAGCGAGTGGATTTTCGGCATGTTGAGAGTGTGTCAGCAAATTTCCTTTGAAATACAAAGCCTGTTAGTCTTCTCATTCACACAGGCTTACTCCGTAAATATTTGCATTGCTTAGTTACCGAGTTAAGAGAGAAACTCTGAAAACGTACTTCCGCATTCCTCCAGCCGAGTTCAAAACAAAGGGAAGAGATGTCAATTGCCTTAAATGGCTGAGACGTCTCCAGAGATCATGCAAAGTGTTGTATTGTTAATACCCATTCACACTGGAGATAATATGGAGCACTCAATATGCTATAGCTGTTAATCCTCTGGGAAGGGAGGATTACCAGGACCAGTATAACTGTGGACTTATAGCGCTCTACATGTCTTGCCAGTCTGGACAAGTAGTGAGTTATAGCGCTCCTGGAGGCTTTATAGCGCTCTAAAGTGCCAGTGTAATCAAGCCCTTAGTGGACAGTATATACAGAGCCTTTGAGAAAGTTATCAGGGGCAGTGGGAGAAAAAAGGGATGTTGAGATGCAACTGTGCTCCCATTCTATCCTGAGTGGCTTCCTTTCTATGCACATGGTCATGTGGGACACTTATTTTCATTATTGTTTACTTTCTCCTGTTCTGTCAGCAGCATTATGCTATTAGTTTAGCTGTTTCAGTGTTGTTTCTGGTCTTTTTTCCTTTCATGTTCCAGTGCACTGGCACAATGTTGCAATGTGTGGGGTCCAAACACTGAAAGCAAAATTACTTAGGAATCTGTATTTCCACTGAAATAAGAACACAGTATACAGCATCATCTACTGGCCTCTAAGCTTTGCAAAACACTGTGTGTGTATATATATACTAATGCTGCATTTGAGGCTGGTTTGAGCATACACTATCTCTTTATTTTTACTAACACAGCATGTGTTTTTGCAGAGTAACTTCAGACAAATCCCCTCTTTTGTAAATTGTCACATCACTGCTGTTTGTTATGATATCTAATTTTCAGAAGGCTGTAAACTATATTGGATTTTTTTTAAGCTTTATTCTTTGCAAATTCTTTTTTCTCACTTTATTTTGGTTTCTGTTAAGATGAGGTTGTTTGAGAGCCTGCTGCACGCTGTAAGACACAGGAAAACACAGCACTGTATTCCGGCTCACTGCCTCCATTGCAGGGGCAGACAGGTGGTGATGTCCTGTCACCATGACTACATGCAGCCCTCAGAGAGGGCTCTGCTAAAATGATTCTGAGTTGCTGGGGGAGGGGCATCCTATTATGCTAACACTACTTGTGGGATGGTTCACATTGGTTGCACTATATTATGAGCCTGACCTGTAGTGTGAGTGTGTGTTCTTCTGGGACAACTTTATGCAGGAGTGAAAATAAGAAAATATCATTTCAGAAAGAAACAATGGGACCTTGTCAGCCTTCTTGCATTTGGGTACCACTGCACCAGGGTTTTTACCCTTAACACTCACAGGATGAGCTATTTATCATAAGCTATACTCCTTTGTTATCAGTTTCTTTCTCCCAGCTCAGTTATACCGATTCTCTGCTGTGTTTACTCAGAATTTTTTTAACACGGTCTCTTGGTTCCTCATCCAGAAGCCTTTGACAAGAGGCAGCTCACTTATTAATTTTGATTAGACATGTTTGTTTGAAATGGTATCAAAACATAAAAACAACAGTGAAAAAGTCAACAGATTCTCTTCCCCAAACAAACAAGCTTGTAAGCCAAAAGAGGGAAGAGCCAGAAAATTATGCAAATTTTTGGTGGTAAATTTCAGCCAGCAGATTTTAATAAACACAGCTATTATAGAATTGAAGGAGCTCATGTTTGGGGATGAGTTCCTTGAGTTTTCCCCCTGACCCCTTAGGCCTTTTGATACCCTTGAAGACACTCCTGCATAGGGGGATGGCTCCTGTGTCATTGAGAATAGTGAGTCTTCACTGGCAGTGGTAATGGCAGGATCAGGGTGAACAAGCACTGGGCAGTTGTAAAGTGGTATTGTTAAGGGTTAAACTTATTCACAGCTTTGTTTATGATTGCTAAGCAAAAAGTTTCTCTGTTATGTGCTTGATAGATAAAAGTGCCCGTGTCACAATCTCTTATTCTGACCTACATTAGACTATGTATGTGGATTAGAACAATGAGGTCTTGTAAGAACTGTTGTTGTGGCCTATTTGTGCTTTTCCTCAAGGTTATACTTGATACTTTGATTTAGAGACTCGAGACCAGATGGTGACCCAGGTCAGGGACCCCTGGTTTATGTAATTGTTGATAGTACGCATGCCCTGGCAAATGTATTAACTTAGACCATGCCTCTTCTGAAAACCACTCCTCTTCTGTCTGTATTCTATAAATCTCTCCTGATGTCTTAAAATAAACTTGAGCCTTCTCCTTCTTCCTCCGAGACGAGGAAGCATGAATGGTCCGCCTTGATCAATGGCTGTTTGTTTACTCTTCATTGGTCTCTGACAGCTTTTGAGCTTTTTACCTTCTAACTCCGTCCTACCCGGAGTTTCAGGTAGGGGGGTGACACGGTCTTTGATTTTTCCCCCTAACAGTATTGTATTTGTGGTAGTTCCTTTCATCCAAATTGATTCCATACAAACTTTACTATACTTTTATCTCTCTGTCAATCTAGTCTGCTTCTGTTTCTAAGATGTCTATTACTGTGGTGTCTAAGACATTTAATCTATAAATCCATGAGTTGTTTGGGGGGGGGGGGGAAGAACAATTCATGGATTCAGAGATTATAAGATCATAAAAAGTGATCTGGACCTTATGTTTTTGTCTATTCCAAAAGATGACATGCTTAGCACTGTGCTTGGGCAAGATTTCAATAATGACTCAGAAGGAGGAGTGCTACCTAGTGAATTACTGGCTCTTTTTTCCTGTAGGTGTCCCATCCATGTTCTGCCCTGGTCTGGCTGGCCTTACCTTCTTTACATTTAGGAGATCTGATGTGATTGCAGTTTGAGTTGGTATCACAGCAGGATACTTGTCAGTTTCTTTCTACTCCTCCCAGCTCTCTTGGGCTGCACTGTTTGCATCAGTACAGGCACAGTTCTCTGCTACTGAAGGATAGATTCTGTTCTGGGGTGAGGAAAAAGAGACAAACTTTGACAAGGAGGATAAAAAGGGCAAATAGCATAGACTGAAAAATGGAAGAGGACTTGAAAAATTGAAGAGAAAAGACAAAATAAAGAGAGGGGAGGCTGATCTTGTGGTTTAGTGACAAAGTATCGATTTATTTATTTATTTGGATTTTTACAAGCTATAATAAAAGACCACTCAGCCAGTGCTCTCGATATCCTTGACAGTCTTTTAAAATACATTAAATAAATAGACCTTTCAGTTACTGCTGATCAAATCACAATAACCCAGCAACAAGATAAATATAATAGAAATGAATTGACCCTACACACAAGACTCAGGCTCCCGCACCACCAGCAACCACTAGCCCATAACTGGTATCAATGAGGCCAAGGGAAAAAAGCTGGCCTTGCAGCATGCCTTAAAAGCTAATCAACTTTGGGCTTCTATCTGACCTGGAGAGGAAGTGAGTTCAAAAGGGCAAGAACCCTAACTGAAAAGGCCTTGATAGCCCCCTCTCTCTTATACTGATAGGGCATCAGCTTGTGTGCCTCTGCTGGCCACCATTGTGGCTGTAATGGAAATGATATTACGCAACAAAGGCCTGCTCAGTACGCACCCATCCAGCAGTTCCTTTCCCTTAAAAATCTAGGACAAAATAAGAGTAAGAACCTAAGAACAATTCCTGCCCCTTTTCTACTCCAGTGAAGGGCTATAATGTAAACTTCCATTCAGGAGATCCTGATCTCATTTTAACAGAAAAAAAAGTATGCATGCAAAGGGCGGGGCAGTTAATATAATGGGAGACAACAGTGAACCTGAAAACATTACGAAGAACTTTTAATAGAGATAACATAACAATTTTTAATTTATGTTTCATTAAAATGTTGTGTTCAAACCTCTGAGATGTCACGGGCATCAGGAAACCCCTTACGATGAATGAAGAGGTGATGAACTCCAGAGGCTCAAAGTATCTAATTTCAAACCAATATTGTGAATTTATAAAGCTTGTTGTGGAATTCAGATGTAATTCAGATTGACAATCCTGGAATCTTACTATCTGTGCATCACTCTGAAGGCTAGGATATCTGTTGAGTCAGTGTATGTAAAGCAATGAAAAGAGCTACAAGCAGGGTAGAGAGCTCTTTTTGTTTATAATATCACAAGGTTCCATGATCAGTGGGATTTGCCATCTGTTACTGTCCAATTTTTAATTTCTCAGCCATTTATAGCTTTTTCATAATTTGCAAATTATACCTCCATGACAGCATGTTATGTTAGTAAATGGTAAAATACTTGACCTAAGGACATTCACATGATAGTTTCCTGTGGCATATATAAAACAGTAAAAGAAAGTCATTACAAGTGACTACTTAAAGTGGTACCTGGCATCCTTTGTGTGAGTTTTTTTTTTCTTTTAATGTAAAAAGCACTATTGTTCAATTCCTGGAGTGAAAGGTACAGCTCTTTTACATATACACTGGACCCTCGCTATAGTCTGTGTCGCTATAGCACGGGTTCGTGTATAGGGCGGTCGTGGTGATGGATTCCAAATTTAAATATTTAAATTGGGATCCATGGCAATGTGTCCCCCGCGTTAACATAGGCCCCACATTAACATGGGACCGCGCATGGATCCTGAACCCCGGTCTATAGCGAGAGTCTGGTGTATTTGTTGAGAATGTCTCAAAGTAGAATAATTTTGGTCAACCTTGTTATGGATGTAATAAATAATCAGAGGATCCACTTGTGCTTTTGGATTGTTTGTATAAAAAGACTTTCCCGCCCCATAATCACAGTTTCTTGGGTTTTTTGATAGCATCAAAATCTGGCCTGTCACACTAAGGGCACCCATTCTTCAGCTTCAAGTTCCCCAGCTTCCTGACGGAGGTGTTTGCAGACAGCACAGTTCCCTGCCTACCCTGTGATACCCCCAAAAGGCAGACTGCCTCAGCAGGCCTGCTTTTCCTTCTCTTCAGAGACTGTAAACAGTGTACTTGCCACAGTTAAATTACCACACAGCTCTTTCTAAGCGAGTATATTTATTCTTAGGGTAAAAGCATTATAAAGAAAACATATTAAAACAATAAAAGAACCTACACTCATGCTTATAAGCTTACTAGAGATTACTCCAACTCCACTAAGGGCTCCGGTGGTGAACAGTCCTTCAAACCCCACACAGGCATTTTCCTTTAGTTAGCAGTCCGTGACTCTTTTTGCTTAGAACAAGAAACCCTGTGAATCTGATATTTACTTCTTTATGCCATTTGGGCCTTTTGATTCTGGGAATACGGTAGGTACCGTATTTTTCGCCATATAGGACGCTCCGTCCTATAAGACGCCCCCGAGTTTTTAAATGAAAAAGCCGGACACACACACAAAAAAAAAAAAAAAAAACCCACCCCACCACCACACACAAAAAGTGCCTCGCTCTCCCGTCCCCGCCGCGCGGGCGGGCTGCCGGGAGCGTCCCGGTTCCCCCCTCCCCGCCGCGGGCGGGCTGCCGGGAGCGTCCCGGTTCCCCCCTCCCCGCCGCGGGCGGGCTGCCGGGAGCGTCCCAGTTCCCCTCTCCCCGCCGCGGGCGGGCTGCGCTCCCGGCGGGGAGAGGGGAACCGGGACGCTCCCGGCAGCCCGCCCGCGGCGGGGAGGGGGGAACCGGGGCGCACATTCGCCCTATAAGACGCACCAACTTTTTCCCCCCTATTTTGGGGAAGAAAAAGTGCGTCTTATAGGGCGAAAAATACGGTAATTCATAGACAAAGGTCCTTACCCAAGATACAGCTTCAAAAAATCAGGTCTGGAAGTGGGCATTTGCTTTCCCCCCCTCCCAGGTATTTCCTATGAAACCTGCTTAACTAAAAGTTAATTTTTGCCTTAGCCCATTTTTTATAATAGTTCTTTGAAAGTGATAACACTTCCAAAGGTTTATATTAGTTATGTCTCCTAGCCAAGATATATACAATAACACATAAAGATTTGCATATTAATATGGTTAGATCCTAAGATACTTCAACTTAATTCAGTAAGGTTTGTCCAAGACATTGCAGAAAATTCCCAGACCTGTCACATAGAAGAGCAGAATTTTGGAAGATGAGGAAGCCTTTTGATCAGGGGTCTCAAACTCAAATGACCACGAGGGCCGCATGAGGACTAGTGCACTGGCCCGAGGGCCGCACCACTGACACACACACACACCCTCGCTGCCCCGGCTGTGCCCCCACTCCACCCCTTCCATGAGGACTAGTGCACTGGCCCGAGGGCCGCACCACTGACACACACCCCGCCTTTGCTGCCCCGGCTCCGCCCCCACTCCACCCCTTCCAAGAGGTCCCACTCCTGCCCCACCTCCTCCTCTGAGCACGCAGCTCCCCATTCCCTCCTGGAAAGCACTAGGCACCACTAACAGCTGTTTGGCAAACAAAGCAAGAGCAATCTAGGAAGTCCAGAGCTAGAAACACACGCGGCCCAGCCAGGCAGCAGAGAAGCCTCCACTTCTGGCCCCTCCCTCCTGCAAACTGCTATGGGGGGACTACGGGGTGGGAGGGGTGCCAGGAAGCTTGGCGGGCCGCAGGGAAGGGCTTTGCGGGCCGCATGTGGCCCCCGGGCCGCATGTTTGAGACCCCTGCTTTTGATTAAATGTCATGGTTCAGAAGAGTATGGAATAATCTTGGAATAGAAAAGCTCACAAATGAGCTGAGATGGAGGATAAGAGTTTCTTACTGATTTCTGAATCCAAAATAACAAAGAATAAATTAACAGAAGCAAAGACCTGGGAAATAAAGAAATATTTTCATGTAAAACATTTATAATCTCTAGCATCAGCTCTGGCAGCATAAGAAATTAATAGACATATTGACCATGAAACTATAGTGGTATATTCTGATTTGAAATACAAAATGATTTTTTTTCTTTTTATCGTCTTAAAATCTGTAAAATATAAATAAAAAAACTTAAAAGAAAAACAACAGGCTTGCAAAATTGCCATGAAAATTTATCAGACCAGTAAAAAATGTTTTTGACTCTGCTGTTCTTTACTATGACTGCTGATATTAAAAAAAAGTATTTTACTGTACTCATCTTTTTTAAGCAGCTTTGGTCAAGTATTTGTTATAAAATAATTATAGAGGGAGCTGCTAATGTGCTTTATATTCAGGTTAACACTTTCTGTTATATGTAATAAAAGTTTGAAACATCACAAAAGGTAAAGGGCTAGAATTACAGATCTGCTGGGCTTACTTTACGTTGGTCTGCAAAATGTAAACTTGCTGACTGTGGGCAATGGGGGATTCCCCCATGAGTAGGGTAGCACATCTGGTAGCACAGGACCCCTCAGTAGCAGTTTATATACCATCAACTCCCCAGATATAGGGGCAGTAGCTGGGATGTTTTGCATCCATGTGATTTTCTGGGTGCTGGAATTGCTCTATTTTATTTCAGAAACTGGGACAATGGCTGGAGGCCCTGGGATTCATGGAGGATGCAGGTGGTTTAAATCTTATCTTTGCTTTCCTTCCTACCCTGTTGTTTTGCTGAGCATGGGCTGACTGGACTAGTGAATCTGCGTCTGGAAAATAATAGACATATGCAAAAGGAGGTAGCTATCTGTCCATATATTACAAATGTAGTATTGAAAATGAATCCATGAAGGAAGCGATATCAAATGCAGACAATTCATGGTATAAAATCCTGTGGGCAAGTCACCCAAAATGCAAATAATAAGAATCATAATAAGGTAAAATAAAAATCATTGCCTGCCCTGATTTCTGCACAAGCTCTGCAGCACATGAATTAAGGATGCGACAGTTGCAGTGGGAAGTGTTAGGCAACATTCTTTCTACACCGCAAGCACTCATTAAAGTAGCACAGGGTGTACCAATTTTATTCCTTGTCTGGAGCTATTCTGGCAACATAGGATATTGAGAGGAGTCTTCTGCCCCCCTGGGATCCAGTCCACACTGCCAAAGAGACGTGCCCCTCCAGGATCTGTGGGTCTGATATGAGTCTTTCCAGGCACTATTCCTTGCCCTGGCCCTTTCTTTTTGTGGCTATACCCTACATCTAGTGACAACTAGAGATGCCTGGATGAAGGAGGGGCAATTTACATAAGCTTCAGTTTGCATACTTCCTGATGTGCTTCTAGACCTTTCAATGCTTTGCTTGGAGACATAGGATATGGCCTTTAGTATTGAGGAGCAACAAAAAGCTGTTACCTTTTCTGCATCAATTTCCTGCTTCTCTCCATGCTATGCTCTCTTCATTAAACCCAGCCAGGGATGTGTAAAGCATGCATAAGGGCTTAGTGCTCCCTGCAGAGTCCTAAAATGAAGCCCACAGTCACCCTCTCTCTGTAACTGCAGAATAAGAACAAATGTGATTAATAGGAAATTTTTGTGTCTGATGACCTCAGTCAAGTACCTTCTGTTCCTCTAGCAGAGAAAGCAAAGAGCACAAGCACATATGATAGCTGTGTAAAATTATTATTGATAAAGTTTTATAACTGGGTAAGTAACACGTGTGGGACAACAGCTCCTGGAACTAGGGTGACCAGATGTCCCGATTTTATAGGGACAGTCCTAATTTTGGGGTCTTTTTCTTATATAGACTCCTATTACACCTCACTTCCTGTCCCAATTTTTCACATTTGCAGTCTGGTCACCCTATGGCTGGCACATAACTCACATGGCTCTTGGACTTGCATAAGATGAGCATTGCTGGGTTAGGTCCACTGACTAGTATGACCTTCATTAGGAGGACCAACTCCATCCGTTAAAACAGAGCTTACATATCTTGCCGTAAGCATGTACCTGGGGCCATGCCTTTTAAATGCATGACTGTCGTTTTCCACATTGTGAGGGTGAAGGAACGTCCAGTTACATATTGGTGCTAGAAGTAGTAAAATGGCTACAAGTTTGCCACATCATAGAATCATATATTGTAGTATTAAGAGTAAACAACCCAGCAACATAGAGTTGTCAGGTAAAGCATTTAGTGTCATAGAATAACAAAAATACCGCATCAAAACTAGTAATTTAGTGGTGTGCAAAATACAGATGTCCTCAGTTGCTTCTTGTGGGACATGTATATTTCATATTAGAGCTAGGCATAACAGTTTTGACTGACTCCATTTTTTTCTTCCTCATCCTTGAGTGTATTTATATGTGCAAAAACTTAAAATGGCATTGGTTATACTAGAAAATCTATTTAAGTGTAGAGTGCTTGGCATGGCTGCCTGCTTGACTGCTATAAATTGTTCATGATATGTCTTTTCTTGTATGCATCAAACACAGTTCTTGCTGCAGAGATGCTTGTGATCTGCCTTCTCTCTGGAGAGATGATAATATGCTTCAGTTTACTTAGATTACTGCAGTAAAATTTATTTTCTTAAACTAAGATTCATATTTCATAGCATAAGGATTGAACTATTTAATGCTGTAAGTAATGGAGGGGCCCGCTTTGCATCATGGAGATAAAACATATTGGTTCTGTATGATCTGTAGTTGAAATAGATCAACATATATTCACACCATCCCCCATTGAAACTGACATTAATTGTGACAAGCTAGTAAAAACAAGGGCTTTCATAGTTAAAGATCACTTTTCACACACACACACACACACACACACACGGGTGACTAGACAGCAAATGTGAAAAATCGGGACATGGGGTGGAGGATAATAGGAGCCTATATAAGAAAAAGACCCACAAATTGGGACTGTCCCTTTAAAATTGGGATATCTGGGGACACACACACACACACACACTCTCTCTCTCTCAATAGTTGAACCAGCCCACCTTCTATATATTTGTTCTGAATTTAGGCTCTTTTTGGCTAGCAAATTTTTCATGGACCAATTCTGATCTTTTCAAATATATTCATTAGTATTTGCTGCATAGTTTGAACAAGTGATTAGTAGATGATGGGTTCTTTAAATTGCTTGCTTTGAGAGTTATTAATTATTTGTGTGGTGAAGCTGGTTACCTCAATCACAGCTGCTCTTTTGAAGCTCCAGCACTGTTTTTTCCCCTGTCCTCAGCTTCTTGGGTTTCCTGTGGTTGTGACTGGTTGTGGTGGAGTGTGAGGGGTATGTGGGAAGGGGAAAGAGTACATGTGGCTTGCTCGCTCTGTGTATGGATGGCCAGCCTTCACATACATACTGCAGGGCAGTGAGAAGGATCTAACTCCATGTTTGGGGTTCCCTCGGCTGCTACTCACTGGGCTGTGGCTGGCTTTCAGTGTTCCTGATCTGGAGATGTGGGTCTCCCTAACTCCACACCCTCTCCCCCTCTCTCAGCAGCTTTCATTTATTGTGCACCTGAAAGGTCTGGTCCAGACTCTCCAATCCCAGTTAAGCAAGAGAGAGCATTGGAAGAAGGTCAGAAGGAATAGGTTAGACTTGGGTTGCAGGGAAGGAGAAGGAATGGGTTTGGATGTACCTACAGAAACACATACACAGCATCCTTCAGATGTCTCATCATGGTAGAACCATGAGTACTGCACAAAGTATTGCTCAGGCTGCTTGAGCCTACCATTCCACTCCTTGTAGGCTGCAGGGCAGCTCAGACCTCTCAGGGTTTGGCTCAGTACATGATAATTTCATATTTTGGTCAGCATAGTTTTACTTTGCATAAGTGATAACTTCCATAATAAAAGTCCATATGAAAATATGTAATAAATAATTGTTATACACAATATTTTTTTCAGTCTACAGTGAAGATTTAAAAAACATATTGGGCTTCATTGTGCACTAATTACCTGGCAAATTTTGTTTTACACAAATGTGGTGGATGATTAACGGAGTGCTGAAGATATCTGAAACTACCTTATAAAATAATTTCAAACATCACTGTGCATTAAGGTTGTCTTCCCTCTAAGGCAGTGGTTCCCGAACTTTAACAACCTGTGAACACCTTTCAATAAAATGTCATCTTACGAACCCCCCCTCCTAAAAATAAATATTTCAAGGGATTTTCTCCTTTACCTGGATATCTATCTATATATATAAAAGTCAAGTGGTGTATGTATGTATGTATGAGTGCGAACTCCTCCCGCACCGTTTGAGCCAGAGACTTGAAATTTGGTACAGTGAGGGGTCTTGGGGTCTAGATGGTCATAAGGGTCGAAAAATTTTCGGATCTCACCTCTGACGCCCCCCAGGGGTGAAAGTCTTTCAGGGCCAATCACATCGGCTGGGCAGCTGGGTGGTGATGACGTCATAATACCCCCTCCAACAGACACTGCACTCGCTCAGCTCACTGCCCCTCCCTCCTCCAATGGAACCCCGGAAATCCCTCAGTTCTCTGCCCCTCCCCCCTCCCAACAGAAACCCGGACTCCATCAGACCTGTGCCCCCCCCCCCCACCTGCGAAGGTCCCTGGAATCCCTCGGCTCTGGGCCCCCTCCCTGCCTGCGACGGATCCGAGTTGGGTTTGGTGGGACGGTAAGTGAGGTGGGGGTGTCGGGTTTGCTTGGGGGGGTCAGGTGGGGGTGTCGGGTTTGGTCAGGGGGTAAGTGAGCCGGGGGGTGTCGGGGTTGGTCAGGGGGTGTCAGCTGTCTGCCCCCTCCCCACCTCCCTGGGGGTGAAAGTCTTTAAGGGCCAATCACATCAGCTGGGCAGCTAGGTGGTGATGACGTCATAATACCCCCTCCAACAGACACCGCACTCGCTCAGCTCACTGCCCCTCCCTCCTCCAACGGAACCCCGGAGATCCCTCAGTTCTCTACCCCTCCCCCCTCCCAACGGAACCCCGGAATCCATCAGCCCTGTGCCCCCCCCCCCCACCTGCGAAGGTCCCCGGAATCCCTCGGCTCTGGGCCCCCTCCCTGCCTGCGACGGATCCGAGTTGGGTTTGGTGGGACGGTAAGTGAGGTGGGGGTGTTGGGTTTGGTTGGGGGGGGTCAGGTGAGGGGGTCGGGTTTGGTCGGGGGGTAAGTGAGCCGGGGGGTGTCGGGTTTGGTCTGGGGGGGGTGGGAAGGTGTCGGGGTGGGTGAGGGGTGAGGTGTGGGTGTTGGGTTTGGTCGGGGGGTAAGTGAGCCTGGGGGGTCTTGGGGTTGGTCCGGGGGTGTCAGCTGTCTGCCCCCTCCCCACCTCCGACTGACCCGAGCAGCGCCGGGCACTTATGCTAGTAAATTATAAAAGCAGTGATCTTGGATATATAAAATCAATTTTGATGACATGCTTACTACACACTATTCATTATTAATTATTTATCATTACAGTATTTTTATTACATTATGCAAATGGCAACACTCTTCCAACATCTCACTTTCATAGCTTGTATCACTTTGAATTGTTATAAGACAAGGCTCCTATGTTTCATCAATGAGTATTAGATGTGAAACAGCACGAAGGTATTTAAGAAGCCAACTCAAAGCATTCAGGTTTTGAGCAGTCCAGGCAAACAACACATGTTAAAACAATACTAGCTGCCTATTTAATTTTTAAAAAAGCAAAAAATATCCACCTCCCTTTCCATTTCTTATAAGGAGTCTTGAAGTTTCAATCTCCTCAGTGTGAAAGATATACTTGCTTTAATCTGCTTAGCTCTTGGGAGTCCAGGGATCTGGGCTCCTGGCCCCATGCTGCCCTGTGTCCCTTGGGACAGCTCTGTCCGCCATTAGGGATTTTTTTCCCAAGAACCCCCTGTAATATGTCATGAACCTCCAGGGGTTTGATTACATCAAACATGCAATGGATGAATTGAAACTGAACTTTTTCTCATTTTCTCATTCTCATCCCAGGGGTTCACATACTCCGATTTGGGAACCACTGCTCTAAGGCTTAGTGCGGTATTGTTCTCCCTTGCTCTTTATATTTGTCAAATGCAGTTCATTACTGATCTTAGGATCCAAAGCCCTTAACAATTATAAACCCTCAGTTCAAGCCACAGGGTCTCATCCAGCCAAAATTAGACAAAGGAGCTTTTGAAGAAATCATAACAGTCAGGTTCATTCTACAAATTACCTTTATTCCTCTGGCTTTTGAGTTTGAAGCAATAGGGCTTTAAAATTTAGATCTCCTTCCAGGTTTCAGAGCAGGAATTCCATTTGTATATTCACATGAGCTTTACCTGTAAAATATTCTTGGAGGATCACAATTAAAGTCTTTTACCAGTCCTGGGGTAAAGTCCTTTTACCAGTCCTGATAGGGGTAAAGTTTCCATTACCATTAAGCTCCTGGTTCCCTTCACTAGTTTGCAGAGGATATAAGGTAGAGGTTGCAGGACTTACTCTCTCCCTTTCAAGGGTAGTCCCTTATTCTATTTTCCTCTAAACCGTCAAAAACGGACTGGTGCTTTCTGCAATGTCTTGTTCTTTCTCCACTAGTGGTATTATATATATGTATTCCTATTATATTTTCCATTCTATGCATCTGAGGAAGTGGGCTGTGACCTACGAAAGCTTATGGTTAAATAAATTTGTTAGTCTCTAGGGTGCCACAAGTACTCCTGTTCTTTTTGCTTTCCTTTAGAGTTCCAAAGGTATCAGGAAAAAGTCCAAACCAGTCTATCCTCAACTTGAAAAACAAGTTTACAAATCCAAAATATTTTCATTTACAGTTGGACAGGATAGGTGATTCTAGCAGGGTAGGTGATTTTAGCAACTTCCTCACCTGTATGGACCTACAAATAGGAACTTCCACATGTCTATAGATCTTGTGCCACCTGAAGTTCTGGAGATGTATTTGCAGTTTATTTATTCTATTCTGTTATTACTTGTCTCGAGGTTTGGCCAGTCCTTCTTGAAGTCTTTCCCTGATAGTGATGATTGATGATGTTTGATAGAAGGTGCCCTAAAGGGAAAGTGTCATTTTTTGCTCTGTTTATATGATTGGTTCCTACCAGCTCCCTCTCAAGATATGGCCCTCTTATTCATGATTTTCTCACTTGGATTATCTTATATACCATCTTTGAGTAGTATTTGATACTGACATTCTCTTCCAAAGATGGGATCTATACCATTAATCAAATTAGCTGTTTCTCTCCACTCGCAGCTACGTTTCAAAGGGAGTCTATTGATTTTTTTGTTTGAAAAATTATCACTCCAGGCCATCTCAGATATTGCTGATTCTCATAATATTGGAAAACTTTCTGTTACCCACATAACACCTCTAATGAACCAGAGTGCCACAGACTTCTCTGAGGTGATCTTTGGACACTTCAGACATATTATAATTGGCTTAAATATAGAGACATAAGGGCTTCATATCCACTCATGAGGGAAATCACAGGGAAAGTGGTAGTGGAGGCTCCTAGCAACATCCTAAAACTGCCAGTGCTAATTTTTAAATCAGGCTAGGGAATGGGACAGAAATGGTGAAGATGATAGGTTACCCCCTTCTGTAAGGATATCCATCACAATAGTAAAAATGCTATATGAGTTAGGTGGCATTTTTTATTATTGACCTCTCAGCAGCTTTTGAAGCCATTGATCATTCGGTGCTGCTGGCTTGTAGGTATAGGGAGAACATTTTTTAGATGGCTTCTCTAACAAGTCCTAAATTCATTACATTTTTGGAATCCTACAGAGTAGAGGAAGTTCACATATAGTTTAAAATCCCTCTTCTCTACAAGATCAGGTCTTCTGGGCTAAGATTATGAGATGCCTCATTAGAGGAACTTTGTAAAATAATAGTTTATTTGTATGCCTAAGACTTTGCCAGAAATTGTCCGTTAGACATCTTTGCTTCCACCATATTTGGTTGCTGCAGTATAGATTATGACTTTATTAAACACCACCTACTTTTTGGGTGATCAGATGATGAGATCCTACCAGTTCCAAATTAATAGTGGCTAAGAGTATGGAAAGAAGGATGTATTAACTGCTAATGATTATTCTGTATCTCAGTTTTGTCAGTCTATATTGATCCACCCTAAGGATTGTACTACAGGCTTAAGAACATAAAAACATAAGAATGGCCATACTGAGTCAGACCAAAGGTCCATCTAGCCCAGTATCATGACTGCTGACAGTGGCCAATGCCAGATGCCCCAGAGGGAGTAAACCTAACAGATAATGATCAAGTGATTTCTCTCCTGTCATCCATCCCCACCCTCTGACAAACAGAGGCTAGGGACATCTTGGCTAATAGCCATTAATGAACTTAATCTCAATGAATCTGTCCAGTTCTCTTTTAAACCCTGTTATAGTCCTAGTCTTCACAACCTCCTCAGGCAAGGAGGTCCACAGGTTGACTGTGCGCTGTGTGAAGAACTCCTTTTTTTTGTTTTAAACCTGCTGCCTTTTAATTTCATTTGGTAGCCCTTAGTTCTTATGGGAACAAGTAAATAACTTTTCCTTATTCACTTTGTCCACATCACTCTTGATTTTATATACCTCTATCATATCCCCCCTTAGTCTCCTCTTTTCCAAGCTGAAAAGTCCTAGCCTCTTTCATTTCTCCTCACATGGGACCCATTCCAACCCCCTTATCATTTTAATTGCCCTTCTCTGAACCTTTTCTAATGCCAGTATATCTTTTTTGAGATGAGACCACATCTGTATGCAGTATTCAAGATGTGGGTGTACCATGCACTTATATAAAATAAAATAAAATATTCTCCATCTTATTATCTATCCCTTCTTTAATGATTCCTAACACCTGTTTGCTTTTTTGACTGACGCTGCACACTGTGTGGATATCTTCAGAGAACTAGTCACAATGACTCCAAAATCTTTTTCCTCATCAGCTGTAGCTAAATTAGCCCCCATCATATTGTATGTATAGTTGGGGTTATTTTTTCCAATGTGCATTACTTTACATTTATCCACATTAAATTTCATTTGCCATTTTGCTGCCCAATCACTTAGTTTATTGAGATCTTTTTCAAGTTCTTCATAGTCTGCTTTGGTCCTAACTATCTTGAGCAGTTTAGTATCATCTTCAAACTTTGCCACCTCACTGTTTACCCTTTTCTCCAAATCATTTTTTAAATAAGTTGAATAGGATTAGTTTTAGGACTGACCATTGAGGAACACCACTAGTTACCCCTCTCCATTCTGAAAATTTACCATTTATTCCTACCCTTTATTCCCTGTCTTTTAACCAGTTGTTAGTCCATGAGGAGATCTTCCCTCTTAGCCCATGACAACTTAATTTACATAAGAACCTTTGGTGAGGGACCTTGTCAAAGACTTTCTGGAAATTTAAGTACACTATGTCCACTGGATCCCCTTTGTCAACATGTTTGTTGACCCCTTCAGAGAACTCTAATAGATTAATAAGACATGATTTCCCTTTACAAAACCCATGTTGACTTTTGCCCAACAAGTTATGTTCTTCTATGTGTCTGTCAGTTTTATTCTTTACTATTGTTTCAACTAATTTGCCTGGTACTGACATTAGACTTGCCGGTCTGTAATTGCTGGGATTACCTAGAGCCCTTTTTAAATATTGGCATTGCATTAGCTGTCTCCCAGTCTTTGAGTACAGAAGGTGATTTAAAGGACAGCTTACAAACCGTAGTTAATAGTTCCGCAATTTCACATTTGAGTTTGTCAGAACTCTTGGGTCATCTGGTCCCAGTGATTTGTTACAGTTAAGTTTATCAATTAATTCCAAAACCTCCTCTAGTGACACTTCAATCTGTGAAAGTTCCTCAGATTTGTCACCTACAAAAGACGGCTCAGGTTTGGGAATCTCCCTAACATCCTCAGCCATGAAGACTGAATCAAAGAATTCATTTAGTTTTGTTTAGTTACATTAAAATAATTTTTAAATTGCACTTTCATTTGCCTGTTTGTTGATCTTGCTGTCATGGGAACTTATTCTCTGGAAATAAGGCTACAAATGGAGAAGAGGGAAGCATCTAAAAATTAAAAACTTCCAAGGATAGGTAAGAAAGCTTGATCTAAAATGTAGGAGCATCACTACTAGGTAGCAAACTCTACCCTCTATGTTCCTATTGGTGAGAAATAAAAAAAATAATTCAGTGAGTCATATAATTTAAACAATAGTAATGATAACTACTCTGTAAAGATTTCTTGTGTATGATATAAAGTAGGGTAATATATGTTTTATTTTAATAAATTGGGGACAACCTTGCAGGATTTGTATTTTCACTCTTGTTATGTCTCATTCTAATTGGCAGAGACCAGTGCACAAGGTACAGACAAATACAAAGCATGTTCATACTAATTAGATAATGCCAGAAACAGGGTATTATGGACACATCCACATTAAGGGGGTATTAAGTGTATTATAGGCAGGTGATTATACCTTTGCCAAATGTAATTGTTTAACTTAAAATTTTCTAACCTGGGTCTCTTTCTTGTGTTGTTTTGGGTTTTTTAAAGTTTCAGCAAAGGGAGTGCACCCATCTCCATGAATGAAGTTAGAGAAAAAACAGGTAATTTGGCCAATTAAAAAAATGTTTCTTTGAACCATTTTAGCACCTCCGTGCTTTGGAATAGGTACTTGACATTTGGCAGAAAGAATGCTGTGGGGTGAAGCTTTGTGCTGTCCCTGTTAAATCTGTTGGCTATCAAGTAATGAAGGTTCACAGAGCTTCAACAATGTAGCAGCCACAGAGGGGAAATTATTTACTGGTGAATGCTGCATTAAACTTTATTTAAACATACATTTGTTTGATTTACTAATTATGGAGAATAATTTTATGACGTGTGAAGATGAATGCATTTAAATCTGAGCATTCCTTCTCAATATCAATGCCCCTCTTTTCTTTCATTAACCAATAAAAGCACAAAGAAAGTAAATACAATAAAAAAATTTATTTTTTGGCTCGATTATAACGTAGTTTACGTTCTTTATGGTAACAGCAATTTCCTGCATGCAGTTCACCAACATATTACAAGTCAAAAGCTCTAGTAAAAGAATCTACCTTTAACTTTAGCTTGTGTATGAAACACAAAATGTTCTGATCTTGATTACACAAGTGTGCCATTTTATTCCCAGAAAATATTGTGGGTCCTATATTGTATGGGTTCTAGAAGAGTTCTTGCACAGCATGAATCAAAAAGATTAAGTATAATCTATGTAAATGAACACTGTTAAAATAGCAAGGATTCCATGAACAATAAGACTATCTCAAAACTTCGGATGCAAGCAGTGCTAGAAATTCAAACATCTCCCCCCACCATTTCCACTCACCAGCTATAACTGTTTGGAAGCAAATAAACTTGGTTTCCAGTTTACACAAAATATTTCACAATGAAATGTTTGTAAATATAATAGTAAAACAAAGTAACCTACAAATACTCACTATTTTCTTTATTTCTTTCATCGTGAAGTTCTCCATTGAAAATTACCATGAATAGAAAATAAACAAGTGACTGTGGAATATAACTTAAGAAACAATTACATGAACCTGATGACAGTTTTCTTATGTACAAAAATGCTGCCAAGTAATATGGTTTATTTTTACATTATTTATATATGCTAACCACATTTTCAACAGGTTAAACAGTTTGTAGTAGGTCCTATACAGTCTGGCTTTACACCAAATAGTAACCATTTAAAATGCAAAACTAAGGAAGCTTATAAATAACTGCAAACTATTGCTTAATGATATGAAGGAATGAGGTCTGGCTGAACAATTTAATTCACTTTACCACTGACATATGGCTTCCTACAGTGAAGAACTCTGAACGGTAGATGGAGCAAAATACAGCAGCAAAGGCAATATTAACATGCATCAGTGATACCCTCGAAACTATCTATAATTGTACAGAATATAATAGATTACCTGTTGAAAGCTTGCAAACTAAATATACTGTGGCACTTATTTGATACAAAGTACTGTGTCATGACCACTTATTTGTATGCTGAAATATGCACAACAGTATAAAATAAGTATTTACATAACAAAGGGCATTTTATTAACCTATTAGATGTCAGCCTTACTGAGAGAAGAAGATATGAAACAATACCTCAGGATAAAGTAGAATTTCTAAACAAGTGACTTGTTTCGGTGATGTCACTTTTCAAGGGCAGATTCCATACAATATTTTTTTTCTGTGGAACATTTAACAAAAATAAAGACGATGTGACTGGAATTTGGGATGAAGTTTGCACTTGCTGATATTTAATTACTTGCATAAAAATAATCAATTTCTAAATTCATGTAAATTACAGGAGACTTTTCAGGCACATAAAGATTTGTCTGAATGCAACAACACAAATGGTTAAAACACCTCAAATTTTAGAGCCATCCTGAAATGAGGAAGTAATTAAAGCTCTGTTGCTTTGTGTGATGCGATGTTTTTTCCCATGTGTGGTCTATAAGTGCAGCATGCCTTCATGCAAATCACTTCTGTCTGTATGTTATAGAGAATTAGAGAACAGAACACCTGATCCTTGAACCCTCTTCCCCAACATAAAACCCTTTTGCAAAAATAGTCACATATAATAGTAAACAATCTGTGAATTAAAAAAACAATAAATTCACCAAAACCAATTTTGTAAAAATATGGCAAATGTGGCAGCTGAATTACAAACAGTGGATACAGTTACTGTACTAAATATTTTGTGGTATGTTAAAACCCACAAAAATTATAGCTTTGCACGCCTTTCATGATCCCTACAGACTGTAGCCACTATGTGTCTCCTCTTCAGCAGTGTCAGCTGTAGTGAAAACAGTAACCTCTTGTCAAGGTTGTTACCCTGTTTTACAGAGTCACAGGTGGATGACGAGGGATCACTGTCTTGTTATAGGCACTGACCTTGAGTATATATACATATATAATATTTATATACATATATATATGTAAAAACTGTCAGTTTGGCATAAACCTCCTACAGGAGTCCTGTTGACACAAATACATCTTTCAAAGGCTGTAAACAATTTGTCACACAAACAGAATTCTTAATTTTTTTATTTACTTTCTCTAACATTTTTACCTTTATAATCTTTTTCTACTTTATCTTTTTCATATTTCTCTTTCTCTGGCTTTGTAACACTATCATAGGAAGGTGGAGAGGTTGTAGAGGAGCTCTCATATGTTTTTTCTGGAGTGGAATTTTCATTCAGTTTATCAATAACTATCTCTTTGACAGGTAGGCCATCCCCTTTCGTTTTATCTTTGTTACAGGCGACTTTTTTAACTTTTTTCTTTAAAATGTAACATTTGTAAGCACGCTGAATAACAGTAGCAGATACCTCCTCTTGTTTTCGTTTTAAAGTGGTTGTAATCGGTTCATAGGAGACTTTAGAAGGATTCGCTGCCATAAACCGATCTTCCATTTGTATTCGAAGTGCATCCATCTCATCACTTTCCCCCAAAACACGCTTTGTAAAAGCAAACAGGATGTCAAGGCAGTGAATTCTGTCACCACTCACCATGGGCAGATCCATTGCAATAAGCTGAACTTTGTTTGGTTTTGCTATAAGAAGAGGAGGATCCAGTGAAGCTGCAAAATCAGACAGTTTACTGTATTCTATAAACTGGGTTGCATCTGGATCATACTTTTCCCAAACCTCATAGAACATCTCAAAGTCATCCTCACTCAAGGGCTCAGCACTTTCTTCTGTAGCAACACTGAAGTTCTCCAAAATAACAGCAATGTACATGTTTACTACAACTAGAAATGAGATGATAATATAACTGACAAAAAAGAAAATCCCAACGGAAGGGTTACCACAGTCTCCTTTAACAGAACTTCCTGGGTGATCTTTGTAAGGGTCACAGTCAGGTTCTCCACTGTTCAGAATTGGTGCTAACAAACCATCCCAGCCAGCTGATGTGGTAATTTGAAATAGGCAGATCATGCTGTTGCCAAAAGTTTCAAAGTTGAACATGTCATCAATCCCAGCTTCCCTCTTAACGTAGGCAAAGTTGGACATTCCAAATATAGCATAGATAAACATGACCAGGAAAAGCAGGAGCCCAATGTTAAATAAAGCAGGAAGAGACATCATCAAAGCAAACAGCAAAGTACGGATCCCTTTAGCACCCTTAATGAGACGCAGGATTCGTCCGATTCTGGCAAGTCGGATAACTCTGAACAAGGTGGGGGACACAAAATATTTTTCAATCACCTTAGCTAGAAACATACCTGTTAAAAGAAAAAATTCACATTGTAAAGTAAATAATACAATAGCAGCTTTTAAAGTATATTAACTCATTATTTGTGGAAATATTTATTGCTGTCTCAGAAAAAATCAGAACAGTAAGTTCTTTATTTTAAATGCTGAAAATTAATATCAGTCTTCACTGGAAAGAAGATAAAAGCTTTAGCATCACATGGACTGTTTTGTTTAATTGTGAAAATGATACATTGGTGGCTGTGATTTCCTTTGGTACAGATCCAAGGTAAAGATACCCTGCAGGAAAAGGGAAATGATGAGAGAAAGAGGGTTGCTTACAGCAAAGGTAGCTCGTTCCTATCCAAACTTTGCATCTATTCATAAGGAAGCCTAGACACAGGAATTTCTCTGAGTGCATTAGTTCCCGCAACTCAGACTTCTACAAGTCTTTTATATCAAACAGTAATAATTAGATGAAAAGTAGGGTGAGCTCATGCAAGTTGTTGGAATTTGTGCCTCAGGCTCTGCAGAGTGCTCAACAAAGTGCTCAACAACACTGCAATTAGACATCCACTGCTGGACTATGCCAGCTGACTCAGGCTAAGCGACTGTCTAATTCAGGGGTCTCAAACTCAAATGACCACGAGGGCCGCATGAGGACTAGTGCACTGGCCTGAGGGCCGCACCACTGACACACACACACACCCTCGCTGCCCCGGCTCCGCCCCCACTCCACCCCTTCCATGAGGACTAGTGCACTGGCCCGAGGGCCGCACCACTGACACACACACACATACCCTCGCTGCCCCGGCTGTGCCCCCACTCCACCCCTTCCATGAGGACTAGTGCACTGGCCCGAGGGCCGCACCACTGACACACACCCCGCCTTTGCTGCCCCGGCTCCGCCCCCACTCCACCCCTTCCAAGAGGTCCCACTCCTGCCCCACCTCCTCCTCTGAGCACGCAGCTCCCCATTCCCTCCTGGAAAGCACTAGGCACCACCAACAGCTGTTTGGCAAACAAAGCAAGAGCAATCTAGGAAGTCCAGAGCTAGAAACACACGCGGCCCAGCCAGGCAGCAGAGAAGCCTCCACTTCTGGCCCCTCCCTCCTGCAAACTGCTATGGGGGGACTAGGGGGGGGAGGGGTGCCAGGAAGCTTGGCGGGCCGCAGGGAAGGGCTTTGCGGGCCGCATGTGGCCCCCGGGCCGCATGTTTGAGACCCCTGGTCTAATTGCAGTGTAGATGTTCGGGCTCAGGCTGCAGCCTGGGTTCTATGATTCTGTGAGGTGGGAAGGTCCTAGAGCTTGGGCTGGAGCCTGAACCCAAACGTCTACACCATAATTAAATGATCCCCTTGGCTGGAGCCCTCTGATCCTAGTTCAGCTAGCACAGGCCTGCTCAGGGTTTTTCACTGCAGTGAAGACATAACCTATGAGGTCCATCAGAAAATCTGCAAAAACAATTCCACAACACCTTGAAGTGTCGTGAACTCTCACTAATTGCACCATTGAGATTCACTGCCTTTTAGCTAACTGAACTCTAAATATTTAGCCTACATGATGATTAAAAAATCCCTCCCTGTTCACATACTCCTCAGATTTGCTCATGAATGCAGATTCTGGCATTTCAAATGACAATAAACCAAATCAGATTGGTAAAAATGCTGTTACATGCAACATTTTATGCACATTCTACTATGGAAATTAAAACTGAAGAATTGCTATGTAAATTTAATTGTAGGCCAGATAGCAATTGACAAAGCCATATACAAAGCATCATAAAATCATTAAAGGAAATGTTCACTTTTTGCTTACATAGCACCTTCATGAAAGTGAATTGTTCTTACCCACAATGGAGAGAATGACAACCACAAAATCAAAAATGTTCCAGCCTATGGTGAAGTAGTAATAACGGAGTGAAATCAATTTCAGGACACATTCTCCAGTGAAAAGGACAATGAATATCAGGTTTATCCTCTGTAAAATAGTTTCCATCTCATCACTCTGGTCATCTGTTTCTATCATCATGGTGACCATGTTAAGGCAGATAAGAATCATGATGCTGATGTCAAATGCTTGTTTTGTTACAAAATCAAAGACCATGCCTTGGAACTTGTTCTGCAAAAAACAAAAACAAATACTATTTATAATTTAAAAATATGATTTCTTTACAAATTGCAAATTCGGGGAAAGCAACTCTCTGTAGTTTGGCAGGAATTAGCTTTGGAGAACAGGAGTTGGTAAACTGATCCACCTTCACAACCCAGAGGGTAACTTATACTTCCTCCTCCCCACTTCTGACTTGTGGTTGAACAAATTGTTAGAAGTGAGCAAGAAGGGAATCGCTATTGGGTTGAGGGGTGATGAGAATGATGTAATGAATAAAGATTAGTCAAGTCAAAGGCCACCTTTTTCCCCAGTCTGTGCTCCAGGAACAGGAAAGGTTATTTCCCAGCCTCTGTTCTGTGTAACTGCCCTTCACTGATTGTGCTCACTGACTTAGTTGGATGGTAAAACTTATATCCCTTTCTTATTAGTTCCATCACCCAGTGTTAGGCATTACTTAGTTTGATGACTACATATGTCCTTCCAGTTTGACTATTATTTAATGTGCTATAGTGGATAGCTTCTGCAATAAGTATTATTTTCCAAAAGTTGTAGGGGTTCAGTGGAACAGTTAATCAGACAATACGGTATCTGGTTCATGATATCAGGTAGCTCACAAAGATTTAGCCTCATGGAAATTGAAGCTCTATGAACACAGTCTCAGCTCTTCCCACACTCCCTGACGGGCCCTCTTTAGTTGTCTGCTCCCCTCTGTCTTTCTCTTCAAAGCCCACCAAGTTGCCACTATCACTCTTCCTGATTGCAGGTCTTTATGGAATTCCCAGTAAGGGCCAGTGCATCCCCATTTCCTGCAAAGGTCTTCTGATTAAAGTTAGGAAAGTTCCCCTCTCCCTCCAGGATAGCAAAAGCAATAAGCAGCCAGAATTGACTGCAGCTTCCTTGGGACTCAGCTAAATTACGTAGTGCATCATGAAATTTAGCACAGGTATCTAGGTAATCCCCCATTTCATATATCCAATGTATATGTTCTTAAAGAAAACATGTGAACAGTCCTAATTATTCAAATAAACTAACTCTCAAAAATATTGGGGCAAGGAGAAAATTATTTAATGAAAGTATAATTAAAATACCTGGTTCTCTCTTCCAAATATATACTGTACTTACAGCTGTAACCCCTACTTGGGATTTGCCAGCTCCTGAGACATGTCCAGAGAGTAGACTAGCTTTAGTTTCAGTTTTGAGTTTGAGAGCTGTAAGACTCATAGAGAGAAGCAGACCAGCTCACAGATTAACTCCCTCTCCCTACAAAGGAAACTGTTGTGGGAACGTTGCCTAGATCAAGCCATTCACGTTCTGTGGAGACCAGTGTCCAGAGTGGCAGAGATCCAATCTGGCACTGGCTACTGAGAGCCAGCTAACATCAGGAAGTCAGTGAGGCTGGTAGAGCCAGGAGAAGACTGTGCCCCACCCAGTGGTTAAGTAACGGGATCCTTTTTTGTTTAAGCTGGCAAACATTCCCAGCATTGCAACACTCATCTCTGGAGTCTTCCTCAGTATACCATCTACATGGGAAGTGCTAGGGAGGGAGCTGGGGGATGGGAAGAGTTGTGTGTGTTGGAAGGTAGGAGATTAGTTGATTTGTTAATGTTTAGTATTTACTAGTTAATCCTAATCCTTTCATCCCCAGATCCTATTTTCCTGTTTCCAGTAAAGTCCCCCTTTGTTACACTATTATTTTTGGGTGTATCGTTCCTTTGCTGATCTTTGAGTTGTTATATATTGTTTCTTGTGCACTGGGTTTTATACTCCTTGTCTGTTAGTAGCATTATTCATTTCCCCAAGGGACTGCACCCCTTGTGTCTCAAAGGCAAGGTGGCGTGACCTTGGGTGGAGGCACTGTGTGACAGAAAAAGAACCAGGACCCAAACCATGTGAGGAGAGGGGAGAAGCCACTGTCAAGGAGCAAGCATCAAGGCAGAGGCTTGGGCCACAACTTGTGGGAGGGTCTATGCAGCCTTAAAACCATGTTTTAAAATGAGTATTTAATGCAGGAGGCATGAAAATAAAATGACTCTTACCGCTGGCCTAGGTATAGGTTTTTGTGGTTTCTTGGACCCCAGTTTTTTCATTGCATTGTAGTATTTCTTCTGTTCTTCTGTCATAAATATGTCTTGGCCTCCAAAGTAAGGAAATGAGATCAAAAGTGGTTACAACCATGTTTGCAGACATAACCTCTAACTATTGTATGCCACTATATAATTAAGTATGGACATTTGAGTTTACATTTGATTTATATACTAAAAGGGCAATTTTCAGGTATCATACGAGTGTTATTGAACAGCTCTGTCAGCACAAAGTATATCTCAATGATCGCTTCCACTGGTAGTTGGAGGATTTCTCCGGTGTTTGCAAAACCACCTCTTCCTACTCCTTAAGACCACCATAGCAGTTTCTGCTCTGACCTGTTCCCAGTGCCTGACACTCAGCATGCATCTTCAGAAATGGGGCATAGCTAGGGTATTTATGTGCCCCCAAAGTCTCTGACTGCTAGAATGAATCTTCAGGTGACAGTGAGCCAGGAAAAAATTAGGGCATGTCTGAGGTTGTTCTAATTTGTGCCAAGCACTAGCCCAGGGGTTCTTAAACTGGGCGTTATGATCTCTCCGGGGACCGCTAGGTTATTACATGGGGAAGGAGGTGTTGTGAGCTGTCAGCCTCCACACCCAAGCCAAACTTTACCTCCAGGATATTAAAAAAAAAAAATTATAAAGGGAGTCTCACTCAGAGGCTTGCTGTGTGAAAGGGGTCACCAGCCTGAAAATTTGAGAACCACTGCACTAGGCTCTGCCTGGCTGGCTCCAGGATTGGGGGGCTTAATAGTGGCACAAAACGAACTTTGAACCATCCTCTGCCTCATTCCTGAACTGTTCCAGGCACTGTGTGGATGCAGGTCACTGTTGGGATCATAGTCTGTACAGTTAGTTTAAGAAACAAGCAAACTGGAGTGATAGTGAGGGAGACCATGGAGGATTCTGTCATAGGAAGACATGAATTAAAAAAAGTCCAAACAAACTGGAGCCCCTGTCCATTTTAAGGGGTTGTCTACACTAGGAGTGCTTTACTTGTATCGGAATACTGTACAGTAAAACCTTGATATAACGGACTAATTCGGGCGAGGGGATGTCCGTTAAAGCCAAAAGTCCATTATATAATAAACTAGGTTTTCCGAATGCGTATGTTAAAAAATTGACAAATTAGGTAGTTTACCTGTTTTTACTTATGTAGACACGTTTGTGTAATTAAAATTAAGTATGTATGAAAAGTTTAACTTCACAGAAAAGTTTTCTATACAGTAGACTCCCGATTATCCGGGCACGGGTTATCCGGGCTGCGGATTAACCGGGATGTCTAAACGGGTCAGTAGGGGAAGCCCCAAAGCGGCGGTGGGCTCAGCCTTAGCCTGCCGCTGCTTTAGGGCTTCTCCCACTGGCCCCTTATAAGCTGGGGTCTCAGCCTGCTTCCAGCCTGGGTGTAGGAAGCCCAGGCTGGCAGCGGGCTGAGACCCGGGCTGGCAGGAGCCTGGGAGGAAACCCCAAAGCAGCGGCAGGCTGAGCGCTCAGCTGGCTGCCGCTTTAGAGTTTCCCCGCAGGCTCCTGCTAGCCGGGGTCTGAGCTCCCGCTGCCAGCCTGGGCTTCCCACACCCAGGCTGTCAGCGGGAGCTGAGTGGGGCAGGTGGCAGGAGCCTGGGGAGAGAGCCCAAAGCAGCGGCGAGCTCAGCACTCAACCTGCTGCCACTTTGGGCTTTCCCCCCAGGCTCCTGCCAGCCCGGGTCTCAGCCCGCTGCCAGCTTGGGTTTCCTACACGCAGGCTGGAAGTAGGCTGAGACCCCAGCTCATAAGGGGCCAGTGGGAGAAGCCCCAAAGCAGCGGCAGACTAAGGCTGAGCCCGCCACCGCTTTGGGGCTTCCCCTACTGACCCGTTTAGACATCCCGGTTAATCCGCAGCCCGGTTAACCCGCGCCCGGATAATTGGGAGTCTACTGTAACAGTGAATTAATAACAAAATATAACCTGTTAATTTAATTATAAGCAAATCTTGGTTAAAAGCATTTTAAAATTAACAGGGTGTTAATTTTCACATATGACATACGGACCGGAAATTTTCTCCCTTAAATCCGAAGTCCCTTAAATCGAGGTCCGCAAAATCGAGGTTTACTGTAATATATACCAGAAAAGTGCTTCTAGTGTGATGCACCTTTACCAGTGAAGCTGCGCTTTATATTGATATGACAAAACTAGTGCCCTGCAGTGAAACAAGAAAATCCAGCAAAAGGGCAATTTTGCTGGTGTAAGTGAGTCTGTATAAAGGGCTTCTGCCAGCACAGCTCTGTTGGTTAGGGATCATACCTCTTCACATCCCTGATTGACATAGCTTTATTTGTAGAAGTCTGTAGCGTAGACAAAGCCTAAGACTTTCAGGGCCTGTTACTTATTTTTCACATTAGCCTCCATTTTGCAGGTACAAATGCTACCAGTCAAATATCTGACTATTTGATTGTGGGTGTTTTCAGCATTCTAACATTGGTGTTAGTTGATTATGGACACAATTAAAAGGAAGTCCGGTGTTAAAGTTAGGCTGTCAGTGTCTACTGAACTGGAAACTTAAGCCTCAAGTCATGGCATTTGCCTCTTGAAGTGTCTGAAGAAGGTGCAGGCTGGTCTGCAGTTATTCAGAAGAGAAATGCTGACTGTTTAAAGATGTTCATTCACAGCTCAGTTTTGCCTTACACTCAGCTGGGAGCAGAATGGAAACATTTTATCTCATTAATTGATTAGAGTGGCCGCAACTGAAACCAAAGGATTTTCACAGCACACACAGATATTTAAGATGGTGTCTGGTTCCATCAAACACCTGAAGAATTACCATACTGAGAGCCTCCATTTTTAATTACATTATTTTAAAATTACTTGAAAGTTCAACAGAGAAAAAAAATAAAAATAAATTGTTTTCAAGTTCCTCCCATTTCCTATAATTGAACTGGATAGAACTAGCACACTAAAAATAGAAGTGTAGCCTCAGTGGTGCCGGCAGTGGGGACAGGCGCAAGTACGTGCCTAGGGTCATGGAGGGGATTGTACTTGGGGCAGCTAGTCCCTCCCACTACTCGTGGCTATATTTCATTGAATGATACGTATTTAAGCAATAAGAACATCTGATTACTTTTAAAGAGGGACTGTTTCCAAGAGGATAACTTTCCTGCTAATCAGAGTGGTAACACACATGTTCCTCTTTTGTTTATTTATTGTACGTTTTCTTGCACAATTTGCAAATTTCTGTAAACATATTTGCATTAAACAAGGGCTTATTTTTGTCTGCCTTCTCTTGCCTTCTCACAAGGAAATTATGATGTTGCAGTCATATCCATGGCAGCAGATTTTTTTCATTACAAAAATAGAACAGGCAGAAGGTGAATTTATTTAGATACTTAAAATAAATTGTGTGTCCATGGTCTTTAGACAGAATAAGTCACTGGTTCACTGTGAGGAATGTCTACAATGGAAATAGACTTGGGGATTCATAGCTTTCATTATACCTTGTTCACTTATAAAGCAGTAAATAAATACTTGAAATACTTATCTTCTTTTTTTGTTGGTTGAAGTTGTCTATGATGACACCAATGAAAAGGTTCAGGGTGAAGAATGATCCGAAGATTATAAAGATGACAAAGTAAAGATACATGTACAGGTTGTCCTCATACTTAGGCTGATCTAGTAGCTATAAAACATCATACTTTTATATATTATCTGCATGAACACTAAGAATAAAAAAATTCATTTAATTCATAAAGCAGCAACACATGGCAAAGGAGATAGATAGGTTCAGATACCATAGTATAGGTAGATAGTATATTTAACTACTTTATATTAGCAATATTATTATTTGCGTAGCAAAGTGAAGCTTGCACTTAAGTAGATGGAATTTCTCTCTGTCTCTCAATCTTTTTTTGTGGGAAGGGGGAAATGGAGACACCCAATTCCCAGCATAGGGAAAGAATGGGGAACCTTGGTATGTGGGGAGGAGGAAGTGGGGCCAGCACACACATCAGCTTTAACTAGGTCTGTGATTGATGGCAACCATTAACAACTTCCAGTGTAACACCTAGGGCTGTCAATCAAAAAAATAATTGCAATTAATCAAGAAATTAGAAAAAAAGTCTCAATTGCAGTTTTAACCACCCTGTTACACACTAGTAGAACACCAATTTATATTTATTATAATTTTTTAAAATATTTTTCTACATTTTCAAATTTATTGATTTCAATTACAACACAGAATACAAAGTGTACAGTACTCACTTTATATTATTATTTTTATTACAAATATTTGCACTGTAAAAAAGATAAAATAGTATTTTTTAATTCACCTTGTGCAAGTCCACCCAGTCTTACTTTTTGTTCAGCCAATCGCTAAGACAAACAAGTTTGATTACGTTTACAGGAGATAATACTGCTCGCTTCTAATTTACAGTGTCACATTAAAGTGAGAACAGGCATTCACATGGCAGAGTTGTAGCTGGTGTTGCAAGTTATTTACATGCGAGATATGCTAAACGTTTGTATGCCCCTTCATGCTTCAACTTGTAGGCTCTGAAGTTTTACATTGTTTTTGTTTTGAATACAGTTATGTAAAAAAATCTACAGTCGTACTTTCACAATAGAGATTCTTTAGAGTACTTGTATGAGGTGAATTGAAAAATACTATTTCTGTTCCCACCCCCACACCTTCTCAGATGCTTCTCAAGCCTGAAAAGTGATTTGCACCGATTAAGTTGGGCAACATATAGTGCCCAGCCCACTTGAGCAATGAAGTGTGTGACCCTCTAATTATCAATTTTGAAACAAGGCTGTATGTTCCTCTATATTCAATGTATGCATTTCCAGAATACTGTATCACTTTTTTTTTTAACAATTCGCACAGATGATTACCAAAGGCAGTGTTTAATCCATCACCATTCGGCATTTTTAAATTGAGGCTGGATGGTTTTCTAAAAAATAATCTAAACAGACTAATTCAACTACAAATTATCGGGTTTAATAGAAATAAGGAAGATTAATTCCCTCGACAGCAGGAATTGCTTAGTGAAATTCTATGGCCTATGTTATGTAGGAAATCTCATTGGTCGATTAAAATTGTCCATCTTCACCTTATAATCAGTGAATCCATGTAGTAACTGTTCAATATTTTCAATACAATTCAATGTAGCTATTAAAATTTCATTACATATGTCAAATGTCAGAATATATTCAACAAATATAAATGGTCTTTAAACTTATATTGTACTTACATATCGTGAATCAACAGCTGCATACATAATATCCATCCATCCTTTAAATGTAGCCTGGAAATGGAACACAAGTGTTTATTTACCAGTAAAAATCCATGCCCTACAAAGTGACTAGAGCACACCTCATAATAATCTTTTTAAAAAAACACAAATTCATGCCATCACTGTTCATATCACATTATGGAGTCTGAGACCAGAGAATTGGCATCTTCTACAGTGGTTAACAAAGCAAATACCAATGGCCTTTTTACATATTTTTCTTTAATGAGGAATAATATGCATGTAGAAAAGTCCTACTTAAAGGCTTCATTCCTGGGGGGGGGGGGGAGGAGGAGAGTGGCCCGCGAATGACATCATAAATGTCCAAATGGCCCTTGGCAGAAAAAAGGTTCCCCACCCCTGATCTAGTCCAACCCCATGCTCAAAGCAGGACCAATCCCTATTTTTGCCCCATATCCCTAAATGGCCCCCTCAAGGATTAAACTCACAACCCTGGGTTTAGCAGGCCAATAATCAAACCACTGAGCTATCCCTCCCCCCAATATTCCCTATATTGGAATGTGGAATCCCTCTTGTACCACTAATATCTTAATTACAGGTAAAGTACTATGAGTCTTTTTAAGGGTACAGTCAGTATATGAAGAAATTATCCTGCTTTTTGATGAAAGTTACCCATTTCTCTTGTACATTTTTTTTTCAAATACAGCAATATAAAATACAGAAATTCACTTACTACTTGAAGCAGCGCAAGATACCCAGCACCTACATTATCGAAGTTTACTTTCACATTTTTCCATCGGGCACTTTCATTCTTTTTTATGAAATCTTCGCATTGAGTGTAATTGTCAACTTCGCTGATATCAAACATCTCACCAGTTGTTGTGTTAACACAGTGGTAGAACTTGCCAGCAAACAGATTTACTCCCATTATGCTGAAGATTAGCCAGAATATCAGACAAACCAGTAGCACATTCATGATGGATGGAATTGCTCCTATCAGTGCATTAACAACCACCTAGCATACAAATTAAAGACAAAAAAGCTTCAACGAATCTTTTATAATTAAAGAATACAATGTTAATATTTCTATAAAATTAACACTTCGATTTTTTTCTGCCTATAATTTATAATGAAATATTTTAGCAAATATTGAAAGAAAATATTATCTTTAATGAAACTGAAAAAAGCAAGAACTGAAAATCTACATGGAAAGCAAGATAATGAAAAAGTATGAAAAGAAATTAAAGAAAACCTGGTAGTGGTTAGATGGAGTCTTAGAATTTGTGTGCTCTAGAAAAAAGAGAGAAAGAAATGTTAAATATTAAGAACATAAATCAAAATCTATAAACAGTGCAACAAAATATATTTTTTTAAATGTAAAGAATGACTGATGATGGAAGACTGAGCAAAAGAATTTTACACATAAAGTAGGCAGTACTGATGACTTGATTAATTAAAACATTAGGAATTATACACATGATATTCTAATATTCACATAGAAAAGTTAGGCAACTCCGTAATATGCATTTAGTTTTGTCATCACATAATTCATTTTAAACCTTGGTCTAAAATAATCGTTACATTCATTGGACTTAATGAATGCAAAAAATGCATACTTCTGATCATTTGTTTTTCTTGGCTATGTTTAATTTATATACAATTAAGCAATTCTATGGGGAAAAAGTGACTGCAAAAGATCAGACCAAGTGCAAATGAGCAAAAGGTTATTTGATTATATATTCTATTTTACTCTGAAAAGAAGATTCAGCAGCTGAGGAAACAGCAAAGAATCTGCCTGTGGTGAAGATTTTAGGTGGTTAATTTTGTATCCAAAGACCACTAAAATCAAGAGGAGTCTTTCCATTTAATCCACTAGATTTTGTTTGGGGCTATGGAGTGTGGGCAAAGAGCTAATACTTTATCTAATTGTCAGGTAAAAAGGATCTATTCACTGGCATCAGCTATTCAAAATGCATTCTTATTGTGTTTGTATAGTATTGATGTGATGGGGTGTATCAGCTCCTCCCTGGTACAGCAGGGGTTAATCCTTCTCTCTTAGCGGAGAAGGCCACACAACCCCGTCTTTGCTAGGTATGCACCAGCTGGACGCAGGATATAAAAGCGAGCAGAGGTGCTCAGTCTGGGCTGACCACCAGCAGGAAAGGAGGTGTGTCACCAGCTTCTGAGGGAGGACTGCCTGCACTCCAAGATGCGGAGGCCAGCCATGCAGAGACAGACCCTGATGGACCCTGACATGTGACATTGTGGAGAGGGGAGAGACCAGAGAATGCTAGAGATGGAGGACTCCAGAGATTCGGATATGAAGTAAGCCAGGGAGATTTTGTGGGGAAACAGTGACAGAACCGGACCAAGGCTCAGCGTATTTCAGTCGGACTCCCAGCTTGCCAATTGCACTTGTTCTGGCCATTGGGCTGCACTGCTCTGCTATCAAGGGCCGCATTAAGGATGGAGGCCCCTGAGCTGCACAGCTCCAGGACCCAGGGCACCCCTCAAACTCGATCGCACGGCTGTGATGCACCTCTCCCCCCCCATGCGTTGGTGGGGTGTGTCAGCCCCGTAACAAATGGAAAGAAACAGTACTGTTTGAATGTGAGCTTAAAGTATACAGATAGATTACAAAAGGAGTTTTGTAGAAGCTGAGTTTTCCAAGATCAAGGTTAACATCTGAATGTTATCCATTAGGTTACAAAAGCAGTTTTTTCAGTCATTAGCACTGCAACAGAGATAACTGTAGTTATATTCAGGCAGATTGATTAGATTCAGCCAAGATATGGAAATCTGAATAATTTCCTAAAGAGGAAAGAATGGGAAGGCTGTGTGGGAAGAGAGGCAAGGTGGTGGAATCACATAGACTCATCAAAATTGCTTTGATCCTTAGGAAAAACATACACAATAAAACTCAAAGTTGAGGGGCAGCTGCTACTGCTCCCTTCTCTGTCCTCAATTTTCACCCCATCCATTTATTGAGAGAGCCCTCCTCTCACTTCCTATCCCACGTGGGTACCTCTCAGAAACACAGAAATGTGCGTTCCGCTCCCTCACCCCCATTCCAGCCGGCAGAGTCTCCTGCTCCTGCCTTACTGCCTTATATCCCACTGCTGCCAGCCTCTTCACCACCATGTTGATTTGTGTCCCATGCCAGTTCTGACACATGAGGCAGGGGATGGAGGTTGGCAGCAGACGTAGATGGAATAAGCATGCCAGGAAGACTGGAGAAGAAACTGGACTTTCTCAATTTCTAAAGACGTTTCTCCCCACTCAGGTCCTAAATCCAATGGGAAGTATAATATCTCGAGGGCTGGAATAACTCACGTCTGTAGTCATGAGTAGAGTGGGTACACTCTAAGTCTGACCTGCAAGATGTAAACTACATGCGTTTAAACCCTGCACAGATACCTTTCCCTCACACATTCTCATATACTCCATCATAGGAGTTCTATGCACTAAGCCCCAGTATCATTATGTAAAACCTGATTGCCATACATAGTAGAAAGATAGCAACCACAGGCTCTGCAGCTCTGCAACCTAAGTGGTCACAGTTTTTAGACTTTTTCCCTCCTGCTATGAAACCATATATAGAAACTATGTTTTCTTCACTCATCATCAGAAAATATGATAGGAATTAACAATGCAGCCATTTCATCCTGATAATTAGTTAACGTTTTAAACAAAAACTCTGTAATTATCTAGGTAGTAAATAACCTAAAAATATGTGTGATTGCTTGTAAATACTAATGCTTTTAATTGGATGCAAGTTTTTGTTATGGTAAAGCATCCTACTGTAGATACTGGCATGCAATAGAAAAGAGGATAGTGTAATATTTCTGCTTGGATTTGTCATTCCTCATTTTGCAAGTCTGGTTTCTGTTTATGCACGGATTATTTCAGCTTCTTTCATTTGTCTCACCCTCATCCCTTCGAATCGTGACAAGGCTCTTAGAGGTCTCAAAGCTCTTAGTGTCCTAAGCGATTTAATGGCACCAAGTTCGGAATAGCCCAAGGCATTGGCTATTAGACTAACCAATGACACCTACAGAAAAACAGAAAAACAATAATTATTCATTTCCTGAACCTGTTGATATTACAATATAGTATGTGTTATGTGAGTTTCTTAAGACTGGTTAGACCTCTTTCTACAGTATTCCTTTTTTAACTATAGGAAATATTTAAAAAAATTATTGAGGAAGAGTAAATACTTATAGGACACCTGTTTATGGAACCTTTGTTGACATAAAAAAATCCTTAAATTTTCACATATTTTGTTGGAGGATTATCTTTCATGTCTGAAATGAAGTTAATTTAAGCAGTCTAAGTGGAAGAATTTGCCACAGTTGTATTTCTTTAGATTAAATTCTATTATACCACTCCACCACCAGAAGTACAGAAGATATGTATACCTTAATATATGTTTATTTCATTCCAGTTCTTGAAAGAATCCTGAAGACCTTCACTTAATCCCACAGAATTGTAAGATACATTTCTTTTCAGATATAAGTATTCACTAATATGAAAATAATGAATGCCCCTTATGTGCTAAAATAGCACCCTTTTGATTTTATATATAAACAAAAATGACTTGAACCACAAATATTGGAGTTAAAAGAGCATGCATCTAGAAATGACAATCTGAGAGCAGATAGTAATAAAACAGCTGATTAATTCTATTTTGCTATATACAGTAATCTGACAAAGTAATTTTGTAATTAATTCACTCCTCATACCTTTCAACTGAATTATGTCTAAGAAATAATGCATTTTTTACCCAAGGAAAGGCTTATATTATTTTATTATTGCCGTAATGGATAAGGTTGTAAAGCATAGTATTAGCAAGAAAAATCTTACTGATGACTGTTCAGTAATAAGATAAAATATTATTATTTCTGTCCTTACAAGGCAGATTTAAAATAATCTATTTGCTCTCTAAATCTATAATGAAAAAGTACTTGTTTATACTGTGTCATTATTAATAGATTCTAGAGGTGGCAAAATGTGGAGTGCATTGTATTTTTAATAAAATATTTATAATTCATTCCTGTCAACAAAAGATAACCAGGCCCAGATGAAGGACAGTACATAGTATTTAAAACACCACATTCTTTGTATGGATTCAAGAATCAACTACAAACGATAACAATATTAAGCACAGCCGCAGTTAGAAGGACAAGACACCTCCTTTGAAACTGTTTACATGGTAATGGTAAATTCATGAGCTACTCCTCTCCCACACTGGCCCCACTTTTAGGATGCTCTCAACCTTCTCTCCCAATTAAACAGGACTCTTTGGGCAAAATCTTCAGCTTGTGTAAATAGATGCAGCTTCATTGAGTTCAGTAGAATTGTGCCAATTTACAACACTGAGGTTGTGGCTGTTAAGGTCATTTCTCAATCCTGTTTGTCTGCAAGGTACTTACTTTGTACTGCTTGGAGAGTCCTCAGGCTCACTGTAGCACTCTTACTTTAATGCCTTATTAGTTTCTTCATAAAAAAGTATTGAACTTACTGTAAATTACAACTGTACGATTGAACTACAGTAAAACCTCGATATAACGGACTAATTCGGGCGAGGGGGTGTCCGTTAAAGCCGAGAGTCCGTTATTTAATATTTTTTTAAATTATTAAAATTTAATAATTATTTATTAAACCGCCCGGGTCCCAGCTGCTGGGGGCTGTCAGCCCGCCGGCCCGCCCGGGTCCCGGCTGCGGGGACCCGGGCGGGCGGGCTGACAGCGGGCTGCTGGGACCCGGGCGGGCGGGCGGGCTGCTCGCTGCCGCCCGGGTCCCAGCAGCCGAGACCTGGGCGGGTGGGCTGACAGCTCCCGCCCGGGTCCCAGCAGCCGGGACCTGGGCGGGCGGGCGGGCTGACAGCCCCCAGCAGCTGGGACCCAGGCGGGCGGGCTGCTAGCTGCCGCTTGGGTCCCAGCCGCCGAGACCTGGGTGGGCGGGCTGACAGCTCCCGCCTGGGTCCCAGCAGCTGGGACCCCGGCGGGCGGGCTGACAGCGGGCTGACAGCCCCCAGCAGCTGGAACCCGGGCGGGCGGGCGGGCTGACAGCCCCCAGCAGCTGGGACCCCGGCGGAAGGGCGGGCTGACAGCCCCCCAGCAACTGGAACCCGGGCGGGCGGGCTGACAGCGGGCTGACAGCCCCCAGCAGCTGGGACTCGGGCGGGCTGCTAGCTGCCGCCCGGGTCCCAGCCGCCGAGACCTGGATGGGCGGTCTAACAGCTCCCGCCCGGGTCCCAGCAGCTGGGACCCCGGCGGGCGGGCGGGCTGACAGCCCCCAGCAGCTGGGACCCGGGCGGGCTGGCAGCGGGGAGCCGGCAGCCAGCCCCCGAAAAAACGGATTTTGGATGCATCGGACTTGCTCATAAATTTTGTCCGTTTCATCCGAAGTCCGTTAAATCGGGGTCCATTAAATTGGGGTTTTACTGTAGTCAGGAAAAGATGGACAAGTGAGAGGACATAATTTGCTTGTATTCATTAGGATTAGTTTTATAGTATACGTAGTGTGAATACATATTGTATTCCATATACTATACTGCATCAGTATCCTTAGTTTGAATTTTGGCACCAACTCTTTTACTGCTTAGATAAGAAAATAACTTATCTTTTAATACCTTAGCAATCAATTATATTTTTAATTAAGAAATTTATGTGTATAGATGCAGTAATGATGGTGGATTTTAACAATAAACTTTTAAACTCTTCCTAAAAATGTTAGCAGAAAAGTGAGGTCAGGGATGTGTGACTGATATTTAGGAATTTAGTATTTAGCAATACTTTTGGGAGGGATTTAATGCCTCCAAGTAGCTCTTCTCAAGATGACCTTATGCCTCCAAGACACCATTTCAGGTGAGGTCTGAGATGAAACCTAGATCTCCCACACTTACAGCAGCAGGAGGGAAGGTGGAAGAAGGATCGGGAATGCAGAGGGGGCATGTTCAACCACTTCCACCGCCCAAAACTATCAGAGGGAAGTATTGCAGGAAAGGGCAGACAAGTTGGCTAGAAGCAGCAGGCGAGAAGTGGTAAAAGGAAAAGAGAGGGAAACCTGGCCTGCTGAAAGGGAAGAGGAAAGAAGAACTAGAGTGGGGGTAGCAGGCAGGACAGAACTGGTGGGAAGAAAGTGTATTCTTCCAGCTCAGGCCAAAGAGAAAGTGTTTTCTGGGACCACAGCTCAAGACTGAGCACAGTATTAGAGTCCCAAAGTTACCTATATTCTACACAAATGTGGTGTACCTTTACATTGTTGTTGAAAATTACTTATATCAGAAATGCAGAATCATGAAACTGAGGTGATTTGAGGGAGATATTTACTTAAAGTGGTGAATCCCTCAGCCTTTTACATGTTGTGAATATATTCTTCTTTGTGTGTCACTCATTCTGGGTCTCTGTCACACATTGCTTTACGTCCTTGGGCTGTTGCAGGTTGTGAGGCATGCTCTGGGAATCATAAAGCCAAAGGAGAATAAGTTGGGTGCTATAAAAATCAGCTGACGCTATTTACTCTGCTTTATGTGTTTCTTGCAACAGCCATATTATAATTAAAGATCAAGGGGAGATGGGAGTATGTAGGTATGATAAGTAAAATTGCCAAAAAAGGCTGGTGCAAAAATACAAGGAATTGTAATGAAGCTAAAACTCCAGAGTGGGATTTTCAAAAACACTCATCATTAGCCCAACTGTGTTACCATTAAAATGAGTGCATTTGAAAATCTGACCAAGAGCTGTGAGAATAATTCATTACAATCATTAGTAGATGAATTTCACATCTATCTGTCTGCAAATTGTCCACAGATTGTGATTTTCTCACATTTGTTTTTCTAAATAATTCACTCAGTACTTTTTGTGAATAATTATTGGTCTATAGTTTGTTCTTGGCAAGTATTCAGAATATAATTTGATTAGACACATAATGACTGCACCACAACTAAAGGTGGGGCAGAATTTGTCTGGGCTTACCCAAAGAAAAGCAACTCTGCTTTGCGGTTGGTTGGTTGGGGTTGGCGCGGGGGGGGGGGGGGGTGCAGAGAAAGAAAGTCAGAAACTGCTGCAAAAGAAAAGATGCTTGGTGCTCAACTTTGCATGGATCTCCGACCCCCCCGGAGTGTGCATAAAGATACAAAACCTGGATGGGGCAGTCTCTATGTGAAAGCAGCAAGGAAGCCAGCATGGCTCCAGGGGCATGGAGAAAGGTGAGCTCGGGAAAACAGGGGTCTGTTTTCCTCGTCCCGGAGGCAGGGGAGGGCAGACAGAATATGCAAGTGGCACACATGGGGGGTAGGTGGGCAAGAAAAGACCAGCATCTGCTGGGATGCAGCAGCATATGAAACAATCAGCGTGCCTGGGGGAGGGGACAGAACAAGGCAGGGTGGATTTGGCTGTTTCGTGTGCCAGCCGTGCGGTGCGTGTATGGGATTGCAATTCTTTGAGGCAGACTGTGCAGATACAACATATGCGGGGTAGGTTACTAGGGAAAACTCCGCATCTCGCAGGAGACAGTGTGGCTTCAGGCTCTTAGCATCCCAACGTGCCTGGGGAGGGGGAGGAAGCAAGGCAAGGGAGTTAGCATTTAAAACAATCGTCGAGCATTGGGGGGGACAGAGCAAGGCCAGGGAAACTGAACTGTTTCATGTACCAGCTGTGCTGCAAGTGCAGGTCTCAGATTGAGATTCTTCGGTAGGCAGGCTGCAAACTGCAATCGGGAAAGGATGCTAGTCACAGTCTCAAACAATCAACGTGCACTCGGAGGGGGAGAGGCAGGCAAAAACAATTAACTGTTTCATGTGCCATTTGTGCTTCTTTCTGGCTGTGTGCTGGTTGCTGCTCAGGTGCCTTACCTTTGCTGGAAAAGGGACAGGCACAGGCTACAGTGCAGGGCAGCTCCAAGGGAGCCCATGAACTGGCAGGGAACCCAAGACCTACAATATGGTAGCAGGGGCAAGGGGGCTCACAAGTAGGTGGACTGCTACTGCCCAGGGTGGTGTGTTTAATAACCCAAGGCATAACCCATGGCAGTCTTATGGACTAAGGGAGGCAAATGATCAAAGGAAAGCATCCACACATTCAGGTGAGCAGGCTGAGTTCATTAAAGGGGTAATCAGCTAAGCCGGAAGCAAATGGTCAGTGACATTGTTTCTGAGGTTTTCTCCACAGCATTACAGCGCTTCAGAGCGCACAAGGTCACCTAGATCCAGAATATTTTCTTCCACCGAACACAAGGGATGGCAGTAATGCTGATCCTGGAGATGAGTGTGATATAAACCACACAGAGGTTGGGAGAATGGGTGGCAGAGGTGGTATCCAGCCTTCCAGACTGGCGAAGGGTGACAGTTGCAAGGCCACAACCAGGTGCTCAACCAGTCACTCAGCGAGTTCACCTAAGGCAGCGGTTCTCAACCTGGGGGTCGCGACCCCTTTGGGGGTCGCCGAGCGCTTCCCAAGGGGTCGCAAGGGGTTTCCGAAGTCGGCGGCTTTTCGGCGGACATACCCACTCTCACGATTCTCCGCCGAAGCGCTTGCGAAAGCGGAAGCAATCACTTCGGCAGAGAGTCGGGAGCGATCGGAATGTCCATTGAAAAGCCGCGGAATGTGGAAATAATCAATTCGGCGGCTTTTCAGCGAACACACAAGGGTCGTGCCGAGAAGCCGCTAGTGAAAAAAGGGTCGCGGTTCTCACAAGGTTGAGAACCGCTGACCTAAGGGGAAGAGGAGTCAGCCTCTTGTGGTATTAAATACTCTGGGCCCATGAGTGGAATATACAGAAGCCTGGGAAGACCCATCTAGGGCACCTTCAGTGGGGGGCACTGATGGTATTACATAGCTGCTGCAAGCTAATTTGCATTTACTACAGCAGCTTCAGGCAGCTAGATGTGAGAGGTCTGCACAGGGTGACAGGGTAGGCCCAGGATGGGCTCAAGTTTCAGCAGCAGGACAGGGAAGGGCACATGGGAACTTGTTGGCCATCAGGGCATGTAACCGCCTGGATTTACACACTCCGGGGGGGGGCTATGGAGGAGCAGGGCTCTGCAGAACTCCCTCCATGAAGTCTTCAGTACGGTTATGCCAGGGTAGCTTACCCAATGGGAATTCACCTACTCAGTGCACCTAAATATAAAATCCTCACAGGTGAATTTGTGGATATAATATCCCTATGGCACAGGAAGGTGTTCACAGATGGTAAACATGGACAAAGCAAGCAAAAGAGCGAACGGCCCAGGAGGCCAAGGGTGCTAAAACATGGACAAAATGGGAAGGCTGCCTTCCTCATCTATATTATCCCTACTGTACAGGAAAGTGTTAACGAAGAGTAAACAGGGACAAGGCAAGCAAAAAAGCCAACTGCCCAAGATGCCAAGTGTGCCTAGAACATGGGAAAAATGGGGAGGCTGTCCTCGTCATCTATGTGAGTGGTATGGTACAGGGGCCTATCCAGAGAGCAGCTCTGCCTTTGTTAATTATATGGATATAGTTAGGTGGGCACACAATATGTTTGTCATAAGTAGTCTCCATTAAGGACAGCAACACAAACTATATTAAGGTGGCATCGCACTGTGGTTGAAGGGCATAATTACCAAGGGTACCAGGTATTTGTTCATATCTCAACAAGCTCGAAAGGGGCCTTGGGCACATAATAATATTTGCTGGAGATTTAATAATGGTGGTTGTTTTTGCAACCCCTATAAATACAGGCATGTTTGCAAGATGCCTACGACCGGCAATTTTATTTCAACAAGGCTATTCCCATGGGCTGTTCAGTATCTTGTGCAGCTTTTCAGAAATTTAGTACAGTGTTGCACTGGGCAGTGGTGAGGTCAGTGGGACTAAACCCAATAGTGCATTATTTGCACAATTTTTGTTCGCAAGATGAGCTGGGTCGAATGAGTGTTCTCACATGTTGGACACATTTCAGGCCCTGGCTAAATAGTTGGGGAAACCCCTAGTGAAGGGCAAAACAGAAGGCCCTTTCACTGCATTAACCTACCTGGACTTTGAGCTGAACTTTGCTTTTACAGTTGTTGCCCTGGTGCGGGGGTTTTGTGCCTGGATGGCTGCGGCAACGGCTGCCATAGCCAGACCACACAATTAAATACAAGTCATTACACAGATGTAGTAAGACTTGTGGGTGTGGAAAAGTTTTCTAAGTCAATTGAATGGGATATCATTGGGGAGGTACTAATGGTAATTAATTTGGGGCTAATGTGGGTGTGCCTTCAGTGCGACAACATGGCAGTGGTACCGGTTATCAATCCCCAAACTTCCAGATCACATAGGATTGGAATGTTGGTAAGGACATTTGTTCTCCAATGCTTAACCATCAACATCTTTTTTTTTTTTCCTTCCAAGCATATGCTGGGCATGGATAATGACATAGCAGACGCCTTGTTTCATTTCCAGTTTGCCAAATTACGTAAGCAGTGGGCTCTCTGGAACCTTGGAATGTCATGTGGTTGGCGAAATCCAGCTTACGAGTTTAGTTTGTTTTCTTTTAAGGAGTCTTGTCAATTCAAAATGGGTCACCTGGGTGGCCCTCCGTTAAGAGTGGTTGTTACAATACTAGGTCAAGGACAATTCAGCTCCTGGTGCCTCTTGATGATCACACATGTGGCAATGTGTTCTTTCTCCTCAGTAGGGCTGCTAGCCAAGAGGCCTTTTGCAGATGTCTGGGAACCTGGTGGGGTTGCGGGGGAGGCAGCCAAGCAAACGGCTGGCACCTCCTTGTGGCGGATGTTCAGTGCAGGTACTCCATAGGGAGGGTAGCCAGTGACCAGATAAATGTCCTGGTAAAGGACTTAAAAGGAGGTACTGGATAAAGAAACAGAATGGGAGAGGAGGTTTGGGGATGCCTATGTCTGGTATTGAGAGAGCCAACCCCCTTCATTCTCATAGCCCTCCTTAACCCTCTTACAAGGTTGGTGGATGGTAAGGTCCAAGCTATGGGTTGGCTGGTGGACCTGGATGGAAACCAAGGGGGCTGGAGGAATCCCTGGAGAATTGATTTAAATAAGGATGGATTTGCCTGTACTGTACACTTTATCTGCTGGGTAGTCCTAGACATCTATATAATAAAGTTGTGGTCTGATTGCGGTATACCCAGACAATTCACAAGGTGTATTTCTGTTCCCTGACTGGTTGAGCAAAACTGTTAGGATTAGGTTTACTGTGTAAAGAGTTAAAGTTATGAATCAGAAATTCACTTTCAACAACTGTTTTGCAATAACTACCTTAAATTGGGCTCTACCATAGATTTCCTATGTGGGCAAGTCACTTAATCTTTCTCTACTACTATTTCCTAGCTATAAATGGAGATAATACTTCCTTTCTCTGGCTCTTTTTCTGTTTTGTCTATTTAGATTGTAAGCTCTTTAGGGCAGGGATTCTCTACTGCTCTGTGTACATATAGTACTAGGCATTATTGTAATACAAATAATAATTAATAATACTTATGGGGAATATTCCTGCTGGGAAATTAATTTTAATGGAAAATTAAGAATCGTATATACAGTAAAGGTGAATTAATTTAAATATTTGAACAAATAAGCATAGAATATTTTTAGACAATGTTCACCCAGATCTATTAATAATATGTCAGCAATATGACCTATCTTTTTTACGGAGCATCTATTAAGCTTGGTTTTTTTGCTTAATTTAATTGCTCTTTTGAAATTTAAACCTATAAGTTGTTGAGATGCTGGGCTACAGGAAGGTCAGCTCAGTGACTGTATCCCAATTATAGCTATACTAGTATTCAGCAAATATGTTATTTGTTTAATTATATCTTATATTGAGATTTTATATACTACAGTTAAAAAAATTAAGGAGTGTCCATATCCAGTTCTGGACACACTCAACAAAGTTTTAAAAATGCATATAATAAAATCAACAGACTCCAGAAATTGCCCATGATAACACTGCCCCAGCAGCAACTTAGATACGCACAAATGTAATAGCTAACAGAATCATCCAACTGTTCCCCAGCTTCACTCACCTTTTAGATCACTATGGGCCAAGAAGAAGGTATGGGCCTTGCAGCATGCCGTAAAGGATACAAATTCAGGCTGTTCTTGACCAAAGGGGGAGAACCTATTTTGAAGAGTCCTGCCAGAAACCCATCAAAGAGTCCTGCCAGAAACTTCTTTACTTTTATACCCATAAAGCTCTTTTGAGCACTTCCACTGATAGCAGTTGTGGCAGTTTTCTCTAGGGAGAGAGGCCATCTTCTACATAGGTTAAAACCTTTGAAGAATGTCCCTGTTCATCCTTAAAATAATTTGTTCAGGCAATCAAGCAATTTATTAGGTGCAAACTTCAGTTCCTTACAATGGGAAAAGGGGTGGTAGGGAGTGTGGCAGGGTGCTGGCCAGGAGTGCCTGAGCCAGCCCTGCTGGCCCTTTAAGAGGGAAAAAAACTTCTGAAAGCCTCCCCTAGCAGGGAAGGCTAATCAGCCACCTGGGCTGCAGAGGGCTCAGGGTTATGTGCTGCACCTGGCAGCCTCTCCAGAGGATAAAAGCCTGCCGGGGAGGAAGCCCGTCGTGGTGGTGGTGTGGTAGAGGAGCTGGTAGTGTGGAGAGAGAAGGAGACAGAGAAGGTACAGGGAAGGGAGTAGAGCTGAGGAAGGTAGCTGAGCTAACTATTCCTGAGGCCAGCCAAGTGAGGGCTGGGCCTGAGCTGTCCTGAAACCTGTAAAGCTGTATATTGGTGGTGGGGCTTGCACTGTGAATAAAGAGCACTGTTGGGAGCCACAGAAGAGTCTCCTGCATGTTTGTGACGTGGGGGAAGAGCGGATCTCCTACAGGAGAAAAGCATAAACCCCATTAATGGGAGAATGTAAACATAGCTTCTGGTGTCAGTCTGAATCTGTCTCTTAAAGAATCTATTACTTTCCCCCGTACTCTCAAGTGGGTTCATAAGTTTCTTTTGGAAGTACTGATTTGGAATGCTCAAGAGGGAATTGCTGAAGTAGTCTTAGGCACAGTAAAATATGTGTTGACTGCATTCCAGAACGTGGAATATATTTTTTCTAGGAGGGTGGGATGTTCAGCTCTTGTCTGGTCATTCTTATTTTAATAAAATTAAGGAAAATGGGGAAATTTAAATTAGATTGAAAAATATTTATCATTTCTGAGGACCTCATTCTGAGATTCTTTTCTTAGGCAACGCTATTGCTACTGCTGAAAAACCACCAAAAACTGTACATTAAGTATGCACTTTAAAAATAATCAATTGGCGCCTTCATTGTAAAAATAGAGCAACTGAAACATGATCTATAACTCATCTTTAAAGGTGTGAGTAAGTTAGATAGATAGAAGGTTCTGAATTCTGCACTACCATCCTCTTACTGAAACCACACATTCAGACTACCAAGTAATGGCATTGGCTCTTCACCATTGGACTAGACATCAGTGGTGTAGTACACATTATCTCATCCAGGTGAAAATTGTTTTTCTCCACTTCCTAGCTGAGTGGTAGACCAACTAAGCCAATTTGTCCTGAACCTGAACTAAGCCAGAGACTTCTGAACCTGAAAAATTTCTAGAGCAGGGGTAGTCAATAGGGGGACCATGGGCCAAATCGAGGCTTCCAGGTGCTTTTGAAGGGATGTGAAATATTTTTATTTACTTATTATCATTATTGGTTTTTTAAAATTTTCTCTGAAGTCTGGACCATGACCATACCTTGGCTATGAAATTTGGATCTTGACCAAAAATAATTGACTATCCCTGTTGACTACGCCTTATTAACAGAACCATTGCAATGAAGGGACCAGAATTTGCACTGCCTCATGAAGCAATACAATAATTTAGTGGCAACAGTCATAAGCACCTTTACCTCCAAGATACCCATTCTCATTTGAACACACACATCACTTTGGCTCACTAAAGATCTGAGTCAGATAATATGGGAAAGCAGGAGACCAAAATATTCTGGGAGCACTGATCCCTTAAGACAATGAACATAAGAACAGCCATACTGGTCAGACCAATCACTGCCCTGGCCAGGAGAAGAAGGCAATGCTTTCTGGATTGCAGGGAGGAGGGGAGACGTAAAACTGCTGGAAAAGCAGTCAGCACGTGGATGACTCACCACCTAGGAATGAGAGTTTAAAAAGGTCAGCCTGGGCCTGGATCCTCCCCTCATCACTTGGAGCAGGCCGGGCTGCACCCACCCTCCCTCCCTGTTTAGGTCACAAATATACCGGGTGATTAGCTATATCTGCTGTGGGCATTACTAGCTGCCCCACTAAGGGAGGCTGGCAAGGAATTTTCCCCTTACCACCATATTCACCAAGTGCAGTGGGGGGTTTATTCGCCTTCGTCGTAGTAGGTTCAGGTGGGTTCTGTTCATGCATAGCATGATGGGCAGTAGGCTTAATTCGTAACTCTATTTAAGTGTATAGTGGATGTTCAGTGCAGGTATTCCATAAATTAAGGCACAAAAGAATGGATAAAATGCTTGGAAAAGGAATTAAGGAGAGGTGCTTGGTAATTGAGCAAGCTGAGGGCAGTTGAGGATTCCTCTGTTTGGTACAACAGGGAGCTAACCACAACCCCTCCTACAAGGGGATGTGGTCAGTAAGGTCCCAGCAAGGGAATTGCTGGAGAGACCTGGATGGAAAGGGCCCCCTCCACCCTGAATTGGCTGGAATTGGAGGGTCCCAGCAGTGGATCTGCTGGAGGGACATGAATGGAAATGTGGGGGGAGGGAAAAGGGTGCTGAATAAGGCACTCGCTGGTGAATTGTGGGGGGTTTCACCTGCACTGCACATCTTATCAGCCGAGTTAGTCCCAGACATCTATTAATAAAGTTGCAGCCTGATTAAACTTATGTCTAATGTCTCCTGTCATTCTTTTGGCATAGGCAGACAAAGGTCCATCTAGCCCAGTATCCTGTCTTTCGACAGTTGCCAATGCCAGGTGCCCTATAGGGAAATAATAGAACAGGTAATCATCAACCGATCCATCCCCTGCAAGGACTTTGTACAGATATATGCCATGGCCGGGAGGGAAGCCAAGAAAGCGTCTCTTCTCTTCCATCATAAACCCTCCCAAGTCATAGCGATTTATTTATTACAAATTGTCAAATATCTAATACATTTCAGGTACACTAACTAAATTTCATACTTTAATGCCACTGCCTTTTTCACTACTTCACTTAGGGTGACCAAACAGCAAGTGTAGAAAATCGGGACGGGGTTGGGAGTAATAAGAGCCTATATAAGAAAAAGACCCAAAAATTGAGACTATCCCTATAAAATCAGGACATCTGGTCACCCTAACTTCACTGCAAACACTAACAGAATGGAGGATAATCTCTTGGGAATAAAGCTTTGACAGCATGTGAACCAAACATAATATTTTAGATGCAAAGTTTGGATGGCTGAAGAAAAAGTCTATGATGATATAATGTATTATTTGAGAAACAACATGTGATATAATAAGACTGTGTCATTATGTATATGCACAAATTGCAGAGTTTTGCATGGGACCTTAACTTTGGCATGTCCTGGCTTTTGTTTAGTATGTAATGCTCTGTTAGTAACAGGTTTCTCTTTTGAGTATAAATGCACATTTACTAACACCATCAGATAACAACAGACTGTTAGTAAAATTTTCATAAATTTTTGCTCAAAGTACTGTGTTCATTAGAAATCTACTTCACAATAGTGAGCTTTGTAACTTTGTTGATAGGAAAATCAGTCAAAAAACACTTGAAGAATAAAGAACTTACATCAACAATCAAGAAGTCCAGCCAGCACCAGGCATTAGTGAAATACATTTGAAAACCATAGGCAACCCATTTCAGAAGCATTTCCAGAATGAAGATGTATGTGAAAACCTTGTCAGCATATTCCAGCATGGTCTTGATAGTCTTGCGCTGCTCTATATATATGTCTTCAAAAGCCTGTGAACATAGTTTGAAAGTATTCATAACATTTCCTGGTTCAGAAAGATCAATTAGATAAATGAAGAAAGCGAAGAGATTTAAGTTTTTGTCTCCTCTTTGTGCTTCAATGGAATCCAACTTTGAGAGAGATAGTCTTGTTTTATGCTTTCTCCAATAGAATATGGAGAATATGTTTTGAATATGAATCCTTTTCTTAAGCAAAAGGAAATATCTAGTCTCTATTATTTTGAGAAACAAGAAATATTGGGACTCCACACGTAATTCTGTGTACTGTTTGTGTGACCCTCAATTGGCTGTTTTTTTGTTTTTGTTTTGTTTTTTTCACAATTGGGGTTTGGTTTTATTAAATCAAAGTAAATAATTCCAGGCCAAATCCTAAGGTCCTTACTCAGATTTTTACTAAACCTTTAAATAAACCCTCACAGAAGTAAGTGATAAATTTGACTGTTTAAGAATTATTGCCTGAAGAGATTTAAGGATTTGAAATCCTATTTTATTGTTGAATCAAGAAATAAATGCAAAGAATGATTTTCTGCCAATATTTTAATGAGACTTAACCCAGAAAATCCTCCTATTTCAGGTATGTATATTCTCCCGGAGAGGAGTAGCGAGGAAGATTTTATTTACTTCCCCATTTAAATAAACCCTTTTTCCTCTCAGCATAATTAAGAAAAAAGACTGTGTTAATTCACAAGAATATATATATTTAAGTGTATTTATGGAAATGTTTGGAATTTGTTTTTGGAAAGTATAAGATGCCCATTGATAGTGTAGCAAGGATAGAGCTTGTGCAATTTGAAATGGGATAGTGGTGAAGAGTGACAATCTTTTTGGAAACAATTGCCATTTAGTGAAATCTTGCATGCCAATGCCATGCTACATGCCAAAGATGACAAAAAATGTAGAAAATAATAATAATAATTAATTAATAGTAAGACAACAATGACCCAAGATGGAGCATGGCAGGGATTATTTAAGCAGAATACAGAGGGTGCCTGAGCTTCACCAGATAGTTCAAATGGCCCCAAATCCTAAAGTAAAATAATTTGAAGCCATAAATGTGTACTTGTTTCCATGTTAAAACCATGATTTGCATATGATTTTGATGTGCACTCATACATCGGCCCACGTCCTCTCCGAAGTAGAGATGGGCTCATAATTTAAAATTTTGGTCCAAATCCAAACAGTAACAAAGATCAGTAGTGTTCATGTCCAAAACTCTGCAATAAGTAATCATTATAAATTCTGGGTAACTCCATTGGCTTTAATAAAATTACTCCAGATTTGCACCAGTCTAATTAAAAACAGTGTAGCCCAGTGTTTTGGTTTTGGTCAATCTCTAATCAAAACATATGTGAATCTTAGCAAGCCTTCCAACCTTGGTCCACATTTCAAAACTGTATTGAAACATGAAATGCAGGAAGTTTGAGTGATTTTGGGTTTCAGCATGAACATTTTGCACAGCTGTGATTAAAATACATCTGTCATGGCCCCTTTATCTTGCACATTATAAAGTGAAGAAAGCCAGGAATACTTGTAGCACCTTAGAGACTAACTAGTTTATTTCAGCATAAGCTTTCATGAGTTATAGCTCACTTCATCGGATGCATAGAATGGAACAGAAGTAAAATGCATTTTAAAGTGAGTGTTTGCTACTAATTTAAACTGATTAGATTTTCATACTGATCAAAACCTATTCTGTATCCAAACATACTTTTAATAAATCATCCTTCTAAAAACCTATTCTTCAGAATATGTCATCAATGTTTCACTCACCAGAGCCCCACTGCTCAGAAGAATCATGAATACAATGAATGTTTCAAACCAGTTGTGTTCAACTATGCTGTAGCAGGTTTTCCTGAGATTCCACCAGGTTTTGCCTTTGCCATCTTCTATACTTACTTGACAACATGTGAACTTCTGCACACAACCTGTAAAACATATTAAATAACTAGAAATTAGAATAAAATATCAATTTATTTTGAAGTAGTTAATCACTCTGGCATCCAAATTATTATTAATTTTCTTAGTTTGATAGCCACTCTCTTTGTGAGATATTTTTAAAATCTGACACAGGACTCCACTACTTGCCGTTTCAAGGTTCTGAATATCTGAATAGTTGATAGTAAACAGATTTAAACTACATCTAGGAGAGAAAATGACAGTAATTTGCATTTACAACTAATTTGCATTTACAACTAATTTGAAATTGACTTAAAAATATCTGTCTACATTACACACTATGAACTACAGTAGAACCTCAGAGTTACGAACACCTTGGGAATGGAGGTTGTTCATAACTCTGAACAAAACGTTGTGGTTCTTCTTTCAAAAGTTTACAACTGAACATTGACTTAATACAGCTTTGAAACTTTACTATGCAGAAGAAAACTGCTGCTTTCCCTTTGACTTTTTTAGTAGTTTACGTTTAACATAGCACTGTTCTCAATTTGCTTTATTTTTTGCTCTACTGCTGCTTTATTGTGTACTCCCAGTTCCAAATGAGGCGTATGGTTGACTGGTCAGTTTGGAACTTTGGTGTTCATAACTCTGAGGTTCTACTGTATATCCAAAACACAGTAGTGTGTGTGGCTGTTGGCCCATGTCAGTTCTGTTTGTCTCGGAAAAACAGAGTTGCTCCAAATTCTAAGGGTCTTCTCGAGGGATGACAAAACACAATTATAGGATTGGAAAAATTAATACTGCAAGTACCTTCATATTGACATATGTTAGTGATTGAGCGGAGAGGAGAATTAGCCACCTTCCAGAGAATTCCTACTTTGACATTTGATTGTTATCACTGAGAAGGGAGTAGCTTTTCTTGGCTAGTGAAACCAAGAAGACCCATGGCATTTCCAGTGCCAACTGTTGTAGAAGCAAATTGTGTTTGAATCAAGCTCCAGTTTGCTAATGCAATCTTTAGGCAATATCGTGTTTTGTTACCTTCTGTAAAACAGGCTATTGGTTCGAGAGCTTCTTCAGGTTCAATCTCAGCTTGTTCGCCCTCTCCAGGAGGAGCAATATCAACTGTGCTGCCTTCAGAGGAGCTGGATGCATTTAGCTTCTGAAAATAAAATCCCACAGGAATTTTTTTTCCTCACTAAGTATATACTATTAATAGACAATATTGAAATATGCCAGTCCTCCATGACTTTTAAATAAGATTATCGGTAAATACATATTGATGATATGCATTACCATAAGACAGGAAATTCTAAAAAATAATTTGTCCACTAACCTGATCCATGTATAAGAATTCTGAAATTAAGTTTCAATAATATTAAAATTGGGCCTTTTGCACATGCCATACTGTTAGTTATTTCACTCTATTATATTGGATTAAACTGTAAATGTCTCTTTATCTTTCCAGCACAATGACCAAACCAACAGAAATCAGCAAACATCCACTACAGATGGTATTTTCTCTAAAATATACAGTGTGTGGATTGAAATATTGAAATTTTTTCCAGTAGCAATCTTTATGACAGTACGCATGACCTTTTGTTTAAGTATCCTACTGTAACGTCAGTTGAGAGGAGCAGCAAGTTAACTAGGACAAGCCACTATATTGCATTATCTTCTACTATATATGTATCATCTTTGTATATAGTCAAATCATGCAGTCCTTACTCAGACAAAACTCCTGCTGACTTCAGAGGAAGTTTTGCTTGAGGACTGAAGATTCCATGATTCAGGGACTGATCCAAGAGACCAGTTTGTCCACAAGTATTGTTTTTGAAAAGAACACTGGATAATGTATTTATTATTTCCAACCAGAGGCTGATCTTGATTAATTTTTTTTTACTGGTATATAAAAATCAGTCATTGAACAAACTGCTTGACACACAATAGGGTAAAACACAACTTTTAAAAGGAGTGTTTTCTTGTTCTCTCTCTATCTCATTTCCGATAAAGAATGCTGTAAAATACAAAGACTTATTTTTAATTTATTAAAAAATGTTCTATAAAGAAAAATATATTAGGAGATAAGAAAATGATTTGGTTTTACAATAGATCACCTGGACCAGGCAGATCTCTTAATCAGGTTTAGGTAAGCAATTTCTCTCTCCTCAAATAAAATGGAGTTTTAAGAATTTTTGTAAGAATTTCAAACTTCATTGATAGAAAATTGCAGGATTACATTTTGGTATCCAGCCCTTCCCAAAGACACTGTTTCAGTAAATTAAAGTCACCTGTGTACATAATGATTAGCTTAACCACCCTTGCTTTCAGTCGTATTGTAATGAAATAAAAATCACATTTATAGGATTTGTCCTAAAATAGAAAAATCTCTGATAAATAGAACAATCCAAAAAAATCTGCATAAAGTTATTTTTAGAAACCATCTTTCTCTTGTAAAATGTTGTGAGCCATCAAATATACAGAACATACAGGCAAGGTGTGAGGTGGGTAATATAATTACCTCAGGATTTGGATCACATTGCAAACTATTCTAGCTTTACTTGGCTACCAAGATGTCATCAGACCTCCCTCCTCATTCTCACCATCCTAATGTGCAGTCTTTTAGTTTACAGGAGGAATAACTAAGTATCAAGCATGTGTGTGTGTGTGTATGTGTGTGTGTATATATATGTGTGTGTATGTATGTGTATGTGTGTGTGTGTGTATATATATGTATATGTATATGTGTAATATATATATATGTACAATCTCTCACACACTTTGTTTAATATTTTTCCGTAAATCCAGTTTAACTCAGTTTTCATAATAATTTCATAATAATAATAATTCAATGATTTCCAAAATTAAAATGTTAAATAAATATCTGAGAATTGCCTCTAAACTGGTAATATTGGTGAATTATTTAATTACTAATCTTCAATATCATAAGCATCAAAGTATTGAAAGCAGATATATTTAAACCAGAGAAAGAATGTTTTTTGTAAATAAATAGACAAAGACATTTAAAACACAAGAAAATACGGTGGATTATATTGACATATTTTAGGATTTTGCTTTAATAATTTCATTGTGGATATCATCTACGTAGCAAAGGAAGAAAAACTGATGGTTACTAGCACATAACCTAAATGGAGGTGGAGGGGAAAGAAAAGGGGGAGGAGGAAGTGTCCCTTTTAAAAAGGAAAAGTAAGGGCATGTCTTCACTAGGACTTAAGGTCGACTTTAACGATGTTAAGTCGAACTAAACGTGTACCTGTCTTCACCTGCATGTCCTTAAAGTCGATTTAAAGGGCCCTCAAAATCGACTTTGTAACTCCTGCTTGACGAGAGAAGTAAGGCTAAAATCGACTTCTCTACGTCTATTGTGAGGAAGTGAAGAGGCATCTGATGGTAAGCCTCCGACCTCCGAGCAGCTCCGCGAACCCCCCCACCCGCCCAAGCAGCCCCGCAACCCCCCCCCCCGCCCGCCCGAACAGCCCCGCGCCGGACCTCCCACCTGCCCGAGGGGGGGGGAGCCGGCGCCGGGCTGCTTGGGCGGGCGGGGGGGGGGCTGTCCGCGGGGCTGCTTGGGCGGGCGGGGGGGTTCTTGGGGCTGCCCAATCACAACCTTTGAATTCCCCAGTATGAAATTGACCAGGCAGCTGCTCCGGGGAATTCTACTGGGGAATTGCTACCGGGAATTCCGGGGAATTGCTACTGGGGAATTCAAAGGTTGTGATTGGGCAGCCCCGAGAACCCCCCCGCCCGCCCGAGCAGCCCCGCAGACCCCCCCCGCGCTCGCCCAAGCAGCCCGGCGCCGGCTCCTCCCCCACTCGGGCGGGTGGGGGGTCTGGCGTGGGGCTGCTCGGGCGGGGGGGGGGGTGTTTCCGCGGATCTGCTTGGGCGGGTGGGGGGGTCCGGCACAGGGCTGCTTGGGCGGGCAGGGAGTCCGGCGCATCCGGCGCGGGGCTGCTTGGGCGGGTGGGGGGGGTTCGCGGATCTGCTCCGGCGGGCGGGGGGGTCCGGCGCGGGGCTGCTCCGGCGGGCGGCGGGGGGGGGGTCCGCTGGGCTGCTTGGGCAGGCGGGGGGGGGTGTTTCCGGCACGCATTGCACTGTGGGCTACCTACCCACAGTGCAATGTGAGCTATGTGGACCCCTGCAAAAGTTCTAGGACAGACAGTGTCGACCACTGTCGACCTGCTGTCCTGGTGGGGACACACTGATTCGATTTTCTAAAGTCGAGTTTAGAAAATCGAATTAAGGGAAATCGACCTAGTCGTGGAGTGAAGACATACCCTAAGATTTGGGAACTCATACTCTAATTATATATCTGTTTATTTACTAATAATTATAAGACTGAATTTCTTCCTGTCTCTGGAATTGTGAGCTGTTTCTTCATTGAATGATGTAAAGCTGTACATAGTGAGAATAATAATATGATATATTTAAACTAGGTAGAAAAGAACTAATTTATGGCCTCATCCTTCTTCACTGAAATCAGTAAGCGCTGAGTCAATGACATCAAGGAACACAGAATAAAGGCTGATAACTATCAATCATTAATACCTCCAATGATTGTCTATGAAAATTAAAGTCAGTTCTTTAACCATTCTTGTCCAACACAAGACTCTGTTGCCACTATTCCAGACATCATAATTGTTACATTTGTTAAACAGCAAATGAGAGAAAAGTGGTTTATTTTCATTAATATAACAAGAAGTGCAATTCCCTAGCATGCTCTTCATTTATTTTTCAGGCAATCTCAAGCAATCACAAGCATTAAAAATCAAGTGAAGTCAATTACAAGCCCCCCTAAAATTAAGAAATAACATTTGTAGTTTAGAAAAGGTTTTAATGCTGATTTTTCTAATAGTAATACCAATAAAAATATGAAGAAAGTTCAAGGTATTGTATGGATTATAAAATAATTCTTTGTCAAATTGTTCCTTTCATTTTGTGTATGGGATTATCAGCCTCTAGGATTTTCCATTCCCTGTAGATACTGATCAGTACCTGCAGAGAGGTGCCTTATTCTATAGAGAGATACAGCTGAAACTATTTGTTTATGATGCAGCATTCTCAAGGCCTGAATCAGCAAAACAACATGCTTAAATTGGGGCAAAATCTCCTCTCCTGATCACCAGAGTATCAAGGAAAAACTACTTCTCAGGGCTTACTATTGGTCTGAAAAAAAATTAAACACATTATTGTACAGATTGTGACAAATAGGCATAAATAGTAATGCTTTAGTAACAACCAGAATATTTGAGTAACTACATTCATTAGAGCATATAGTGAGCCTACCTACTCTTCTTTTGAAAGTAGTGCATTTTCTGATTTTAAGTTTCAATCATCAGTACAAACCTTGACCAACAGCATGCTGTTGGGCCCATTTTCATCAGAATGCATTCATTTAAGACCTGTTCTTGCCTCCATTTAATTTTGCTCTAGATTTCAATGGGAGCAGGAGCAGGCTGCTAAAATTTTAAGCTTTACAAAGTGCTTCATGATTCAAACTGACAATAATATAAATAAAGGGACTCAGCCATTACAAATTGCTTTTAATAATCCAGCTATTCATTTCAAACTTTGAGTTTTGACTGTTACAAATTGCTGTATTATTTGATTGACAAAATATAATATAAATTCCCTATATGAAATTGCCTGGAACCAAACCATTAATGTCAAATATCATGAAGTTTGCATGTATACTATGAAAATAACTTTATTAACCACATCTCGTAGAGCTTTATTCTGGTCTTTTATATTAGCTCAAGCATATCTTGATTTATATTTGCCCTGAGACTGAAACAGTGTGTATGCTACCTAGTACTGTGAATATGTATGAGCACATAAGGTCCAGCAAGGGAGATTTTAGTTATTGCCCAGTTATGATCAATTAAAAATATAGATGTCAAATGTCTAACACTGAAGGATCAGTTATGTCTCCTATGAAGCAAACTCTTCTAATGAACAGCTGCATGACCTGAATGTTGGCATTTCTTTTTTTTTTGGAAAGACATATTGTGCCATAATGCATCCTGGGTATGTGGGGAGGACAACACAGAGTTAATTTAGCTAAACCTTTAACAAGATTAAATGCTCTGCCCAGCAAAGCCATCTTGTTACATAGGAGGAATGAAGGCATCCCTGTGACTTCTCTTCTGTCCCTAAACAGCTGCAATCATGTCAAATTCTACTCAGAACTACACTGATGTAAATCCACAGCAATCCTGTTGTTGTTGTTCCAGATTTACACTGTCATTAAAGCAGAAACAGCAAAACTTTTATAAAAAGAAATGTTGATAGCTTAAGTTACTCTGATGTACATTGAGTCATGTGAAGTCCCAGCTTTGAAACACAGACTCTGGTATCATAACATGTGCACTACAAAATAATTGTATTTGATGGAAAATTTTTATTATGCAAATGTTTTTTAGTTTCTTTGGTTTTTGGGAGAGAATTTTTGTAAAGGCTTATTTTTGGCAGTTCTGTTCTCTCTTCTCCTCTTCTCTGAAGTGTTTTTTGTTTGTCTATTTGCTTTTGCTGAATATTACTTTTGGCATAAGTTATGTGTCCTGTTCATGTGCAGTTTATGAAAATTCAAGATATGTGGGTGCCCAAATGAATACAGAATATTGCTCTTAGTACCTAACAAGTTTGCATTAAACATTTCAAAATATAATACATGTAAATATTTTTGTGAATGAGTATATTTTGAAATGTTCCAATTATATTCATTAAGGAATTCAAATGTGACAATAAATCAAATGTTACATAAATCATCTAGAACTTCCTTTATTAAAACAATACATTTATAAGGGCTGAATCAAAAAGGGTTGTTTTTAATTTTTAAAAACTGTGCATGCTCCCTTTTTTCTTTTTTCTTTTTAAAGTTGAACATTCCTTTAATGTTTTGATCCATATTACCAAAACCTGAAGAGCATGCAGTTACTGTTAAAGTGCTTTATAAAAAAATCTAGAAGAGCCATTAGCAGAGTCAAATGTATGTTGGGGTTGCCAGTCTTGTCTGACCATGCTGTGATGTGAGTCACATGACTCAGCAGAGCGCAGCTGTGCATGTTTCTACTATCTTGCAATTGATGGGGAAGGAACATAGCTGAGTTGCATGCAGGCCAGTCAATATTGATTAAAAAGAGATTATATACGTATAACTTGCTTAGTAACCTGTGTAAAAGTGGTGATATGTTGCTCTACCTGATTAAAAAGCACCAGAGCTGCATTCTTGATTGCTCCAGCTTGGTTTTACCCCTGTGAGAAGTAAGAATGGTAGGCAGTGAAGTTCAAAATTACAATACCTCTACTTTTCTTCTCTTTGGAAACTCTAATTCAAACATGGCTTCAAAACAGTAAAATTGTATTTACTAAATATTTTATCAGCTGGCAAAAAGGAGAATTCATATTGGCTGACAACAGAGTTCAACAAACATTCCTAAGGATCTACTGTAAATTTATATCTAGTATCATCAGATTAATATAAAGTGTGTTTTTCTTAGCGTTATTCCCGCACTATAAAGTATAGGAGTGATTACTACAGGACCATTCTGCCCCCCATGCAGAGTGCTTGCAAAGCTCTTAAGCTCCACATGCTTGTGCTGATGAATTTTGCAGTCTTCACAAGCCAGCTTCCAGCCAATCAGCCAACTGACCACTTCTCTCTTAGGTCCCTTGTATTGACTCTTGCTTGTAGCGTCAGGTTTTCTTTCCTGAAGGCTAAATGATTCATCTAAAGCCTGCAGCAGAATCCTGGCTCATGTTGGGGAATACAGAATAGCTAAAGGGAGAAAAAGCTTTGACGGAAAGATGGAATGAAGGTATGGAGCCTGAAGAAGCAAACAGGGGCTGGAGAGTATGGGTTAGCTGACATGTAGAAGTCAACTGGGAAGTCAAAATTCACACACAACTTCTAGGCAGTTTTACTCTATCCCATTCCCTGACTCCAACTGCCCTACAGAACTTATGAGCCCCCCTAGTTCCTAATGCATATCATAAACATTAAAAAAAATTCTAAGGGATTTCTCAGAAAAATAACGTTACTAGATTGGAGAAAAGCACATATCATTATATTTATCAAACACAACCATTAGAAAAGCAGGAGATTTAGAAGTAAGGTTCAACTTGAAAGTAATCCAAATCTTTGAAAACATACAGACAATGTCACACAAACAATATTAAAGGGAGGTGGGGGGTGGAGGGGGGTGGTGGAGGAGCTCTCAGGTGACCTTGCCCATCCATACCAAAAATGGACATCGTGTTAGAGGCCAAGTTAGTGACAGATGCTGGACTTGATCAAACTTATCATCAATATGCTAATGAAAACGACTACTTCAAGGCTAGAATTCTAATGCGGGTAGCTCACACCTTGACTTCAAAGACTCTCCTGGGTATAAGGAGAATAAAGGAAAGGAGGAGTGAGGTTCTAGGGAAGGAAGTTCCTCTGAAAGACTCAGGGTCACAGAATCAGTGACTAGAACTTTGGCATGCCAGAATGAGAAGAAAAAGAGCTTAAGAAACTAATTGACAAAGCTTCCGAATGCTGTGAGAATCACATTTTCTTTAAACTGAAATGATTAGGCCTGCCTAGGTGAAATGGAACCCTTAGATCTAAGTATGTTTGATACCATTGAGATTGATTCTTCACTCAGTTTTTTAGCACATTTTATTTTATTTTACGTTTTTGAATCTCAGACTGTTTCTGAGAAAATTCTCTACAGTTCATCCTCCAGCTCCTGAAGGAAGTTAATGACAGGGGCTTGTGCCTAAACTGTACTTGGGTTCTTATTCAAAAGTGCCAACCATTGTGTTTTTATGCCATAAGCATGCCATAAGATACAGTTGGTTCTCTGGCTGTCTGAACCATAAGCCTGAACCATAGGAAGAGGCTGAATACCACAGACAGAGGCAACCCTAAGGGGCCAAAATGGCACATAATAAAGAATTATTCCTCACAGTTCAGTACGGTTCCCGGTGTCACCTATTATGTGTGCATTATTAGACAAAAACGGTAACAGACTACCCTCCTATATACAGTCATGAACATGTATCTCCTAGATAGAAAAAACAAACTCTACTGTAATGATGAAGCATCATACATATTGTATACTTTCTGCACTCCATCCAGTAGCCACACAAGAAACAGATCTATTCTAAATTGAGGATGTTTACAGCCATGGATTGTAGTCGTCTTAAAGCCCAAATTCCTGGATTTCTAAAAATTTCAAAAATAATGATGTTCTTGAAAATTTGTTTTGAATTTACTTACCCTTAACTTATAACATGCACTCTGAGTCAGAACTCCACTGTACAAAGTTTTCTTTGTCTGAGAATCAAGTATCAGAGGATAGTCATGTTAGTCTGTATCCACAAAAACAACAAGGAGTCTGGTGGCACCTTAAAGACTAACAGATTTATTTGAGCATAAGCTTTTGTGGGTAAAAAACAGATGCATGGAAGAAGTGGGTTTTTTACCCACGAAAGCTTATGCCCAAATAAATCTGTTAGTCTTTAAGGTGCCACCGGACTCCTCGTTGTTTTTGTCTGATAATATTATCTATACCCATTAATCTATAGGGTGACACTCATGTCTATTATGAGGAAGCTTTTGGTTCTTTTGTTTGGTTAAAAAATCTTTTGTCTGCTTTTTGCATAATAACCAATACTTAGTTACAGTAATAATAGTATCATTTTTTCATGTAAGCAACCACTACAGCTATATACAATATAATGGTTAGTCTGTACTCCTGCACAGTTTCTAAGGTACTCATCTAAATGACACTTCAGAAGGGATATGGAATACTTCCTATCTCCAATAAGATTATTTACAACATTTTTCAGCTGGTCTAAAATCATTCATTGGTCTATTTATACTATGATGTCTTAGTATTCATCTTTCAAAATTGTCCCATATATATTTTTACTTTTCATATATATATATATATATATATATATATATATATATATATATATATATATATATATATATATATATATATATATGAAAAGTAAAAGTACATACCTAATCTATTTTTATAAAATACATTTTATAAAATACATTTTATAAAATACATTTATAAAAAAGTAAAAGTACATACCTAATCTATTTATATATATATATATATATATATATAAATAGATTAGGTATGTACAGAGAGATACCCTTGAGTTCTCATTTATAATACTCACGGGCTTTCAACAATACTCTGATTTTAAAAGCTCTGATCATTTTTATAATTACTACTGAAATTATGTCTTATGAAATTTGCATCGTCCTAAAATTTCACATAAAATCTGAAAGAAACGCCATATTTATAAATCACACAACTGCTATAATAAGTAAGCTAATAAGTAGACTATTACCGACTATTACTTTTTCTATTTTCCAGACTGACAGGAAAAATGCAGCATCTAAGGAAACCTGATGCATCATTAGGTAGATCAGTGCCAAATTATCATACATATTACTTGGAATGTATAGTATTTTAAACAATACAGTTAGAGATTTATTAAACAGTACTGACAATCATATTAAATATAATGAATAAATAAGTGCATAATTACTTATTTTTCATATATAAAAAGTCCTACCTCTTTGCTTTCTTCCATATCCGACTCACTGCTAAACTCCTCTGTGTTTAAATTTTCAAAATCTGATTCTCCAATAGCAATAGGTACTGTCACAGTAAGGCCCGGATTGTTTATGAATGACATATAATCATTTTCATCAATTACATATTTTTCCACACTGCTGCCTGTTCCTACACCACTGGTAGTTCCATTCCCATCTCTAAGACAATTAAGATCTTTGCTTATTTCAACGATAGTATGGTTGGAAATGCAGCTGTCTTTCTTGTTGTTTAGCTCTTCAAGTGCTTTGATTTCCTCTAATGCTTTTTGCTTTCTAACAAAGGCTTTTTGGACAAATTCCCGTAATTTTTTTTCCACATAATCTATTCCCTTCTGAATCCTTGCAACGGCAATTTGGAGATTGTTCATTTCATTATCATCATCGGTAGCAGCAAGGTTATCTGAACTAAACGAACTCAGTAGCAAGGCCAGAAACAGGTTCAATACCTAAAATATGAAAAAACATAGCTGTATAATATTTATGTGTATATAAGAAATGAGTATTTTAAAGCACACTAGCTAATTAAAAATTATACACACTATTTGTTTAAAAAAAGAAACGTATTTAATTTATTTTGGATAATCAAATAACAAACAATAATAAACATGAAAGAGTTTTACAAAAATATCACTTTTTATTATGTGCTGTTCATCTTTACCCATATAATGAAAATAAATTAGTTTAGCTTCCAAAATTCACACATGCTAACAATATTGCTGCTGTTCTTGGATTCTAAACATCTCAAGACAATGTTTATTCATTTAAAAATAGCTTTTAAAAGTTCTTGGTGGCTGTATCAACCAGAGTGTTGAGAAAACACTGTCTAAGCCCTTTTGAAAGATCTGATAGAATTTAACAAGGATAGGATAGGATTCTATAGAAATTATTGTAAAAAAGACCCTATATAATTTAATGGTAAAATTATGTCCTTAGATTATCTAGCCACTCTTATAACATTTCTAGCAGGAATGTAATTTTCAGATAAATTCTATAGGATGGCTTAATAACTATATAGAAAGGTTAACAATCTTTATTAAATCCTACAGTAATCCCATTGTTTAGAATACCAGTTAGCATGATTACTGTAGAAGCTTTCTCTCTAATATATTCAATAAAATACATGTCCAAAAAGCAACAAAAAAGGACATTTTATTTTCAGTCAACTCAAAGTATGTTACAAATGCAAAGAAACTTAAAACTAAAATAAAAAAGCAGTAGACTCTTATCTTAAACACTACTTTCCAGATAGAAACATTTTTTCAAAAGTTCTAAATTGGCCAATTTAATTTACATTGGGCAAAAACTTGGCACTCTAGCTGTCAGCTTGGATGCAAATTCTGTTCTGAAAATACAGCTAATCATTATGTCATTTTTATTCTTCTAGTTTGTCATGAAAATAATTTAAAGCAATTTTAGAGGACTCCACAAATGGTGTAATTTTAAAATAGAAGTTTTACAGGCACATAGTGGGTGCAAATGCATCTTGCTCTGGAAGTTTGTTTTATAATATATATCTCCAAAAAGTAACAATGGCCAAACTTCAAAAACTTATACACCTACTTAGGTACCTAAAGTTAGGCATCTGATTCCAACATGTACTACATATTTAAGCACAACTGAATGATTTATGAAATTTAATTGTGAGTGATTTTTTTATTAATTTAAGATAGAATCACAGTTGTTGTCCATTAAAAACCTTATACAATCCACACAAGTGCCTTGTGTTTATAAGGACACTCTAGTGTTCTTTGGAGCATATATTTTCTAGTACAGGGACAAAAAGGGGATAACAGCTGACAGAGTCACAGGGGGCTGGATTATGTTTTCATATACAACTCTGAGAAAGGGGTAGTGCAGCATACACAGCACGAAACCAGATTAATAGATTCTAAATCCAGAAGGAACCATTGTGGTCATCTAGTCTGACCTCTTGTATAATACCAGCCATATAATCTCCCCCAAATAATTCCTAGAGCATATCTCTTAGAAAAACATTAAGTATTGATTTAAACATGGCCAGCGAGAGAGAATACACCAAGACCCTGGGTAAATTACTCAGTCATTAATTATCCTCACTGTTAAAAATGTATGCCTTACATCTGGTCTAAATTTGTCTAGCTTCACATTTGTGGAAGACACTGTGACTTGACAGCACCTCTGAGTTAATTATTTGCTGCTCACTCATTCCATGGAATAAGTGGATGTGCTGTATCTGCTTACTCCTGCACACCTGGAGCCAAGCTTAGGGCACCCCACACTGCAGTGTAAGGGTGGGATGAGGTGCTGTTCCTCCCTCTCTCTCCTCTGGGTGGCATGTAGTCCAAGACATACAGAGGTTTTTACAAACTAAGCATGGGAAATCTTTATTTGTTAGGTGTTAGATGTACTTTTTTGCCAGAAAATGAATATCTCAAAAATTACATACCACAAGGTTTCCAATGACCATGACCAGCATGAAAACAATAAGGCACATGGCTTGGCCGGCAACCTCCATACAGTCCCACATAGTTTCTATCCATTCTCCACACAGCACTCGGAATACAATCAAGAAAGAGTGGAAAAAGTCATGCATGTGCCAGCGTGGAAGTACACAGTCTGTAGCAATCTTGCAGACACAGTCTTTGTAGCTTTTACCAAACAGCTGCATACCAACCACAGCGAAAATGAAGACAATGATGGCCAGCACCAAGGTCAAATTTCCCAAAGCTCCCACTGAGTTACCAATGATCTTTATCAGCATATTCAGTGTTGGCCAAGATTTTGCCAACTTGAATACTCGGAGCTGAAAAACAAGAGCAAAGGAGCATTTTAGTACTAATTACAATGAAACTCTGAATGTGTCTTGCATCGCTATCTATAAAATGTTCTGAATTGTAAAATATTTCATTTTATAAATTTAGATGCCATTTAGCCAAATTTTCTGTTGATGCAGTCTACACTATGTTTGTAATACAGAAAATGTAGGGTCTGTCTCCAATTCAAGGTTAGCAAATATAAAAATCTTTTAAAATGAATTAAAGAAACTAGGTTGTGAGAATATGGCTTGTAATAATACTGGTAGAGAGCTAGAAATGGATATTTTAAATGTATAAATAATACTTCAGCTGATAAATGCTGAGATAGTTAAAATTTTCACAAAGATTTAGGAAAGTCTAATGGATTATCTGGGGATTGAGCAAGACATGAGGCAGTGAATGGGGAGGAAAATTTAGTATCTGCACAAACTGCTATGGACAGCATCTCATTTTGGCAACTCAGACAGGAGGGTGGGTGGGGCCTTTTGTGAGGGAGTGTGGAATTGCTTTCCATTTGGACTCCTGAACAGAGAAGATTATGCTACACTCCTTAGAGGTGTATAGCAGTTTACACTTCCCCACATTAGATGCAGTGCTCAAACTGCAGCAGCTCCATGCCGTCCTCAACACACTCTCCTGTGAGTTGGGTCTTAAAGGAACGATCTAGTTTTAATTAACAGTGGACAAATTTTAAAGCAATATTTTGATAGTGATAAAATGATTTCCATTTAAAAACAAAACAAAACATTGTCAGTAAACATAATGTGGTATTTGAAGTTGCTAGATGCCACAGCAATGGATGCCCTAGAAAAACCTAAGCCAGTTAGTTATTTCCTATTCTTAGTATTGGGAAGTATTACAGTTTTTCAGAAACTACATGTGGTAACAACAGTTTAAAAGTTAACTTTTAAAAAGTGCCCATTGTGGCTCCAGTAACTATATGTACATTGGCCTGTAAAAATATGAAGTTTGGATATAGGATGATGTTAAAAAAGCATTTACAATGGTACCATATAAATATTTCACTGAAACATACATTCTTAATTTTGGTGAAGCCATGGTAAAGTCAATACTTTGACATGGCATTGTGTTACATCTAATGGAAATCACTGTAATTATTGCTACATTTTGTTTTCTATTGCTCCATCCTTTTCCCACTGAAGCAAATGTATTACACATGGTGAATGGAGGGGTGGAAATAGAGAGAAAGCAAAATGTTTGGAAGGCTAGGGTCAGGTCAGGACTTAACTGATGATTTTGGGATGTATTAGTAATTATGTGCTTGCACAACCTTAACTAGCTTTTAATAAATGTGTTGGATTGGGGGAAGACAGATTGATAAGGTACATTCATAAATATATATGTGTATATTGTAGATACATATATAAATATACAAGACATATGATACTGTCTTATAATTTTTATGCCTATATATAACACTCTGATCATATCTCTAATATATTTTATCACTCCATCATTTGCTATATTGTTGCTAAAAAGACTTGAAAAATACCATGTTTTGCTCTCTCACTGGATAAATAAGATTAAATTATTGACAAAAATTGAAAATGTGCTCGTATATCTGTCTCTTAATTTCATCAGAGTTACCCATGAGTGGATTTTAATGATAAAATATAAAATTGAGATTAAAATATAAGGGGTTTGTACATGTTACCTGAACCTTGTGTTAAAAAAAATGGATTTATTGCTATTTGACCTGATTTTAAAAATTAAGCATTTACAATCATTCTTCCACCAGTACTATTCCACATCACATTGTGCATGCAGTGAAAACAGAAGTTTTCTGAATGTGCCATATAAACATACTGTGGCTGAATTATAAGTATATTGAGGACCTGAAAATAAAAAAACCTGTGTAAATGGTATTTATTAATATATTTACCAATCTGAATGATCGGAGAACTGATAATCCTTCAACATTTGCAAGACCAAGTTCCATTAAACTAAGGCTCACAATAATACCATCAAAAATATTCCAGCCTTCTTGGAAATAATAATAAGGATCCATGGCAATTATCTTTAAACCCATTTCTGCTGTGAAGATCCCAGTAAACACCTAAATGCAAAATTTAATCAATTAGTCTATTTTACTGAAAGTTTATTTATAAATGTATTTAAGCAAATGTTTACAATCCAGCTGTAGACTCATAGACTTTAAGGCCAGAAGGGACCATCACAATCGGACTGACCTGCACACTGCAAGCTACAGAACCTTGCCCACTCACTCCTGTAATAGACCCCTAACCTCTGGCTGAGTTACTGAATTCCTCAAATCATGATTTAAAAAATACAAAGTTACAGAGAATCCAACATTTACACTAGTTTAAACCTGCAAGTGACCTGTGCCCAGTGCTGCAGGGGAGGGCAAAACCTTCCCAGGATCTCTGGCAGTTTGACTGAGAGTAAAATTCCTTCCAGACCCCAAATATGGCATTCAGGCCCTGAGAATGTGAGCAAGGACCACCAGCCAGTCACCCTCAGTTGATAATTGTTATATGTAACAGCTTGTTATATCTACATACAGTGAAACCTCGATTTAACGGACTAATTCGGGCGAGGGGGTGTCCGTTAAAGCCGAAAGTCCGTTATTTAATAATTTTTTTAAATTATTAAATAACAGGACTTTCGGCTTTAACGGATACCCCCTCGCCCGAATTAGTCCGTCAACCCGCCCGCCGGGGTCCCCGGCTGCTGGGACCCGGGCGGGAGCTGTCAGCCCGCCCGCCCCCGGCTCAAACTGCGGAGGCTGCTGCGAGCGGGCAGAGAGCCCGCAGGGTCCCGGGTCCCGGGACCCTCCAAGGAGCCTGCATGGTGATGGGGGCCGGGCGGCAGCCCGCCCCCGGCTCAAAAGCGCAGCGGCCGCTGCGCGCAGCCTCAGAGCCCACAGGGTCCCGGCTCCCGGGACCCTGCAGGGAGGGTGACTGCTGCCGGGGGCCAGGCGGCAGCCCGCCCCCGGCTCGATCCGCGGCGGCTGCTGCCGCGCGCGGGCTCAGAGCCCCGCAGGGTCCCGGCTCCCGGGACCCTGCAGGGAGGGTGACTGCTGCCGGGGGCCAGGCGGCAGCCTGCCCCCGGCTCGATCCGCGGCGGCTGCTGCCGCGTGCGGGCTCAGAGCCCCGCAGGGTCCCGGCTCCAGCCTTGGGCAGCAGCAGGGAGCCCACAGCCAGCCCTCCAGAAACGGACTTCGGATGCATCAGACTCTGAAAAATTTTTCCGTTGCATCCGAAGTCCGTTAAATGGAGGTCCGTTAAATCGAGGTTTCACTGTAGTTCCTTAATATTTTCACACACTAATATTCAGTTATTAAAATCAGAGACTGAAAGACTTTACCTTTTGGCATTTATTTAGTAACTTATGTTTTATGAGTTGGTATTTCACTCCAGTTCCTACAGTATACATCAAATAAAAATAACACAAGAATTGACAGTAATTTGCATCCTTGCTGGCAGTCTCAGAAGAGAGAGAGTCTGAGCTAACTTCCCCCTAAATGTGGTTCCTTCAGGTCAGAACTGAAGAATGGAGGTGGACTAGGACAGAGAAGCTTGCTCTGTCTCAGCTGTCCCTGTTCTGTGGATAAAGAGAGGGTTCCATCCGTCAGTTCTGCCAATCTAGCACCTTCCATGAGGTCCACTTTCATATAGAAAAATGTGGTCAAGGGATTAAGGTAGTAAATGAAAAACAAATTTTAAAAAGTCTTTCTTCCCAAACACACATACCCCATCACCCACAAATAATATTTTCTTGAGCTTTTGCTGCACTATCAAAACCAATGGAAATAGAACATTTTATCTGAAATAAATCTACCTTTTCAGATAATTACCAGTCACTCTTAATCTGAAATAACTAATAAATTGTATAGAAAGTGAATCATTACATTTCATAACTATTTCTTCCTTCTCATAACAGTACTGCAAGAGCACAATCTTCTGTTTGCCATATCATAATCAATCCCCTAACAATCAAATATATCAACAAATAATAAAATATTCTTTGGATGCAAACCACCAGATGAGGAACTGAAGATTTAATTGAAACCAGAGAGAGAGACAGAGAGTATATATACACTCACTTACAAACAACAAAGTTGGCCGTCTTACTATTCAGAAAGGCAAGCGTGCATAGCCACAAGTTTATGGCTGAGGTTTAACAGTGTGTGTCGATAAATATGTAAAATGGACATAACACTTCTGCACACACCACTGTCAAATATATGTAGCTGTTCTTTATAGTGGGATTTGTTTGATACAGTATTAATATCATTGCTACAATACCATACCACACTTCATCTGGATTACAAAAACGACGGCACTATAGGTGGTAGGAATTTTTTTGATGGAAAATGCCATTTTTGTCTAAATAAGAGCATTTAGGAAAATGTGTTTACTTTTATGAACATTTGCACAGAAATTTCAATTGTAAGACTTCTGAAAATGTGTTTCAGAATTCTAAAATGTTGTTAAATTATTTTATTTTTATTTATTTTATTTTAATTTATGTTTATTTATTTTTATATGATTTCATACCATCTCAGCAATATGACTGCTAGTGACATGACACAAAATAATGATTGATGTATTCTGTTCTATTGTTTTATTTTAATTTTATTTTAAACATCATTAAGGGCAGCTGCTACCTAGTACTGATTGGAGTGACCTGTTGATGTAGAAAAGATAAAATGTTTCAGTCAGCAGTAAGTAGAAGTTCCCCTAAATGGTTTTGAAAAAAAATATAGAGACTATTTCAACGATTGTCATGATATGACATGTAAGCACACAATGTTATGAAATAATGTAAAAATAATACACATTTTTTTATTGGAGAAGAGAGAATAAAATAAAATTCTAAATAACATTTCAGAATTCCAAAATGAAGATTTTCTGAAACTGATTTTTGTTCTTGGAAATTCCAGTTCACAAGAAATTAAAAAAAAAAATTTTTTTGTTCTGAAATTCCAAGTTTCAATTTCCAGCTTTATATGGCACCCAGTTTTTCTAGTGATATTGTTGGTAAATTTACAAACACTTGAGCACTTTCTGATATGAAATAAAATATAACCTTCTAGTTTGGTGAGTATTTTCCCACTTCCGTAAAGTGGCACTGGCATGTTAGTAGCAAGAGGAATGCCAGTCCAGAATTAGGCCTTTCATATAAAAGTAACTGAAGACAATTCAAAGAGCTATTCTGATAGCGGAATATTTTATTAGATTTCTGACATTAAAAAAATATTTTGTATGGAAAGAGTGTCAGCACAAACGGGAGAGAATTAAATAATCATCTAGAAGCTAAAAAAGACAAAATCTAAGATAGGCTTCAAAGAATCTGTCAAGCAATTTACCTAAATTGAAGATTATGCTGTCAAACAATATTCAGTGATTTCAATACAACTCAACATTATAGGCCTGATCATGTTCCTGTAAAAAGCAGGTATAACACTGGCCTCAATGGAAGAGGCCACCCTTATCTGTGAGAGTCCAATGTACACTTTCTAACCTGCTTATAAAAGGCTGTCTGCAATGAAGTTAAAACAAGTTTTTATCTATCTAATCTATCTAATGAATGCTATATGTACACTTTCTTTTAGGAAAATTCATTTTTATCCACACTGCATTACAACCCACTTACCAGGTTTCCCACAGTAAGCACGCTGCTGAACTGTTCTGTCATTGGGTAGTGTTCCATGGCCATAAACAATGTGTTTAGAACAATGCAGATAGTAATAGCAAGATCAACAAATGGATCCATCACAACCAAATTAACTATATGTTTTACTTTTAACCATGGGCTCCAGCAATCCCAGATCAAGAAAGTGTTTGCAAATCTGTACCAGCATGGTGGACATTTTTGTCTGGATTCTTCAAGTTCTGGAAAAAAACGTGTAACATTAACTTATAAAACCAACAATTGTCCTAACAGAGCCACTAGAAGTGATTAGTTTAAAATTAAAAAAAATCCCAGAGGTTTATGTGCAGCTAAAAATATACTATATGAAAAAATTAGCCATATGCGATTTGTACACCAAATACACACATTTCCAAATGAGCATTTATATTTTTATAAGCATAATGATACTGCTGCTTTCACATTATCTGTGTAGTATACGATTTTCTTGACTAAAAACATATTCACTATTAAGATAAACAATACTGAACCACTATTTTCACATACTGAAATGTAAGGGATACTCTCATTCTTTACTCAAATCAGTAGCAGATTACGGTTTTGTGGGGCCCTGGGCCAGAGCAAGTGGGGGGCCCTCCCTACCCCTTCTACCTGCAGTCCCATCCATGGGCACACCCTGGCAAGCCCCATACCCAGCCACTCCCCAGCAGGTGTGTCAGGTGGTCAGCGTGGGACAAGTCCCTGCACCCCAAGCCTGCTCCCCGGCAGGAGCGTCAGGCTGAGCAGGTTGGGGCACAGAGGCCACATGTGGCCCAGTGACTAATCCACTACTGACTCAATCACTGCTTTTTTATCCTTGTTTTTTTAAAACATGCAGTATGTGGATTAAGACAAACACAACCCTTTTCCCCACTCAGTTTTAATAGGACAAGTTGTTTTCTCATATACTTACAATAAAGCTATCAATTAAGAAGCAGATCTATTATGAAAGCCTGTGTCCTTTGTTGGAAATATTTGATTCCTATTTTTCCTTTCATTTGACATCATCATAAAGGTCAGATTTCCAGAAGCCAAATTGCTTCTAAATGATGTTTGATTGCAAGGATGAACATCCAGTGTGAGAAATCAAACCTTGATGGGATGTTTGGGAAAGGGGCAGAAGGAAGATTGAGATATTCCGGTTTAAGTGAAAAGAAGTTAGCCTAGTGAAAAGGAGCCCCCTCCCCATTTTCACTTCTGCTCTCCCCGCCACCCCCAAATGTCCTGGAACTGTTTAGTAGAAGTTGAGTCTGAGTGTGTGCATTGACAAGAGCATCAGTACGTGGTGAGCAATTTCCAAAATTCTATATAAATATTGGTAGTGAAGATCTTCCTGCAGTAAGATTGAACGGGTTGGTTGGGTGGAATAACCACATTTCTGAATGTTGAGCTAGTCAGAATGCTGAAGGGGGAGGATTATTGTTAGGAATCAGAGCCTGCAGCAGAGCCAGTCTCCAGGTAACCTAATGATTGATCGCAGCTGGCCTGTAGTAGTCTGCATAATTGACTACACCCATGATCAACTGGAGGAGTCAGCAGACCAGCTCTTAAGCTGAGAACCAGTTCAGCAACTGTTCAAAGCATTTGCCCCGGTTGTGTTAATTCCAAGTCTCAGCCTTGGCTTAGACTCCTGACTTTGGATCAGAACTTTGGTTCTATCTCCTGGCTCCCGACTCTTGGCTCTGGCCTCTGACTGACCCTGGGCTGCAATTTCTGGCTACTGATACCTATTCTAGCCACTAGCCCCAAACACTCACATCCTGGTCACTGACAGTAATCTTGAAGTGGGATGGAAAATGGGCTTTCAAAGAGAATGACTGGGAGAACAAGGACGACAAGGTTTCTCTAGCCATCTTCCAGAAGCTGAAAAACCACAGCCTTTGAGGCTACAAAGAAGCTATCAGGATGGCATAAACTCAAATCTATCTGATTTTTCTGTCTGTCCTTGCTAGTAAAGGAAGAGGGAGAGAAAGGTAAACAGTAAGGTGATAGAAGAGCTCCCATAAGTCAGAGCAGAACTGGCCCAGAATTTTGCATAATGGGAAGCAAACTGACTCATCTACACATAGTGCTTCATTTATAGACATTGGCAAATTTGTACTAATTTCTTGTATTAATCAGTCAAATTTGTATGGACTCAACTGACATCAAATCTAGTAGAAAGGAAGACTCTAATATGATCTTAGATTTGTAAAAATGCATTGGAAGTATTTTTACAAGAGGATAGGTAATGTATACCTTCATCACTGATTATAATTAAGTGTGGATTGATTTGCTTCTCTGAGAAATGAAAAACTGACTTAGGAACTCATTTTTAAAAAATCTGTTGACATTTTGATTTATCACAAATCAATTTGAAGAGTACTTTGTAAATTTTGTTCATACATTTTCTTTAAAGTTTGAGATAGAAGATATGTTACAAAGGAAATTAAATGGGCTTTGTCTGGTTCTTTAGAATTGCTGTTAAAAAATTTCCTACACATATTAATCAGTAACACAGTGGCAAAAGGTATCATGATTGACCTTTAGAGCAAGTCAAAATGTTATGTTATTTGAATGAAGTTCCAGTATATGCAGCTTTCATCATGTTTCCAAATCACCTTTCATTCTTCTAGTTTTTGTGAATAAAATATTTTATAGAAGGAACTTGCTATATATGAGGTGTTTAAACTTTGCAGTATCAGCTATCTCTTTGGCCTCTACCACTTCATCATAAATGCAAGTATCATGGAATAGTCTTTCTCCTTTTGCAGTTAAAAAAAAAAGACATAATTAGTCATCTGCCATTGGATGGCTGTTACCCTTCAGACCTGATCTTCTTTTCAGTGGTGGCACTAAGAGAAATTCTCTTTTGTTCTCCTCACAAGAGAATATTTCCCTAACAGTGTTTATTTTGTTTCTCCTACTCAGTTCTAGATTGGAGCCAATATATATATAAAAAGATTAGGACTAATATCATAGGAGGTTTAGGGTAAATCAGGCTAATTGATAAAGAACATGTGCTGGAAATGTTCATTATGTACTTCCAGTGCCATACAGACTTCACCTGTCCAATTACACAATTACAAGTGAAATTGTGTACATCTTGTCTTAAGTGCAGCAACTAATACAAATTCAGTGAAATGTGTATAAAAATGAAATTTGTCACATACCTTCCATTGTGTTTGTGAGTATGCTGGCTATACTCATTGCTCTTTGTCTTGCAGCAGAATCTTCCAACATTTCCATGGAAATTTGATAAGAACTCAATCTTCTTTTTCTTATTTCTGTTTCCGTGGTGGTGCCCTGCAATGAAATGCTGGTGAATTAAACCATTTTCAGCAACTTATTAACAACATAATATACGAATCTGCTCATGACTTTCAAGGAAAGTCTGCTATGAACAGCTTCTTATCCAATATATTAGGCTTTCCTTATATACTACAAGTTTCGGTCTCCGTTAGGAATATCATTGCTGTTTTCTAGATGTGTGGTGGGAATTTCAAACTGTCCAAAAAGCGGTGAGCTAATTACAAGTGGATATATGAAAATACATGTAGTGTTATTAGATAGAGGAGAAGGAGAATTTTAGGTTCTGGCAGAGATTTAGGTTCTCTTGTTGAAGGGGTTGTTTGAGAAAGTACTTGCAAGGTGACTCTTCATTTGGGGAGCAAATTGCCAAGGAGCGCTGGGAAGTTGGGGGCCAATGGCTAATTTAAATGAATGCTGTGAGTAAAACTAAAATTTGCTGCTAGGTATCTTTTCGCTAAATATTTATTAATTTCTTAAGAAATTAACTGCAGTTGTAGCCTATTACCCAAAGTTCCTAACAAATGTGCATATTTGCCAGTCATAAGGCAGCAATGGCAAAAAAAACTTATTTAAATGGATAATTTTGGTGCATGAAATACAGTAGTAAGGAATTAATGATGCTAGTGCTATTAAATGTTGCATTCCCATCCTGCTAAGAAATCTCACAATTTCTATAAAAGCATTTCTTATGATGGAAAAATCAAGTTATAATAATTGCTTTTTCATCCACCTAAATCCTACTGTTTCAAAGGGGTGTCAATAAATATGGAAGTCACCACATATTTTCCTAGTCTATTCCAATTTATAAATGTTTAGGAATATAATAGATGGCCTGGGACTTTTGCTTTCAGTTTTATATGATCTCAAGTTACCTTTATAAAGAAATAAATATTAAACTCTGAGTTAAACATTTTTTAGCAGGCTACTACTCCTGAGCATGTGCATTTTTTATTTTGTTTTACAATTTTTTCTTCTCTTCTTGGTTGAGATATGATACAGTGGTCTGAACATAGAAGTGGGAGTCCAGAATTTGAAAAACTCAATTCCTGTTCTCTCTCTCACCAAATCACTGTATGATTTGGCAATGGCAAGTCACTTAGGGCACTACATGGTACATTGATCTGCATCATATGGAGTGTAATTTCTAAAGCATAGCAGCATGTTATGCACTAACTGGCCAGTGTAGACACTCCTGGCAGTTACTAAAAGTTCCTTGGTGTGTGTTAATGTAGTACTGGTTGAAATCGGATGACATTAACGTGCAGTAGGGAACTTTTAATGTGCATCAGCAGGATCCACATGGACCAGATAGTGCACAACACGCTGGTGCACCTGAGTATTTACCTCACATTCCCCACAGGTGCAAACTAATGTACTGTGTAGCCAGGCCCTTACTCTCTCTGCCTTAGCTCTACCACCTATAAAATGGGGATAATAACTCTTGCTTACTTCACAAGGGGGTTGCAGTGATTAATCAGTTAACATTAGTTTAGCATGAAGATAAAAAGCTCTATACAAGTGATGACATTCATCATTGCTGAAAAGGAGACTCGACATAAACAGGCTGAATCTTTTTTAGATGAAAAGATCTATCAGATATGCACACATGTACCAACTGACAGTTTCCTTACTTAATTTTTTGAATTTCTGGTCCAAAGACCTATGTCAAGATAAGAAATCAACATAGACACAAAACAAGAAATATATGGTTGTAGTGAAATTTAAACACAGTAAAACCTCCATTTAACGGACTAATTCGGGCGAGGGGGTGTCCATTAAATCAAAAAGTCCATTATTTAATAATTAAAAAAAAATGAGCTGTCGGAGCAGCAGCCCGCCCGCCACAGGGTCGGGGTGGCAGCTCGGCAGCCCGCCTGCTGCTGGGACCCGGCCGGGAGCCGGCAGCCAGCCCGCCCGCCCGCTTCCGGGACTTGGGCGGGAGCCGGCAGCCCGCCCGCTGGCAGGACTCGGGCGGGAGCCAGCAGCCAGCCAGCCAGCCCGCCCGCCCGCAGCCGGGAGCCGGCAGCCAGCCCGCCCGCTGCCTGGACCCGGGCGGCAGCCGGGAGCCGGCAGCCAGCCCGCCCGCTGCCTGGACCCGGGCGGCAGCCGGGAGCCGGCAGCCAGCCCGCCCGCTGCCTGGACCCGGGCGGGAGCCGGCAGCCAGCCCACCAGAAATGGATCAGGAATGCATCAGACTTGCTCAGAAATTTTGTCCGTTGCATCCGAAGTCCGTTAAATCGAGGTCCGTTAAATCGAGGGTTTACTGCACTGCATTGTAATGAAGATGTTTGTGATTAAATTCAATTAAATTCAGTAAAAGCTAGCCAGTGTCATTGACAGTACCTTTTGTACAATATTATATTGTATATATCATTTTATAAATATTTTAACTATTTCATATAGAATTCTAAAATTTTACAATTTCAGCTGAAATTAAATGCAATTGGTGTCTAATAATACATTTTCTCATCAATATTATGCACCTGGTCTTCCTCCCATTGAAGTCCATGGGGGTTTTCCATTAACTTTAATGGGAATAGGCTGTCACCCCTTATCTTGTTAGTTCTGTATGTTTGCAAATACTGTACTTTTACTTAGTTGCGGACTGAAGGAAGTTTATCTATTTTAATGTGTTTTCTTGGGGCAAAACTTAGATCCAGTTGAAAACACTCAATTAAGATATTTTTCTCTCCCTATCCTATATGTAGATCTCCCATTGAAGACAATGCATGTAGGGAGACCAGAATACTTGAGTTGAGTTCTGCCAGATGTATCTAAAAGGAGATTCCCCCCACTATACCGTGTTAAAAGAATTAGGAGATATAGATACATTTGAAGCTGTAGAAACACCTGCTTCAACTATTTCAAACTTGCTTATATGACAATGAAATTACTATGATCAGTGGTTTGTCTATGATCACCTCTGGGATAAGTTGTCCAGTAGGCGAAGTGAGAGTGGAAAGTCCTCCAACCAAGGAAACCACCCCATTGCAGTCTACAGTGCTGTGCATCTTCCCATTTGGTGGAAGCGCTGGTACCATCCTGGATGATGTACTGGCTTCACTAATATTACTGTTGCGTCTTTCACCATGTCTGTTTGGTGCAAAGAAAGACTCTCTTCTGCTCTCGTTGTCTTCAAGAGTGCTGTGTTCATCATCAGCGAAGTCATTTTCTGATCCTATATCTTTTGCTCGACCTCGGAAGCTGAAAATGCTCGTTCTGCTGTTGCGCCTTGGGGAAAACAGGGAGCCACGAATACTCAGCAAAGACTGTAAGAAACCCCACCCCCCCACAAAGAACAGCATTAGTAAATGAAACACTTTAAAATATAATATCTTGTTTTATCGTGGTAAGTAGTTACCATGCTCTAGAGAGAGGATATTTATTTGTTTTTAAGCACCAACAGTGTGCTCTCAAGGCCTCATTATCTACTGGGTGGCGGGGCAGGGGATCATTTTTGAAGTATTTGCTCTGAAGACAAACCCTTACTGTGGCAGAATATAATGATGCTCTCATATAGAATGAATTAATTTAAAATTAACAGTATGTCTAAATTACTTATTGGTATAAGCTTAAATGTTCCCCTGTCCCATTCTCATAATTATGGAAACTCAGGAATATTTTTCTCATTTTCCACCATTTAAAAATGAGTTTAGTAACACAAACAACAAAAGCTACGGATGGTCTGGTATTCCTAGAATGCAGAGGATACATGGGGATGTTGTCTCCTACAATGTTTTTGTTTGTTTTGGGCTTGAGAGGACTTAGGAATGGACAACCAATGAGTGACTTATGTAAGTTTTCCTAATGAGTTCCAATCAAAACCTTTTTACCACTCCACTCCATTAAGAACTGTGTGTATGCCAGATATTTTATAGAAATACATTTTTAAAAGTGTTTTAGCAAAGTTTTGGGTAAGTAAGCCCATGTTAGATAACTGTTTAAAACACTGCTGACTATAATAATTACAAAAACTAAGTTTACAGAGTATCTCTTTTCCCCACATTTTCCTTTTCTTCTCTCTTCATACAGTCATAGTCTTCTGCTTGTAACAATGCTGGAATTTCCATGATAAACAGATCATGATAGTAGAAGAACATAGATTATTTAGTAAGAGCACTGTACCTGGTGGGGAGAAGTGAACCTCTTTTCATACGTCAGTCGACTTGCTTCCATCGAGAATCGGAAACTTTTCCTTCTGATACTGTCCTCTGATTCAGATTTGGGGAACTTTTCAACATCTCCCCTGTCATCTGCTTCAGACAGTTCCTTCTGTCTTCTTTTCTTCCTTCTGTTTCTCCTTTCTTTAGCACTCTTTGAGCTCAACTTCGATGGTTCTGAAGAACTTTCCAAGAGCTCCCCTAGCCCCCCTAGTCCACTCAAATCTCTTGACGCAACTGATGCTGCTGCTACTGCTGCTGTTGCCTGTTGGTTTACAAGGTGTGGTATTTTTAGAATGTAGATAGCTAACAATTCTATATACTTGTACTGATTGTTATTATTATCAGTATAATCAATTGCAACTTGTGAGCAACATTTCAATTGGGCAAACATTCTCAAAAATAAATTCAAGACAATTTTGTTTAGAGAAATATTGAGTTCCCTATTATATAGAGCATAAGACAACAAAATAACTAATTTAAATAGTACCATAACAGCACAGCTACCCAAAGACAAAGATACAGTACATTAGTTTAAAATCAAAGTAGTACAAGAAATCATGAGCACTGAATCCTTCATGCACTTCAGATCTATGTGCTTCTCCATCTTCCATGAGAAAGGCAAAACATCCTACTCTGGAACAGCCTCTGCCTGTTCCTAGTGAGAACTACTTGTTCTTCTTTCTGTATGAAGATCTGTAACTCATATCATGTGACTTAATCCATTAGAATAGGTAGGGGGATTGATTGACTTAACCATTGGGGCAAAGAGACAATTAGAGCAGGACCTTTTCCCGGGGATGACTAAACTGTTCTGAAATACTGCGATGGAGAATATATTGGGAAAGCTGCCAGGCCTCCACAAGTTGACAAGGTCAGAAGATGTGTGACTCCAGAAATGGCTAATTTTTTGTGCGAACAGGGGGATCAGTAATTACCCACCAAAATAACATCATATTTGGTACCAAAGTTATGGTGTACCTCTCTGACAGGGGAGTGGCTATATTTTTGGCTGATGTTAGAGAGGGAATTGTTAAGCTATCTAAGAACCTGGCTTCAGGAGGGGGAGGTAGACAAACTGTTTGCTGGCATCTCTTAGTGGCATGTGTTCAGTGTAAGAACTCATTAGATTAGGGAGCTGGTTCCCTGATGAACTGGAATTAGAAGCAGGTTTACGGGAAGACATTCCCAGAGAAGCTGGGGAGTGGGGTTGTGGCTCCTAATGTGTGGTGTAGCAAGGAGAAATCCACTTTTCCAGCCCATTTACCCTCACACAAGAGGAGTCCTAGCCATGGGCTTGGATCATATGTCATGGTTCTGGGGGGCTGTTGACAACCCTTAAACAGGTGGAAAGGAATGATGATCCGTGCTATATGAACTATTGCTGGATAGTTCCCAATGAATACATTAATAAAGTTGTGGCCTAAATAAATCATATCTGTTGCATCTTGTCTTTTTCCCTGTGTGTCTGGGACAAAAGTTTTACATCTTGCTCTAAAAGAACAGGATGCATAGTGAGGATTAATTGTTATTTCTATATGAGGTTAGGAAACTCACAATGTACAACCTGATCAATTAGAATAGGTTAAAATTAATTGATTTAGATCTTCATTAACATTTGCAGAGTATGTAATGTTAGAAAGAATCTCCGGCAGATAGTTTATCGAGAAGAACGTAAGAGCCAAAATGCTGTCACAAAGATTTAAGATTATCCCACTCAGTTGCCTACAATAAGAATATGGGGCGAGATTCTTGGTCCCCCATCTGGCTGCTTTTTTGCTATTCAGGGAGCAAAATGTTTCATTAACAAAGCAGATGGGGATTCTCCTGACACAGGGGAATCCCCAGGTGGTGTAAAGATGATAAAAGGTTCCATGCCACTTGTTCTTGTCCTCTTCATCAACCCTAGAATAAAAGAATGGGTCAGGGACAAGAGTGGGATATTCCAGATTTTGCTACTTTGAACAAGCAGGGGGCTGCTTTAAATTTTGTTTGGGGACGAACTAATCACTGAAGGAGTGAAAATGTGACTTTCTACCCTTTTCCACCTCCAGCCCAACAATGATTACACCTCGACTGGACCCAGCGACCTGCCCTGTAATGGGTGCATCCTTCCCACTTTCTCAAACACACAAAGAAGCATGCCCACATCATCCCTATTCTCAGATTACTCCACTGATTCCCCATTCATTGAAACAATAATTTTGCATAGACTTTATCCAGATTTTGTTTCTCTCTGTTCCCCCCTCTTCTTGCTCATCTAGCATCAGTCTCTGTTACTTCATGAAAATGCACAAGTACATGGGCAGCTGTCTGGAATAGCCTCCAGATATTCTTCAATTTAATTAATCTCCGTCTGCTTTCAGATATTGCCTGAAACCTTATCTTATCCCCCTAGCTGCCTAAAGAGCTTTGTTTGTAACTTTGTAACTGCATCTTTAAATATAATGTATGACAAGTACTAAAGAAAGTACAGTTACGTTAAATGTTAATACACATAATGGCTAAACTTTTGAACAATTCCATATCAATGACAGTAGATATCAATATCAAATTTGAAAAAAGTATGTACCATTGCTAATATATATTTTTATTCTCCACAATTTTGCTCCTTTCTGGGTGAATTGAAGTGACAGTGCTTAATGTCTTATATATATAGAGAGATATAGATATAATATGGCTTAGATAGATAGATAGATAGATAGATAGATAGATAGATAGATAGATAGATAGATAGATAGATAGATAGATAGATAGATATGGCTTATATATATGTATATGCTAATGCAGACAGTGAAGAAATCTTTCTTTCCAATTTAAACATGGGGACCTGATTATCAATTACCTTGTACGTTATGGAGTCATTTATTCTTGGTCAAAGTATGTGTAAAATAATATGCTTGTAAATGACTAGAGGATTCTGATTTGCGTCTAATCATTTACATCAGTACAAAATGGATGTACTGATGTACACCCATTTTGTACTGATGTAAATGATTAGACTAGGTGCAAGGAAGTGGAAATCCAAGCCCAGAGATTAGATGTTGGGTTCTCAGGTATAACACCTTGTCAGATAATTTGTCTTTGGATAGTAAACCCTCATACAACTGCTGTATATTAAAAATTACATTTTCTTGTAACATTATTTACAATAAGTCTTCTTTTCCAGTAAATGAGATTGTTATAAAAGATTATCCAAGAAGTAATTCCACCCATCACCCCTTTGTTACTTAAAGGATTTATATCCTTTTCTAAGGCCCTAATAGACTTCAGTCTGGTTACAACGAGGTACCGTATTTTTCGTCTTATAGGACGCTCCGTCCTATAAGACGCCCCCTCGGTTTTTAATAAAAAAGCCGGGGGGGGTGAAAAAAAAAAAAAAAAAAAAAGCGCCTCGCTCTCCCGTCCCCGCCGCGCGGGCGGGCTGCCGAGGTTCCCCCCTCCCCGCCGCGGGCGGGCTGCCGGGAGCGCGCCCGTGGCGGGGAGGGGGGAACCGGGACGCTCCCGGCAGCCCGCCCGCGCGGCGGGGACGGGAGAGCGAGGCGCTTTTTTTTTTTTTTTGCATTCGCCCTATAAGACGCACCAACTTTTTCCCCCCCGTTTTGGGGAAGAAAAAGTGCGTCTTATAGGGTGAAAAATACGGTATGTGCTTAAATACTTTGCTGAAACACTTTGCTGGAACAAGGCCTATGAGAATATCCTAGTACAAATCCCGTTACTTCAGTCTTTTTTTGTTCTGAATGTTTGGGAGGGATTATTAAATAGAGCAGCTCTGAATATTCTCTCGTAAACTGTAAACCAGAAGAAACTTCTTTTAATGCCACCCGACTTTTTCACAACTGTTATGAGATTTGTAACCCCAGAATGTCATCAATATCATATATTGTAATTTTCCATTATAGTCAGCTTTCTGTATCATTGTAATCACCAATCTTTTACTTGTAGAATCTTATGATGAACTTAGTAACAGTGGTTTACTGTGCCATGAATTCATTTTCTTGTTATTTTGTTGGTGAGATTATAAATTGTTGATTCACTTAATAAACTAGTTACTTTAGGTGATAAATAAGGCTTCTTGTTTTTCAGTTCACTGTGTATAATATATATTATTACACATATTCATTTCTGTGCGTAATTTATAATTTTAGGCATAAGAATAAGGATGTGCAGAAACAAAGTACATTTTCTACACAAAAAATACCTGAGCTTCTTCTTGTTGTTTTTTTAGCTGTTCAAGCATCTGCTGAAATTCTGCCTCTTTCTGCTCTGCTTCTTCCAGAGTTGCTTGATTCTGTTCTTCATAGGCCATAGCAACAACAGCCAGGATCAAATTCACAAGATAGAAAGAGCCCAAAAAAATCACCAGAACAAAAAATATCATGTATGTTTTTCCAGCAGCTCGTAGTGTCTGGGGGAAAACAATTCCATATAAATGTGTAGTCTCACTGCTAGTCTGATAGTATGTTAGTGATGTAATTCATGCTCTGATAAGTAGTAGTTTAAAGGGTTTGTCACAACCAGGGCTCTCAAGCAATTAAAACAATTAATTGCAATTAATTGTGTGATTAATCATGTTACTAAACAATAATAAAATGCCATTCATTTAACATTTTTTGGATGTTTTTACATTTTCAAACATAGTGATTTCAATTACAACATAGAATAGAAAGTGTACAGTGCTCACTTTATATTTCTTTTGTATTACAAATATTTGCTCTGAAAAAAATCCAAATACAGTGAAACCTCGATATAACGGACTAATTCGGGCGAGGGGGTGTCCGTTAAAACCGAAAGTCCGTTATTTAATAATTTTTTTAAATTATTAAATAACGGACTTTCGGGTGACAACGGACACCCCCTCGCCCGAATTACTCCGTTATATAGAGCCGTGAGACAGCCCGCCCACCCCCCGCCCGGCTCCCTGCTGCGGGGAGACGAGCGGGGGGGTTGACAGCTCCCGCTGGGCTTCCCGCTGGGGGGAGCCGAGCGGGAGCTCTCAAACCCCCCGCCCGGCTTCCCGCTGCGGGGAGCCGAGCGGGGGCTCTCAAACGCCCCCCCCCCCCGCGCCCGGCTCCCCATTGCGGGGAGCCGGGCGGGGGGGTTGACAGCTCCCGCTCGGCTCCCCCCAGCGGGAAGCCCGGCGGGAGCTGTCAACCACCCCGCCCGGCTTCCCGCTGCGGGGAGCCGAGCGGGGGCTCTCAAACGCCCCCCCCCCCAGCTCCCCGTTGCGGGGAGCCGGGCGGGGGGGTTGACAGCTCCCGCTGGGCTTCCCGCTGGGGGGAGCCGAGCGGGAGCTCTCAAACCCCCCCGCCCGGCTTCCCGCTGCGGGGAGCCGAGCGGGGGCTCTCAAACCCCCCGCCCGGCTTCCCGCTGCGGGGAGCCGAGCGGGGGCTCTCAAACGCCCCCCCCCGGCTCCCCGTTGCGGGGAGCCGGGCGGGAGGGGGCGTTTGAGAGCCCTCGCTCGGCTCCCCGCAGTGGGAAGCCGGGCGGGGGGGGGGGTTTTGACCTCGGGCGGGGGGGGGGATCTGGTGGGGGGGGCTGTTCGGGCGGGCGGGGAGGTTGGCGGGGGGGGGCTGTTCGGGCGGGCGGGAGGGGGTCCGTGGGGCTGCTGGGGGGGGGGGGGAGCCGGCGCCGGGCTGCTTGGGCCATGGGCTCAGCTGCCTGGTCAATTTCAGGTGAAATTGACCAGGCAGCTGAGCCCATCGCGAAGCAGCCCGCGCCGGCTCCCCCCCCCTCGGGTGGGCAGGGGGGGTGCAGCGGGGGGGGGGCTGTTCAGGCAGGCGGGGGGGGGGGTCCGCGGGGCTGCTGGGGGGGGGGGGAGCCCGCGCCGGGCTGCTTGGGCGATCCGGTCATCTGCCTGGTCAATTTCACCTGAAATTGACCAGGCAGCTGAGTCGCCCAAACAGTCCGGCGCGGGCTCCCCCCCCCCACCTGTCAGCCCGCTCGCCCGCCCGGCTCCCCGCTGCGGGGAGCCGGGCGGGGGCCGGGGGTTTGACAGCTCCCGCCTGGCTCCCCGCTGTGGGGAGCCGGGCGGGAGCTGTCAACTCGGCTGCCTGGCTCCCCTCTGCAGGGAGCCGGGCGGGAGCTGTCAGCCCGCCCGCCCGGCTCCCCTCTGCGGGGAGCCGGGCAGCCGGGTTGACAGCTCCTGCCCGGCTCCCCGGGGCGGGAGCCGGGCCCCCGAATAATGGATTTCGGATGCATCGGAAATTTTGTCCGTTGCATCCGAAGTCCGTTAAATCGGGGTCCGTTAAATCGAGGGTTTACTGTAACTAGTATTTTTCAATTCACCTAATAGTAGTGTATCTTTATAATGAAAGTTGAACTTATAAATATAGAATTACTAGCAAAAATACCCGGCGTTGCTCAGGGTATTTGTAATTGGAAACTGGGATGTAAAAAGACTACCATGTTTTTTATTAATACAAATTTTGTTCAGATGTCTCAGCGTTGCTCGGGTCTGTTGGAGGGGGGAGAGAGCTGAGCGAGTGTGGGGTCCATTGGAGGGGGGTATTATTACATCATAACTATGTCACAGAGAACAGAACCTGCTGCCCAGCTGATGTTAATGGGCTTTAAAGAATTTCACCCCTAGGGGTGTAAGAGGTGAGATTTGAAAAATTTTCAATTCTTACCCTGATTAGGACCCTAAAGCCTATAACTGTACCAAATTTCAAGTCTCTAGCTCAAAGGGTGTGGAAGGAGTAAGGGAACATACATACACGCACGCACGCATACACACACACGCATACACCATTTGACTTTTATATATATAGATGTATAAAAAATAACTGCATCTAAAATAAAACAATGTAAAACTTTAGAGTCTACAAGTCTACTCAGTCCTATTTCAACCAATCACTCAGACAAACAAAGTTTGGTTACAATTTGCAAGAGATAATATTGTCTGCTTCTTGTTTACAATGTCACCTGAAAGTGAGAACAGGCATTCGCATGGCATTGTTGTATCTGGTGTCACAAGATATTTATGTGCCAGATGTGTTAGAGATTCATATGTCCCTTCATGCTTCAACCACCATTTCAGAAGACATGTGTCCATGCTGATGACAGGTTCTGCTTGATAACAATCCAAAGCAGTATAGACCGAAGCATGTTGATTTTCGTCCTCTGAGCCAGATGCCACCAGCAGAAGGTTGATTTTCTTTTTTGGTGGTTTGGGTTTTGTAGTTTCCACATTGGAGTGTTGCTCTTTTAGACTTCTGAAAGCATGTGCCCTACTTCGTCCCTCTCAGATTTTGAAAGGCACTTCAGATTCTTAAACCTTGGGTCGAGCGCTATAGCTATCTTTAGAAATCTCACATTCATACTTTCTTTGCATTTTGTCAAATCGGCTGTGAAAGTGTTCTTAAAATGAACATGTGCTGGGTCATCATACAAGACTGCTATAACATGAAATACATGGCAGAATGGAGATAAAACAGAATAGGAGACATACAATTCTCCCCCAAGGAGTTCAGTCACAAATTTAATTATATGGAAGCATGTCCTCTGGAATGGTGACCAAAGCATGAAGGGGCACATGAATATTTAGCATATCTAGCATGGAAATACCTTGCAACATCGGCTACAAAAGTGCCATGCAAACACCTGTTCTCACTTTCAGATGACATTGTAAATAAGAAGCAGGCAGCAGTATCTCCCGTAAATGTAAACAAACTTGTTTGTCTGAGCAATTGGCTGAACAAGAAGTAGGACTGAGTGGACTTTTAGGCTTTAAAGTTTTACACTATTTTGTTTTTGAGTGCAGTTCTGTAACAAAAAAATCTGCATTTGTAAGTTACACTTTCATGATAAAAATATTGCACTTCAGTACTTGTAGGAGGTTAATTGAAAAATACTATTTCTTTTGTTTATGATCTTTACAGTGCATATATTTGTAATCAAAATAATAATATAAAGCGAGCACTGCACATTTCGTATTCTGTGTTGTAATAGAAATCAATATATTTGAAAATGTAGAAAAACACCCAGAAATATTTAATATATTTCAATTGGTATTTTGTTGTTTAGCAGTGCAATTAATCACAATTTTTTAAAAATCACAATTAATTTTTATAGTTAAACATGTGAGTTAACTGCAATTAGTTGACAGCCCTAGTCACAACTGAATATGTCTGTTCATACAATTTTACCATATCAAATCATGCTTAGCATTTGATTCACACAAGGTTCTTACCAACTGATAAAGGTTTTCCCAGAAGTCCTGAGTCATCAGCCGAAAGAGTGACAAGAATGCCCAACTGAATGTGTCAAAGCTTGTGTAGCCATAATTGGGATTTTTACCAGCTTTCACACATATATATCCTTCCGGACATTGACTGTGTAAAGACAGAATATGAGGTGTTATAGTTAACTTTCAGTCCACTCTGACTCTGTGTTATGTTTCAGAACGTAATGCATTATTTTCATTTGCCATATCATCTATTATTTTTGAACAATTGTTCTTTAGGAAACTCTTGTCAATTAAAATTTTGTGTTTTAAAACAATTCCAGAAGGATCCCAAAAACCCAGGTAAGATTAAAAAATAAATGAAAATACCTCTTTAGTTTGTATTTTGTTGCTAAGTAGCACTTGCTTGTTTTCCTTAATGAAAGCCCATTAAACTATTTAGTTCAGAATTTCAACAGCCACATTTTTCAACAATAATCTCCAATCGAAATTAGTTATTCCCAGACAAAAAAAACTACATAAAATAAATAAAGTAAATAAAGCTGGGTGAATAACTCACCAAAATGCCAATTTCCAGTGAATACATTATTTGTCTGCAAATTTTCACTCAGTTCTAGTTGTAAATATCCAGGAATTTAGAACATTAGACAAATGTGGCTCTAAATCAGGAAGGCAACAGCTGAGATTAAGAAACAAATGTTTTCTGTAAATTGTTTCACTCTACACATTTAGTTTCTGGACTTAACTGGCAAGTATATTCCTTCAATTATGCCCATTTGATTGACAAAGTTGGCCACACTGCAAGACCTGTTTAGAAGCCTGTAAATTGCTGAGACCTTGTGGAGTTTTCAAAAGTTCAAATACTTGTATAAAACAAGTTTTAAATTAACCAGCCAGACTTCCAAAAAGTATTAAAATGCTCTAGCTCATGCTCAGGAAAAAATTACAACTTCTAGGCCAGGGGTCTGCAACCCGCGGCTCCGGAGCCGCATGCGGCTCTTTCATCCCTCCGATGCGGCTCCCTGTGTGTTCTAATTTTAACCGGCCCGCAGACTGTTTTCTATGCGGCCCGCCAGCACTGTCCAACCAGTGCGCGGAGCCGCAGCCGAAAGAGAGGGGCGGGGTCAATAAGAGGCGAGCGGCGGGGGGGGGGAGAAGAACGGAGGCGGAGCCGGGGCCGGGGCACGAGGCGAGGCGGAGCCGGCGGAGAAGTGCGAGTCGGGCCGGGGCCGGGGCAGGAGGCGAAGCGCAGCGGAGCCGGCGGATAAGAGCGAGCTGGGGCCGGGGCACGAGGCAAGGCAAGGCAAGCTGGGGGAGGGGGGGAGTGAAAGCACGGCCGGGGGGGGGAGGAAGAAGAGCGAGAGCACGGCCGGAGGGGAGGGGGAGGGAAGAAGAGCGAGAGCACGGCCGGAGCGGGGGGGAGCGGGGGGGGAAGCGTGGGGGGAGGAAGGGGGGGGAGGAAGATGAGCGAGAGCACGGCCGGAGGGGGGGGAGGGAGGGAAGAAGAGCGAGAGCACGGCTGGAGGGGAGGGGGAGGGAAGAAGAGTGAGAGCACGGCCGGAGCGGGGGGGAGGAAGGGGGGGGAGGAAGAAGAGCGAGAGCACGGCCGGAGGGGGGGGAGGGAGGGAAGGAACGTCTTTTTTTCGGAGCTCAAAATGTTTTGTTGCATGCAGAA